>JAQQAC010009376.1:13995012-14087717 GCA_029783875.1 Phataginus tricuspis | reverse complement strand
AGGAATCATATTCTTGATAACTGTATCACCTTGATCACATTTGTTTATCATTACTCCTTTCTGAATCCCCATAAAATGATAATAAAGGAATTAAAAAGGCATAAGCCCTAGAACAAAGAATAGAAGAGACAATTATAGCAGACAGGGAATGTTAATCAAACTTTAGAAATGGGAAGCAATGGATAATTAGTAGCTACTTAGGTCTTAGCTTTTCCCACTCTGTCCTTGCAGGGGGGAGGAGGTGGCCCATGTCACAGAAGCCGAGAAAAGCTCAGGAATTAAAGAATTAAAGGTGTGTGGTGGGATAAGAGTACTGGATAATAGACTAGCTAGACATACCCCTCCAGATCTCTTTCCCCAACCTAAATTTGTTATTTAACAGTATTCTAAGGAGAGGTATAAAAATTGGCAAGAAGCTTTATTGAAAAATTGCCTAAGGAATGCCAGTCTAATATTTTAATTATGTACACCTCCTGGAACTATTCTCTTGCATTTCTCAAGCAGGGAATTATGCCTCAAATGCCCTATATATCTATTGTGTGTAATGAATTAACTTCTCTCCTATGCTAGTTATATACTATCCTTTGGAGACTTGAAAAAAAATGTAACTCAATTTTTTGTTTTATGGTTCAGACAAGGAACCCCAGTTAAGAAATGGTACCCCCAAATAGCAAATCAAAAACAATATTCTCTTTACAGAAAAATTACAAAGATGAGTTCTGCCACTTAAGACTTGAGACATTTTTATCAAATCCCCATATTATTCTATGTCACCCAAATGTTGGGCCTGTGTAGTAAATTATCACAAACTTAATTAGAAATTGATGCCAATCTCAGATGTGCTTCTGGATATGGTTATCTTGGGCCAGCTGTGTTCCTCCACCTGATTTCACTGTTACCTTGTAAGACTCTTCAAGAGTCTCTCTTCCAGACTACCACTGCAGTGGTTTTGTGGTCCTCCTTCAGCCATAGCTTTGTAAATATGCCTTTATCTACAAACAAAATAAGCACACAGCAACTGAAGGGGGAAAAAGTCCTTCCAGAAAAATCCCATTTGCAAATGCATCAAAATAAAATAATAAATTACCTAGGAATAAAGGTAACCAAGGAGGTGAAATACCTGTATACTGACAACTATTAAGACATTGATGAAAGAAATTGAAGATGACACAAATAAATGGAAAAATATTTGATCCTCATGGATTTGAAGAATTGTTAAAATTCCCATAGCAATATTCAGATTCAGTACTACCCCTACCAAAATTTCAACAGCACTTCTTACAGAACTGGAACAAACAATCCTAAAATTTGTATGGAACCACAAAGACCCTGAATAGCCAAGGCAATCTTGAGGAACGATAAAGATGGAGTCATTGTGCTCCTTGATTTCTAACTCTGTCACAAAGCTATAGTAATCAACAAAGTATGGTATTGGCATAAAAATAGACATATAGATCTATGGAACAGAATAAAAAGCTCAGAATTAAACCCATGCATATGTGGTCCTTAATTTACAACAAAGGAGGCAAGAACATACATACTGGAGAACCTGGACCACTGTCTTACTCCATTCTCAAAAATTAACTCTGGTGGATCAAAGACCTGAATGTAAATCCTGAAACTGTAAAACTCCTAGAAGAAAACATAAGCACTCAGCATCTTGACATTGGTCTTGGCAATGATTTTTGGATTTGACACCAAAAAGAAAGGCAACAAAAGCAAAAGTAAGCAAGGGGCAGAACATCAAACTAAAGAGCATCTGCACAGCAAGAGGAATTCATACAGCTTAGTATCAAAAAAAGGCCCAATTAAAAAAGTGCACAAAGGACCTAAGGAGACATTTTTCCAAAAAAGACACACTACAGCCAACAGGTACTTGAACAGATGTCCGACATCACCAATCATCAGGGAAATAAAATCAAAACCACAATGAGTTATCACCTTATACATATCAGAACAGATACTGTCCAAAAGACAAGAAATAACAAATGCTGGAGAGGATATGAAGAAAAGGGAACCCTTGTGCAGCATTGGTGGGAATATAAATCAGTGCAGCCACTATGGAAAACAGTATGGATGTTCCTCAAACAATTAAAACTGGAATTACCATGTGACCCAGCAGTTCCACTTCTGGGTACCTATCAGAAGAAAAGGAAAACGTAATTTGAAAAGATTTTCACACCCTGTTTTCATTGCAGCATTATTTACAGTAGCCAGAGGATTCAAGATGGCAGCGTGACAGGTGACATGGAGAACTTCTCCTAAAACCACAAATAGTACAAAAATATAGTTAATTAATACAACTAACCCTAAAACAGCAAGAACAAAGAAGGCTGAACCAGAGTGCATAGAGAGCTCACACACAGAGCAGACCTCAGGAAACAGGGTAAAGTACAAAAGCCTTAATCCAGTGGGACCCAAGCCCTTCCTCGCCCCAGCTCACCAGCAGGAGGAAGAGAAACACAGAGGGGAGGGGGTGGAAGCTTGGGACTAAAGAACACCTAGCCCTGGACATCTGCTTTGTGAGCGGAAGCCTATATTGTGTGGTGCTCTGGATGTTGGGGAGCTTGGAACGGGCAGAGGGCCTGGGAGATGGACATTCTGGTCATTTGTGGAGGACGGGATCCACACCCGGCTGCTCTGTGTCAGAGGAAGTGCGGGCAGTCTGAGAGGCTTCCTAGCAGCCAGACGGCTGCTGAAGGGGCGTGACTTGCATGGAGCTTGCTGTGCAGGAGAAGGGAGAGCTGGACAAGGTTGCCTGGGTGCGCTCTGCCCAGCTGGTTGGGAACTTTGAGGAGTTTCAGGTGCTCCATACCCCTCTGCCTACTCAGCTCTGAGGCCCCCCACTGTGACAAACACCCTGCCGAGCCTTCCTACTGGCCTGCAGGCACCTGCTCGCAAACCCGCAGCCACTGCGCTGGCATCAGGCCAGCCAGAGGGAGGCCCTGCCTACAACAGCTAGAGACGCAAAGCAGAGAGGCTTACACATGTGTGCTTGGCCCACTGGCTCTAACACTGGAGACAGGCACCGCAGATGGGAATCAGGAAACAGATCTTTCCTCCCCCCAGACACCAGCTCTGCTCTCCTATGACCCCCAACCTCACTCTAGGGGCTGACCAGCTCCAGAGACTGGAGTTTCTGGGCACTAGTGGGCACCACACAGAAATATGAAACATCAAAAGAACATGGTTCAGACCAAAATCCCACAAACCCCAGAAAAAGGGCCAAATGAAACTGAACTCACCAATCTTCCTGAAAGAGAGTTCAAAATAAAAATTATAAACATGCTTATGGAGGTATTTACAGTAGCCAATATGAAAACAATCTTTGTCCATTGATGGATGAAGGATGAAGAAAATGTGGCATATACATATAACAATATTATTCAGCAATAAAAAGAAGGCCATCTTGCCATTTGCAGATGGATGGATCTTCAGAGGGCATTATGCTAAGTGAAATAAGACAGAGAAAGATAAATACCATATTATTTTACTTATGTGTGAAATCAAAAAAAAAAGCTCATACAGAGAACAGATTGGTCATTACCAGGGGCAGTGATGGTGGGCGAATGGATGAAAGGAGTCAAAGGTTAAAACTTCCAGTTATAAAATAAACAAGTCATGGAGATACAATATTACACCATAGAAACTATAGTAAGTAATACCATATTACATACTTGAAAGTTACTAATAAATCTTAAAAGTTGTCATCCCCCCAAAATATTTCTGTTACTATGTATGGTGACAGATGTTAAGTAGACTTACTCTGGTATCATTTCATAATTAAGACAAATACCAAATCATTATGTTGTACGCCTGAAACTAAAATAATGTATGTTCATTATATTTCAATTAAATTAAAAAAAAACTCCAATAAACCCTCCTACACTGCTGGTGAGAATGTAAGCTAGTTCAACCATTGTGGAAAGCAATATGGAGGTTCCTCAAAAAACTAAAATACAAATACCATTTGACCTGGGAATTCCACTCCTAGGAATTTACCCAAAGAATACAAATTCTCAGATTCAAAAAGACATATGCACCCCTATGTTTATCACAGCACTATGTACAATAGCCAAGATATGGAAGCAACCTAAGTGACCATCAGTAGATGAATGGATAAAGAAGAAGTGGTACATATACACAATGGAATATTATTCAGCCATAAGAAAGAAACAAATCCTGCCATTTGCAACAACAAGGATGGAGCTGGAGGATATTATGATCAGTGAAATAAAGCCAGGCGGAGAAGGACAAGTGCCAAATGATTTCCCTCATTTGTGGAGTATAACAACAAAGCAATACTGAAGGAACAAAATAGCAGCAGACTCAGAGACTCCAAGAAGGAACTAGTGGTTACCAAATGGGAGGGGTGTGGGAGGGCTGGTAGGAGGGTGGGAGAAGGGGATTGAGGGGTATTATGATTGATACACATGGTGTGAGGGGTCATGGGGAAGACAGTGTAGCACAGAGAAGACAAGTAGTGACTCTGGCATCTTACTACACTCATGAACAGTGACTACAGTGGGTTATGGGGGGGGACTCGATAATATGGGTGAATGTACTAACCACATTGTTTTTCATGTGAAACCTTCATAAGAGTGTATGTCAATAATACCTTAATAAAAAAAAAACCTCCAATAGCTTTACATGTCATGGGTCGTAAATGAACCAGAGTCCTTGCACTGGCCTCAGCCTGTATGTGATTTCACCTCCTTACCTCTCTGGCCTCTTCTCCCCCTGCCCCCTTTGCTTGCTTTGTTCCAGCCACTCTCGTCATCTAGCTGTACTTCAGACATCAGACAGGCCCCCTCCTCTAGGCCTTTGCAGTTTGCTGTTTCCCAGGTCTGGAGTAGTCTTCCTGTAGTTTTCTTTTCCTGTGTACCAGGTCACCACACACTTAGTGTCATAAAATTTTCTTGAACATATTTTTTTAAATAAACACAGACATCTTTGTGTCAGTTTCTCAAGGGGGATTGATGTACTATTGCCCCCCAAAAGTGAGGTAAAAATGAATTTGAACTATATGCATTATCTTGAGTAGTGTTTCTCCAACTATCTGTTGTAAAGGACCAGGTTTTTAAAATTTTCATTTCTGCTAATCAGTCTTAGTCCTGTTGTGCCTCCCAAGAATGCAGCTTGCACTCACTTCACATGACCCACCATTCTAGTTTGACAACACCTCAACTAGTTTATCTTCTTTTTAGAAGAAGAGTTCACTGATCACCTACTTGGTGGTTGCAGCAGTATGAAATTACTGTGAATTTCTAACCATTGCTCTAAGTTTCTGAGCTTTACTTTGCCACAGATGGGTGATGAATTGCTGGTTGGCGCCAGCCCATAGACCACACTTTAGGTTGACTGGGCCAGAGAAGGCCTCTCTTTCTGCCAAGAGAGCTAACCCACAGATGCAGGGGCCTTCTTGAGCACAGCATGAAGTGGAGGTTGCTGGTAAAGGGTCACAACATTGAAACTATAGTTGGGGATAAGGTACAAGCCTTTCTTCAAAGGAGAGTTTCTCTCCCTAAAAGTGAACAGACACTTGAGGTGGTTTGTTCTTAATTTTGTTTTCTTTTGTTTTTTTTTTACAGATAGTTTATCCACATATATATATATATATAGTCAAGGTGCTTCACTGCTCAGCTTTTAAACTGGAAAGGAACATTGTATAGCTGAAAGCCAAATGCACATTCTAAACCATAGTCAGTATAGAACATAGAATTAGAGGGTAGCCTATTATTAGATTATTAGTTTATCCACATTATTAGCTATACATCTGATATTTTAACTGGGTGATGCTATGTAGGGATATTATTTCTTTGATAAAATTTCTGAGAACTTATGACTTGAACTGAATATTAAAAACTGTTGATATCACTCAGAGAAGACATGTAGCGATTCTATAGCTCTCACTACGCTGATGGACAGTGACTGTAATGGGGTTGGTGGGGGGGACCTGATGAAGGGGGTAGTTTAATCACCATAATATTGCACATGTAATTGTAGATTAATGATACCAAAATAAATTATAAAAAAAAATGTTGATATCCAAATGTGTAACTTATGTAATTATATAAATAATCATTAATAGGCCATTTCAATATAAATATTGTTCAGGGAGTTTGAATGTCTATTCATTGGACAGAAAATGGACCTTCTGTCATTGCAGAATGAAAATACAATAAGTATATTTAAATTTTTTCTTTTAATTTGCCCATAAGTTGTCAGTACCAAATAAGTTGCATGATATTTTGTAATTAATATTTCATGGTCTAAAGCTGTGAAGGGAAAAGTGTATATCAGTCACTTTAAAAAGTACAGTGTGCTTTCCCTACAGCCTCCTCCTCCAGTCCCCCAAGAACAGTAAGGCTTTTCAAAGGCATCAAATCTTTGAACATAGCTGGTTTTATGACAAAAATCTACCCTAAAGGGACATTACTTGGGAATACTATTTAAATTTTCCTATTCACTCTTACTTCAGTAGATAAATTTGGGGATCATTACATTAAAATATTGAGTAATTTGAAAACTTACTTTTTATTTTGTAGTCAGTATGGAGATTTATTCCCAGAGTGGGGCTTTTCTGATGCAAAATTGGAATGCTTGTGTAGTGACAGCAGCTGTCCCCACACCATGTGGCATCTCCCGTTACTTTACTGTAGAGATGAATTTTGGCCCAGAGTCCCAGTAATATTGGACACACATGGTTTTAAGTGGCAAAGCGGCCTGCTTATGCATTCATTTGACTTTCACAGCTACAGTTGGCCCCGGAGTAGAACAGGGAGAGTACATTCACACCCTGGCCGCTCTCATGGCTGCTCTGGTCACTGGATCGCAGGAGGCTCTGTTGGTTCTAAAGGCGCAACTAACTATTGCTGAGGAATTACACCTTCACCAAAGTGCTTACAGCCGTAGGGGAGAAAAGAATGAATTGCTAAAAGGATTCTCAAAGATTTCAGATTATGACCCTAGTTATTATCAATCTAGCTTTTTTTTAATATTAATAAAAGTCATGGCCATGAAATAACTGAATCTAAAGGAAAATATTGTCAGTGATTTTTCAAGTATCAGTCCAAATATTTTATTTAAAATTTTTCGTTCCTAGACAAAATGTGGCACTGTCTTTGATTTTTAATGTGCATTTCTCATACATGCAGCATACTTGGAAAACCAATCTATTATAAAAGGGAATTAAAGAATTAGTTACTGTGTGAAACAGTGGCTTATGTTGTTGACATTTTAGACAATTTTGTTTGCTCCAAAAATGTGTATAACTAATACAGAAATAAGATGATTTGACTTAGTGTGAAATTATATTGATATACTATATATTTTGAATACTGTATCTCTGGGCCAGTGTCAACTTAGTGTGCATCATCCTAAGACTTCATACCATAAGCTGTATTTAAATTCTTAACTCTTGCATTTCTGAAGCCAATTGGTATAGTTATTAAGGTTTCAGCTTTGCAGCAGTACAAATACTTTCTTGAACATCCATCTAAATAATATTTGAATAATACTTTTCCCCCTAAATAAAGTAAAAATAAGCAAAAAGAAAGAAAACCCTTCAGTGTAAATTTTTTAATGATCTGATATTCATTAAATATCAAAGAAAATCTGACCATACCCCTACATAGGCTACCTTTTCATAGAAGTGAATTTATGTGTGTATTGTACGGGTTGTACTGATGAATATGTTTGGGGCTTTCAGCTTTTAGTGGATACAAAATAGAATGATTGATAAAATCCTACTATTGGCTATTATTTACTGACTCCTAAGTGGCAGGTTGTATTTATGCCAATTTATCTGCTTCAGGGAACATTCTTGATAGCAGAACAAAGTGAATAAAAGTAGTTTGCTTTGCAAATGAATGCAAATGGGCGAGCCTTTCGGAAAGCCCTTTTACAGGGGCGGTGCACTTTGATTATGAGTGAAGCTGCCATTTGGACATGGTGAAAAGAGCACGCTTGAACCATTGATTGGGGGAGACAGTAAAAAGTCAGGAAGGGCCCCGTTAAGCTTGCAGTGAGGCAAGCGGATGTCAGTGTGGTTAGAGCACAGTGGGAGAATGACAGGGAGGATTAGTGTCAGGGAGAAGCTTTGCTGTAGCTGTGGAGATAGTCCCCAGGGTCACTCACCTCTGACTGTTGTTCTGAGCTGATGGTTCCGTAATGCAAACGGCCTGCTGTATGCCTGTTCATTATCGGAAATGGTGATTAGAAAAGGTATTTGTCTCTAAGGTATTTGTCTCTTTTTCTTTTTTCTTCTTTTTAATTAAAGGAAAATAAGGTGGGCTTCCTCCATCTCTGCTGACTCCTAGAGTATTGTTTAATACCAGAGCGGTTACTGCCTCTGATAGAAAATAGTTTAATGCCAAAATGTAATGTATAATAATTGTACCATGGTTATTTGTTATTTGATTAAGTTTCTTTTGCATTGCTCAGCTTTGGGTTTCCAGACTAAGTGGTAGTGCTGAATAAAATGCAGACAATTTTGCTTTTGCAATAGAGATGTTGTAATCTTCAAGGTATTTTATTATTCAATGTAATCATTTAATCAATTTTGAAAAGTTGTTTACCTTCTCAAAAATGAAATGTTGTTTTGCGTGGACTTGATGGTTTAACTCTTGGTTGCAGGAATTTCTAATTTTAGTTCTGTTCCCAGTTTTTATAAAGTGCTAGAATTTTATCAGATTAAACTTAAAAATACATGATTTTTAGAATTAGTTACCTAATTCTACCTGATGAACAAAAAATGTCTGTCTCATTTTTTATTCTAAACCAGTACATTTTATTGTTCACATTTTCATTATACTTAAAGGTTTTTGGCTTTCTCTAGTTTTTCTTAAAACTTCAAGACCCTTTATAGTAACTTTATGTGAGGCATGTGAGCAGCCGGCTCACACAGTGCATCCCACAGGCTTTGAGGATGGCTCCTCAGTTCAGAGCAAAACTGAATGGTCTTTTTTTTTTTAAATGTCTTCACAAGCCTGGCCTCACAATATTTCTGCTTTATTATTTGGTATACATAGGAACATTTAAAAGGCTGCTGGAGCTTTGCATTCTAATGTTAAATAGGCAACTCAAACCTTTATCTAAACTGTTGGATACATGTGAACGTTGCTTTTCCAGAATCATATTGCAATAGCTTGTTGTATAGACTTACTAGATGTTTTGGCAAACATTCCATAAATTATATATTTTTTCTGTAATGTTTTGCAGGCACCTGAATGGACAGAAGAGGACCTCAGCCAGCTGACAAGAAGTATGGTTAAGTTCCCTGGAGGGACCCCAGGTCGATGGGAAAAGATTGCCCACGAATTGGGTCGATCGGTGACAGATGTGAGTTCACTTAGATTTGCATTGTATGGAGAGTGACAACCCAGAACAAGCCAACTATATAGAAGGCAGACATAGATGCATCGACATTATCTTTGGAGAAAGGCTACAATCCTTTTAGGACCTGGAAGTGAACCATTAACGAAATAAGCAAGAAGCAGATGTCAGCCAGTCCCCTGGTCCACAATTAACAGCTGTGCGAGGAATTCTAGTGTTTAGAGACTTAAGCTACTGTAACCTAATCAGAAAAACAATGCTAGTTTTTGTGTTTAGAGTGACCCCATTAGCAGTGGAAAAAATAATTCTCAGACTGCTCAGAATTAGAGAAGTTATATTTCAGCTGAATCTTTTTCACATGGAAATACAGATTGCTATAGGTATTTAGACAGGTGGTTTGCATTAATTAAATGAACAATACACCTTCAATGTTTGTGTTTTTATTTCAAGGATGATACCTACCATCTATTCTGACAAGTTGTTTAACAACAAAAAAAATTATATGTATTTATATATGTGAATATATTTTTATATATATTTATGTATATAAATACATATATGAATGACTATACCTACCATTTAAAAGACAAAGTGTTTACCTAGAAAGGTTTAGGTTTAACACTTTCGGTACTTTTTTGCAGGAAATTTAAGACAGAGTCTTAAAAAAGCACTTACCACAGCACCTAACATGTACGAAATACTCAGTAAATATTTACTTGAAATTGAGAGAAATAGGAACAATTTTAAAAACCCTGCAAAATGATGAATAAACACAACTACCAAAAAAAAAGTTTGTCACGTAAATGCTGTAAGTTACTTTTCGTAGTAAACTTCCAGTTTTTAATTTTAGAAACAAACTTACAAAACATATTACTGTCAGTTTTTTTTTTTCTTGTCGGGGATAGGAGCAGCTTTGAGGGTTTTAAATTACATATATGAATGTTTTTTCTACCACATAGGTCTTTTTTAAATCACATTGAAAGACTACTTATTTGAATTTTTTGTAAGATATTTTGCATTATTTTGGCTTCAGAGTTAAAGTATGATCATGTGGAAAAATAGCTCTTGTATCTTATAATATAGTTTTTTTGCTCTGTTTCATGAGACCAAGTATCTTAGGTGCCTGGGGGAGAACCAGAAGAATACCTTTTGTCTGCTAAGAATGTCACTGGGATGTGCATTTTATTTTCTTGTTTTAAGGTTGTTTGTAAAAGATAAGTAAATAGTGGCTTAATCAGTAAATATCTGACCAAATTAAAGATAGTCCATAGTTATTGATATTTTAAGTACTATGACCCTCTAATTGTACAACTATTTTTAATATAACGGTTATCTTACTAATATTTACTAAAATAATTTTTGGTAAGTTATAAAACAAACATTGGCTTGAAAAGACCCAAGACTTTTCGTTTTAGTAAGAATAGTTCACTAATTTAGTGTCTCCTTTAAAAACAGCACTGCTTTTAACTTTAAATAATATTTCTATGACACCTTACACTTAATAAAGCCAAAAGCAGGTAAGAAATTGAGTAGAACAATATTTTAAATTAATTTGTTGTCACTAAAATCTGGTTAAATATTTTATCTATATTTTGAAGAGAAGGAAGATGAAAGTTTAAATGCTAAAAATATACAGGATGTAAGCAACAGAGCCTGGAGTTGACTAGTTAGTGTCAGAGGTCTAGAAAATCTCTGCATAATTTACAAGAGCAGTCTTAGTTCAGCCTTGGCATAGGCAAAGACATCTTTTCAAAC
Source organism: Phataginus tricuspis (assembly GCA_029783875.1). Lineage (NCBI taxonomy): Eukaryota > Metazoa > Chordata > Mammalia > Pholidota > Manidae > Phataginus > Phataginus tricuspis. The sequence goes on along the minus strand of JAQQAC010009376.1, from coordinate 14,076,626 downwards.
TTTTTGCAAATTCATCCCATATGTTTCCATTTTTTTTCTTCTAGACATCCCCAAGGGAGACTGCTTCCAGGTCTGTAATAGATATTTTTTACTTTTATCATGGAAGTAGCAAACATGACTTTAAGTACTTTTTTTTCCCTCCAATTATTAGTTCTATTTTCATAATACCAAAAGTACCTTGGAAATAAATATTTAGTAAACCTAAACTTTTTTGGCACCAAAACAACATTGTAACTTTTCTTCTATGTCAGTATGTGTACACACAAAATGTATTCTCATTTTCAGTAACTATATACATACACACACACAGTAAATCACTGTCTCCCTCTGAAGGAGGACTGGTGTCTGAAGATACAACTCATTTTAGTGGACACAGTAGATTACATTGAAGCAGTTGAAGGGTGTTGAGCTGCTACAGCTCCTTTAGTGGAACAGGAAGTGAACGTTAACCACACTTCAGAGGGCCACTTATACTTCTTCTTGACTTATGGTGTTAATTAGATTTGTTTTCAGTAACTATTTATGACAATGAAACCAAGTTCAGTTTGCTGTCATCAGAACCTCTGCATCCTGACCAGTCCCCCCACCAGCTCTGCACATCTGCGCTTTGACCTGTTTTCTTTGCTAAAGTTGTGGCCTCAGGCTTAGTTCCCTTTCCTTCAAAAAACAACTGACCTCTTTGGGGGAACGGGCCAGAGCATGCCCAAGGTGGGATTTGTATGTTCTTTATTTGGGTTGACAGATTACAGTGAAAAACCCATTTTATTCTTCAGTTAAGAAAGGTGTTTTCAGTGTATTGTCATAATTAACAAGTTAAATTACTGAAGTCTATTCTGGATAAATACAAGCATGGTATTAGCTTTGTAAAAAATTAATGCAAAGTATATTTTAACTCTGATATACTTTATTATAGATTAAGTGTTTTAAATGTTGAGCCCTTCAGCAAGTAATTTGGGTAACCACAGAGGACACTCAAGTTGTAAAAACAACAGAGGAAACAAAAACTGTCTGGCATGTAAAACCAACTCTAATGTGATTATTAACTGCAGATTTTCTAAATTAAGGTCAGGTCAGGGAGTCTTAGATTTCTGACTAGTGAAGTAATATCACTCTACTGCCTGAAAGGATGTAAACTGATTCTGCCTTTTCTAATGTCTTGCATTCTGGGTGTGATAACAGACCAATTGGAGACTTTCTGCCTGCTTGAAAAAGGCCCAGGTAGGCAACAAAACAAAAGACAGGTGGAGAGATTTACACAGACTCAAAATTAGCTTAGGGCCACAGCAAAGAGGTAAGAGGTGTATAGCTAGATAAAAATCCACACTGGTGAGTGAAAAGGAAGGGAGACAATAAAAAAACTCCCAGTTGAAGTTATACAGCTACAACTAGAGAGGATAGAGTAGATTCCTAGTGGGGGGGGGAGTTTTTATGTTGTTATGGCAACTATTTCAAAATAATTTTTTAAGTGGGTTATTCAATAGAAAATAAACCTTATGGTTTATCAGTAAACTGGATACACAGCAGTTATTTTGGCAAATATATTAGTGCTTTTGCTTTCAGGGTCCCCTGGTCCTACAAGGTGTAGAGATGACAAGGACTGTCCTCTTTATCTGCCCTTCAGTCCTCCTCAGTCGCCCTGTGACAGCAGTCCTCATGGCCCGAGCCTGATCTCACACTCCACTCCCTCCCTTCTGCCCTCACATCAGCCTCCTGACCTTTACAGACATTTAAGCTTTAGAAAGGAATGAGTTTTTTAACCCATTCTTCTTGCTAGGTGAGTCACTGGATAATCTAACAACTAATTTTGAGATATTAATAGATGATAATTGAACGTGTTTCCAAATCTCTCGTATGCACATGCATGCATGCACACACACACATGCACACTTGTATTTTAAATAGGAGCCTTCGGGTTCTTATCCCAAACATATGAATGAGGAGTGGAAGAATTTTAGGCAACTTGAATGTGTGAAAAAGAGAAGGCAGAGCATTATTTTAAGGTAGTAGGACCTTTTACTGTCCATTAGAGAAAACTACAGAATTACTTAATCTGTCCATTGGCCTGGTTGGAGTTTTGCTATGTATTATATGGATTCTGAGCCAGAGGTTTATAGATTTGTATTTGTCAGTATTTCTGTCTAGACATTGACCAAAATCACACACATAGGACAGGATTATAAATTATATATTCACTAAATAAGAATAACATTGTAAAAATCAGTTAAGAAATCAAACCAACATTTTTAACTGCTTTAAGTGATAGTATTGATTATTCTGTCGCTCCTTTTCATAGTATTTTACATTTTTCAAGACGCTTAAATACATGTTATTCTACTTGGTCCACACAACACATTGTAATGTAGATAGGCAACCATTATCCCCATTTTACAGTTGGAGTCCATTGCTAAGACATTTGTTCAAGATAACACAAATATTAGTGGAGTTGGGACAACACCAGATGTTTTGATTCTTCAACTAATGTGTTCTTATTACTACTTAATGCTATTTTATTGCTGTATGTATGAATAACACTTTAAAATGTGTCTACAGACTTTTACCATTAGACCTTTTTGGTAAAACTACATTCATAGGGGAAAAAAGGAAACTTTAAAAAAGTTACACTCAAGTAAAAAATTATTTCTAAACAACCCTATTAAAAATGATTTCTGTAAACATTTGGTTACATACCATTCTAGACTTTAGTCTTTCTATATGGGCATATGATTATACAAAGTTTTAACAGTATTAATCTGTATCCTGCCCTTTTCACTTTGTTATGAAACATGAGCTGCTTTCCATGCTAATAAGATCCATGTCATTTTTCTAAACGCTTAAAGAATAGTCCACTCTGCCTTGCTATAACTAAGGAGCAGCCTATTGATTGTCATTTAAATTTCTTCCTTGTTTGCTGTCTTACTGAGAATGTATTTTCATTTTTCATTCATGTTTGCACATACATCTGTTTTCTTTGCTTATATTTCTAGAAGTAGAGCTGCTTGGTTCAAGAATATGGATGTTTTTAGAACCTTTGATGGCTCTAAAACTGGCCTCCAGAGGGACTATAACAATATACCTTGCCACTGGTAGTATGTGAGAAAGGCCATTTCCTCATGGTCTCATAAACACTGAACCTCATTATTTGTTTACCATCATTGCCCATCAAATAAGTGAAAAGTGCTGTAACACTGATTTTTGTAACTTGCCTCTTTATTGGTCTTATTTCAAATAGAGTTTGTGTTCATTCATCAGAATTTTTAGACAGTCCTATCTTCCGAAAATAACACTTTTCCATTTTCTTTGTCTTATTTTGTTAGTGTATTTGATTGCATTAGCTAGCAAGTCCAGAGAAATGTTATATTACAGTAATAGTGATTAGTGTAGATTTTTTGCTCAAAATTTTAATAAGAAAATCTAGTATTTGACATTAATTTTTATTTTTTGTTAACATATCATTGATACACAATCTGTTACTCGCGGTGAAGGCAGCCTGGGAACCAAGGCACTGCCGACATTAATTTTAATATTAGTCATTGATATGGGAGAGAAATTACAATGCTAGGGAAATTTTCTTCAATTTAATTTTTCCAAATCTAATTTATTAACAGTTGTGTTCAGGAATAGATGTGAAATTTTAACAATGTTTTTTTAACATCACTTGACGTAGTCATAAAACTTTCCTTATATGACCTAATGAGGATGACTGTATTATTATTATGGTTCTTCTTTGTGTTTCCAAGATAAACTTGGCCTTATATTATTATTTTAATAACTAGCTGGGTTTGATTTGTTAATAATTTATTTAGGGTTCTTGCATTACATACATAAGAATATTAGAGAATTTTGGTGTTTTGTTAGTGGATATCTTTAGGTATTGTTTTACTAGCCTTCTAGAATTAATTCATTATACCATCCTTCTAGCATCCAGAGAGTCAAGAAAATACTGAATTCATAAAGGACAAAAGAAAAGATGCTATGAAAAAAAGAATCAGAACAAAAATAGGTATTGAAGTATATGAGGTAGAATGGTTGAAAGTTACCATCAGGAAAATCTCCCAGAGAGCAGAATAAAAAGACATTTTAAGTACTATAAAAAAGATAATAAATACAGGAAATCAGCCCAAAAGGTCAAAATATGATTAAAGAGAGTTCCAGTGAGTGAAATAAAACAAGACACAATATATAATAACAGTGAAGTTTTCCAGGATGTGGAAGCACCTGAGACCAATTTGTAGGAGCCTTCCGAAGCCAGGTCCTGGGAAAATGTATGAACACTGAGACCACATAGAAGATCTTTAAAACTTAGGGATAAGAAACCTCCAAAGAAAGGCAAATCAAAGTGACATCAGATTGCTTAGCCACCCTAGGTTCTGGGAGTCAGGGAACAATGCCTTCACCGTTCGGAGGGGAAACAGTTCTGCATCTAGAATACACCAAGTTTGATGGTAAATATATGGGTCAAGGACTCCTACTCTTTTGTAGAAAGTTTCCTGAGATTGTACTCCAGCAAAAAGGAAAATAAATCCAAAAAGGGGAAGACATGGAATCCAAGGAATACAGGCTCCAGCCCAGTGAAAGGAAACCCCAAGGCTCCCCAGTGATAGAGCAGGCCAAGAGTGCAGCAAGCCCACACCGGAGTGGAATGGAGTCTGTGTGAGAGAAACAGGGAGAAAGGGAGATTTCATAGACTAGGTAGTATTTTTGAAAAATGTATATTCAGATGCTCTGCCCATTTTCAAGTTGGGTTGAGTTTTGAGTTACATGACTTCCACATGTGAGAACTTGGGAAAACATATATATATATGAAGAAAAGATAACCAGAAACTCCACAACAGCACAAAGCCATACCACAAGAGGCATAGTCCAAATTTTAAATGTAGAATAAGTAACAAGAGGAAAGAATTTGATGTTGAGAACGTTCTCCTTTGAGTGGCACAAGAAATGTGATCACAGCATAGTACTTGTGTCTACAGTGAACAGCATTTACCAGATCATGAATTATGTAAGATCCTACATAACACCTTTTCATATTTTAAAATCAACAGATTGTGGAAGGCTATGGCAGATTGTCCTCCAAAATATGTTCTCCCCTTCTCAAGTAATAGACTTGCAGTCAGGCGCACATTTGTCCAGCAACAGTGTGCTTCCAAGCCCCTGCACACTCTGCTCTTGCTAGGGTCCTAATTTCCTCCCAGAGGAACATAACAGGGGTAGTGTGCATCATAGGAGCTCTTACTTTTCCCACCCACTGATCTGGAATACCAATTTGCCTGCAACTAAGCTCTAAACACTCAGGCAAAGACAATTGCCCTGAAGAACGGTGGAAAAGCACAACGGAAAGAATCTGAATATACAAAGTAAAAGAACAGTTGTAAATAGTAACAAGTGTTATGAAGAAAAATAAAGCAGAGTAAGAGGTTAGAGACTGATGGGAATTGCAACTTAAAACAGGACTCTGCAGATAGTCCCTCTAAAAGGTAGCATTTGACTAGGAATGCAAAGCAAGTATGTTTGAGAAAGAGCATTCCAGGCAGAGGAAACAGCACTGACAAAGGCTTTGAGACAAGAGCCCTTTGGGGTGTGCAGAGTCCAGCAGAGAGGTCAATATGGCTGACAAAAAGTGAGTAGGGTGGGACTGCAGAAGATTGAGACCCAGGGTAGTGGAGGACCAGACCATAAAGAACCTTGCTGGCCAAGGTAAAGATTTTAGAGTTTACTGTTAAGTGAGATGGGAAAGCACTGCAAGATTTGGAGCAAAGGAGTGTAATATATAAAAGTCATTCTAGCTGCACTGGCAGGGCAATTGTAGAATCAGGAAGGCAGGCCTAGTGAGAGCTATTTCAGTTGTTCTTGCAAAAGACAAGGACAAGTGGTTTGGACCAGGAGTTATTCATAGAGGTGAGAAAAAGAGATTCAAATCAGGTTATAATATACCAAAAGTATGTTACTTAGTAATATGCACTTGTAACCATCAGAAGAACTGTGAACAGAAGTTACTGCCCCTGGGTATAGGATACTTTGCTTTTCATCATAAGTCCTTGTGTTCTGCTTTTTTTTTTTTTTTAACTGTGTACATGTATTACCTTGGTTTTTAAAACCACTTTTAAAAGTCAAAATATTTTACCTTAAAATCCTTCCATCTCAATATATAGAGGCCTACCTCATTCTTCTTGAAAATTTTATTATAAAAGCCTTATTGATTTACAGAAACAGTAAAAAAAAAAGCCTAAAATCTGTATGAAACCACAAAGGAACCCAAATATCCAAAGCAATCTTGAGAAAGAGCAAAGCTGGAGACATCAAACGTCCTGTTTTCAAACTATATTACAAAGCTACAGTAATCAAAACAGTATGGTACTGGCATAAAAAAGACAACAGTTGAGCAGAATGGAGAGCCCAGATATAAATCCACACATACACAGTCAACTGATCTTCAACAAGGGTGCCAAGAATACACAAATAGGGAGAAGACAGCCTCAACAAGTATTGCTGCAAAAACTGGGTATACACATACAAAATGATTATATTGGACCCTTATCTTACACCATGAAAGATGTCAACTCAAAATGGATTAAAGACTTAAACAAAAGATCTAAAACTTCTGGAGTAGCTTCATGACATTGGTCTTGGTAATGATTTCTTCAATATGACACCAAAAGCACAGGCAACAACAGCAACAACAAAAAAAACAGTGGAACTATATCAAACCTAAAAGCTTCTGCACAGCAAAGAAAACAACAGAATGAAAAGATAACCTATGGGAGAAAATATTTGCAAACTATGTTATCTGTAAGGGTTAATCTCTAAAATATATAAGGAACTTCTGCAACTCAGTAGCCAAAAAAAAGGATTAAAAAAATGGGCAAGAGAAGACATACAGATGGTCAACAGGTACATTGAAATATGTTCAACATACATCACTAGTCATCAGGGAAATGCAAATCAAAGCCACAGTGAGATAGCACCTCACACCTGTCAGGACTGCCACTATCAAAACAGAAAAGTAAGTGTTGGCAAGGATGTAGAGAACTTGGAAACCTTGCACATGTTTGGCAGGAATGTAAAATGGTGCAGTCATTATGGAAAACAGTATGAAGATGTCTCAAAAAGTTAAAAATAGAATTACTATATGATTCAGCAATCCCACTTCTGGGTTTATAGCAAAAAAGTGAAATCAGGATCTCTAAGAGATATATGCAATGTTCACAATCATTGAGATGTGTGTACACCCTACATGTCCACAACAGATGAATAAAGAAATTATAGTTTATTTATAATGGAATAGTTTTCAGCCATAAAAAATAAGGAAATTCTGCCATATTTGACAATGTGGATGAACCTAGGGAACATAAGTGAAATAACCTGTTCACCAAAAGACAAAGACTGCCTGATGAGGTCATCTAAACTAGTCAAACTCGTAAGAGTAAAAAATAGAATGGTGGTTTTCAGGGGCTTGGTGGGTGGGGAGAAGATGGGTTGCTGTTCAAAGGGTATAAGGATGCAGTTATGCAAGCTGAATAAGTTCTAGAGATCTGCGGTACAACACTGTGCTTGTCGTTAATGTTATCTGGTACATTAAAAATCTGAGAGTGGGTCTCATGTTATCACACAAAAATTCAAAGTATAATTTATACAAAATTTACCCATTGTAAGTGTACAATTCAGTGATTTTTAGTAAATCTGGAGAGTTGTGCAATCATCACAATTCAGTTTTAGACATATTTCATCACACAGTTTCAACTCAATTTTCTATCATTCCCCCTTCCATTCTCCCAACCCCAGCAACCACTGATCTGTTTTCTATATGTATAAATTTCCTTTTCTGGAAATTACATATAAATGGAATCATAAGTATACAGTTTATGCTTTTGCATCTGGCTTCTTTCACTCAGCAGAAGTTGTTTGAAGTTCATCCACGTTGTAGCATGTAGTAATCCATTTCTTTTTATTGCTCAATGGTATGGATAATACCACATTTTGTTTATCCATTCTCTAGTTCGTCATTTGGATCATTTCCACTTTTTTTCTGATTTTTGGCTATTATGAATAATGCTGACATGAATATTAGCATACAAGTCTTTGTATGGATATATGTTTTTGTTTCTTTTGGTTAGATTCCTACAAGTGGAACTGATAGGTTATAAAGTTTAACTTTTTAAGACTATTACCTTTACTGGTGCTCTTTATTTTTCCATGTGGATTTGGATTACCATCTGGGGTCACTTTCTTTCAGACTGAAGAACCTGTTTGGTTTATCTTGAGGAGTTTTTATTTTGCATTCATCTCTGGAAAATAGCTTTGCTAGATGTAGGATTTATGGTTGTAGATTTTTCTTTGACGTTATTCCACTGAAAAATACTCCATTTTGTGCATGTTACCACATTTTCTTTTATCCATTCATCTGTTCATAGCCACTTAAGTTATTGCCATACCGTGGTTGCTGTGAATAATGTTTCTATGATCATCTCTGTGAGATAATGATTTTATTTTTTTGGATCTATACCCAGAAGTGAGATTGTTGAATAATATGGTAGTTGTATTTTTAATTTCTTGAGGACATTCCATACTATTTCTCATAGTGGCTATTCCAGTTTTCATTCCCACAACTGAGTAAAGATGATTAGTTAATTATAAAGGACAGTATAAATGCATGTTTTTCCCCCACATCTTAACTGATTTAAAAAGCAATCATATAAAATAGATATATGATGCCATTGTTGGACCTTTAATGTATAGAAAGATAATATATGTGTAATGTATTTGCCAATAACAGCACAAAGGAGATGGGTGGTAGCAAAGCCATATTGGGTTGAGCAAACTACTACAGATGGTAAAACAATGATTATAAAAATGTATTGTTTGTAACATGAAGAGATACAATATAACCACAAGGGGGAGAGGGAGATAGAGCTATTCTGTATGTCACTGGAATTAAATTCCATATAGCACTAGTATAAATCGAAGCTGATTTTCTTAAGATGGATGGTAAACCCTAGAGCAATCTCTTTTTGAAAAGCTCAGAAAAGTATAGAAACTGCCAAATTGTTTTTCAAAGTGGCTGTACTATTTTACATTCTTACCAGAAACACATGAGGGTTCCAGTTTCTACATATCCTCACCAACACTTGTTTTTTCCTTTTTTATTATAAACATTCTAATAATGTTATGGTATCTCATTGTAGTGTTAATTTGTACTCCTCTAATAAGTAATGATACTTAGTTATCTTTTTATGTGCTAATTAGCCATTCCTATATCTCAATTGGTAAAACACCTTTTCAAGTCTTTTCCCACAATTTAATTAGGTTGTTTTCTAATTACTGAGTTGTAAGAGTTCTTTATATATATTACAGACTTAAGTCCTTCATCAGGTGTATAATTTTCAGATATGTTCTCCCAGTCTGGCTTATCTCTTCATTTTCTCAGTAGTGTCTTATGAAGTGCAAAGGTTTTTACTTTTAATGAAATCCAGTTCATCAGTGTTTTCACTAGAAGGAATGAAACCTATTTGAGATTTTTTCATTCACTCCACCCTAATTTTCATGTCCCAGATTTGGTAGTAGAGGCCCTATTTTATAAGAACTTTAAAGATAAATGTAGGCATAGCTATATTAAGAAGAAGGATTATAAAGTGTTTTCTACTTGGAATCAGAATATAGTGAACAAATTTCCCAACCACTCTACAATCCATTTAACTGTTAATACACATGTGGACAGGGTATTTATCCAAAAGTCCACCTAAGCTAGTAGCCCACAGAATTATTTTTCAGATACTGAGGAAGAAGAGAAACCTCTTCTGTGTGAAAACTGTATGTAGGGATGTAGGTCTTCTCCAAGAAGATGCTATAAAAAAGTCCTGCATATAGCTTTTCACAAACCTACATTAAGTCAGAGATTGTATTTTTTGCACATGATATAGAAACAGAGTAACTGAAAATTTCATAATGAGATACATGAGAAAAATAACACTGAACATTCAAGACTAAATTGGCACCTATGTTGTTGAAGTCATCTAGATCTAAGAGAAATAGATTTGGTGAAGACCATGTCACCTCCAGTGTCCCTATTTGCAGATGACATATTTATATGGAAAACCCTAAAGATTCCACTAAAAAAAACCTATTAGAACTAATAAACTATTTCAGTAAGGTTGCAGAATACAAAATCAATATACAAAATCTGCTTTGTTTCTATATATGAACAAACTGTCAGAAAGAGAAATTAAGAAAATTCCATTTACAATAGCATCAAAAAGAATAAAATACTAGGAGTAAGTTTAAGGAGATAAAAGACCTGTACACTGAAAACTATAAGACATTGATTTTTAAAAATTGAAAATAGATAAATGGAAAGGTATTCTGTGCTCATGGGTTGGAAAAATTAATATTGTTAAAGTGTCCATACTGCTCAGGTGATCTGTAGATTCAATATAACCTGTATCAAACTTCCAATGGCATTTTTTCACTGAAAAAAAAAATCCTAAAATTTGTATGGAGCCACAAAAGAATAGTTAAAGCAGTCTTGAGAAAGAAAAATGAAGCTGGTAACTTCACACTCTCCTATTTCAAACTAAGCTGTAACAATCAAAACAGTATGGTGTTGGCATTAAAAACAGACACATAGGTCAACGGAACAGAATAGAGAGACCAGAAATAAACACACATCCCATATATATGGTCGACTAATTTTCAAAAAAGCCAAAAATACACAGTGGGGAAAGGACACTCTCCTCAAAATAAATGGTGCTGGAAAACCGGAGAGCCACAACCAAAAGAATGAAACTGGACCCACATATTACACCATAAACAATAATTCAGAATGCATTAACAAATTGAACATACGACCTAAAACTGTAAAGCTCCTAGAAGAAAACAAAGGGTCAACCCCTTGACATCAGTCTTGATGATGGTTTTTGGATTTGACATAAAACGCAAAGGCAAATAAAAGCAAAAATGAACAAGTAAAACTACATCAAACTAAAAAGCTTCTGCACAGCAAGGACACCATCAGCAAAATGAAAAGGAAACCTGTAGAATGGGAGAAAATATTTGCAAACTATATGTCTAATACAGGGTTAAAATTATATATGGAACTCATACAATAGCATAAAAAATGTTTTTAATGGGCTGAAGCCCTAAGGAGACATTTTTCCAAAGAAGACATATAAATGACCAACAGTATATTAAAAGATGCTTAATATCACTAATCATCAGGGAAATACAAACCAAAACCACAATGAGATCACCTCACATATGTAAGGGTATCTATTTTCAAAAAACAGATAACAAATGCTGGTGAAAATGTGAAAAGGAAACTCTTGTACACGGATGGAAAAATAACAGTATATTGTATGGTTTATAAAAAGATACAGTATGTATAATGATCATACCACAATATCAGGGGAAGGCAATAGAGCTATATAGAGGTAATGTTTTCTGTATTACTAGAATTAAGCTAGTATAAATCTGAAGCTGACTCTCATAAATTAAGATGTATACCTCTTTTGAAAAGGCTCAAAAAATTACAGAAAAAACATTAAAATGCTACATTAGAAAAATAATCACTTATACAAAAGAAAACAATAGTGGAGGAAGAGAGGAACCGAAAAAGACACAGAAGAGCAAAAAGTAAAATGACAGACATAAATCCGTCTATATCAACTGTAACATTAAATGTAAGTGGATTAAACAATCCAATCAAAACAGATTTTTCAGACAGGATAAAAAAATCAGCCATCCATATGTGGTCTGCAGGAGGCACACTTCAGATTCAAAGTAAAAGGATGGGAGAAGTAATTATCATGCAAATGGCAACCATAAGAAAGCTGGAGTAGGTATACTAATATAATACAGACTTTAAAACAAAAAAGTTATTAAAGAGAAACATTTTGTAATGTACAAGGCCAATCCAGGAAAATAGAGCAATTATAAACATTGGCACCTAATAACAGAGCACCAAAATACATTAAGCAATAACTGACATAAGTGAAGAGAGAAGTAGATGATTCAACAATAGTAGTTAGACACTTAAATACCCCTACTTTAATAATGGATAGAACAACTACACAGAAGATCAACAAGGAAGATTGAATGATATGATAAATGAACTATGACAGGCATCTCTAGGACACTTCATACAACAACAGAATATATGTTCTTTTCAAGTACACATGGAACAGCTTCAGGAAAAGATGGTGGCATAGAAAGGCAAGGCAGACCTCCTCCTACATACAAACCAAGGAAGCAAGTACAACTAACCCTGAGAACCACCTGGAGACTGCAGAACAGACCTCTTAAACCTGTGAAGAAGAGAAGGCCACACAGAGAAGGGTAACCTGGCAGAGCCATGACAACTGGGACCCAAGCCCTTACTCCATGCCAGCTCACCTGCTGGAGGGAGAGGAATAGAGCAGGGAGGGGATAAGCACTCAGAAATCCTGCACACCTGGCCCTGGAGATCTGCTCTGGAAACATGAATCCGCATTGCATTGAGCACCAGGGAGAGTTGGAGTGCTCTGGGAGGCTGAGACTCCTTTCACTTGTGGAGAACAGGCACCCTCCCTCAGTCATACTGAGACTTAAGTACACATGAAACATACTCCAGGAAAGATTATATACTAGGCCATCAGACAAACCTCAGTAAGTTTAAAAGGATAGAAATAGAACAAAGTGTGTACTCTGATCACAAAGGAACAAAATTTAAAAATCAGTAACAGGAAAAAAATTGAGTAAAATCAATAAATATATATAAATAAAATAGCAGGCTTTTTTATTAATGAGTCAAGGAAGAAATCAGAGAGGAATAAAAATTCTTAAAGATACAAAGCCACAGTAATCAAGACAATTTGGTACTGGCACAAGAACAGACCCATAGACCAGTGGAACAGAATAGAGAGCCCAGATATAAACCCAAGCATATATGGTCAATTAATATATGATAAAGGAGCCATGGTTATACAATGGGGAAATGACAGCCTCTTCAACAGCTGGTGTTGGCAAAACTGGACAGCTACATGTAAGAGAATGAAACTGGATTACTGTCTAACCCCATACACAAAAGTAAACTCAAAATGGATCAAAGACCTGAATGTAAGTCATGAAACCATAAAACTCTTAGAAAAAAACATAGGCAAAAATCTCTTGGACATAAACATGAACAACTTCTTCATGAACATATCTCCCCAGGCAGGGAAACAAAAGCAAAAATGAACAAGTGGGACTATATCAAACTACAAAGCTTCTATACATCAAAGGACACCATCAGTAGAACAAAAAGACATCCTACAGTATGAGAGAACATATTCATAAATGACATATCCAATAAAGGGTTGACATCCAAAATATATAAAGAGCTCACACACCTCAACAAACAAAAAGCAAATAAGCCAATTAAAAAATGGGCAGAGGAGCTGAACAGAAACTTCTCCAAAGAAGAAATTCAGATGGCCAATAGGCATATGAAGAGATGCTCCACATCGCTAACCATCAGAGAAATGCAAATTAAAACCACAATGAGATATCATCTAACAGCAGTAAGAATGGCCATCATCCAAAAGACAAACAACAACCAATGTTGGCAAGGATGTGGAGAAAGGGGAACCCTCCTACACTGCTGGTGGGAATGCAAATTAGTTCAACCATTGTGGAAAGCAGTATGGAGGTTCCTCAAAAAACTCAAAATAGAAATATCATTTGACCCAGGAATTCCACTCCTAGGAATTTACCCTAAGAATGCAGCAGCCCAGTTTGAAAAAGACATATGCACCCCTATGTTTATCACAGCACTATTTACAACAGCCAAGAAATGGAAGCAACCTAAGTGTCCCTCAGAAGATGAATGGATAAAGAAGAGGTGGTACATATACACAATGGAATATTATTCAGCCATAAGAAGAATACAAATCCTACCATTTGTAACAACATGGATGGAGCTAGAGGGTATTATGCTCAGTGAAATAAGCCAGGTGGAGAAAGACAAGCAGCAAATGATTTCACTCATATGTGGAGTATAAGAACAAAGGAAAAACTGAAGGAACAAAACAGCAGCAGACACAGACTCCAAGAAGGGACTAACAGTTACCAAAAGGAAAGGGATTGGGGAGGATGGGTGGGAAGGGAGGGATAAGGGTGGAAAGGGGCATTACGATTAGCATACATAATGCAGTGGTGGGGGACACGGGAAAGACAGTATTTGTAGAGAAAACAAGTAATGATTGTATAGCATCTTACTACGCTGATGGACAGTGACTGTAGTGGGGCATGTGGGGGGGACTTGATAATAGGGGGTCTAGTAACCATAATGTTGTTCAAGTAATTGTACTTTAATGATACCAAAATAAAAATAATAAAATTCTTAAAGATGAATTAAAATGAAAACTTAGGGAATGCAGTTAATGTATTTCATAGAGGGCAGTTTATAGCTGTAAATGCCTTTTTTTAAAAAGAAGATCACAATAACCTAACCTTCCACCTTCAGACAATGGAAAAAGGATAACAAACTACACTTAAAGCAAGCAGAAGAAAGGAATTAATAAAAAACTAGAGCAGTGATTAATTAAATAGAGACTAGAAGAGCAATAGAGAAAAATCAATGAATCCAAAAGCTAATTCTTCAGAATATCAATAAAATTGACAAACATTTAGCTAGATTGACCATGAGAAAGAAAAAAAGACTCAAATTGCTTAAATTTTAAAAAGGACATTAACGTCAACCTTATATAAGTAAAAAGGACTGTAAAGGAATACAATACCTGTAAAAGTGTATGCCAAAAAATTAGGTATCCATAAATAAAGATGAAATGTACAAATTCCTAGAAAGACAAACTATTAAAACCGAATCAAGAAAAAATAGACAACCAAAATAGACCTACAAAAAGCATAGAGATTGAATTAGCAATAAAACCTACCCACAAAGAAAAAACAAGGCTGAGATGGCTTTACCCCTGATTCTACCAAACACTTAAAAAAGAAATACCAATATTGCACAAACTCTTCCAAAAAAAATAGAGGGTGAATACTTCTCAAGTCATTTTATGAATCCAGTGTTAACCTAATGCCAAACCAAAGACATGACAGGAAAACTGCAAACTAATATTTCTTGTGAACATAGATGCTAAAATCCTCAGCAGAATACAACGAAATGAATCAAACTTATCAAAGTAGCTGTACCCTCCGATGAAGGAGTATTTAACCCAACAATGCAAAATTGATTGAACAGCTGAAAATCAGTTAAGTAAATATGTCATATCAATAGAATAAAAAACAAAAATACAAGATCATCTCAATGGAGACATTTGACAACATCCAACACCCTTGCATGATAAAAACACTCAACAAGTCAGGAATAAAAGGGAAGTGCCTCAGCCAGATATACAGCATCTACTAAAAACCCACAGTTAACATCATGCTTACTGGTGAAAGGGGGTTTTTTCCTGTTAAAATCAGGAACAATATAAGAATGTCTACTAACCATTTCTATTCAACACTGTACCAGAGGTTCTAACCAGGGCAATTAGGTGAGAAAAGGAAATAAGATTGAAAAGGAAGAAGTAAACTGACCCTATTTGCAGATTACATGATCTTATATGTACAAAATCCTAAGGAATTCACTAAGAAACTACTGGAATAAATTAGTTCAATTTTGTTTTTATATACTTAACAATGAATCTGAAAATGATAGTAACAAAAAAATTTCATTCACAATAGCAAAAAAAAAAATGCTTGGGGATAAACTTAACAAAGAAGTACAAACTTGAACACTGAAAATTGCAAAACATTTTTTAAAGAAATTGAAGATCAAATAAATGGAAAAATATCCCCTGTTCATGGATCAGAAGACAATATTGTCAAGATGGCAACATTCCTCTAACTGTAAGAGTTTAAACTATAAAACTCTTAGAAGAAAACTGAAAGGTAATCTCATGATCTTGAATTTCACAAAGGATTCTTAGATAAGACACTAAAAGTACAAGCAACCAAAACAGAAAAAAAAATTAATTGGACCTCATCAAAATTAAAAACATTTATGCTTCACAGGATAACACTAAGAAAGAGAAAAGACAACCCTCAGAATGGGAGAAAATATTTGCAAATTATCTATCTGATAAAGGACATGTATTCAGAGTATATAAAGAGTACTTTATAACTCAATAATAAAAAGAGAAATCCCTCAAGTAAAAAATGGACAAGGGATCTGAATAGACATTTCTCCAGAGAAGATATACATATGGCCAATAAACACATGAAAAAGTGCTCAGTATTCTGGACACATCTCCTCAGGCAAGGGAAACAAAATAAAAAAATAAGCAAGGGGAACTTACATCAACCAAAAAGCTTCTATACAGCAAAGGACACATTAGAAGAACAAAAAGGCATCCTACTGTATGGGAGAACATATTTATCTGATAAGGAGTTAACATCCAAAATACATAAAGAACTCATATACTGCAACACCCAAAAAACAAATGACCCAATTAAAAATGGGTGGAGGACATGAACAGATATTTTTCCAAAGAAGAAGAATCACACACAGATGGCCAACAGGCACATGAAAAGATGCTCCACATCGCTAATCATCAGGGAAATGCAAGTCAAAATCACAATGAAGTATCACCTCACAGCAGCTAGAATGGCCAACATCCAAAAGAGAAGAAATAACAAGTGTTAGTGAGGATGTGGAGTAAAGGGAACCCTCCTACACTGTTGGTGGGAATGTCAATTGGTGCAGCCACTGTGAGAAGCAGTGTGGAAGTTCTTCAAAAAAACTAAAAATAGAAATACCATTCCACTCAGCAATTCCACTCCTAGGAATGTACTTGAAGAAACAAAATCCCGGATTTGAAAAGATATATGCACCCCTATGTTTATTGCCACACTATTTACAATAGCCAAGATACGGAAGCAACCTAAGTGTCCCTCAATAGATGAATGGATAAAGGAGAAGTGGATATACAATGGAATGTTCAGCCATAAAAAAAAGAGAGAAATCCTGCCTTTTGCAACAACATGAATGGACCTGAAGGGTATTATGCTCAGTGAAATATGCCAGGCAGAGAAAGACAAATACCATATGATTTCACTTATTTGTGGAATGTAAAAAAAAAAAAAATGAACAAAACAGCAGTAGACTCATAGATACTGAGAAGTAACTGGTGGTTACCATGGGGGAAGGGTTAGGGTGGATGGGGGGATAAAAGAGCACAAAAATTCTCAATCATAATATAAGGTGGTAATGGGGATGTAGTACAGCATGGAGAATATAGCCAGTGATTCTGTAATGTCTTCCTACATTAATAGATAGTAACCGCACTAGTGGGGGTGAGGATTTAATAGTATGGATAACTGTTGAACCACTGTGTTGTATACTTGAAACCAATGTAAGATTGTGTATCAACGATACTTCAATTTTAAAAAATGCTAAGTATCATTAGTCATAGGGAAACGCAAATCAAAACCACAAGGTACCACTTCACACCTACTAGTATGACTTGAATCAAAAAGTTGGATAATAACAAGTGTTAGCAAAGATGTAAAGAAATCAGAAGCCCCATTCACTGCTGGTGTGAATGTAAAATGGTGCAGTCATATTGAAGAACAGTATAGAAGTTCCTCAAAAGTTCAAACATAGTGTTACCATATGACTCAGCAATTCTACTCTAAGGTATATACCTAAGATAAATAAATGAAAATGTATGCACACAAAAACATACACAGATGTTTATAGCAGAATTATTCATTGAAGGTGGAAACAACACAAATGTTTATCAACAGATGAATGAATAAGCAAAAAAAGGTATATCCATATTATGGAGTATTATTCGGCAACAAAAAGGAATGGAGTACTGATAGTTACTACAACTTGGGTCAACCCAGAAAACACTATCCTAAGAGAAAGAAGGCAGTCACAGAAATGCACATACTATGTGCTCCCATTCATATGGAAGTCTAGAATACGAAATTTATAGAGAACTTCGATTCATGGTGGGGTGGAGGATGGAGGATGATAGCTAAAGGGTAGGGGTGTGAAGGGGCTTGGAGGTGACAAAAATGTTCTAAAGTTTTCCATGATGGTGGCTGCACGTATCTAAATATATTAAAAGCCATTGAATTGTACACTTTAGATGGGTGAATTACATGGTATGTGAATTATATCTCATTTAAACTTTTTTTTAAAAAAAAGGAACTGAGTACTATTCTGGAATAATCACAAAAACCTTTTGTTAGAAAAGATTCAGAGAATAAAAATGACTGCATACCCTATGTGTGGTGATAGCTATATGAATATAAATGTGTTAAAATTCGTAGAACTGTACAAGAGAAAAAGGTAATCTTACTGTATGATCATGTAAAAAAATAAAATGTTAAAAAATACAGGAGAAACAGAGGAGAGGGATTTTCTGTCCCCAGTGATAGTGCTGGTCGTGGGCATCAGGTAGTCTTCAAGAAGAAAGTCACATGTGAGTACCTTTAAGAATGGTTTGGCTCTGGACAGACATATAAGGAGACATTTGATGAAGAAAGGAAAATCATTTCAGACAATGTTAGCAATGGGCAGAAAGTACAGAGTAGGCAATTTCTGACTATCTTGGTGAGGATTAATTGTTTAGTTCTGCCGAAAGGAAGGATCCATACAGAAAAGAGTAGATCAGATTGTGGAGTTCCTTGCATGTCAGGTTAAGAATTGAACACTTTATTATATATATAGTCAGTGATAAGCCACCAAATGTATTTGATCAGAACTCTGTCTTGGGGATGTTATTCTAGAAGAAATATTAATAAGTAGATGGGAGGCCAGTTAGGAGGCTGTCATATTAGTTCAGTCAGTTGAGCATGAAGGACCAGTACAAGTGGTGGAGATCGAGAGAGAAGGAATTAGACAGTTGGTAATGAGAAGGATAAGCAGCTGGTTGGGGAGGGAGAAAAATCCAAAAATCAATCGACTCAGGTTTTGAACCACAGTGACTGGGATGATAGTACTATTAGGAAAAGGAAGGAGAAGCAGAGAAGTTGATGGGTTTAGTTTGGGATTTGTTTTGAGGAACCAGGCGACCTCTGAATAGAAATTTAGTAGCAGTTATTGAGGGACACCACATAGTAGAGCAGGAGAACTTGGCCCATTTCTCCATCTGTAAAATCACAGAGTTGGATTTGAAAGACACCATGTTTTCATGATTGAGAGCAGAGATACCAGAACCTGACTTGCTTGGGGTCAGCTACTTGCTAGCCTTTTCATCTTGGATGTATTATTCATTCTCTCTGGGCCCCAGATTCTGTAAAATAGGCATAAAAAATATAAACCTACATAGTATGGCTGCTGTGCAGAATACATGCACACACACATATCTTATTTAGAACAATGCCTAGTACATAGAAAGCTTATTGTTAAATAGATAAAGGCCTTTTCAGATCTGATGATCCACCATTATATGGCCAATTTCTGTGAGACTGGCATTCCAAGGTGAAGGTCAAAGCCCAAGATACAGGTTAATCATTTCTTTTCTAAGGTATTACTGAACCAAGGATATGAGACACCAAAGAAGAAAATGGAAAGAACACGTGGTTGGCAAGGACAGAATATTAAGGAACATTATACTGGGGATCAGAGGCAGTAGTACATAGGAAGGGCCAGTGAAGGAACATCCAGAGATGCCACCATGAAAGCCAAGTGGAATGGAAAAGACAACTCAAGGGAAGATAGTCTTTTAGAGCAGAAACCACTTGAACTCAGTTTGAAGGATTGGGGGGCATATATGATGGCTAGGGAGATGCTGCAGATGAAGGCAAGAAAATTGAGCATAGTTCTGTGAAGATTCAGGAGGAAGGAAGATCATTTATTTCCTTAAATTTGGAGAGGAGTTGGGCAGATGTATAGTGATGTGATCAAATTCTGAGTGGAAGTCAAGCTCATGGATAACTTCCATTTTCTTTTTTTCTGTAAAATACGAAGTCATCTGGAGGAAAAGAGAGAAGAAGGTAGGGAAGAACACTGAGGAGTATTTATAAGCAGCTTTATTTTCTCTAATTTTGCTCTTTGTAGGAATGGAAAACAAGTATCCATGTCAACTGTAATAGGCAGTATTTACTGAGTCTTAATGTTTGTGAGGTAGCATGCAAAGAGCTTATTTCAAACTAACCCATCCCCAATAGGCAAATGGTATTCATATTATCCACGTATTACAGAGGGTAATGCATCAGACAGAAAGGATTGGAAATTGCTCAAGGATTCAAGAATACATATGGATTAATAGGATATAATACAAAGTACAGAAAACTCACCCACATATACAATGGAATGTAATTTTAATGAAGTTTATATTTCAAATAAGTGATGAAAAGATGGCTTATGGATAAATGCATTGAGGCAATTAAACTCCCTTTTTAATGTTTTTAATTTTAACTGCATATTTTAAAAACACATATAATAGAAATCAGAACAGTTGTTTGCTCTATAGCAGGGTGGAGATTGATCTAGGGACACAAGGGCACTTTCTGAGGAAACTGGCGATGTTCTGTGATTTTATTAGACTCTTGGTTACATGGGTGCTTTTTTGGGGGGGGTCAAAATCCATTGGATTGTACATTTAAAATCTGTAAATTCCCCTCTATGTAAGTTTTATGTTAATTTTTAAAAGGGAAATCTATATGTAGATCTCCACATTGTTAAATGAGAAAAGCAAACTATAGAATGAGACATTCAATATGATACCATTTATGTAGAGAAAAAAAATAATCGCCACGAAACAGAATTGTTTCTGTGGATCCACACCCATGCATGTGAATGTCTCATGCTTCTTGGGCCCAGCTACCTGCTTCACCAAGACATTCTCCCTCTCACGTCGATCTCATATGCTCCTAAGGGTTTCTTTCTAGGATGGAAAGAAAAGACAGACTTCTATATTATAACATCATTAGCTTAAGAGTAAGTTTCCCCACCGTTTACAGCACCCATTGATATAATATTCTCCAGTGAAGAAAAATACTGTTGGGAATTCTGACTAAAAAGCATGATCTGTTTGTATGGTATATTTTCAGAGGCAGCCTAGTGTAATGGCACTGCTGTTGAACTAGAAGTCGTCCAGTGATCTGAGTTCTGGTTCTGAGTGGCCCTGAGTAGATGGATATTTTGATGCAAGTCATTTAATCTCTCTGGTCTTCAATTTCCTTGTTGGTTAAATAAATGGGTTAGACTGATGACTGAGGGTCCTTCCAGACCTAGGATTCAGTAAACCTGTTCATTCACACGGACTTACCTGAACTAGGTTATCTGACCTACAAGAAATATGTGGAAAGTAAGATTTCCTTTGCTTTTATTTGAAACAGGTGACAAACAAAGCCAAGCAGCTGAAGGATTCAGTGACCTGTCCCCCAGGTGAGTCAGCGCCAGTCCACCCCATCAATCTCTGAGGGCTTTCTTCCAAATAAACCCCTTTCCTAACTTCTTTCAGTCTGATGGCATAGTCCTCTTTCTCAGGGAACTCTCTTTGTCACCTCTCTAAAGGGGTGGAATGACAGACACTGACTAGCCAATCCAGCCCTGCACATACAGTGGGTGCTAAGATGTATTTAGTAAGTGTCAAGAAGTCTCAAAACCTTGTTCTCTGAATTGGGGACTGGGAAACACACACAGGGCAAAGCCAGCCTGCTGACCACAGACACACTGTGTGGTTTCCCTGCACTGTCCAGCCCTCGCCAGCACACCCACCGTCCTTCAGAACAGCTTTCCCAAGGATCTGTTTCTCAAAATCTGTTTTCAGTACTAACTGGACTTTTGTTAGAGTCCATACTTATTCGCATGGAACCAGGAAGGAAGAAAAACTGAACCTTCCTACTTAAACATAGGTCCCAGGGAGAGTAAAGCTGCTGAGCAAGCCAGGGGCCAGCAAACAGATCCCAGAAAGTCATCCCCAGGGAAAAAGCGGCGCAGAGC
Source organism: Phataginus tricuspis (assembly GCA_029783875.1). Classification (NCBI taxonomy): domain Eukaryota; kingdom Metazoa; phylum Chordata; class Mammalia; order Pholidota; family Manidae; genus Phataginus; species Phataginus tricuspis. The sequence continues at coordinate 14,054,707 of JAQQAC010009376.1, read as the reverse complement.
CGGCAAGCTGTAGGGAAGGGGGTCTTCCAGATTCCTTTTCTCCCAATAAGGTTATTTGGCAGGGTGTGGAGTCAGAAACAGGCAGGGAGGTATTACGTGAAAGAAGCCTGCCTCCAAGACATTTTCCAAAAACGTCCTCTTGAAAAGGCAGTGTGGTATGAGTGGTGAACCGGCCTGGACCTGATGGGTACTGGCGGTGGAGGGGTACGTGTCCAGTGCAGGGAGATGCCCTTGGGGCTGGGTGTCGGCATTCGTCCCCCTTGTTCGATGAGGCCTGGTGGGGGCGTGGGGGTGCAGCAGAAGCGGCTTCGAGCGGAGAGCACCCCCTTGTCGGTGGGTCACCCGCCGAGGAATTCACTCTGTTATGCTCCTGCATAAGGGTGGCCCAGGATTGTGACGCGCAGCCCCCGTACCTACACGGCATCAGGCCATTCCTTCCCAAAGATCTTTGCATTCTTGGATCACCTCTGATGCTGCTCCTCAGAGTGGGTATAAGAGGACGAAGATGCCATCAGAAAGAACTGGGTTCAAATCCCACCCCCGCTGTTTTCTGAGACCGATTTTCCTCGTCTGGAAAGTTGGGATAAGAGCGCCTGCCTTTCTGGAATAGCGGGTCAAGTGAAGCCCCGCGGCCGCTGCTGCGCCTTTCACCTGAACCGCTTGCCCTTCATGCCTGTGATGCGCCCCTTCCCACAGGTTTGGTGAGACTCTCCGAGCTCAGGTCCACGGCCTGGAATTCCAGGACGAGCGCGGCCTTGCCGGATGGCGCCCTCGCCCAGCGGGAGGCCGCGGAGCAGGCGGAGGACGGGCAGGGCGAGGGGCACCCGCAGGCGGTGGACGCGGACGCGCAGGACGCCGGGGTCGCGGAAGGCCGGCCGCGCAGGCGCAGGCCCGCCAGGCTGCCCGAGGCGGCGCCCACGGCGGAGCCGCAGGAGAGGGTCCGAGGCAGGAGGCAGAGGGACTTCGATATGGCGGAACAAAATGAATCCAGCGGTGAGGAGAGCCAGAAAAAGGAGAGAACTGCTGCTGCCGAGGAGCCGTGGACTCAGAATCAGCAGAAACTTCTAGAACTCGCATTACAGCAGCACCCACGGGGATCCCCCGACCGCTGGGACAAGATCGCCCGAGGCGTCCCTTCCAGGAGCAAGGTGGGTGAGGCGGGGGCGGGGCCGGGCCGGCGCCTCCTCCCGGCCCCTCCTCCCGGCCCCTCCTCCCGGCGCCTCCTCCCGGCGCCTCCTCCCGGCCCCTCCTCCCGGCCCCGCCCCGCGCGAGCCGGGAGCCCGGGGGTGACCGCGGCGCGCCAGCCGCTTCTCCCGGAGAAACTCCGCGTAGAGAACGGGCATTTCAGACGCCAGCCTGCCGGCCTCGGGAGCGCTGGCCGTACCTGGGGGGCAGCTTGAGAGGCGCGGGGCGGCCAGGCAGGGCCCCGTCGCCGTGCCACAGGCCGGCGCTCCTCCCGCCCTGGGGGGCTCCCCTGAACCAGCAAGACGTTTCTCAAAGCCACGGGCCCCTTGGGGCTCTGCGGGCGGGGGCGGGGGGGGCGGGACCCCCACCGGCCCCGCGGGGAGGAGTGGCAGGCAGGCGGCGGGGGCTCCCGCTGGCGGAGCTCTGGACCCGCTGGCGGGGGTGGGGGGGCTCAGAAGGACCTTGAGGATTCGTCTTCCCCGTAGCCTTGACCCTTTAAATGAACCTTTCTCCCGGTTTGTAGCCCTTAGTGTCGGCCTCCGTGCCTCTGCAGACAGTTCTCAAGTAAACGCGAGGCAGGCGGCGGCCGGCAGGCCCCGCGGAAAGCCAGCGCCTCGCCCCCTGGTCTTCGCCTTCTCGCTCTGCCGGCCCGGAGCCGCGGCTTCCCTCCTGGTAGCCGTACCCTTTTCCCTGCAGCACCAGGGACGCGGGGAAACCAGAGGGCCCGGGGCTCCCCTCCGGTGCCCACCACTCAGGAGCCTCCGGGCACATTGATCTTCATTTACATTCTTTTTTTTTAAATTGAAATTCTATGTTGGAAAATCTAGCTTGTGGCTATGAATGTACCAGGGTGTATAGGTCTAGTTATCTATCACCTACGTTAAAATGATAGATGTTGAGAATTCCTGGGGAGAAAAATAAACCATTAGCAGTTGATCTACTGGAGAAACACATTCTCCCAGCCTATCCAACTGGTTTGCCAGAAGTAATTTTTTTCCCCTGAATTTCTCTAGCGTCTGTCAGGACACAGGCATTTACATGTGTGATGAATTGAATTGACACTGGCTTCAAATGAAGGCGCTGGAACTGTGGGTCCCTAAGACAGTCAGAACCTCGTTGCCTCGGGGTTTGCAAACCTCCCGCTCAGACCAGAGAGGAGCAGCCCCTTTATTGTCCCGCTGGGTTCCCTCTGAGCCTGGATGTACCTGCAGATCTAGGAGGGGTCGCCTGCTGGCTCACCTGCTGTGGGGCGACTTCTTGTAAGCGGCCTGGGAGCTGCTGGCAATTCAGGGCCCAAAGGAGGAGCCTTGGTCCCGCAGGCAGCAGAGCTATTAAGGAAGAGTGATATTTTTTAAAGATCCAGGCCTTTGGGGATGTAGAAAAGTGGCGTACCAGCAGGGACTCTCATCACAGCGCTCAGCCAAGATCCTAGGAAGAAGGGCATGAACGCCCGCTGTCCGCCCACGGCAGCCCTGGAGGCCCTGTGCCCAGGAGGGGCAGCTGCAGGGAAGCCAGGAGCTCGCTTAGCCTGCCAGGCGAGGGCTAAGGCGGGAAGGCCCAGCTCACCCCTGCCGGCCCTGGGGCTGGGCTGACTGCCCCCCGGAAGGCCCAGCAATCCGGAGGGACAGTAACACCGAGGCTTATCTGAAGTGACGCCCTGTGATGAAACAGCAAAACGGTAAAGTAATTCTGATGGTTAGGGAGCTGACAGTCTTGACGACCTGCCCCTCCCCCCTGGCCTCATCTGCCTGGGACCAGGGGGACTCACCTGGGAAGTGACAGGCAGGCCCTGCGGGAGCAGGGGGAGAGCGCCCCCAGCTGGGCGGCCCAGCCCACAGAGCTCAGGCCTCCAGGGGAAGTAACCTCACCTCTTTTTCTCTTCCCACAGGAAGACTGTATCGCTAGATACAAGTTGCTGGTTGAACTGGTCCAAAAGAAAAAACAAGCCAAAAGCTGAATATTCTGGAAGATGATGTTCACCTTCATTTTTCAAAATAGTTATTTTAAAAATCTTACGCAGAGATTTGCATTTTGTACCTCAGTATTTCTATACGTCACGTGCCTTAGTAAAAAAAAATAAAGTAAAAATAAATGTGCCATGTTGTTTAAACGGATACTGTGTTAAAGGTGAAGAAAGGGTTTGGGTATTTTACAAATTATTTTCTCATCACAGCAAAGTTTGCTTCCCTGGAGAACAAAGTGCTCTGCTTTCTAATAACCAGGCAAATACATAGTTTTGAAGGAACTTACAGGGGATCTAATGTGTCAGGAAAACGTTTCTTCGGCCGCAGAGCGCACCCGCGCACGGGTTCCTTTAAGCGGGAGTGGGCGCCGGCGGGGGCGCAGCAGCAAAGCGCTGAGCAGGCGAGGGCCCCACAGTGAGTGTCTAGAAGAAAACCAGTGGAGATGAACCAAGCCATAGGCAATAAACCCTAATCTGGGTTGTTTAGTTGAAATGCATCCCCAACTAACAGAGTTTCCAGAAAACATGCAGGAAAGGCTTTAGGAACGGATGAAAGTGGGTCCTCCTGTTCAGTCACTCACTCAGTCACGATGTCACACTTAATTTCCATGACCTCTTACCATCAGATAGCATGCCTTTTTAAAGCTCTTTCGTTTCAGGGCTTGGAAATGGTCTGCTAAGTGCAAATTGCCTAAATTTGAAAGCCATTAAGATCCCCAGAGCACATTGGGGCATGTGATTTGATAAAAGGCCCACAAAGATACCATTTTTCTCTAAGAATTGAAATGAGGTCAAGTACCCTGGAGAGAGGGGTTGGTGGCAGCGGCCACCACTGGCCCTTTAAACTGTGATCTTCAGTGGAGGCCCTCAGCCCTACCGCCTCCCTGATCAAGACATCGTGGGGGCCTCCAGACGGCAGTCGAGAAGTAAAACAAAATCAGTCGTTTATTTTCATGAACTGAGTCATGGGCAGCAGCTCCAGTCAGCCTCCCCCAAGTGCGGGGCCACTGGGCAGCAGCTGGCAGGAGAGGCCCACCGGCCGAGGCGTTGGTCAGGCCTGGCAGCTCGCCGCCTCCAGTCACAAGCCAGAGCCACGCGGGCCCGGCGGCCGCACAGGGCGCTCTCCGAGCAGATCTGCTGGCTGGGCCGCAGTGGAGGGAGGAGGAGAAGGCAGTGCAGGCAGTGGGAGGCGAGTCCCCGGAATGCGCAGGTGAAGTAGTGTAAAATTCACAGCCATGATTATTCCTATTTCACTGCAGATCTAAACTCAGGACACACAGGATGTTTCTCAAAACAGAAAATTTTTGATGAGTGGAAAGACTGAACATGAAAAACCACAGAATTTTCTCCATTCCTCAACTCGAAACTGGGGAATAATGGTAGCTGCCCAGTAGGTTACTGTGAGGATAACTAGGTGACCCGTTACCCCTGCATGTGCGCCTGGCTTGTTAAAAACAAATCAATGTTATTTTTCTATCTGACCATCTAGGCTTCCCATCACCACCGTTTAAGTGGCGTGTTGACACAGCAGGGCTGACGGCTGACTGGGCACATCCCATCTCATCCCTTGCAGGCTGGTCCTAGCTGAGGCCTGGGGCTTCTTCAGCGTCCTGTATGGACTCTCGGGGCTCAGGGACCCCCGCAAAGGACATGCAAACTCTGTCTGGGGTGCACAGTTTTCTGGGGGAGAGGATCCACATCTGTCACTGGTGCCCGAAGAGTCTCTCACCCAAAGAGGTCACTGGCCTCCATTGCAGGATTCAGCCCATGGAGGCCAGTGGGGCACAAGGAAAAACCTTGGACTTGGCTTCTGACCCAAAGCAGTCCAGGCCTCTGCTCTGCTGCTTGTGAACAGGGGCTCTCACTTCAGACACTTGGCAGCTCATTTCCTTTAAGCAAGAGGCCTCACATGGAGGCGACAGCCTCCCCATCACTGGCCGCCTCGGGGAGCTCTAAGGAAAGGGCCGGGTTTAAAGCTGGAGTCAGGTACCGTGAGCAGAGTGGGGGCCAAGCTGTGCAAAATGCCCAGACTTCTTAGGCTTGGAAGGAGGTCTGGGCCTTGAGCATGGAGAGGCCTGAGGCACAGGACTGGACCTTCCGACTCTTTGAGATCCCCACCCCACGTGGCTCCCCGAGAGAATGAACAGCAGCTCTTTCTGTTGGGTGGAAATCACTGGGCTGGCATGGGGCGCATCCTCTGTGGCACACTTGTCGGGCCCCCCAGGCATGCTAGTGGCCAGGCCAGGGCCTGTGAGGGAACCAGGCCTTGGGGCCTCCCCTCAGCATCCAAGAACTGGGTCTCTTATCCTTAAGTTGTTTACGTGTACTCTCTCCACTGGGGCACCATTTCTCTAAGCCGTGTATGACACCCACTTTTAAAGCCCACTCACACATTCTGATTCGTTCTCGTAGAACCCCTGGTGGTCTAAAGGTTCAGGCCCAGCATCCGGTGCTGCCAGTGCCTCCATGGGAGACAGGAGGTGCTAGGCTATGCATTACATGCCGTGCTATTAGAAACGGAGTTATGGGGAGGTGTTCTTTGCAGCCACATTACTTAGATTGCCAGATGATCTGGGGCTTCTGTGACGTTTGTGGGAACCACCGAGGTAGCCTTTGCGTGCTGGTCTCTTCCTGAGCCCTGTGTGCCAGCTGACTCCTGACCCCATGAGGAGATGCTGTTTATAATATGACTGGAATATGGCAGCCAGTGGGGTTATGCTCTTGCTGGTATGTTTTCACATGCCCTTCTCTGTTTTAGAACAAAAATCACATGCTTTGCCCTGTAAATGTTTTTGGACACATGAGAAAATGCCTCTTGCCAAAGGACTTTTTCTTGATACAGGCCGTGCTCACCCCCAAACCCAAGTCCATGTACCTCTTTGGAGGTGGAGAACTAATCCCTTTAAAATAATGATTTCATTCCTAGGTAACATCTGTAGGCGATGTGTTGAGGTTGTCTTAGCAGTTAGGTGTTTTCCTAAAATTTAAACGGCACAGTTTAAACTGTTATATTCTGCACACATGAGTGGCTCCATGTTCCAGTGCACACCCGTCCCCTCGCACGCAGGTGGACTGTGTTACATGGGCCCTGTTAGAGAGCCCGAGGGATTCCTGCCTTCCCCAAGAGGACAGAGGGCTAAGAGACCAGCATCCGCTTTTTCACTGTTGACTTAGAAAGCCCCAGGGATGGAGGGCAGTGCCGATCCTGAAGCACCCCCACCCTGGGCTCAGGGGAAGCATGCCTGAGTCAGAGTCCATCCTGACCAAGGTCTCGGGCAACTGGCTCTTCTGGCCGCGGGTGCTCACAGGCATCCCCCACCCTGGCCAAAGGCGTGGTCTCGTTCCTTTCAGACCAGAGGCAGTATCTGGTGAGACCCAGGTAACTGTGGTAACTTACACAAGTCAAGGTCAGGCATTTGGTGAAAACAGATTTTGATACTCTGCCCTAAATTATAAAGTCCCTCCCTGCGGTGTTCCCCACACAAGGGGCTGAGGGGTAAGTGGCATCACCTCAGGTGTAAAGGCCCATGGCCTCCACCCCTGCCTGGCAACGGGGCTGATCCGAGGTGACCCCTCCCTCCATGTTCCCGCAGCCTCCACTGGGCGCCACAACTCTGGTACCAGAAGCCAGACTCAGGGGGCCCCAGGCTGGACCCTCACACTTCAAGTGCCACAGGAACCCAGGGAAAACCTGCTCCCACCTGCCCGGAGGCCCAGCTGAGCGCTCGCAGTGCGGTCAGCATCCCCCAGCTACTACATGAGCAAATCCCATCTTCGTTAGCACAGCTGCAAGGGAAACCCCAGTTCATGGCACGGGATTGGCCAAGTTTTGAGTGGTAGTGAGGGAGTCATGTTTTATTTTGTGCATTTGGAGTTACAAAGGAAAAGGAACAGTCTCTGTCATGTTTTCTTTTTCTGTCATTACTCAAAAAGAAATATTTTGTAAAATGTAAGATATTTGGGATAAACAGTTTGGTATTTCGTTTCGGTTCCAATGTGTTTGACAAAGGAAGACCCTGCTACCACAGAGGGTAGCTGGCTCCGCACCCCTGACCAGAGCTCAACCCCATCAGGGGACCCGGCCAAAGCAAGCCTATTGGAATTTTTCTCTTCGGCTAAAATGAGAGCTACCCTGTTAAGTTAAAACTGCAATTGAAGAGGTGAGTGTGGAGGCATTCACCAGGGCAGCCTCCCGCGAGGGGAGAGGGCTCCGGCCCAGGGGGTCAGGAAGGCAGCCCCAGGATAGGACCTCCGCAGTGAAGCCACCCTTGCTTTAATCCTGAGACTTGTCAGCTCCAAATTCTCTGCCTGCACAGCACCCAGCAGCTGCTGGCAAGGAAGCCGGCCAGTTTGCAGTGAGCTGCCCTCTCCTGGGAGCAAAGCCAGTGGGCAGCAGGGCGAGGAGGGGTGCAGACCTGGCCATGTGCCCCCTGCCTGTTTTGGTGCCATTTTCTGGGTCTTGAGTTGCACACGATTCCAGAGTCAGACCCAAACCAGAGCTGCAGCAATGCAGAAAGAAGGCTACTCAGTAGAGGAGTTACACGTAGGGCATAAGTCAGAAGAAAGTAAAGAAACTGGTGGGACCCTAAGATTAGCCAGGCTGGGAGAAGCCACAGGCTGGGGAGGGCCAGCTGCGTTTTATGAGGTCACAGTCCTGCCCACTCGAGGTTTTGGGGCCAGCAGAGCTTTGCTCAGTCCCATAACAAGATGTAAGACTGAGCATTTATGTCAGTGATTAAAGTGTCAAAGCCTCACCTGACTGACAGCTGGGAAGGGGCTCCCCAGCGCCATGCTGGCTCTCAGGCCAGCTACAGGCCCACGACAGGAATTTCTTCCACGAGGCTGTGAAAAGCTGTGAGGCCTCGGCCACGAGCCCAGGAAGGAGGGGACTCCCAAGGCGGCCAGTGCCAGGAAGGGGCGGAACAACGGCACCCAAGGTGGGTGAGGCCAGGCCGACCGTGGACCCATGAAGTGCTCAGGGGTTTGCCCAGGGCCCTATGTCCACGTGCCACTCCAGAGCTCCCGCCAGGTGACTCTGGTGGCCCGTCAGGGAGGGGAGCCACTGCACTAGCCAAGGGCTTGTGGAGCAAATGCACACGTTATTTCCCTCAATGAACCCTGAGTAGCGGCCCGTTCCGCCGCAGTATTCACCTGCTCAGGCTTCTCTGGGAGAGACGGGGAACCGGAAAGGTTGTTGCGACAGGAACAGTGGCCGTGCCAAAATGCAAAGTCTCCTAATTAATCCGTCTGCTTGTTAAGTGAGCCAAGTGAAAAACACCAGATGCATCAACCAGAATTTGAGGGAAACCAAATTAACTCAATCAGCAAAAGAGTGAATTTCTTTTAAAAATTTTGAACTTCAGAAGGTGCTACCAAAACCACAAGGCTGCAGGCTGGTCGCCCCAGCCGGGAGGGACCTGTGCGTGGGGCTGCTGGCCACAGCTTTGCCGGACGCCCAGAGCCCGGGCCCACGCCGTGCCCGCCTGGACAATCCCCCTTGTCATCTGAACCCCGCCCGCTCCACGCCACCAAACTGCCTCTGTTCGTGTCACCCAAGGCCGCCGGATCCCAGAGGCATTGTCGGGTTTTATCTTATAGAAACTGATGCTCAGTGGGCAGTGCCTCAGCTTCTGAGGCCTCAAGATTTTCTGGAGTGAGGGGCACAAGAGCGAGCGAGGCAGGCCGCCCTCCTGGCCCTCCTCAGAGGCTTCGTGCCCCGCCAGCTCCTGCGCCGCGGCGGGCGGACTCCGCCACGCTCCCCGCCGCCCACCTGCGGCCCCCGGGCCCCCGCGCCCTCCGGCTGGCAGCCTGGCTGGCCCCGGTGGGGTCGAGCGGGGCCCACAGCACAGCCTGCGTGCTGGCCGCCTCCAGGTCTCAGCTTGGTCCCAGGGTGGCCTGGAGAGGCAGAGCCTTCAGGCCACCTGTGTCTGGGCCCCACGAGGCTGGACACACAGGCACGCCCAGCCTGGGGCGGCCTTGCCTGCCGTTCCCGGTGGTGGGGGGCGCCGGGCCTGCCCTGGGATTGTCTTCCACGCACATCCCACCTTGCTTGCAGTTGCTCTGATCTGCTTTGCCCTTTGGCAGCTGCAGGACCGCACGGCCCCTCCAAGCTTCAGTTCCCTCACCTGTGACGTGGTAAAGCAAATCATACCTCGCAAGGCCGCATGGAGGTTGAATGAGGCAAAGGGCATCCCGGCTCCCTGTGGGCCCCGCCTGCCAGGGCAGGTTAGCAGGGGTGAGGGCACTGCAGGCCCCCTCGCCCACCAGAGGGCTTCAGCTGGAAGAAATCACAAGTATCGGGTACTATGAACAACACCTGACCTCAAGCCACTTGAAACAGTTCGTGGATTTCGGAATTTCCAGTGAAGACGATGCTGAGGAGAGGCACCAGCTGGCCCAGGGCTGCGGCCACAGTGCCCGCATCAGGGGTCAACGCCCTCCTCACGCCCACCTCTTCCCCGCATCTGCAGGCTCCGGGCCGCCTCCCTCACCGCTGAAACCCGCCTCCGCCGTCCATTGCGGTCAGGAGCCCCTTCCTGCAAACCACAGCGCTTCCCACCTCACATGCTGGGCCCATTCAGGACAGGTGGAGAGCGCGTGCGCTCCTCCCCGAAGCCCCTCGCTTCCCACGGCCTGCTTCTCTCGGCCCTGCCTTTGCTCTCCCAGCTCCTGGAGCCCCACGCCTGAGAACAGAAGGGCCATGCACTGGGGCCGCCCCAGCGGTGGCCCTGCCAGGGAGCCCGCGCCTGTACCCCCGGGCCTCAGCAGAGCCATACAGTGTGTCAGGAGGTGGCCTTGCCCAAAAGCACTGGCTTTCCTTCCGGATTTGCCAATGAGGGTTTCAAGCTCAGGACCCAGGAAACCGGTCATCAAAATACGCTCTTTGCAGGCGGAGAGCATATTCTCACATAAAGATGTGTGACGCCCTATGAACAGGACCTGCCAGGTCCAGACAGGGGAAACTGCACATCTAGCCCAGAAAATCCTGGGGTTACAGCAAACACAAAATTCCATTTCTGAAATCTTTCAAGTGTTTGTCACTTTTTATTTAAGCGATGAAAGGAGGCTACCAGATCAGGTGTGTGCTGCGACCCAGCTGTACAGAAGTGCACGAGAAAAGGCTCAGGAGAATGAGGGAGATGTGGTTTTAATGTAACAATTGTCAGTAGGATGATGTAATGGGAAGTTTCCTTTCTTCCTTTTAGTTTTCAAATTTCCAAGTTCTTTGACAAGTGGTCCTAGCTTTTGTAATTAAAAAATGTATACGAATGCTGGCACAGCTTTTCAGCTCCCTGACAGTCTGCCTGGCCTGTAGTCCCGAGCTGGACACCGGGCCGCAGGTAGCCAGAGGGATTTGCAAGGACTCATGCACAGCGCCACCCACCCCGCCCCTTGCACAGACCCGCCAACCTGAGCAGGGGCCAAAGCCACAAAGGGAGCGCCCTTCACAAACACCTCGGCGGCGCTTACAGCGCCGTAAGCACGGCGATCACCGTGACGGACACCTTTCTTTTGATGCCACTAAGGCAAGGAATAGGACTACACATGGAGGAACAGTTGGCACGAATTTTCAACAAGGTAAAATATTTTAAATGTTCACAACGACTTCATTTTAAAAGGCCTCGTTTAATTTATATGTTTCCTGTTAGTAAAACTAAGATTGAGAGGTCTAAAGGTCAGGACAAAAACCCATTTCCTACTTTTAAAAGCTAAACTATATTTCACTGTAAGGCGCCTTGTGCCCACAATCCCAAGGGCCTCTCTGTGTGGGGAGTCCAGTCGCAGTGAGCACCCTGTCTTCTGCCTGGTTGATAAGAGAGCTTAAGAAAACTTGGCAACTTGTTTTTCTTGGCATTTGTTCCCCGTGCTTGCTCGTGACCCACTGCACTGATATCACACGTCCACGGGACTCATGCAGAGTCCAGATCAGAACCAGCCGATGCAAAGCCATTTTCCATGCCGAGCACCCTTTTCCGAGGGTCAGTGCCGGGCAGTGAGCCGCAGGAGTAGCTTGAACTTCTCAGAGCGAGAAAGCAGCGATGGGGAGCCACAGCCGGCAGCCCGGAGCCCAGGGGCTGGTTCATGGCCGGCCGGGGGAGCGGCGGAGCTACAGGGCGCCTCGGGTGTCGTCACACCGAGGTATGAATACCAGTAAACAGCCAAGCTAAATGGCATATTTTTTAAGAAATTAAAAACGGCATAGCCAAGTAACAGTATGTCTGGAGTTGATTACGTGGAGAGAGTGTAAGTGAGGAGGGGGTTAATGCCGAGTCTATCATATTGCTTAGCCCTGGGGGAGGCAAAACTTTCCAGAATCAGATATTTTCCATTTATATATAAAAAAGGAAGTCTGTCCAGGAAACTAAACTTCATTCCTTAATATTAAGTTAAAAGCTTAGATCCAGTTTTCCTTGTTTATTCAATTTTTTAATTACTAGGAGCAAACCACACAGACCAGTATAATCTGGGTCAGCAGGTGTGGGACAAGCTGAGCACCTGCAAGCCCCACAGGTGGCTGATGCACGCCAAGACCCAAGACCCACTGAACAGAGTTTGGTTTCTCTCTTGTTTAAATGCCTCTGGTTAAAGCTAACTATATAAACTGGAGGCATTTAACCTTTACCAAGCAGTGTTAATACTACCTTATTAGTGTGCTATATATAATTCACTACCTCATCTGGAATTTGTTTTCCTTTTATCTTCATTGTGGTCAGTTTGCTCTTTGCACCACGGCAGTGTTCAGAGTGGGCTCTTTCTCTAACGATCATCCGAGAGCTGAACCCAGGCTGCTCTGCGCTGCACAGAACTTCCATTTGTGCCGAGTCTGCCCCTAAGTACAGTTAGAGACGCCCAGACAAGTCATACCGACGTTCCACAACACACCCCAAGGCCTCCTGGGGTAAACCGGTGACGAGGTGCCTTCAGGGCCTGCGTCCTCCCTAAAGGAGGGCCAGTGGCGCCACCACTGTGGCTACTCACGTCCTTGTGGACTTTCTCCCTCACAAGCCAACTGACAACTATTCAAGAATGAGATACCGCCAGAGACTTCCAGAGCACAGGGGTGAGGCTGACGTGTCTCCCGCACCCCCGAGGCCGAGGCAGCCTCCACAGGCTGGCACGGTGCCATACAGAGAAGCCTCCCGAGCCTCCAGCTCCTCCAGTGGGAAAAGATAGCCCACGGTGGCCGGCCAGCCCCTGCCCAGCACTGTGAGTCACTTCACAGGAACCCCAGCTCCAGTTCCACCCCATGGGGATCGCAGAGCAATCGGTGGGGTTCGGTCTCAGGGAATCTGTGCTGGAGACACAGAGAGAGAGGGTCTTCCAATAACCAGCACACAGATATTGACAGATGGGTTCCTACCTGCAAAGCCCAAGCAGTGGTTCCGACCAGCAGCTTTGCTGGTCTGCAGAACCAAGCCAGCTGTCCGGCCTGACCAGAGAACTCCACAGGAGGCAGGTTGGCCAGACCTGGAGGCTGTTCTGCCCCTGCTTAAGTAGTGGAGCTAATTTGTAGCACTGCCCACTGCTAAGGGCAGCTCCAAGCCACCTGACTAGGAAGCCTGGCCAGACACCTGGAAGCTGTGTAGCCCAGTAATGTTCAGAGATTACAGCAGGCAGAACTGATCATCCACAGAGCAAATCTTGGCTTGAGTCAAGAGAACAAAAAGCCCTGCTGTGCTTGAGTCGGTTCCCTGAATCTGCCCAAGCAGGGGAGCTAATTCTTAGCCCTACCCACAGTGCAGGGTGGATCCCAGCCCCTGGCACCTGACTGTTCCCAGGGAGGCTGCCTGGTGCTGCCCGCCCTCTCCCTGACCCTCCCCCACTCCCCGATTCTGCCCAGGTGAGGGAGCTAACTCATAGCTCTACCCACCACTGAGGATAACTCTGGGTGTCACCTGACCAGAAAGCCTGGCCAGAATACCTGGAAAGCCCAGAAATCTGAGCAAGGGGTCTAGCAGGCAAAGCTGATCATCTGCAGAGCAAGTCTAAGCGACCCCATTCAGTGAGGGAACTTGTGGTACCGGCTGGTTTGAGTCAAGACCACAAAGAGCCTTACGGGTCTCTCCTGCTCCACCTGAACAGACAAACTAATTTGTAGCCCTGCTCATTGCTGAATATAGCCTTCAGCTGGACCAGAAGACAAACAAGGCAACCAGCAAGCTGCAAAGCCTGTCCAACAGCCCTGCATACAATAGCATTTGAACAGAGAGCACAGCCTGTAGTTTCCCATCTGCAAAGCAAAACTCATGGTGCTGCCTGGCCAGGAAATAGAGTGCATAGTCTTGCTTGGTTAGGGTCCCAAAATAATGAGCTGTGCAGGCCCTGGAGCCCATTCTCCTATCCCACCAGGGTGGGGAAGCTAATTCAGAGCCCCACTTACTGCTGGGTATGGTAGCTGGTCCTGTCTAGTAAGCCTGACCAGAGAACCCAGGCAACATTGGGGCCCATCCCACACCCATTCATGGGCAGAGAACCAAGCCCACTGTCCTAGCCAACTGCTTCCAGACAGGAGCCTCAGGGTTTGATCAGTGGCCTCACCCAAAACCAGACCCTGAGAGCAGGCCCACCTGTTCAAGAATATTACCAGCAGATAAATCCCGAGACCCAAAATGAGCTGACTGGGGAAGAGCTGCCTCTGCCAAAGTGAACCTGCAAACTCTGGGAAAGGAGCCCACTTACTCAAATGCGCAGATACCAAGGTAGAACAAGGGTCACAAAAACGTGGGTGAACTTGACACTGCCAGGCAGACTAACGAGGCCCCAGTAACTGACCTACAGGAATGGGGATCTGTGAACCATCAGACAGGATTCAAAATAATCCTCTTAAAGAAGTTTCAGTGAACTATAAAAACACATAGAGAACTAAATGAAATTAGGAAAACAATGCATGAACAAAATGATAAGTTCAACAAATAAAAACCACTAAAAAAATTCTACAGCTGAAAAATACAACTGAAGAACTCAATAAAGAGCTTCAAAAGCAGACTCAACCATGCAGAAGAATCAACGACTCAGAGGAAAGGACATTTGAAATTATTCAGAGGATTAAAAGAGAAAATGAATGAGTTAAAAAAAAAAAAAGCATACAGGTCACAACCAAAACAAACAATACAGGCACACTTCATTTTATGATTTTATTGCTTTTTTTTTTTAATTTAAGGTTTTGTGGCAACCCTATGTCCAGCAAGTCTTTATTGATGTCATTTTTCCAACAGCATTTGCTCATTTAGTGTCTCTGTGTCATGTTTTGGTAATTCTCACAACATTCCAAACCTTTTTGTTATTATTATATTTATTATGGTGATTTGTGATTATAACGTGCTACAAATTCAGATAATGATCAGCATCTTTTAGCAATACCATTCACATCACTAATCATCATGGAAATGTAAATTAAAACCATAGTGAGATATCACCTCAGACAAGTTAGGATGGCCACTCTCCAAAAGGCAAGAAACACCAAATGCTGGCAAGGATGTGGAGAAATAGGAACCCTCCTACACTACTGGTAGGAATGCAAAATGGTGCAACTGCTGTGGAAAGCAGTATGGAGGTTCCTCAAAAAACTAAAAATAGAAATACCATTTGACCCAGTAACTCCACTCCTAGGAATTTACCCAAACAAAATCCCTGATTTGAAAAGATATACGCACCCCTATGTTTATCGCAGCACTATTTAAAATAGCCAAGATATGAAAGCAACCTAAGTGTCCATGAATGAATGAATGGATAAAGATGTGGTATATTTACATAATGGACTATTATTCAGCCACAAGAAGAAAACAAATCCTGTTATTTGCAACAGCATGGATGGACTAGAGGGTATCATAGTGAAATAAGCCAGGCAGACAAATCCCATATGATTTCACTTATTTCTGGCATATAAAAAGAAAACAGAAGGAACAAAACAGCGTTAGACTCACACACACTGAAAAGTGATTAGTGGTCACCAGGGAGAAGAGGTTAGGGCAGGTAGCTGGGGAGGGGGATAAACGGGCACAATAATTTGCAATCACAATATAAGCTGATCATGGGACTGCTGAACCACTGTGATGTACATTTGAAACCCACATAAGATTGTATATTAATAATACTTTAATAAAAAATGTATATGATATACTTTTTTTTTAGACAATACTATTACACCCTTAATAGATTACAGTAAGTGTAAGCATAACTTTTACATACACTGGGAAACCAAAAAGTTTATTTGACTCACTTTCTTGCAATATTCACTCTATTGCAGTGGTCTGGAACTGAAACTACAGTATCGCCAAGTATGCCTGTATTCACATTATGAAAATTCCAGAATGAGAAGAAAAAGAGAATGGGGCAGAAAGTATATTTAAAGCAATAATGGCTGAAAACTTCCCATCTCTGGGGAGAGAAAGGGACAGCCAGAGTCAAGAGGTCCAAAGAACCCCAAATATGTAGAACCTGAATAAGGTTATAGGAGACATAATTCAATTGTCAAAAGTAAAAATCAAATGTTGAAAGCAGCAAAAGAAAAGAGAGGTTACATATAAGGGAGGCTTCACAAGACTACATGTGGACTATTCAAAGGAAAATTTACAGGCCAGGAGAGAATGGGATGATATATCCAAAATGTTGAAAGAAAAAACTGCCAACCAAGAATTCAATGCTTGGCAAAGCTGGGCTTCAGAAATGAAGGAAGGATAAAAATTTTCCCCAACAAACAAAAGCTGCAGAAATACATCAGCCTAGACCTACCTTACAACAAATACTAAAGGGAGCTCTTTGAGTGGAATTAAAACAAAATAATTAGTTTAATTGTATCATAATTATCATAAAACATTGGAAGGTAGTGTAAAACTCACTAGTAATAGAAAATATATAGCCCAAGATAGATTCTGTAGCATGGTAAAGGTGGTGTACAATCCCAACTCTAGTTTAAGAGTTCAGCAACACAGTAAAAATACCCATAACTTGTGTAAAAAATATGCAAACTGTAATATCAGTACCTAAAATGTGAGGGAGAGAAGTAAAAGTATAAAGTTAGGTATGCTATTGAAGTTGTTTTAGATATGCTATTGAAATTAGGTTGTTAGCCGTTTAGAAAGAATGTTGCAATTTTAAGATATTTTATGTAAGCCTCATGGTAACAATAAGGAAAAAATATGTAGTAGTTACAGAAAAGAATGTGATAAAGGAGTCAAAGGAAACTGATACCAAAAGACATCGAAACACAAAAAAAGACCACAAGATAACAAACAAGTAACACTGGATTTACACAATAGCTGGAAAAGAAATGAACAAAATGGCAACGGTAAATCCTTACCCAGCAATAATTATTTTAAATGTAAATGGATCAATTTCTCCAGTAAAAACAAGCAGAACGGATGGATTAAAAAAATCAAGATCCTGCTTTCTGAAGAGTCATGGAGTCAGGGCAGGAGGAAGTTCAGCCAGGACAGAGATTCTGCTCAGCCAAGAGATTTAGTTGGAAATCAAGAAATTCCTTGAATACGCTGCTTGCCAAAAGCTTTTTCTGGCTGGAGTCAGTGCCTGAGGCTCAAAGGGGGTGAGAGCAAATTTGGAGAAGTGGTGGTCTGCTAACTCCTGACAGACCTCTGCCCTAAGTGATTTTTGGAAGCCCCGTCTTCAATGACTGGGAGCCATTTCAGTTGGAAGGAAGCAGGTAAGTTGCACACATGAAAAATGACACACGATTAAGAATATTCATTCAGCATTGTTTGTGGTAGCGAAAAATTAGAAACAACCTAAATGGCCATCAGTAGGACCAGTTAAAGAATGGTACATCTGACTGTGGGGGAAAAAAGATGGAAGTGTGAGAAGCGAGGCAGAAACCTCCTCCAAACACCACATACAACATGAAAATACAGCAAATACAACTAATCCTGAAAGAGTTACCAGAAGGAAGACTGCGACAGACTGCTTACATCTGGGGAAAAGGGAAGACCTCATGGAAAAGTGTAAAGTACAAAGCCTCGATCTGTCGGGACCCAAGCCCTCCCGCTACCCCAGCCCACTGGCGGGAGGAAGGAAAATGGGGCTGGGAGGGAGTAGAAGCCCAGGAATTCTAAATACCCACCCCCGCAGACCTACTCCGGGAGCACAAACACCACATTATATGGTGCTCTGGAGATTAGAAGGGTTGGAAAACAAAGAAGGTGGAATACTCTTGAGACTAAGATTCTGGCTGCTTGTGGAGAACAGGTACCCACAACTAGCTACTCCATGACAAAAGGTAGGCGGGAACTTTGAAAGACTTCGAATAGTGAGAGGGCTGCTAAAGGGGTGGATTGCACAGAGCTTGCTCCTCAGAAGAAAGGACAGGTGAACAAAATCGTCACAGCACTCAGGCCAGCTGGTTGGGAAATCTCAGGAGCTTCAGGCACTCCATCCTTCTGGCTGGCAACACAGCCCCGAGGCCCCCAACTGTGATACACAGCGTGAGAGTGCTTTCTCCCAGCAGGCACCATCTCCCAAAACTGCTGCCCCCGCCATCGATGCAGGCAAGCCCAAGGGCAGCACCGCCTATGGCAGCTACAGCCATGTAACACAGGGGCCCCTCCTTTCCCGCTCGGCCCACTGGCCCTGACAGTGGAGACAGGCAATGTGGGTGGGAAGCAGGAAAGAGCTCTGTCCTCATGGCAGGCACCACCACAGCTCGCCTGTGACCCCCATCATTGCTCCAGGTGCTGGGCGGCTCCAGAGAGTAGAGATTCTGGGCAAAAGAGGGCGCCACCAACCAAAGTTATTATTCTGTATTATTCAGTACGAATATGAAGTGGCAAAAGAACCTTGTTCAATCCAAACTCCCTCAAACACCAGAAAGAGGGCTCAGTGAAACTGAAATAACCAATATTCTTGATAAATATTTCAAAATAAAAATAATAAACATGATCACGGAGCTACAGAAAAATATTCAAGATCTCAGGGATAACTTCAAGAAAGAGATAGAAACTTTGAAGATTACACCTTCTGAAATGAAACATACAATGGAGGAATTTAAAAGCAGATTAGAAGAAGTAGAGGAGACAGTAAATGAAACAGAAATTAGAGAACAGGAATACAAAGAAGCTGAGACACAGAGAGAAAAAAGGATCTCTAGGAATGAAAGAACAGTAAGACAACTCTGCGACCAATGCAAATGGAACAATATTCACATTACAGGGGTATCAGAAGAAGAAAAAGAGAGAAAAGGGGTTAGAAAGTGTTTTTGAGGGAATAATCACTGAAAACTTAGCCAATCTGGGTAAGGAGATAGTCTCTCAGGCCATGGAAGTGCAGATATCCCAACACAAGTGACCCGAGGAAAACAACAAGACATATAATTATTAAAATGGCAAAGATGAGGGACTTCTGGGAAGATGGTGACATGAGCAGGGCGGCGGAAATCTCCTCCCCAAACCATATATATTTATGAAAATACAACAAATACAACTATTCCTAAAAGAGAGACCAGAAGATACAGTACAACAGCCAGGCCAGAGCTGTACCTGCAGGGACTCAGCACCTTACGAAGCGGGTAGGATATGGGGCCGCGACCCACTGGTGGGAGAAAAAGATTCGGAGCGGGGAGGGAGTGGAGGCACGGGCCCGCCAAATAACCAGCCCTGGTGATCTGCGCTGGGAGCGCTGACACACATCGCAGGGTGTATCGGAGATTGGAGATACAGAGGGACAGGATCTGAGAGGGACGGTGCAGCCAGGACCTCTCAGCCGGCTCCCTGGGACAAAAGAAAAGTGCAGGCTTTTTTAGAAGTCTTAAAGAGACAAGGGCCCAACAGTGGAACAAAATCGTCCCAGCACACTCAGCCCAGCAGCCAGGAGGTCCTGAGGAATTTCGGACCCCTTGGTTGGCGGCTGAGCAAAGGAGCTGTGCTGAGGCTTCCCACAGAGATCAGCAGCCTCCCATTCATTCCCCCCATGGACGGGGCCAAAAAGGGTCCAGCGGAATGGAACAGTGGACCAGCAGCGTCACCTACAGCATCCTCACAGAATCTACTCCCGGGGGTGTTTTTTTTTTTTTAAGTCTTAAAGAGCCCAGCTGACACACGTGGCGCCTACCAGCGACTGCTTCTATTGCCATGAAAAGACAGAGGAATATGGTACAAACAAAGCTTAGTCAGACAACCCTAGAGAGGGAGCCTGATTGGATGGACATGCACAATCTTCATGAAAAAGAAGTCAGAATAAAAGTCATAACCATACTGATGGATCTACAGAGAAATATGCAAGAACTAAGAGAGGAAGTGAAGGAAGTGAGAAAAGACAATGCAGAAATGAGACAAGTGATCAACGGGCTTAGCAGCAGACTGGACGAGATGCAAGAGACTGTTAATGGAAGAGAAATCAGAGAACAGGAATACAGAGAAGCTGAGGCAGAGAGACATAAAAGGATCACTAGGAATGAACGAATATTAAGAGAACTGTGTGACCAATCCAAACGGAACAATATTCGCATTATAGGAGTACCAGAGGAAGAAGAGAGAAAAAGGGATAGAAAGTGTCTTTGAAGAAATAATTGCTGAAAACTTGGCCATGCTGGGGAAGGAAATAGTCTCGCAGTCCACGGAAGCCCACAGATCTCCCAACACAAGGGACCCAAGGAAGACAACACCAAGACACATAATAATTAAAATGGCAAAGATCAAAGATAAAAACAGAGTATTGAAGGCAGCTAGAGAGAGAAAAAAGATCACCTACAAAGGAAAACCCATCAGACTATCATCAGACTTCTCCAAAGAAACCTGACAGGCCAGAAGAGAATGGCATGAGATATTTAATGTAATGAAATAGAAGGGCTTCGAACCAAGAATATTCTGTTCAGCACAACTATCACTTAAATTTGAGGAAGGGATTAAACAATTCCCAGACAAGCGAAAGCTGAGGGAATTTGCCTCCCACAAACCACCTCTACAGGATATCTCAGAGGGACTGCTCTAGATGGAAGCACTCCTAAGACTAAAAAGATGTCACCAGAGAAAATAAAATCATAGCAAAGGAAGCAGACCATCCAAATACTAACTAAAGGCAAAGAATAAAACACCTAGTATATAAAGAATGTAGGAGGAACAATAAGAAGGGAGAGAAATAAAGAGTCATCAGACTGTGTTTACAATAACATAACAAGAAAGTTAAGTTAGACTGTTAGGTAGTAAAGAAGCTACCCTAGAACCTTTGGTAACCACGAATCGAAAGCCAGCAATGGCAATAACTACATATCTATCGATAATCACCCTAAATGTAAATGGACTGAATGCACCAATCAAAAGACACAGAGCAAAAGAATGGATAAAAAAGCAAGACCCATCTATATGCTGCTTACAAGAGACTCACTTCAAACCCAAAGATATACACAGACTAAAGGAGAAGGGATGGAAAAAGATATTTTATGCAAACAAGGAGAAAAACGCAGGTGTTGCAGTACTTGTATCAGACAAAATAGACTTCAAAACGAAGAAAGTAGCAAGAGATAAAGAAGGACATTACATAATGATAAAGGGGTCAGTCCAACAAGAAGATATAACCATTATAAATATATATGCACCCAACCCAGGAGCGCCAGCATATGTAAAACAAATACTAACAGAATTAAAGGAGGAAATAGAAAGCAATGCATCCATTCTAGGAGACTGCAACACACCACTCACTACAAAGGACAGATCAACCAGACAGAAAATAAGTAAAGACACACAGGCACTGAACAACACACTAGAACAGATGGACCTAACAGATATCTACAGAACTCTATACCCAAAAACAACAGGATACACATTCTTCTCAAGTGCACATGGAACATTTTCCAGAATACACTATATACTAGGCCACAAAAAGTACCTCAGTTAATTAAAAAATATTGTAATTCTACCAAACAACTTCTCAGATCACAAAGGTATAAAACTAGAAATAAATTGTAGAAAGAAAAAAAAAAGGCTCACAAATACATGGAGACTTAACAACATTCTCCTAAATAATCAATGGGTCAACGACCAAATTAAAACAGAGATCAAAGAATATATGGAGACTAATAACAACAATAACACAAAGCCACAACTTCTGTGGGACGCAGCAAAAGCAGTTCTAAGAGGAAAGTATATTGCAATCCAGGCCTATTTAAAGAAGAAAGAACAATCCCAAATGAATAGTCTAAAGACACAATTACTGAAATTGGAAAAAGAAGAACAAATGAGGCCTGAAGTCACCAGAAGGAGGGACATAATAAAGATCAGAGAAGAAATAAATAAAATTGAGAAGAATAAAACAATGGAAAAAAATCAATGAAACCAAGAGCTGGTTCTTTGAAAAAATAAACAAAATAGATAAACCCCTAGCCAGATTCATTAAGAGAAAAAGGGAATCTACACACATAAACAGAATCAGAAATGAGAAAGGAAAAATAATGACGGACCCCACAGAAATACAAAGAATTATAAGAGAATATTATGAGAATCTATATGCTAACAAGCTGGAAAACCTAGAAGAAATGGACAACTTCTTAGAAAAATACAACCTTCCAAGACTGACCAAGCAAGAAACAGAAAAACTAAACAGACCAATGACCAGCAATGAAATTGAATTGGTAATCAAAAAACTACCCAAGAATAAAACCCCCAGACCAGATGGATTCACCTCTGAATTCTACCAGACATATAGAGAAGAAATAACACCCATTCTCCTTAACGTTTTCCAAAAAATAGAAGAGGAGGGAATACTTCCAAACTCATTCTATGAAGCCAGCATCACTCTAATACCAGAACCAGGAAAAGACCTCACCAAAAAAGAAAATTACAGACCAATACCCCTGATGAACATAGATCCAAAAATACTCAACAAAATATTAGCAAACCAAATTCAAAATACATCAAGAGGATCATACACCATGATCAAGTGGGATTCGTCTCAGGGAACCAAGGATTGTAAAACATTCAAAAATCTATCAACATCATCCACTTCAACAAAATGAAGGACAAAAACCACATCATCATCTTCATAGATGCTGAAAAAGCATTTGACAAAATCCAACATCCATTCATGATAAAAACTCTTAACAAAATGGGTATAGAGGGCAAGTACCTCAACATAATAAAGGCCATATATGACAAACCCACAGCCAACATCATACTTAACAGCGAGAAGCTGAAAGCTTTTCACCTAAGATCGGGAACAAGACAAGGATGCCCACTCTTCCCACGTCTATTTAACATAGTACTGGAGGTCCTAGCCACGGCAATGAGACAACACAAAGAAATAAAAGGCATCCAGATTGGCAAGGAAGAAGTTAACTGTCCTTGTTCACAGATGACATGATATTGTACATAAAAAACCCTAAAGAAACCATTCCAAAACTACTAGAACTAATATCTGAATTCAGCAAAGTTGCAGGATACAAAATTAATAAACAGAAATCTGTTGCTTTCCCATACACTAACGATGAGCTAACAGAAAGAGAAATCAGGAAAACAGTTCCGTTCACAATTGCATCAAAAAGAATAAAATACCTAGGAATAAACCTAACCAAGAAAGTGAAAGACCTATACTCTGAAAACTACAAGACACTCACTCCTAAGAGAAATTAAAGAGGACACAAACAAATGGAAACTCATCCCATGCTCATGGCTAGGAAGAATACATACTGTTAAAATGACTATAATACCTAAAGTAATCTACAGATTCAATGCAATCCCTATCAAAAAACCAACAGCATTCTTCAATGAACTGGAACAAATAGTTCAAAAATTCATATGGAACCACAAAAGATCCCAAATAGCCAAAGCAATGCTGAGAAGAAGAAAAAAGCAGGGATTATCTTGCTTCCCAACTACAAGCTCTACTACAAAGCCACAGTAATCAAGACAATTTGGTATTGGCACAAAAACAGACCCACAGTCCAGTGGAACAGAATAGAAAATCCAAACATTAACCCAAGCATACACAGTCAATTAATATTTGATAAAGGAGCCTTGGATATACAATGAGGAGATGACAGCCTCTTCAGCAGCTGGTGTTGGAAAAACTGGACAGATACATGTAAAAGAATAAAACTGGACTACTGTCTAACCCCATACACAAAAGTAAACTCAAAATGGATCAAATAAACATGAGCAACTTCTTCATGAACATATCTCCCCGGGCAAGGGAAACAAAAGCAAAAATGAACAACCGGGACTATATCAAGCTGAAAAGCTTCTGTACAGCAAAGGACACCTTCAGTAGAACAAAAAGACATTCTATAGTACAGGAGAATATATTCATAAATGACATATTCGATAAGGGGTTGACATCTAAAATATATAAAGAACTCATGCACCTCAACAAACAAAAAGCAAATAATCCAATTAAGAAATGGGCAAAGGACATGAATAGACACCTCTCCAAAGAAGAAATTCAGATGGCCAACAGGCACATGAAAAGATGCTCCACATCGCTAATCATCAGAGAAATGCAGATTAAAACCACCATGAGATATCACCTCACACCAGGTAAGGATGGCCAACATCCAAAACACAAACAACAACAAATGTTGGTGAGGATGTGGAGAAAGGGGAACCCTCCTACACTGCTGGTGGGAATGCAAATTAGTTCAACCATTGTGGAAAGCAGTATGGAGGTTCCTCAAAAAACTCAAAATAGAAATACCATTTGACCCAGGAATCCCACTCCTAGGGATTTACCCTAAGAATGCAGCAGCCCAGTGTGAAAAAGACAGATGCACCCCTATGTTTATCCCAGCACTATTTACAATAGCCAAGAAATGGAAGCAACCTAAGTGTCCATCAGTGGATGAATGGATAAAGAAGAGGTGGTACATATACACAATGGAATATTATTCGACCATAAGAAGAAAACAAATCCAGACATTTGCAACAACATGGATGGAGCTAGAGGGTATTATGCTCAGTGAAATAAGCGAGGTGGAAAAAGACAAGTATCAAATGATTTCACTCATATGTGGAGCATAAGAGCAAAGAAAAAAACTGAAAGAAAAAACAGCAGCAGACTCACAGAACCCAAGAATGGACTAATAGTTACCAAAGGGAAAGGGACTGGGGAGGATGGGCGGGAAGGGAGGGACAAATGGGAAAAAGGGGCATTACGATTAGCAGACATAATGTTGGGGGGACGTGGGGAGGGCGGTACAACTCAGAGAAGACAAGTAGTGATTCTATAGCATCTCACTACGCTGATGGACAGTGACTGTAATGGGGTTGGTGGGGGGACCTGATGAAGTTGGTAGTTTAATAACCATAATATTGCACATGTAATTGTAGATTAATGATACCAAAATAAACTATAAAAAAATACTTTAATAAAAAACAATGCAAAGATCAAGGACAAGACAGAGTATTAAAAGCAGCCAGAGAGAGAAAAAAGATCACCTGCAAAGGAAAACCCATCGGGCTAGCAGCAGACTTCTAAGCAGACACCTTACAGGCAAGAAAAGAGTAGAAAGATATTTAATACAATGAAGCAGAAGGGCCATGAACAAGCAATACTCTACCCGGTATTATCATTTAAATTTGAAGCAGGAATTAAACAATTTCCAGATAAGCAAAAGCTGACAGAATTTACTGCCCTCAAACCATCTCTACAGTGTATTTTGGAGGGACTGCTATAGAAGGAAGTGTTCCTAAGGTTTAATAGCTGTCATCAGAGGTAATAAAGCCACACTAAAGAAAGAAGAAGAGTTAATTACTAAGCAAATGCAAAATTATATGAACTACCCCCCAAATCAGTCAAGGGATAGGCAAAGAACACAGAATATGATACCTAATATATAAAGAATGGAGGAGGAAGAAAAAGGGGAAAAATAAAAAAACAGAACCTTTAGATTGTGTTTTTAATAGCGTACTGAGTTAAATTAGACTGTTAGATAGTAAGGAAGTGACCCTTGAACCTTTGGTAACCATGAATCTAAAGCCTGAAATGGCAGTAAGTACATACCTATACTCACAGTAAAAGGTCTGAATGCACCAATCAAAAGTCACATAGTCAGTGAATGGATAAAAAAATAAGATCAGTCTATATGCTACCTACAAGAGACTCCCTTCAAACCCAAAAATATACACAGACTAAAAATGAAGGGGCGGAAAAAGATATTTCATGCAAGCAATAGGGAGAAAAAACAGGAGTTGCAATACTTATGTCAGATAAAATAGACTTTAAAACAAAGAAAGTAACAAGAGGCAAAGAAGGACATTATATAATGATAAAGGGATCACTTCAACAAGAAGATATAACCATTATAAATCTCTATGCACCCAATATAGGAGCACCCAAATATGTACAACAAATACTAAGAGAGTTAAAGAGGGAAATAGAATGCAGTGCATTCATATTTGGAGTCTTCAACACACCACTCACTCCAAAGGAAAGATCAACCAGACAGAAAATAAGTAAAGAGACAGAGGCACTGAACAACATATTAGAACAGATGGACGTAACGGACACCTACAGAACACTCCATCCAAAAGCAACAGGATACACATTCTTCTCAAGTACACATGGAACATTTTCAAGAATAGATCATATACTAGGCCACAAAAAGAACCTCAGCAAATTCAAAAAGACTGAAAATGTATCAACCAGCTTCTCAGACCACAAAGGTATGAAACTAGAAATAAATTATGCAAAGAAAACGAAAAGCCCACAAACACACGGAGACTTAACAACATGCTCCTAAATAATCAATGGATCAATGACCAAATAAAAACAGAGATCAACCAATATATGGAGACAAATGACAATAATAATGCAACACCGCAAAATATGTGGGACGCAGCAAAGGCTTTCCTAAGAGGGAAGTATAATGCAATACAGGCCTATCTCAGGAAAGAACAATTCCATATGAATAGTCTAAACGCACAACTAACAAAACTAGAAAAAGAAGAACAAATGAGGTCCAAAGTCAATAGAAGGAGGGACATAATGAAGATTAGAGGATAAATAAATAAAATTGAGAAGAATAAAACAATAGAAAGAATCAATGAAAGCAGGAGCTGGTTCTTTGAGAAAATAAACAAAATAGACAAACTCCTATCCAGACTTATTGAGAAAAAAAATAGTCCACACATAGACAGAATCAAAAATGAGAAAGGAAAAATCACTACGGACACCACAGAAATACAAAGAATTATTAGAGTACTATGAAAAATTATATGCTAACAAACTGGCTAACCTAGAAGAAATGGACAACTTTCTAGAAAAATACAACCTTCCAAGGCTGCCCCAGAAAGAAACAAAATCTGAACAGACCAATTACCAGCAAGGAAATTGAACTGGTAATCAAAAACCTACCTACGAACAAAAGTCCTGGACCAGATGGCTTCACCAATGAATTAATCAAAACTTTAGTGCAGACCTAACATTCATCCTCCTTAAAGATTTCCAAAAAGTAGAAGAGGAGGGAATATTTACAAACTCATTCTATGAGGCCAGCATCACTCTAATACCAAAACTAGACAAAGAACCACAAAAAAAGAAAATTACAGACCAATATCCCTGATGAACATACATGCAAAAATATTCATCAAAATATTAGCAAACTGAATACACAAATATATCAGAAAGGAATTCTGGGAAGATGGCAGTGTGAGCAAGGCGGCAGAAATCTCCTCCCAAAACCATATATATTTGTGAAAATACAACTATTCCTAAAAGAGAGACCAGAAGATACAGTACAACAGCCAGGCTACAGCTACATCTGCGAGAAATTAGCGCCTCATTAAGCGGGTAATATACAGAGCTGCGACCCGGTGGGACCCGAGCACTCCCCCACACTAGATCCCCTGCTGGAGGAAAAGAATCAGAGTGGGGAGGGAGTGGAAGCACAGGCCCGCTAAATAACCAGCCCTGGGGATCTTCATCGGGAGCACAGACACACATCGCATGGTGTACTGGAGATTAGAGAAACAGAAGGGCAGGATCTGAGACACAGACTGTGAGCAGGTCCCCAAAGTTGGCTCCTCTGGGACAAAAGAAAAGCAGGTGCTTTTTCAAAAAGTCTTAAAGAGACAAGGGCCCAATAGCAGAAGAAAATCATCCTGCCGTACTCAGCCCAGAAGGCTGGGAATCTTGAAGAATTTCGGGCACCCTAACCGGCTGCTGGGTAAGCAACCCCACCGAAGCCCTTCGTGGTGATAAGCAGCCTGCCATTTGTTCCCCCCAGCAGGGGTCGCAAACAGACTGGCAGATCCGCCACAGCTGCGGAACAACGGGAGAGTGGCTGCGCCCAGAGCAACCACCCAGAGTCTCCTCCCTGTGGGTGTGCAGCTAACTGGGAAGGGCTGCGGAAGCCAGAGCAAGGTCTGGAAGGCAACAAGTGGTGCAGAACACATCCGGCGTGGCTGAAAATCCCCCCAGAGCTCTAGGCTAGCCTGAGGGCGGCACTGCACACGACAGCTCAGGGGATTATCCAGGAGACTGCATCCCGGTGTGTGGGTAACCAGCACAGGCTGTGGAGAAGGGTAAGGAGAACAACAAGCAGGAAGGGACTTTGTTCTCCCAGCTGACACATGTGCCACCTGCCTGCGACCACTTTCTATCGCCATGAAAAGACAGAAGAATATGGTCCAGTGAAGGATCACCTAGACAACCCCAGAGACAGGGCCTGGTGGGATAGATTTAAACAATCTTCCTGAAAAAGAATTCAGAATAAAAGGCATAACCATGCTGATGGACCTACAGAGAAATATGCAAGATTTAGGGGAGGAAGTCAGGAGAGACATTACAGAAATGAAACAATCAATTGACAGAGTCAAGAGCAGACTGGACGAGGTGTAAGAAACTGTTAATGGAATAGAAATCAGAGAACAGGAGTACAGAGAAACTGATGCAGAGAGAGATAAAAGGATCTCTAGGAATGAAAGAATATTAAGAGAACTGTGTGACCAATCCAAATGGAACAATATTCGCATTATAGGAATACCAGAAGAAGAGAAAAAAAAAGGGATAGAAAGTGTCTTTGAAGACATAATTGAGGAAAACTTCCCCAAGCTGAGAAAGGAAATAGTTTCCCAGACCATGGAAGCCTACAGATCTCCCAACACAAGGGACCCAGGGAAGACAACACCAGGACATACAATAATTAAAATGGCAAATTTCAAAGACAAGAGAGAGTATTAAAGGCAACCAGAGAGAAAAAAAAGATCACCTACAAAGGAAAACCCATCAGACTATCATCAGACTTCTCAACAGAAACCTTACAGGCCAGAAGAGAATGGCATGACATATTTAATGCAATGAAACAGAAGGGCCTTGAACCAAGAATACTGTATCCAGCACAATTATCATTTAAATTTGAGGGAGGGATTAAACAATTCCCAGACAAGCGAAAGCTGAGGGAATTTGCCTCCCACAAACCACCTCTACAGGATATCTTAAAGGCACTGCTCTAGATGGAAGCACTCCTAAGGCTATGTGTGGGGGGACTTAATGATGAGAGGAGTCTAGTAACCATAATGTGGCACATGTAATTGTAGAAATAAAAAAAATAAAAAATATGGGCAGAGGATCTGAATAGACACTTCTCCAAAGAAGAAATTCAGATGTCCAACAGGCACATGAAAAGATGCTCCACATCGCTAATCATCAGAGAATGCAAATTAAAACCACAATTAGATATGACCTCACACCAATAAGAATGGCCAACATCCAAAACACAAACAACAACAAATGTTGGCGAGGATGTAGAGAAAGGGGAACCCTCCTACACTGCTGGTGGGAATGCAAATTAGTTCAACCATTGTGGAAAGCAGTATGGAGGTTCCTCAAAAAACTCAAAATAGAAATACCATTTGACCCAGGAATCCCACTCCTAGGGATTTACCCTAAGAATGCAGCAGCCCAGTGTGAAAAAAATACATGCACCCCTATGTTTATTGCAGCACTATTTACAATAGCCAAGAAATGGAAGCAACCTAAGTGTCCATCAGTAGATGAATGGATAAAGAAGAGGTGGTACATATACACAATGGAATATTATTCAGCCACAAGAAGGAAACAAATCCTACCATTTGCAACAACATGGATGGAACTCTAGGGTATTATGCTCAGTGAAGTAAGCCAAGCCGAAAAAGACAAGTATCAAATGATTTCACTCATATGTGGAGTATAAGAACAAAGAAAAAAACTGAAGGAACAAAACAGCAGCAGACTCACAGAACCCAAGAATGGACTAACAGTTATCAAAGGGAAAGGGACTGGGGAGGACGGGTGGGAAGGGGGGAACAAGGCGGAAAAAGGGACATTTAGATTAGCAGACATAATGTGGGGGGGGGCAAAAGGGAGGGCTGTACAACTCAGAGAAGACAAGTGGTGATTCTGTAGCATCTCACTACACTGATGGACAGGGACTGTAATGGGGTATGTGGTGGGGACTTGATGAAGTGGGGAGTTTAGTAACTATAATGTTTCACATGTAATTATAGATTAACAATACCAAAATAAAAAAAAATGAAAACAAAAAACACCAGGAAGTTCATACATCATGATCAAGTGGGATTTATTTCAGGGATGCAAGGATGGTACAATATTTGAAAATTCATCAGCATCATCCACCACATCAACAAAAAGAAGGACAAAAACCACATGATCATCTCCATAGATGCTGAAAAAGCATTTGACAAAATTCAACATCCATTCATGATAAAAACTCTCAACAAAATGGGTATAGAGGGCAAGTATCTCAACATAATAAAGGCCATATATGACAAACCCACAGCCAACATCATACTTAACAGTGAGAAGCTGAAAGTTTTTCATCTAAGATTGGGAACAAGGATGCCCATTCTCCCCACTTTTATTCAACATAGTACTGGAGGTTGTAGCCACGGCCATCAGACAACACAAAGAAATAAAGGGCAACCAGATTGGCAAGGAAAAAGTCAAACTGTTCCTGTTTGCAGATGACATGATATTGTACATAAAAAACCCTAAAGAATCCACTCCAAAACTACTAGATCTAATACCTAAATTCAGCAAACTTGCAGGGTACAAAATTAATACACAGAAATCTGTTGCATTCCTATACACTAACGATGAACTAGCAGAAAGAGAAATCAGGAAAACAATTCCATTCAAAATTGCATCAAAAAGAATAAAATAACTAGGAATAAACCTAACAAAGGAAGTGAAAGACCTACACTCCGAAAACTACAAAGCACTCATGAGAGAAATTAAAGATACCAATAAATGGAAACACATCCCGTGCTCATGGCTAGGAAGAATTAATATTGTTAAAATGGCCATCTTGCCTAAAGTAATCTACAGATTCAATGCACTCCCTATGAAAACACCAACATTCTTCAATGAACTAGAGCAAATAGTTCTAAAGTTCATATGGAACCAGAAAAGACCCTGAATAGCAAATCAATCCTGAGAAGGAAGAAGAAAGCTGGGGTGATTACAATCCCTGACTTCAAGCTCTACTACAAAGCCACAATAATCAAGACAATTTGGTACTGGCACAAGAAGACCCACAGAACAGTGGAACAGAGTAGAAAGTCCAGATATAAACCGAAGCATATATGGTCAATT
This sequence comes from Phataginus tricuspis, assembly GCA_029783875.1. Taxonomy (NCBI): domain Eukaryota; kingdom Metazoa; phylum Chordata; class Mammalia; order Pholidota; family Manidae; genus Phataginus; species Phataginus tricuspis. Next base: position 14,024,034 of record JAQQAC010009376.1, on the reverse strand, counting down.
AATATACGATAAAGGAGCCATGGACATACAATGGGGAAATGACAGCCTCTTCAACAACTGGTGTTGGCTAAACTGGACAGCTACATATAAGAGAATGAAACTGAATTACTGCCTAACTTCATACACAATAGTAAATTCAAAATGGCTCAAAGACCTCAATGCAAGTTATGAAACCATAAAACTCTTAGAAGATAACATAGGTAAAAATCACTTGAATATAAATATGAGCAACTATTTCCTGAATGCATCTATCTCCTCAGGCCACGGAAACAAAAGCAAAAATGAACAAATGGGACTACATCAAGCTAAAAACCTTCTGTACAGCAAAGGACACCAGCAGCAGCAAAAAAAGGTATCCTACAGTATGGGAGAATATATTTGTAAATGACATATCTGACAAGGGGTTAACATCCAATATATATAAAGAACTCACACACTTCAAGACCCAAAAAGCAGAACACCTGATTAAAAAGTGGGCAGAGGATATGAGCAGACAAATCTCTAAAGAAGAAATTCAGATGGCCAACAGGTACAATAAAATATGCTTGTCATCGCTAATTATCAGGGAAATGCAAATTAAAACCACAATGAGATCACCTCACACCAGTTAGGATGGCCAACATGGAAAAGACTAGGAAGAACAAATGCTGGTGAGGATGCGGAGAAAGGGGAACCCTCCTACACTGCTGGTGGGAATGTAAGCTAGTTCAACCACTGTGGAAAGCAATATGGAAGTTCCTCAAAAAACTAAAAATAGAAATACCATTTGACCCAGGAATTCCAGTCCTAGGAATTTACGCAAAGAAATCAAGTTCTCAGATTCAAAAAGACATATGCACCCCTGTGTTCACTGTAGCATTATTTACAATAGCCAAGATATGGAATCAACCTAAGTGTCCATCAGTAGAGTAGATGAATGGATAAAGAAGATGTGGTTCATATACACAATGGAATGCTATTCATCCATAAGAGAAACAAATTCTACCATTTGCAACAACATGGATGGATCTAGAGGGTATTATGCTCAGTGAAATAAGTCAGGCAGAGAAAGACAAATAACAAATGATTTCCCTCATTTGTGGAGTATAACAATGAAGCAAAACTGAAGGAACAAAATAGCAACAGACTCCAAGAAGGGACTAGCGGTTACCAAAGGGAGGGGTGTGGGAAGGTGAGTGGGGAGGGAGGGAGGGAGAAGGGGATTAAGGGGTATTATAACTAGTACATATGGCGTGGGGAAAGTCACGGGGAAGACATTTTAGCTCAGAGAAGACAAGTAGTGACTCTGGCATCTTACTACAGTGAATGACAGTGACTGCAATGGGGCATGGGGGGGACTCGATAATATGGGTGAATGTAGTAACCACATTGTTTTTCTTGTGAAACCTTCAGAAGAGTATATCAATGATACCTTAAAAAAAACAACTGACAAAATGTTTCCTACCGAGTAGGAAAAAATATTTGCAAACCATGTATTTGGTAAGTGGTTCATACCGAAAATATAGAAAGAACTCATATACAACTCAATAGCAAAAAACCAAATAATCCAGTTAAAAAATGGACAAAGGACCTGAATAGACTTTTTTCTGAAGATATACAGATGACTAACGAGTACATGAAAAGGTACTCAAAATCATCAGGGAAATGCAAATCAAACCTACAATATATATCATCTCACAATTCTTATAATGGTTGTTATTAAAGGACAAAAGGGAGCCCTTGTACACTGTTAATTGTATTGTAACTGGTGCAGACACTATGGTAAACTGTATGGAGGTTCCTCAAAAATTAAAAATGGAACTACTACATAATCTAGAAATCCCACTTTCAGAATATACCCAAAGGAAATGAAAACACTATGTTAAAAAAGCATCTGCAACATTATTCACAATAGCCAAGATGTGGAAACAACTAATATATGATGCATGGATAAAGAAGTTGTAGGGTGTTTGTGTACACATGATGGAATGTTATTCAGCAGTAAAAAAAAAGAAGGAAATCTTATTTGTGACAACATGGATAGACTCTGAGGTTATTGTGCTAAGTGAAATAAGTCAGAGAAAGGTAAATATTGTATGATCAAGTGTGGAATCTGTAAAACAGAAAGAAAACTAACTTACATAAGAAGAGATCAGATTTGTAGTTATCAGAGGTGAGGGGAGGAGGCAGGGGAAGTTGGAGGAAAGAAAAGATACAAACCTGCAGTTATCAGATAGGTAAGCGCTGGGGGCTGTAACTCACATGACGACAACTACTGTTAGCACTGCCGCATGGTATGTTTGAGAATTAAGAGTAAATCCTAAGGGTTAGCATCACAAGGAAAAAAATGTATTTTTAATTCTCATTTTTTTTTCCTATTTGTATGAGATGATGAATGTTAACTAAATTTACTGTGGCAATCACTTCACAATATATTAAGTTAAATTGTTATGCTGTACACCTTAAGCTTACTCAGTGTTCTAAGTCATTTATACCTTAATGCTGAAGGAAAAGAATGGCACAGAATTATAAACATTATTAAATTTTATTAACAAAAACTTTGTACATTTTCATACATGTGGAATTTTACATCTAGGTAAAATAACAACACATTCAAAATTTACCATTTATACAAATTGTTACAGAATAACAACCAGTGGGTTAAATAAGTAAAATAAACCACACCGATTTTTTTTATTATCTACAAAAGATTTGACTTTCTTTAAAATTCCCCTGAACATATAAAAATAAATTAATTTTATTTTTCAATTAAATCTACCAATTAGAAATATTACAAATCAAAATATCAATGTTATCTTATGAATTTTTCACAATACAAAACAGATTCACAAAACCTTATTTACAGAAATGAGGTAACAACTGTGCAATGTTTAACCAAGAGACATATTGCGGATTTGACATGTTCTTCCAGCTAAGTACACAGTGGAGGTCTAATTACAGCTGGGTCTTTTCCACTAATAATTCACACATTTAAGAACAGTTCAACGATTACATCCCCAATTGTTTAATTTAGACTCTGCCATACTGCCACACCAGGAGTGTGGTTACCCGAGGTGGAAGGTCTGTAATACAGATTTCACCTGTTTCAGGAACTGTAGTAGTAGGGTTTTTGTCTTGTTTTGTTTGAAATTACTGTCAATGAATGGGAAGGTGTTTAAATTAAAAAAAAAAAAATCTTACCAAATTCACTCATCTTTCCTGTGATTTATTAGTGGATAAATACCCAGGTAAGTTTTGCCTGAGCTATCTACAGTGGCACAGAAAGTTTTTAATAAAGGCAGAACTATGAGGAAGGCTACTGGCGCCACTCTGACTAGTCCTACTGCTCACACGGACTGACCACAGGGCGAGCTCAGCTGTCCAGAGCCACTGCACCACAACGGAGGCACTAACAGGCACTTGATTCAGGCCAAACCCTACCAGCAGTTTCCAGAGTGGACCCTCTTTCTGAAAGAAGTCGTTCACTTTGAATTTATCTGGTTCCCCCAGCAGCCTTAGAACTCACTTAACTGAAGGTTTCTTTAAAATACGAGTAGGTCTTAACACTAATGAGAAAGTATTTAGCAAAAGAAAATTACCTTTAGCGGAAGCAGACATCCTAACTTGATTACCAAAATTGGCCAAATCCCATTAGAAAAGAAACTTTTATAACAAAGATTGCCAAGTCCCAGTTGATGACCTATTTATTTGCAATATTTAACCAATAAAATTCCAGCAAAAGAAACTGGAGAGTCTCTTGAAACTTAAGATTTCACTCAGAGAGCAACAAACATACTTTAACTCAAACAAAAGATCTTATTTTCATATTCCAACTTGTACAACAAAATCAAATAGTTATAAATGGAACAAGTCTTTAGTTTTGTTATTTATCTCTCCAATTTATAACAAAATTAGTTGTGCACAAACTATATTAAATTTCTCTTAGGTTGATAGACTCATTGCATGTAAATTATTTCACTGACAGAAGTTAGTTATTAAATTTTCTTTCAAAGTTCACAAAATCTGGGTAAAGGGTGGGGGACATGGAAATTCCATTTCAGTGCAACAAAAGCAACCAGAAAATCGATCAAAGCCTTACAAGAATGTCCTTGTGGCAATGAATCCTTTGTTGTGCAGTAGTTTCTTGTTGCATTCCTCATACGTGTGGTTAGGGGTCTGCAAAAGCAGCCAGATGAAGTGCTAGGACAGCAGGACAGGCAATTTCTGGATGTTTCTCAAGTGTCAACTTTTCTCTTGAGCAACAGGCCCCGTTTTATCATTAAGTCTCTGCAGTTAAACACAATCAGATTCACTAGCTAAATCCATTTTTCGCTCACACTTGAGGTAATATCCTCTTAACTGAAATTATAACTGAGATATATGATTATTGCTTTTCTCCTACAACTCTAAGCATGGCTGCTTTTCAGCATAATATAAATACACAAATTTCCTGGTAAACATTACCATTGCTTTATATTAAATTCAGCAGTATACAAAGACAGAAGTACCTATTTATGGGGCAGAACTCCTAAGTAATGAATATAGCAATCATCCCCCCAGCTTGACTTTCCACAGAATCAGTGACATGCTGCTGTGGAAAATGAATTTTTTACGGACTAAAAAGTCATGAGTTCTGATCCAATATGTGCTATTTGTCCTTTGAACTTTAACCTCTTGGAGTCTCCTTTAACTACTCTATAAAAAAAAGAAAAGGGCTCACAACCTATGATTACTTTAAAGATTGAAATCATGCATACCATTATATCTAACAAAGATGCTTGGCACATAGCAGGATACACTACTCGTAACTATTATTTCCATCTTACTTTTCTTCTCCACTAGGTTATTAATACTGTTTATATTATTTGCTATTGTGGTTTTCCATTTAGAAAATACATTTCATATTGTATAACTCAGGAAAAGGTAGCTTTGCAATTATAGGCATACCTCGTTTTACTGTGCTTCACCGATACTGCATTTTTTACAAACTGTTTGTGGTAACCCTGTGTCCAGCAAGTCTATTGGTGTCATTTTTCAACAGCATTTGCTCACTTCATGTCTGTGTCACATTTCAGTAATTCTCACAAAATTTCAACTTTTTCATTATTATGATTATATTTGTTATGGTAATCTGTAATCAGTGATTACTTGTGATCAATGATTACAAACACTGAAAAGCTCAGATGATGTTTATTTTTAGCAGTATTTTTCTTAATTAAGGTTATGTACATGGTTTTTTTTAAAGACATAATGTTATTGCATACTCAATAAACTACAGTATAGTGTAAACATAGCTTTTATATGCACTGGGAGACCAAAAATTCATGACTTACTTTATTGTGGTGGTCTGAAACCAAGCCTGTAGTTATCTCTGAGGTGTGCCTATAACTCACTTTTTAACACACAACCCCTCCCACCAAAAAAAAAAAAGGAAAACATAGTACCAAATTTTCCAAATTAATACAGAATCACTGACATGTCCCATGTCAGCAAAACACTGGAGAAGAAACTAGGAAACTAGATCTGTGATGTTGACAGTATTCACCATCAGGAAGCCAGAGAAACAATGGGGCAAACAAAACACTGAAGAGTTAATGAAAACCAAAAACCCGTATTTTGAACCAACTCTTGTTACTAAATACAAACTAAAGTTTCTGAAGACTAAAAGCACAGTGAACAGCAAACTTTCAAAGTAATGGGAAATAGCAAACATTGTGACTTTTAACACTGTTATTTGCCAAGTCTCCCACCTCTTTCTTCCCCTTCTTCCTTTTCCTGATGTCCAGTCTCCATTCTATATCCCAATATCCTTCCTCTAACAGGGTTCTGCCCTGAACTGGAATTTAGGGGAAACCAGTAAAGTAGACCTAATTGAAGGGGAGAATTAATAGAAAGAAACAACCTTAAAATGTATGCACTATTCCTGCATCCATTTTTATCTGGTACATTGAAAGAGCAAGATGCCATCACTCACAGGAAATTAATAAAGAATTTGAATTCCATTACACAGATGATTATTATTTTTTCTTTCTTTAAAAAAGAAATCTGTAGAATAATTGGACTGCCCTAAAATTTACATATTCATTATAAATATAATTCAGTTTTAGAAAGCACTTTAATAATAAAAATATTCCTAAATTACCTAGACTAGTTCTATAATTAAATTAATTAAACAAAGATTCTCAAAAAAAAATATCCGATTGGACTGTCCCACAACAGTTGCCATAACTAAAATATATTTTCATTATGAAAACTGCTGAATTATAAAAAAGTCTTCAAACCTTAAGCACAAATTCAAACTGATACACTTAGGAGATATATAAATTGTCTTAGGTCCTTTGTTTACAATACCCAGCTGCTGACACACTGGTTTTAAGAAGAAATTACGGGGAATAAAGTATTTTAGAGATGGGGGTTGGGAGGGGAGGGAGGCTAGAGAGCCAATCACCTCTGATTGATCAATAAAATTCTTTTCATTATTTCACTAGATATAAAAAAGCAAAGATCCTTACCGTTACTTTCTGACTCGCATTATCCCCATGGATGGTGAGGAAGGGGTTGGCAGTGGCTGGGTGAAGCGGCGGCGCCTGAGCGCCTGCAAGCAGGTTGTTGATGGGTATCTGTGCTGGGCCTGGGATCTGCAGCTGCTGCAGTTCGGGCTGGTGGTGCTGCTGTACAAGCTGATACAGAAGCGCCTGGTGCTGCTCCTCCATAAAAACACAAGTGAGAAGATGAGTTCCCATCATGGAATCCAGCAGCCAGTAAAGCCTCCCTTTCTATGTTCTTTAGTTTAATATTAGCTGTTTAATGTAAGTCACAGTCATACTAGGAAAGAAAACAAGTATCTCCTCTGGAAAATATGCTGCACTAGACAATAACCACCTGCTATAAGATGTCCACATCGTCAGTGAATGGCTTATTTTCAAAACAGGGTAAACAAACATGGGAGATAATTCACACTAGGTTACCCATGATGATCAGGAAAGCAGCAATTTGGATGTCATAAGTTATCTGTATTTGACTAAGAATACATTACATGAGTCAAATCCTTCCCACAATTCTGGGAACTTAAAATACCTTCAAGTTCTCATTCATGCCAACAAAAAGCATGCTTTCTTGATGTATTTATGAGACTGTTCTTTACAGCAAGCATACATTCATTTCCTGAGTGTTCACTATGTGCCAGGCACTATTCCGAGGCATATCAGTGGAGGAAAAAAATTCCCTACACTTAAGTAGCCTACCCTGGGGGGAGAGGGAGACAAATTAGGATAAGATTCTTGCTAAGGGTCAGGGTAAACACGAGTGTGTATAGGCATATGGCGGGCGTGGAGGTTATCTGAAGTACTGTTCAGGGCAGTTGTCACATGGACACAGACTCAGAGGAGACAAGGGAATCCCTATGTGGATATGGGGGAACGGGGGGAGGGGGCACAGACGGAGCAGCCTGTGCTAAGGGGCTACAGGGAGCCTATCCAGTGCAATCACAAAACAGCAAGGAGACAAGGGGCGGGAGTAAAGCGAGCAAGTAGAGGCAGTTGGGGAATGTGGCCTCACAGTGGTACAGGCTGCAAACACTAGCTTTTACTCAAAGTAACATGGGAAGAAGCCAGTGGAAGGTTTTGAGCAGAGTGACACTACCTGACTTAGGGTTTCTTGACAGAGTCAGTGTGAGGCGTCAGAAAAAGAGAGGAGTGAAGGATGACCAGGTTTGGGCTTGAGTAACAGGAAGGGTGGAGGGAAGGGTCACTCCTTCATCAGCTGAGGGAAGGGCACTGTGTGTGGGGCAGGTTTGTGCTGGAAGATCAGCAGCTCAGTTTTGGACATGTTAGCCTTGAAACATCTAGTAAGACAACCCTGGAAACAACCAATTAAGCAGCTGGGTGTCCTCAACCTCCTGCCATCCATCTGCTGACAGCTGCCCTACTACAGAGAGTGTGGGCTCAACCCCTCTCCCTTCAGAACTCTGCTCTCAGGTATCATCTGCCCTCCCTCCTGCACCAGGGACCACCCATCCACATGCACATCTGCAGCCATATTCAGAATGAAGAGACGCAGCCATCTCTGCCCAGGTCTGCTTTTCACAGTGAGACCTCCTGAGTTGCCAACGCCTCATCTTCACTTCACATCCCCCCTTCCTACTGACCCAATGCAGTTTGTAATTCTCACTGTAACAGCATTTGTGGAACACTTCTAGTTAGCTAAACCTCATGGCCAGCTTCTCCTATTCCAGCAGAAGCCATCTCACATAGCTGACCCCACCTCCAAAACGCTTCCTGGCATGGACCCAGGACACCACTCTGCCACTGTCTCGCTCAAACCTGGTCCCCAGTACCCATCACTAAACCATTCCCCTCCTTCAGACTATGGGGCAGGGCTCAGTCCTCAGTCATTAAGTCCTTATTCCCTACTAATCTCATTGAATCTTATGAATCAAAATATTACAGGTGCAGTAATGACCCCAAATATGTATTTTCAATTGCATCCTGTCCGTGGACTCCATCCAGACTTATATGACTGCCTGGTACACATCTCACCTGTACATCTAAACAGATGTCTCAACCTAGGGTATCCATTACAGAACTCCTGTTTTCTCTCCAAAACCTGTCACTCCTCCTAGTCTTCCAAATCTCAGTAAAGACAACATCCAACCATTTAGGACTCTTCTTTGAATTTCTGGCAAACATGTCTTATTGGTTCTATCTTCAAAATACACAATTCCAAACATTTTTTTCACTGCATTTATCATGCTATTAAGGCAGCAACATCTCCCACCTGGACTACTCTCACAGCCTCCTCGTTTCCACTTGTGCCACCTTCTCCCCTCCCAACACACACAGAATATTCTCCAAGCAACAGCTAATGTAATAAAATATGAATTATTATCATGTCACTATTCTGTTTAAAACCCTCTAATTAACTCTTTTAAATAACCCAGAAGAAAAAGTGAGGATATATGAAACAAAAGACTTTTTAAATTGGGGTAATTATTAAGGCTAGGTGATAAGTATATTATACTCTCTATTTTGGTATACTTAAAAATTTCTTAACAGAGAGGTTTAAAAAAAGAATCTCCAATGGCTTTCTGTCCCACTTAAGATAAATCTAAATTTCTTGCCACAGCCAAACAAGGCAGTCCACGGTCTTCCAGAGCATGTCCACCTGGCCAACTGGCTCTGATCTGCACTAGCCTCTCATTCTGCAGTCATGCTGGCCTTCGATCTAGACTTCAAAACATAAACACATGCCCAGCTGAGGTCTTTTACAACTGCCACTCCCTCTAGCCATATGCACTTTCTCTTATCCCTGCCATGTCAAAAAGCCATGCCCCTTAAACTTTTATTCAGGTCTATGCTTAGAAGTCTCTTACTCAGAGAGGCTGGACCTTCCTATCTAAAGTGGCCTTCATCCCACTGTCCTCCACCCCCTTTTCCTGCTTTATTATTTGTCTCAGCACTTATCATTACTACAAAGTATATATTTATTTATTGTCTTCTCCCCATCAGAGTCGGCAAGAGCCATACCCACGTTGAATATCTATTATAGCTTAGATCACTTGCTTCTGATAAAAATAAAATATTATCAAAAGGAAGAACTTACTGGTGTGAGCTGTTGAGAATTTAACAACTGCTGAAATTGCTGTTGATGAAGAAATATTTGTCTTTGCTGGTCGGAAAGTAATCCTAGTCCTGAGGCACTGAAAAATGATTAAAGTTCTTACTTTCTACTATATACCTTTAATTTTTTTAAATGTAAAATGAAAGACAAATTTTTTATTTGATGTTTATTAAGTTAACAAGTCAAGTTTTTAATCATAACACTGTTTGAAAACAATGATGTACGAATTTCTTATTTTCCTCTCTCTTTGTGTATATAGGTAAATAAGAATTCACAGAATGTCAAGAAATGTTTTGTTTTCCCTTTTATTATAAACCAAGCAGGAGCTAAGTTATTTTATGGAATAGGTATTTACATGTGTTTATTACATACACATGTAATAATTTATTTTTAACTACTCAAGGATTATTTAACTCACACTAAGTAACACATATTTAAAATGAAGTAAAAAATCCCAAAACACTAATTGATTTGACCTAACCTTTTTCAGTGGTCCCAGTGGCAAAATTAAGAACCAATGGAAAGAGAGCCAGAAGAAATAGTTTACTTGTATCCACTGTGAAACCATTTAAAATGATTTATTCCTCAAAAGTATGTTCAATCACAACATGGCTTTAGTCACCTTATTTTGAACAAACAGTCAAATTAGATTCCAGTACAATCAGTGAGTGTCACTCCTGGAAATTCAAGATAAGTATTGACCTTCATCCTATATCAAAATTTTTAATGATAAAGCTTAACAAAATTACATAGCTGAATTTTAAGGAACCAAAATTCATATTTGATCTTCATTACATTATTATTTTTCTTCAGAATTTATGATACATGAACGCAATATACAAAGAAGACATCACAGGTCAAGACTGAAATTTTCTGCACAGAATTTATTTAATGCTTTTATTACTAAAAATTATTTAATTCTGTTTTAGTACTAAGTTTCAAAAATAAATAACTCTCAGCATGATATACTTAGTTGAAAAGCTTGGTGGATTTTAATTTCTTAAGAGTACCAATACCTCTGGAAGGAACACATTAAAAATCCCAGTCTAAAGCATGGGCAACACTGGGTCTGTTGCACTAAAAAAAACCCAAGTATCTTTAAGTTTCTTACCTGTTTGTCAGTGTAGCTGGCATTGGGTGTGTTGCATTAGGTGGTACAGTTGTGTGGGTGAGTGGGGTGGGGTTTTGGGAGATTGTGACAGGGGTCTGAATAACTCCATTTAAAGCTCCCACAATGCCATTAATTGCCAGTTGGTTACCTGGCAAAGCTCCAATTATTCCACCCACTCCAGGCACGGCAGGAATGGTAGATGTTACAGTCTGCATTCCACTAGCCAGTGCCCCCACTGCCACACCATTGACCTGTTGAACTCCAGCAACACCTGAGCCCTGCTGGGCTGGGCTCTGCCCCGCGGGAGGTGGAGTAGAAAGGGCTGAGGAGCTGCTGGTGCTCTGTCCGCTGGAGGCAGAGTCCTAATGTAAGGGAAACAGAAACAAGCTGTAAAGAACACAGCAAAACGGATTAAAATATTCTAAACCATTTAATGTGATACACTGTTGTTCAAAAGAAAACCACACAAATGAAACTAACCACACCAAAATTACCTGATTTAATACAGGAAGAGAATTATCAGGTAAAAAGCTGTTTCCTAGATGAGGGCTCTTACTGCTGTTTAAGGAATCAGTAGTGGGAGCTAGAATAAGAAAAGACAAAATAAAAAAGACAACTATGTACGCAGCTAAATTACATTATGTGTAAGATTAAAGGCTTATCTAAAAGCTCTTCCAGAAGCCCTCGTTAAGATTACTTAGATATTAAGTCTTGCTATTCCTAAGACCAATTTAAACAGAAAAAACTGTATTTCTATTGAATGCCATGGCTTCCAATCAATGAAGAGATCAGTACACATTTAAATAAATTTTATCATTAACTTATGTACTAAAGAAGTTAGAGTAAATTCAAGTCAACCACTTAACAGAATTCTTTATGCTCTTTGAAAATAACTGACCATTCCTTTTCTACACCTTCATGTAACTGGTGATCAGTTATTATTCACTTAGATACTCAAAGTCTATCCTACTTTACTTAGATAAACAATAACTGTTAATTTGCATACTTACCATTCTGTGCTGAAAACACGTGCACTTGATGAGCTGGACTAGGGTCTGTCGTTATTGTTGGAAAAGGCACTGAGAGCTGTGCGTTCAGTAGCTGAAGGCGCTCCTTTTTGGCAGTCAAGTTTTTAATCTGTTCCTCTAATCTTCGATTTTCAACTTGAAGTTGGTGTAATGACTTCAGCATTCCTAAAACTACCAAATATTTGGATGGTTTTTAGTGAAGACAAGTTCACACACAGGACTAAATATTTTACAGACAAACGTGTCAATAACTTTAGACGTAAGTTAAAATAGAAAAGTAGAAATTCTGTAAAGTATTTCCAAATGACTAGGTTTTATTCCTAAACTTAAATGTAGATAAATGTGTATATACCGTAATATATAGAGACAAAAGGATATTGGTTCTAGATGTGCCTTTTGGAAACTTTGTTGCCACATACCAAAAACACCCACCTGGGTTCCAGGTAATTTCCATTCTCAAAGAAAAATGACAAGAACATTTTATTTTCATCAATATAAAAGCCTAGTTAAAAATTCAAAGTGCCTGTCATGATTTTCATTAAAATCATGTTTAAATAGGAAAGAAGAGCACCAATGTCCTTCACCATAATAAAGAACACAAGCTTTTTGGCTGCTGCTTGGTTAAGCTAAGTATGCCATCACCACCCGGCCCATCAGCCACCCCAGCGGCTCGGCATGCTGATCCACACATTCTCCAGCAGGGAGCAGTGTGTGTGTACTACAGCCCCCACTCCCAACTCCCGGAGAAAGGCGCATCATCAGTGAACAGGCTTCGTTTCTGTCCCACCTCATCACCTCAAATACGGTTTCAATTCCTCCCACAACCGGGACCTCTCAACTGACAACACAGAGCGCTGCGGTTACGTGGGGGTGATGGACACTTTTTAAAAGTTCTACGTACATATTAAAAAGTTTTATTTGTTTAACATGCCCCCAGGGCCTTCAAAAGACACAACTCTACTGGTACAGACAGATAGGGCCATTTCCCAAGGATTTAACTTTTATCCCTCCTCTTCAAGATCCCACAAAGAAACCCTTAGTGTACCCAAATGAGATGTAGTAAAGCTGAGCTAAACCTGTCCTCCAGCTATCATGTTTAAAGGATTATCCCAGCATGAATTTCCTCACAATTAGAGGATTTTTTGCCAGGGTACTATTCATAGAAATACCAATTTATGGTACTTGTCTACTAACAGTAAGCAAAATGTTTTGTTTAATAAACAAAGCAACAAAAGCTTATATTACGAAATGATAAAAATTATCTATTTTTTTCCCCAAAACATATATCAACACTAGGTCACCTCTCCAGCTAACCACCTGTAGTAACTTTGCTTTTCTGTAACTTTTCACTTTTGGTCCTCCCTAATACTTAAAAATTTAGAGATACTAAATATGAGTATATAATATGTAACTTAATAGCTAAATGATATATATGAGAATTTTATATATATATATATAATTTAATAATTATTATTCTTTCTCATCTAAATTGTAAAATCAAGAAAATAGCCATAATGACTACATGCATTTTTAAAAATAAATTCCACAGTGCTGAGCAAGTTTTCCTCAAACAACTGAGCTAAGAGAAAATGTAACTTGGTTTTAGTAAACTTTAAAATCACTAAGAACAAAGTACAATGGAGAAACAAAGTACCAATATTATAACAACTATAAACAGTAACAATAATCAGTGAACAGATAAGTGCTTTCTATAAGCCAGGCAATGTTCTTTCCATTTTTAATGTCACTTAACCCTCAAAACAATATAGGTTTATTATTATTCCCACTACAAATGGGAGACGAAAGCACACTGACACTAAGAAACGTGCTCAAGGTCAAACTGTTAGTAACAGGTAAAGACAGGATTCAAGTCAAAGCAGTAAAACTGTAGAATTTGTCCTATTAAACCACATCATACTTTCTCACTGTATCATATAAAACATAATTTCATTGCTCTTCTTGATCAAGGGTAATGTCTGTATCTATCCACCCTTCTGTCCATTCATCCATCTATTCATCTTTCATTAAAAACAAGAAAAGAATACTTACTGTCACTAGGAGTACCCTGTTCTAATAAAAACTGCTGTCCTTCACTCCACTGCCTCTCCAAAAGCTGTTCTATGCTGGCTGCTACTGGAGGCAAATTTTCCAGACTGCTGTTGACTGGTTGATCATAGCGAATCTGTAGGCTGCTTACAGGGGATCTGTTGAAAACATTAATTCTCAGGTTAAACAGGAGGGCCCTTTAAAGGGCAGCACACTAACGTTTCTCGCCTTAAGCCGACCCTTGTCACGTACAAGCTTTCTGCCACCAGGCTGTCTAGGCTAGAAGAGCAATAAAACCATAATCTACCCCAAAATTAGTAATTATCAGTCTTCCTCATCAAATTATAAAGTCAGAAGAATAGCTAGCCATACTCAGTAACTAAAAACCATTAGAAAATATAAACATACCATTAATAATCTCTGAAATAGGTTGTAAAAGAACTTGATATAGCTTTATAAGGCAAAAGGGGGAAAGACAGCATTAGAAAGACTTTGTAAAATTGGCCAGAAGAGTTCCACCATTCTGCTTTAATGTGCAAAATATCAAAGTAACACTGTACAATTTAATAATGTACACAGCATTTGAATTTACAACTGATAAAATCTCAAATATCAGTAAAAATAAATTATTAATAATTTTTAAGGACCCTTTTATTATAAATTCAAAAATACTTATTTTGAACTTCTTTGAAATTAAGAAAGATGATCAAGACCATTTTTATTTGAGCCCTTCACACATTTTTCTAAGATGTATTAGGTCTGTATGTCAAATGATATTATGACTTAACTCTCCAAAACAAACATTGTATCAAGATGAACGTGTAATGCTCACCCACTTTTTGTTTTCAATTAGTAAATGTGGACATTTCTGGTCTCCAGCCTCCATCCTAACTTAATACATTAGTAAAAGGACTTTCAAGCTTCTCAAGTGTTTCCACATAATTATCTCATGTGATTTCACAACCACCTTGCTTTACTGGCTCCCTTTCTATATGAGGAAACAAGATGGGACTTTAGTGACAAAGACACTCCACTGGTGAATGACAGAGCTGGGGCTACAACGCAGGCTGCCTAGGAACCCATCAGTGTGCTGCCACCGCCCTAATATGCTTCTCTACAACAATCTCCCTAAATAACAAATTAAACAAATGGAGCTTTTTATTCCATGTATAAACAGCCTGTACTACATACAGTTGGCCATCCCTCTACAAATAGTACATTATGCCAGGATACTTGAGGTTATTACATTTCAAGCTGATTTTTAAAGAATAATATAAAGGAAATACATGCTAAAAATAATTTAGCACCATTTATTGTGTTAAATCCCATTTAGGTAATGAAAAACAAAGAACTACACTAAGCAAAATAGCACTAAGGGATCTTGAATAATTTCTGGGTAGCCTGTATGATATTTTAAGAGTAAATAGAGTACACAGAAATGCTTCTTCCACTAAACAGGAGCAAAAATCCATTAACTTTCTTCTTTGAAAAGAAGAGTAAAACAACACAGAAGTAATCACAGCATAAAATTACAGATTAGTCAGATGATGTTAACCATTGTGTACTTCAGATTCCTAGTTCAAAAGAAGGACTATTCAATTTTCTGCAGAGTTCAATTAGGAAAAACAATACTACTATTAGTTTTCCCAGGAATTATACAGGAAAAAGGCACTACTAGATATATCACTAGAAAACAGCAAGATTAGAAGTTACTGGACTAATCTAATGATAAAGATGTTCCTTAATAGACATCCCCCAAATATATAGTATCGGAAACACTGGTACTGATGGTAGTTGTCACATAAAAATGTTAATTTTTAATAGAATTAATTCCCATAGTTGAACGAAGACTCTAGAATGGGCTTTTCCTCCTGGTCTCCATTCTTACCCAGCCTAACACCATGCTTGAGGCAGTTACAAAATTAGACAGCAGAGAGAAAATAAACTAGCAGAAGGTCTAGAGGTTGAAAGTGGGATCAAATTATTAAAAAAAAAAGCCACATCCGAAAGCTGCATTGTCCTTTACAAACTGACACCATGTTCCCTACTTCCGTTCTCTCCAGAGGATAGACGACTCTGGCACTCAGACTGTGCTCTCAGTATCACTCTGGTTACAAGTATCCTGCTAACAGGAAGAACCTCACATGTATTATCTATTAGTAAAAGGGCCTTTGATTCTTTCATATAATATCTATGATAATTTTACAGAAATGTAACACATCTGCTATACTCTGATTCAAGCAATTTTAAGAACTAGAGGGACTTTAGAGCCATAAGAACATCATTAACTGAATGAGGAACTAGAGACCAAAGGGTTAAGTGCAGCCCACAACTGAGCTAAAACTGGAACCCAAAGTTGCAAGAGTCTGTAGCTTTTAGAGATTTTTTTTTTTACAATTTATTTTATTTTAGTATCATTAACCTACAATTACATGAGCAATATTGTGATGATTAAACTACCCCCTTCATCAGGTCCCCCCCACCAACCCTATTACAGTCACTGTCCATCAGTGTAGTGAGATGAGAATCACTACTTGTCTTCTCTGAGCTGTACAGTCCCCCCCGTGCCCCCCCACCCTATGCCTGCCAATCGTAATGCCCCTTTTACCCTGCTTTAAGAGATTTTTAAGATTATTTCATGGCGAAAAGAACCACCCAAATTAATGCATTAATAGTACCAGCAGCGAAATATACAAATGATAAAAACAAGAGTTCAAATTGAAATCTAAGAAAGCTTTAAAAACCTTAGAAATCTAACTCTGTGTTTAATCTTCAAATTAATTTAGAATCATTTTTCTTGACTGTCCAGACGTGCTTATCTACAGAATGCTTTTATAGCCTCACAAATGTACACTCTGCTGATATGAGATACAGAAGTTTCCAAATCTCAAAACATTGCTTTGCCCAGACTCTGCAGTGTAAATACCGCTTACCGAGGTGAGAGGCTTCCTCGGGGTGAGCTTCCTCTGCCAACAAGGCTGCGGCTATTGTCTCCCAGGTCTTGCTCTGCAGTGTAAATATTTCATAGCTGATAAAGTGACTCTCACTAGATAAGAGGTTTTAAGTTCTTGCCCTGATTTTTCCTAAAACACACATAAAACCTTTAGCACTATTCGGGCAGCTACCAGGAAAGCACATCTAGCATATGCTGCTAGTTTGGAACTGCTAACCGGTGGCATGCACAGCGTTGTCCCTACACATTTCTGTGGACCAAGAAGGCCGTGGATTATGTTCAGTTCTTTCACTCCTTTTAGTTTTGCAGCACAGAAGCATGGTTTGCATTTGCAGTGCCTCCTCTCAGCCACTTTTAATTTCTATGGTTAAAGTAATGAATCACAGCTGTGGACAACTAATCTGTATGCTTATCACTGTAAATCCTTACGCTTTGTATTTTTTAACACTGTGCATCCCGACACAAGTCATAAAATACATAATGTATTACACAGAGCCCCACACCAAGACTAAAATTACACACATTACATAGATCTTAAAACCAATAATAAAGACACATAACACCCAATACCCAAATTGACAGAAACAAGTAGGAGTACAGAATTCTGTATTTAAAAGGAAAAAAAGTAATTTCTTCAAAATATTCCTTAGGTAACACCAAGTATCTGTTTGAAAAGTAACTTGTATTCCCTCTACAGTTAGTTCCTTACAAAATCTTCCTATATGGCCTTTTTCAAGGTGACCTCCCCTTATTCTGAGTCAGGTAACCTCTGACCCTTAAATGGTAAAGATACCACTGATCCATTCTTGGTGGCCTGCTAAACCCATTCCCTTCCCCCAAACAGGCACGACTACTTGGACATGTCAACAAATCCTTAAGGATGGAATGAAACAAAGCAAATTAGTGGCTCTTTAAAATAGTACAAGAGGCAAAATGCTACAAAATGTCAACTGGTAAAAATTCACAGGATTACTAAACACTGTAGAAACTCTCTAATAGGATTTTTTTTAACCAAGTTTGTGTAATGCAATTTCATGAATTATGCAAATAAAGGTTTAGGCTATTCACAGAATAGCCCAGTGTTATGTTACTTTCATCACATAGAACTGAGAACTGAACACATCAATCACAAAAGTCACAGGAGACACTGTTGCATTCCTGCCTGCTGATGGCTCTGCTTAAACATTTACATTTCAGACAGTAGAAAAACACATCACTAGTTTACAGCACAGCATACTATTTACTTCCAACTGTGATTCTCTTAGTTAAAAGAAAAAGCACAACCCTGTATTAACCACACCTTTAGACTTTTCAAATAAAATGAGCTGATGGAGGTGGGGGAGGGGAATTACATTAGCGAATGGGAATGGAATCTTGATTTAAATATTCTTGAAAACTTACCTGTTTGGTTGTTTTCAGACTGAGCTATAAGAGCTGCCATCGATGAATTTGGATTTAATCTATTTCCATACATATGAGATGGTGCCTGACTAAGAGAAGATCCAGGTAGGGTATTTGCCTAAATGAAAAGAATTATAAAGATAAATGAATTGTACTTGAAAATATCTTAATATTTTTCCTCCTAGTAGCCCTAGTAACTATTTTCTCCTAAGAATATAAGCAAAAATTCCTGACATTATGAAGAGCAAATTTCACTGTTGTACCATTCCAACATTTCAAGTTTTGAAAGGTTACACAACTCCAGACTAATTACTGGAAAAGAGAAGGGGTTGGCATGTTCAAGTTAACTATGCTTGCTTTAATTTGCAAGTATCTAGTCAATCCCAAAACCCAGTGGCACGGTAACCATGTGAAAGTATGAATAATTATTTTATCTTATTAGACCGTTTACAAAATAAGGGCAGGTAGACAACAGATGTCTAACAAATGCTTCAGTCTCTTACATCACAGGCTGGCTAAGGGGGTCAAAAGATCCAACTTCTATCAGCATTTTAACCAAAAAGAGAACCATATTTCCATTGCTTAACTCTGTCATTAGTAAAACCTGCACACTATTTTGTTACTTCCTATTTTGATAAGACTTGGAAGCCTGCTTTTTCTGTTTTGTTTTGTTTTTATTTTAAAGAAAGCAAACAGGCATCACAAGTATGTTTTCTATACAATGCAGAGCTCAACGAATCACAGCTTTGCCCTGACCCCATATAAGGCATTGTCTTTTTGGCAGGAAGCCAGCTCTACTAACTGAAGAGCTGGTCCAAAGTTTGTAATTCATTCATGCTGCTAACCACAATTCTGAAGGCCTCTACTGGGACTTGTGCCAAACAAGCGAAAATGAACCCTTAAACAGATGAAGCTAAGGAGGCTGGCCAAAGTCTTGCGTAATCCAATGTAATAAAAATGCTTTCTTTGATGTGAATACTTTCTTCGACTTTCCAAGAATATTATAACCTTAAAATGTGGCATTCTGGAAGCAAATCTCTTATACACAAAATTCTGTTACTCAGAGGCTATTACTAGCCTGAAATACTTCTCAGATTTAACAGAATCACAAATTTTAAAGTAGATTTCTGATTTCTTTCATGAATGAAATCAAACTTAAGCTTTTAAAATTATTGTATAGTTATTTCAAAACAAAATTCTGGAAAATAATTTTGAAGAATTGAAGCACTTCTAATATAAAAAAGCTGAATAACAGCAGAACAAAAGATGTGGGACATTTTGACATGTGGAACTGCACATAAGAGATCAAGACAACACAGTAGTTGTAACAAGCAAAGTATTACAAAGAATAAACTGTGTTTCTGGGAAGACTCAGACCCTGACATTGTATCTGGCCTCTAGCCAACTTACTAAGCATGAAAATTGGACTTTACAAGTCACACAAACAGTCTCTGCGATGTAGAACCCTGTCCTTGCTTTCCATTGTTTCAAAGGGTATATTTCTTAGTTCACACTTTAAAGTATAAGTTCAGTTTCTGGGTCTCATTTTCCTATGCATACAAAGTCAATTAAGTTTGAACTTCAAAGTCTTGCTTAACAATTAATTAGCCCTCAATAACAAGTAAGTCATAATTTTAACCTACAGGTCATACAAGACACCACATATTTAGTAATATAGCATACATAAAGCACACAGTTCATAAATCGAAACATACAGTAATTTATTTTCCCTCTCTAGAAGTCAACAACTTGGGAATCTTGGCTACTCATGAAATTACTTAGACTAAGAAAAAATCCAAGCAGACAAACAGAAAGATCAGTCCCATGCGTTAAGACCTTGGGTACCTTATACTTAAAAATGTCCTTCTCAAAGCCAATCTACTTTTACTCTAGACATAATTCTAAAAAGATCAACTAATCATACAACAGATTAGAAGTGGAAAATTAATTAGCAAGAGGGAAAAAAAGTCATATCTTGAGACATTTTATTGGCAGCAAGAAATAACAGCTGACAGCAACAGAGGAAAGAGAAAAACATGAGCAAGAATGAGAGCATATCAGAGTGCCAGTGGGGTGGCGCTCCAAGCACACAGGCCTCTAGATGCCTTAGCTTCTGCACCTTAGCCCTCTGACTCTTTTTCATATGGTCGTCTGTTGGCTGGATCGGTAACTAATACTATACCAGTTGGACTACTTTTTCAGTTCCAATTATGTTTTATGAGCTGCCTTAGGCTCTTGATAAGAAGATCCTCCTCTAATCAGAAATACACTCTTTTTCAGGAAGGGTTCCTACTACTAAGGGCTTTATATTTACCCTTATTAGCTTCCAATTTCTTGATGTTGTCTCCAAATTGTCTAAGTGTCCCTATCACACACTAGGCCCTCTACACTAAAAGATCAAAATGCAAAGCAGTATAGTGTAACAACTGATTGGTATAATAACTACCATCAGGAAGAGAATAAATCATCTTCAGCATAATTCCAAGGCAGCAAAGTATGTATTTTAAAAGGATGGAAGGCAAAAGTAAAATTAATAATAAAATAGTACACTAAAATTGAAATACATTCTTCATTATAAATGACCAATTTCCCAAGTTTTCCAAATGGATAAAATTATCTGGTACCTGTTTTTAAAAAATTACTGTATTTATCTAAACAAGAAACTTTGAAAATAAATACATTTTACCAGGTAAGGTTTTATGGTGTATTAAAACATCTAAACCACTCTCCATTAAAAATCAAGTCACAGACCTCATTTTAAGCAGGTGACACGAGTTACCAAAAGACCCCACAAATGGCTGACACTGCTTAGCCATTGCTTCTGAAATGATGCTTACAGTGGTTCATGCCGGGAACTCTTGACAACTCTGTTGGCACCTCATGGCCAAGAAAACCCCAACGTTTTAGTGAAAAGATCTTATAACTTGGTAGCAACATGAAGGGTGAGAGAGCGGGGGACAGGAAAAGACTCACTGAGGAGAGCACACACATTGCCTGGTATTTTGTTGACTCAAAAACCTTTTGTTTTCAGTAATAATGAAAACATTAGATTCCGGGGGATGGAAGTCCACATGAACCTAAGGAAACAGTGGTTATGAAACATAAAGGGCACTGACCATCTTTCTATAAAACAAATCTGGAATAAAGGAAACAATGTGCACACACTTCTCCCACAGCATACTTTTTTTTTTAAGTATTTATGTCCCACAGCACACTTTGGAAATGGATTTTAAAAAGTGCACCGACAGCAAATTACTAATGTACCATAAGTCTGCTTCACAAGACATAGTATGAAGGAAGACTGGCACTTCTTTTTGGAGGAACGGTCCTACTTATGACATTTCAATTCTACCTTGCCCAGGTAAGGAGAATGACTAGCGTGGACAAATACCCTCCTTGGGTCTACTGGCACTATAAGAATATGAATTGTTAACATTGGGGAAGCTGAGTGAAGTGTATCCATGATATATGTGAACACTGTACTGTTTCTGCATTCTTTCTATATATCTAAAATTATTTCAAAGTAATAAAACAATAAAGATATGATTACAAAACAAACTGGTTACTTGGCTTTATTGTTGTGGTATAATGAATCATAAGACCAAATATATATTTCCCAGGTATTTTGGGTCTTTATCCACAGTTCCTGAAAACACTGAGATGGGTGAGATGGGTGTTTTGTCATGTTAATGAGAGACTGTTGGACCCCCACCCAAGGGCGGGGGCTGGAGGATGGACCAGCCAATGGTCAATAATTTAGTCAATCATGACTATGCATTGAAGCCCTCACAAATCCCAAGAGAGAAGCTCGTTCTGCTCTCTCAGCTCTGCTTTGCCTGCTCTGCCCGGTTGGATCCTGCTTCTTGGTCAGAGAGAGCTTCTATGCCTGGGAAACAGGAACACCTCCATGTGCCACCAAGCCAGGCCCCAAGGTCCACAAAGATAGAAGCTCCTTTATTTGGGACTGTGCTCTATGTCTCTCTTCATCTGGCTGTTCACGTGTATCCTTTATTAAACTGGTAAAAGTTAAGTGTTTTCCTGAGTTTTGTGAGCTGCTCTAGCAAATTAATTGAACCTAAGCAGGAGGTCGTGGGAACCTCCAATCTGTAGCCGGTAGGTCAGAAGCACAAGTAACTGGCTGAGGCTTGTGACCGGCAGGCCTCTGGAGTGGGGGATAGAAGGCAGTCTTGTAGGACAGAGCCCTTAACCTGGGAATCTGGTGCTGTCTCCGGGGCAGATAGCATGAAAATTGAGTTGAGTTCCCCAATACACTGGTGGTGTTCAGAGAACTGCTTGGTGTGAGTATGTGTGGGAAGATCCCTCCCACATATTTACACACACTGGAATCATTCCCAGTACCCCAATAAAGTTATACTACTATCACTGATGTGTGTAATATTGTTACTGTTATACATATATGTAGAGAAGAAATACACCATGGCATTTGGTGTCAGAGATGTCACAATTGTGTACCGCTGAAAGGAAGTCATCTACTCAAACTGTGAAAGTAGGTATTTAAAATAGATCAAGATAAAAATATTTCATAAAGTTATGTTTAAATTGCCATAATAAATCTCTGTTTTAACTTCTAATATATGATATCTTTGTAAGTAATTTTGTTCCCTCCCCAAGATTAATAATTGAAAGGAACCACTTTCACTGAAGATGTTGTATTACAATAGTAAAAAAAGCTCATTAAGGGACTATAATTATTTTATAAGATGGGCCAAAAGGCAAGTAGAAGTAATATTATTGAACAAAATAAACTGAACAAAATATTGAGGTAAATCCAAGTCACTCTGAAACAAAATATATTTAGGTGTCTGAGTCAAAGAACCCTTAGCAAATTTAGAATAACTTATGCTAAACATGTAGAAAGACATGTAAGTCTCTATCAAGGCAGTATTCAAACTCAAATAGAAGAAATTTCATGTTTCCTAAGTAGACTGACAGATATAAAATACTAACAGGATAAAATAATATTTCAGCTTTAAATTTTCCTTACTGTTACTACTTCACCTCTTATATTTCAAATGTCTGCTCATGACCATAAAGAAGTTTAAAAACAATACTATTTGGGTGGAGTGCTCAAGATGGCGGCGTGAGCAGGGTGGCAGAAATCTCCTCCCAAAACCATATATATTTTTGAAAATACAACAAATACAACTACTCCTAAAAGAGAGACCAGAAGATACAGTACAACAGCCAGGCTATATCTACATCTGCGAAAACTCAGCATCTCACAAATGGGGTAAGAAACAAAGCCGTGACCTGGCGGGACCCAACCACTCCCCCCACCCCAACTCACCAGCAGGAAGAAAAGAATCAGAGTGGGGTGGGAGTGGAAGCACAGGACTACTAAATAACCAGCCCTGGTGATCTTCACCGGGAGCACAGACACACATTGCATGGTGTACTGGATATTAGAGAAATGGAAGGGCAGGATCCGAGATGGAGACTGTGAGCAGGTCCCCACAGCCGGCTCCCTGGGGACAAAAGTAAAATGGACGCTTTTGTAAAAGTCTTAAAGAGACAAGGGCCCAACAGATGAACAAAATAATCCCAGCACACTCAGCCCAGCAGACTCAGAATCTTGAGGAACTTTGGGCCCCCTAAACCCTGCAGGGTAAAGCAGCCCCGAAGCCCCTCATGGAGATGAGCAGCCTGCCATTGCTCTCCCCACTGCAAATGGACTGGCTGACCCGCCACAGCTGTAGAGCAGCCAGAGAGAGGCCCCGCCCACAGAAACCACACAGAGTCTCCTCCCAGCACACAGCTAACCAGGATGGGCAGCGGAAGCTTGGAAAGTTCCGGAAGGCATGAAGGGGCGCCATCCTTGCAGAAGAATGCACCTGGCATGGCTGCCACCCCCCGCAATGCTCTAGGCTACCCTGAGGGCGGCCCCGCCCACGGCACCTCAGGGGATTATCCCAGAGACTGCCTCCTGGTGTGCAGGTAACCAACACAGGCATTGGAGGCCAAAGCAAGGTCTGGAAGGCACAAAGGGATGCCATCTTGCAGTGGAACACACCCGGCATGGCTGCCACACCCCGTGGTGCTCTAGGTGAGCCTGAGGGCGGCCCGGCCCATGGTGATTCAGGGGATTATCCCAGAGACTGCCTCCCAGTGTGCAGGTAACTGGCACAGGCGGTAGAGAAGGGCAAGGTGAACAACAAGCAGGAAGGGACTTTGTTCTCCCAGCTGACACACGTGCCACCTGCCTGTGACCACTTCTATCGCCATGAAAAGACAGAAGAATCCAGTCCAGTCAAAAATCACTCGGACAATTCCAGAGAGAGGGTCTGGTGGGATAGATTTAACCAATCTTCCTGAAAAAAAAATTGAAATTAAAGTCATAACCATGCTGATGGACCTACACAGAAATATGCAACAGCTAAGGGATGATGTCACGAGGGAGATTACAGAAATGAAACAATCAATAGATGGGCTTAAGAGTAGACTGGACGAGGTGCAAAAAACTGTTAATGGAATAGAAATTGGAAAACAGGAGAACAGAGAAGCTGAGGCAGAGAGAGATAAAACGATCTCTAGGAATGAAAGAATATTAAGAGAACTGTGTGACCAATCCAAACGGAACAATATTCGCATTATAGGAGTACCAGAGGAAGAAGAGAGAGAAAAAGGGATAGAAAGTGTCTTTGAAGAAATAATTGTGGAAAACTTCCCCAAGTTGGGTAAGGAAATAGTCTCTCAGACCATGGAAGTCCACAGATCTCCCAACACAAGGGACCCAAAGAGGACAACACCAAGACATATAATAATTAAAATGGCAAAGATCAAAGATAAGGACAGAGTATTAAAGGCAGCCAGAGAGAGAAAGAAGATCACCTACAAAGGAAAACCCATTGAGCTTTCATGAGACTTCTCAACAGAAACCTTGCAGGCAAGAAGAGAATAACATGATATATTTAACACAATGAAACAGAAGGGCCTTGAACCGAGAATACTGTATCCAGCACAATTATCATTTAAATTTGAGGGAGGGATTAAACAATTCCAAGACAAGCAAAAGTTGAGGAAATTTGCCTCCCACAAACCACCTCTAAGGGATATTTTAAAGGTACTGCTCTAGATGGAAGCACTCTTATGGCTAAATAGATGTCACCAGAGAAAATAAAATCACAGCAAAGAAAGTAGACCATCCAAATACCAACTAAAGGCAAAAAATAAAACAACTATCAATAAAAACAATCAAATGAAACCCAAAAGAGTACAGAATAAAACACCTAACATATAAAGAATGGAGAAGGAAGAATAAGAAGGGAGAGAAATAAAGAATCATCAGACTGTGTTTATAACAGCTTAATAAGAGAGTTAACTTAGACTGTTAGATAGTAAAGAAGCTATGCTTGAACCTTTTGTAACCATGAATCCAAAGCCTGCAATGGCAATAAGAACATACCTAATGTATCATACCTTGATAATCACCCTAAATGTAAATGGACTGAATGCACCAATCAAAAGACACAGAGTAACAATGGATAAAAAAGCAAGATCCAACTTTATGCTGCTTACAAGAGTCTCACCTCAAAACCAAAGATATACACAGACTAAAAGTAAGGGGATGGAAAAAGATATCTCATGCAACCAACAGGGAGAAAAAAGCAGGTGTTGCACTCCTTGTATCAGACAATATAGACTTCAAAACAAAAAAAGAGCAAGAGATAAAGAAGGACACTACGTAATGATAAAGGGGACGGTCCAACAGGAGGATATTACCATTATAAATATATATGCACCCAGTGCTCGCTTCGGCAGCACATATACTAAAATTGGAACGATACAGAGAAGATTAGCATGGCCCCAGCGCAAGGGTGACACGCAAATTCGTGAAGCGTTCCATATTTTTTACCATCCAAATACCAACTAAAGGCAAAGAATAAAACACCTAATATATAAAGAAAGGAGGAGGAAGAATAGGAAGGGAGAGATAAAGAAACATCAGACGGCGTTCACAATAACTTAACAAGAAAGTTAAGTTAGATTTTCAGATAGTAAAGAAGCAATTCTTGAACCTTTGGTAACCATGAATCTAAAGCCAGCAATGGCAATAAGTACATATCTATCAATAATCACCCTAAATGTAAACGGACTGAAAGCACCAATCAAAAGACACAGAGTAACAGAGTGGATAAAAAAGCAAGACCCATCTATATGCTACTTACAAGAAACTCACCTCAAACCCAAAGATATACACAGACTAAAAGTGAAGGGATGGAAAAAAATATTTCAAGCAAACAACAAAGAGAAATAAGCAGGTGTTGCAGTATTTGTATCAGATAAAATAGACTTCAAAACGAAGAAAGTAGCAAGAGATAAAGACAACATTACATAATGATAAAGGGGTCAGTCCAACAAGAAGATATAACCATTATAAATATATATGCACCCAACACAGGGGCATCAGCATATGTGAAACAAATACTAACAGAATTAAAGGAGGAAATAGACAGCAATGCAATTATTCTAGGAGACTTTAACACGCCACTCACTCCAAAGGATAGATCAACCAGGCAGAGGATAAGTAAAGACACAGAGGCATTGAACAGCACACTAGAACAGATGGACCTAACAGATATCTACAGAACTCTGCACCCAAAAGCAGCAGGATACACATTCTTCTCAAGTGCACATGGAACATTTTCCAGAATAGACCACATACTAGGCCACAAAAAGAACCTCAGTAAATTCAAAAATATTGAAATCCTACCAACCAACCTCTCAGATCACAAAGGTATAAAACTAAAAATAAATTTCAGAAAGAAATCAAAAAGGCTCACAAATACATGGAGACTTAACAACATTCTCCTAATGAATCAATGGGTTAATGAGCAAATCAAAACAGAAATCAAAGAATATAATGGAGACTAATGACAACAACAACACAAAGCCACAACTTCTGTGGGACGCAGCAAAGGCAGTCTTAAGAGGAAAGTACATTGCAATCCAGGCCCATTTAAAGGAAGAACATTCCCAAATGAACAGTCTAAGGACACTATTATTGAAATTGGAAAAAGAAGAACAAATGAGGCCCAAAGTCACCAGAAGGAGAGACATAATAAAGATCAGAGAAGAAATAAAAAAAATTGAGAAGAATAAAACAATAGAAAAAATCAATGAAACCAAAAGCTGGTTCTTTGAAAAAATAAACAAAATAGATAAACCCCTAGCCAGACTCATTAAGAGAAAAAGAGAATCTACACACATAAACAGAATCACAAATGAGAAAGGAAAAATAACGACGGACCCCACAGAAATACAAAGAATTATAAGAGAATATTACGAGCATCTATATGCTAACAAGCTGCAAAACATAGAAGAAATGGACAACTTCTTAGAAAAATACAGCCTTCCAAGACTCACCAAGCAGGAAACAGAAAACCTAAACAGACCAATCACCAGCAACGAAATTGAATCAGTAATAAAAAAACTACCCAAGAACAAAAGCCCTGGACTTGACGGATTCACCTCTGAATTCTACCAGACATATAGAGAAGAAATAACACCCATTCTCCTTAAAGTTTTTCAAAAAATAGAAGAGGAGGGAATACTTCCAAACTCTTTCTATGAAGCCAGCATCACTCTAATACCAAAACCGGGCAAAGACCTCACTAAAAAAGAAAATTACAGACCAATATCCCTGATGAACGTAGATGCAAAAATACTCAACAAAATATTAGTAAACCGAATTCAAAAATACATCAAGAGGATCATACACCACGATCAAGTAGGATTCATCCCAGGGATGCAAGGATGGTACAACATTCAAAAATCCATCAACATCATCCATCACATCAATAAAAAGAAAAACAAAAACCACATGATCATCTCCATAGATGCTGAAAAAGCATTTGACAAAATTCAGCATCCATTTTTGATTAAAACTCTCAACAGAATGGGTATAGATGGCAAGTACCTCAACATCATAAAGGCTATATATGACAAACCCACAGCTAACATCATACTTAATAGCGAGAAGCTGAAAGCTTTTCATCTAAGATCTGGAACAAGACAGGGGTGCCCACTCTCTCCACTGTTATTCAACATAGTACTGGAGGTCCTAGCCACGGCAATCAGACAAAACAAAGACATACAAGGCATCCAGATTGCTAAAGAAGAAGTCAAATTGTCACTATTTGCAGATGACATGATACTGTATATAAAAAACCCTAAAGACTCCACTCTAAAACTATTAGAACTAATATCTGAATTCAGCAAAGTTGCAGGATATAAAATTAACACACAGAAATCTGTTGCTTTCCTATACACTAATGATGAGTTAACAGAAAGAGAAATCAGAAAAACAATTCCATTCACAATTGCACCTAAAAGAATAAAATACCTAAGAATAAACCTAACCAAGGAAGTGAAAGACCTGTACTCTGAAAACTACAAGACACTCCTAGGAGAAATTAAGGAAGACACTAACAAATGGAAATGCATCCCATGCTCTTGGCTAGGAAGAATTAATATTGTCAAAATGGCTATACTACCTAAAGCAATCTACAGATTCAATGCAATCCCTATCAAACTACCAACAGCTTTCTTCAATGAACTGGAACAAATAATTCTAAAATTCATATGGAACCAGAAAAGACCCCGAATAGCCAAAACAATCCTTAGAAGGAGGAATCAAACAGGGGGAATTACACTCCCTGACTTCAAGCTCTACTACAAAGCCACAGTAATCAAGACAATTTGGTACTGGCACAAAAACAGACCCACAGACCAGTGGAACAGAAAATCCAAACATTAACCCAAACACCTACAGTCAATTAATATTTGATAAAGGAGCCCTGGATATACAATGGGGAGAGGACAGCCTCTTCAGCAGCTGGTGTTGGAAAAACTGGACAGCTACATGT
>JAQQAC010009376.1:13932370-13982206 GCA_029783875.1 Phataginus tricuspis | reverse complement strand
GGGGGGGGGGGGGGTTGTTAAATTCACTCAGTGCCTAGAATATATAACCAGCTCTAAATATGAAACTACACAAATTAAAATTTCCCATTAAACCACCACTCAATACAAAGCATTAGATAACTTTGAAAAATAAAGTGTTCAATAAAATCACATTTCAAAATGGTTGGCATTTTTAGCAAAATTAATGTTCAAAAAGAGGAATACAGAAGGTTTCAAATGTTTTGAAAATCAAATTATTCTTTAGTACTACTTTTCTATTTGTCCCCTAGTGTTTCCCCCACATCATCTCACTGCTAATAACAGATTTCCATTATCAAATACAAGAGACATTATCTCATAAAAACAAAATCCACAAATAAGAATAAAGTTTACAAAGTTAAGTTTCAGGAGAAAACAAACTCCAATTTAACAAGCCAAAAATATTTAAGCTGATTCAACTTCATGGGTTACTTAGAAATATGAACCTTTCCCATGCTGAGCAGGTCACTCTGGAAACCACCCCACTTCATTTTTCAAATATTTTTCCATTAATTCAAGTTAGTTGATCCTGAGATTCTCCATCCCACTCACATATGACCCTACTGAAGTTTAAAAGTCATCTAAAGAAAATACAGTGATGCTGTTCTTCATTCATGTACTTTGTCCCTGTATCAGATAAGGAAAGGAGATAGAACTGGGTGGAGTACCAAAAACAGAAATGTACTGTTTGCTTTGACATACCAATCTAAATTAAGGTTGGCCAATTTTTTCATTCATTTAATAGAATATCCTTATTTATCTCTGAAATATAAATATGTCCAGAAATCCAGTGAAAATATGACATTTGGAAGAAAATTTATTACAAAGAAAGCAATAAATGAAAATTAAGAAAATCTCAATGACAGTTATATTAATCAAACTGTAACACATTTTTTTAAAGTATGACACTTTTTAAGTTTCAAAAGTTATCACAGATTTCTCAATAAGAAAAAAATTTTTAGCTGAATATTCCGCTTAAAAAGAAATTATACATGACAAAAAGGTAAAAAAGGTCCACATAGGTTTTACTCAGAGACCTCTACCTTAATTCCACTTTTGCAAATTAATTTAAGAGTATTTCTCCCATAATATACTATTGAAATAATATGGTATTGTGGAATGCCATTACAAACATATAATCAATTCAAAATCAAGACAGTAGAGAAAGGTCAAAGAGGAGGATGACAGGGAAGGGCTGAAAGAAACACAGTGAGTGAGCCTAACACCACAAACCTGTTGTTCCTCAGTTTCACACCCTAAATAACTTTCACAGTATGAGCATCTCACTGCTCTGAGAGTGACTGTAATGCTTAATAATACATATTTTTCATTCAAACTGACCTATAAAAATGCAAAATACTTCAACTGGTACTCAATTGAATAAAATATAGGGTTTTTTTTTCCCCTTTCCACCAGAGCTAAAATCAGATACATGGCCATACTGAAAGTCTATAAAGAAGTATATAAATACTTTGGTCCATATTGTGACTTAAGGCAACTTAATTAATCTTTTAAAATGTGTATTTTTGTTTTGTGTCTAACTATACTTACCAGTCCTCATATAAGATACAATGCCAATATGCCTACTAAACAGCACTAGGAATAAAAATATTTCCTACTTCAAACAAAAATTTTAAATTAGACTCAGAATTAAACAATGACCCTATAATACAAAACCAAAGAAAGAGCATGTGGGTAAAATTGTAACATTTCCAGAATATCTCGCCTGGCTTTAGTATATCTGCATATCTATAGGCGTTCAGAGGTGGAGAGAAGTATGGCTTTAGTGCATTTGCATTGTTCCTCAAGGGTGGAGAGAAGTTCATCTCCATATCAATGGGTAATCACCTGGGCAAGGAGGGCTTATCTGTACTGGAGAGGTGAAGGAGAGAGCTGGTTTTGCTTCTGCTGGAGCAGGAAAGAGAGAAGGCCCAGGCTTCAGTTTGTAAGCAATAAATGGATTTTAAACATGATTTCTCCCTTTGACTGATTTTGGTTTTTAGAGGTATTTTGCCCCGGGATTTCCTCTCCCCAGACTTACCGAGCAGTTTGTTTGTTCTTAAAGATGGTTACCTTAGATTACTCTACAAAACTCTATAATCCACATTCAGGAGAAGGAGGCAGAGGGACAAGAAACAACCAATTGCTGGACCTTACACCAACATAATGAAACACAAAAATGCTTGCTAAAATATTTTTTAAATTATGTACTAAAGCACAGAAAGAATGAACACTTTTAGAGGGGCTGAGGATTCAGTGAGCTGTGCGACTAATGTTAAGCAGCCTAATTTACATATTATTGGAGAACTGAAAGGAGAGGGGAAGGGCAAGAAGAAAAATACTTAAAAGCAGAAAAATTGCAAAACTTGATTAAAACTAAACCTACAGATCAACTAACCACAAGCACAAGAAATGTGAAGAAAACTCCATGAACGTACATCATAAACTGCTTATCACTAAAAACAAACAATAAAGAAAAGCAGTCAAGGAATTTAAAAAGAAAAAAAAAAAGGAATGCCTTATGTACTAAGAAACAAAGATAAAGATGAGAACAGATTTCTCATGGAAAGAATGCAAGCTGGAAAACAGAACAGCAAATCATTGACATATTAAACAATCAAACTATTTAACCCAGAATTCTGTAACGAGCTAAAATATCTTTCAAAAGCAAAGCCAAAATAATTGCTTTTCAGATAAAAAAGCTGAAAGAACTAATCACCAGCAGATCAACACTACAATAAATACTAAGGGTTGTCTTTTAGAAACAAGGAAAACAACAAAGGAAGTGTGGATCTACATAAAGCAATTAAGAACGCTTGAAACAGTAATTACATGGGTAGATACAAAAGACTTTTTAATTATTTAAGTCTCTTTGTAAGATAATTGGTGATTTTGAACAAAACTAAAAACTGTAAGGTTCATAAAATATGCAAAAAATTTAAAACATGACAAAAATAACACAAAAGCCAAAGGGGTAGGAATGGAAGTATATAGCTGCAAGGATCTCTTATAATATGTGTAATGTTACAGTATCATTTGAAGGCCGACTCTCGACAAGTTAAACATCTAATTATAAATCAACCAATAAAATAATACAACAAAGAATTATTATTAATCAGTGAAGATGGAAATCTAAGAAATTTTCAATGAAAGAGGAAAAAAGCATATAAGAACTGATAGGCAAAATAAACGGATTAGCAAGGAATAGATTTATACAACTATATCAATAATCACATTACATGTAAATTTTCTTCATACCCCATTGCAGGCAGAGATTCAACAAGACTACATTCAACAGAAACAGAATGAATATACAATCTTTTGAGAAGTACACAAAACATTAAACAAGATAATCTATGTTCTCTGTGATTTAAAACTAAATTCTCTTAAACTCAAGATTGTATGCTGCCTACAAGAAACCCATTTTAAATATAAAAATATGAAGACATTAAAAGTATAAGAGAAATATCAGTGTAATACAAATCAAAAGAAAACTAAATTCACAATATTAATATGAGACAAAGATTTTAAAACAAGGAATATTATCACAATAAGTGGCCTAGTCATTAGGAAAATAGAAAAATTTGAAATGCTTCTGCACTGAATAGAGACCTTCAAAATAAATGAAACAAAAACTGACAGACTAGAGAAAATGGAGAAACCACAAAATCCATAATTAGAGTTAAGAGGTTGATGCCCTCTTCACAATAACTGACAGAATAGACAAAAAAAAAAACACAGTAGAGATATAGAGAACAATATAAATCAATTCGACCTATATGATACAGAAAAACTACATTCAACAACAGAATGAATATACAATCTTTTGAAAAGCATACAAAACATTAAACAAGATAATTTATGTTCTTTGTGATTTAAAACAAAATCACAAAAACT
Organism: Phataginus tricuspis; assembly: GCA_029783875.1. NCBI lineage: Eukaryota > Metazoa > Chordata > Mammalia > Pholidota > Manidae > Phataginus > Phataginus tricuspis. Next base: position 13,978,291 of record JAQQAC010009376.1, on the reverse strand, counting down.
GTAAAAGGAATATAAATATGTAATATACAATATGTAACTGTAAATATGACAAATTATAAATCAGTAACAAGATATGTATATAAATTTTGAATCACTGTTGTATACCTGAAATATGTCAACTATACTTCAATTTAAAAATATGTAAATATAAGATATGCAGAAAGTTCCCAAATATTTCAAAAGTAAGTAACACACTTTTAAGTAACCCATGGGTCAAAGAAGAAATAAGAAGGAATCCACAATGTATTTGTTTAAATGAAAAAGAAAATACAACATAAAAACATCTGTAAGTAGTGCTTAGAACAAAGTTCGTAGCATTAAATACCTATATTAGCACTTCTGGAATCTGGTCTAATATGTAAGGAACTTGTAAGTCTTCATTCTGTCCTAATAAGTGAAAGACTTATTAACAAATTGAAAACCTCAGTAACTCTTCTTCAGTCCATCAGAGAAATGAGATCACAGGACAAATCACTAACCCCAAAACTGGAAATAGACAGATGGATACAAAGAATTACAACCCACCCAAGCAGAAATCTCCATGGGAACCAGTATAAGTGTAGGAAAACCTCAGACGTAATTGACAAACTGTTGAAGGCTTAGTGTGGACAAGTCTGAGAAATAAAACCTCCAGGAAGACCCAGTCAAAACAGGAGCCTTAAAACTTTTTTGGAGTTTTACCTTCAGGAGCTCTACCAGGTCTTCATCGTGAATATCAGAAAAAATAGACACAGGCTTCTAGAAGGGTAGAGTGAAAAGAACAATTCTGAAATATGCCAAGGTATTCTGTTCCTAACAAGGCCTGCCTTTAGTAAATGCTATTTTACAACAGCATAATTATACCAAAGCCTGAAGTTCCTGGTAAAGGGAAATACCCAAATCCAACCCAGCAGCATCCTGGCCCACTAAAGTAACGTGGAAGGTGGAGGTGAGAACCATTTGTAAGGTTCACAGTCCAGGGGCACAGGGTAACCAAAAGAGTAAGAACTAATCAAAGGACTACAGAATGCTGCCCACCCAACGCCTTACCACCACATTACTAAAGCCCTACTTACCACAGTTCCTTTTATCCAGTAAACTCTACCTGCTTTCAAAGAAAAAAATTATAAACATGTGAAGAGACAAAAGTTTGAAGAGAATGAATAAGCATCAGAAGCCAAGATAGACACCGCAAGACTATCAGAATTACCAGATCAGACATTTTTGAAGCTATGATTAATATATTAGGGGATATAATGTAAAAATTACACAACATGCAAGAACAGATGGATATTAACAAGCAGAGAGAGGAAATTCTAAGGAAGAATCAAAAAGGTATGCTTGAGATCGAAAACACTTTAACATAAATGCAGAATTCCTTTGATGAACCCATTAGTAAGTGTGTGACGCTGAGGAAACAATCTCAGAGCTGGAGGATATGAAAATAGAAATTTCCAATTCTGGGGAAAAGATGGAAGAATAAGAAGGCAAGGTTTCCACCCAACAACACTTCCTCCCCAAAACACATTAAACATGAAAATACAACAGATATAACTAAACCTGAGAACAACCAGAAGACTGCAGAATTGTCTACATATATCTGGGGAAGAAAACACCTCATGGAAAAGGGTAAAGTGGCAAAGTTGAAATCCACATGTACCCAAGCCCTCCCCCAGCCCCAGTTCACAGGAGGGAGGAAGAGGAATGGAGCGGGTTGGGAGCAGGATCTCAGGATTGTTGAACACTGGCCCTGGAGATCTGCTCCAGGAATAGGAGCCCACATTACATGGTGCTCTGGTGATTAGTGGGGCTGGACAACAAAAACAGGTGGAACACTTGGAAAGGCAGAAATTCCAGCAACTTGTGGAGAACAGGCATGCTCTACTGGCCCTGAGACAAAAGCAAAGTGAGCAGTTTGAAAGACTTATGAGCAGTGGGAGGGGCGCCAGAGGGGCAAGGGTTACACGAAGCTCTCTGGTCAAGAGAAAGGGACGTGAACACTAACTCCCCAGACTGCCCTCAGCCCACCAGGTTGGGAACACCGGGAGCACGAGACACCCCATCCCCCTCGCTGGCAACAAAGCCCTGAGGCTCCTCCCCATGGCACGTGGATGGTCCACTTGGCCTGGCAGTGGTGTCAGACTTTGCTACTGGGTAGGCAGAGGAGGACCCTCACAGTTTTTTGGGCCCTTGTTCGGCCCAGCCAAGGAACTGTCTGCAGGAGCCAGCACTGGAAGCTGATTTCTCACTGGGGGAGCCAATCCCACACAACAGGCCTGGGCAGACATAAACCGAAGCCTGTACACCCCATGAACACAGCAGCCCTCGCCACTACTGCAGCCCAAGCAGAGGGAGGCCCCGTCCAGAGCAACTGAAGCAGAGACCTGTGTGCTGATAACAAAGGCATGGAGAAGCAAACAGCCCACCTGAAATCAGATCACTACAAGCCAGATAGAAAGGAGACTCGCCCACCACACGTTAACAGCTGGGGCTCACTCGCTGGAAAGTGAAGTGTCTTGTGCTTCTGAGCGCTAGAGGGCAACACCTAAACAAAACTACTCCTCCATAGGAAACACTGAAAAAAATGAAGCATAGGAATTAGTTCCAAAGAAAGCTCCAAGACAAAACACCAGAAAAAGGGCTGAATAAAACTGAAATCACAAATCTTTTTGATAAAGACTTCAAAGTGACAGTCATAAACATGCTCATGGATCTACAGAAAAACACTCAAGATCTCAGAGATTACCTCAACAAAATGATAGAAGACCTGCCTGCAAAAGACCTACACAGAATTAAGAATACAGAATCTGAAATGAAACATACAATAGAGGGATTTAACAGTAGACTTTCACAGGTTGAAAACAGTAAATGATCTGGAAATTCGGGAGTGAAACAAAACAAAAAAAATAAATAAAGCCAAAAAATAGAAAAAAGGATCTCTAGGAATGAAAGAATAAGAGAGCTGGGTGATGAATCCAAACAGAACAATATTCACATTATGGGTGCACCAGAAGGAGAAGAGGGAGACAAAGGGATAGAAAGTCTCCTTCAGGAAATAATTGTTGCAAACTTCCTGAAGCTGGGAAAGGAAACAGACACTTAGGTCATGCAACCACAGAGAGCCCCTAACAAAAGGAATCCCAGGAAGACAACACCAAGACATAATAATTAAAATGGAACAGATCAAGCACAAAGAGAGTACTGAATGCATCCAGAGAGAGAAAAGAGAGTACTTATAAAGGATATTCATTGGGCTACCAGCAAGCTTCTCAGCAGAAACTTTTCAGGCCAGAAGGGAGGGGGCATGATATATTTAATGTAATGAAACAGAAGGACCTCCAACCAAGAATACTCTATCCGATAAAATTATCATTTAAATTTGAAGTAGGGATTAAACAATTTTCAGATAAACAAAAGTTGAAGGAATTCACGACCACTAAGCCAGCCCTACAGGATTTCTTAAAGGGACTGCACTGGATGCAAATGTTCCTAAGGCTAAACAGCTGTCACCAGAGAAAATAAACCCACAGTAAACACAATAGACCAATTAAGTACCAAGCAAGTATGAAATTAAATCAACTGCTCACAAATCACTCAAGGGATACAAAAAGTGCAGAATATTGACACCTAATACATAAACTGTGGAGAAGGAAGAAGAAGGGAGGAAAAGAAAGTCTACCTCTAGATTGTGTTTGAAAAAGAATAATCAACAATTTTAGATAGACTGTTGGAGAGTAAGGAAGCTATACTTCAACCTTTGGTAAGTAACCACAAAACTAAGGCCTACAGATAACAGATGGAAAAAAAAAGAAAAATTAATCAGAACTCTAAAGAAATCCACCAAGAAATAAGAAAACTATAAAGGAAGAAAAAGGAACAGAGAGGAGATATTAAAAAAACCAGAAAACAATTAAGAAAATGGCAATAAGTATATATCTATCAATAACTACCTTAAATGAGCATGGTCTGAATGCACCAATCAAGTGATTGGCAGAATGGATTAAAAAAACAAGACCCACCTATATGCTGCCTATAAGAGATGCATTTTAGACCCAAAGATAGACACAGAATAAAAGTGAAAGGATGGAAAAGAGAGTTCATACAAATAACAGGGAGAAAAAAGTGGGAGTAGCAGTGCTTATATCAGACAAAATTGATTTCAAAACTAAGAAAGTAACAAGAGACAAAGAAAGACGTTACATAATGATAAAAGAGTTGGTCCAACAATAGGATATAACCATTATAAATCTCTGCACCCATTATAGGAGCACCTAAATATGTAAAACAAATATTACCATAATTAAAGGGGAAAACAGACTGCAACACATTCATTTTAGGAGACTTTAACACACCACTCATAACAATAGACCTACCACACAGAAAATAATACGACAGAAGCACTGAACACGCAAGAACAGATGACACTAACAGGTATCTACAGAATATTCCATCCAAAAGCAGCAGTATTCATATTTTTCTCAAGTGTACATGGAACGTTTTCCAGAATATATCACATACTAGGACACATAAAGAGCCTGAATGGATTCAAAAACACTGAAATTGTATTAAGCAGTTTCTCAGACCACAATGATATGAAACTAGAAATCAACTACACAAATAAAACAAAAAAGCCTACAAACACAAAGAGGCCAAACAACTGGCTTCTAAATAATCTTTGCATCAATGATCAAATTAAAGTAGAAATCAAGCAATACATGGAGACAAATGAAAACAAAACTCAACAGCGCAAAACTTGTGGGATGAAGTGAAGGCAGTTCTAAGAGGAAAGTACACAGCAATACAGGCTTACCTCAAGAAATAAGAATAATCCCAAACACACAGTCTAAAACCACAATTAGAGAAACTAGAAAAAAAAGAACAAACGAAGCCCAAAGTCAGTACAAGGAGGAACATAATAAATATCAGAGCACAAATAAATAAAAGAGAAGCCTAAAACCATAGAAAGAATCAATGAAACCAGGAGCCAGTTCTTTGAGAAAATAAACAAAACTGATAAACCTGCAGCCAGACTGATCAAGAAAAAAAGAGAATCTACACACATAAACAGAAATGAAAAAGGAATAATCACAATGGACACCACAGAAATACAATGAATTATTGGACAAAATTATGAAAAATTATATGCCAATAAATCGGACAACCTAGAAGAAATGTACAAACTGCCTACAAAAATACAACCTTCCAAGACTGACCTAGGAAAAAGAACAAAATATATGAACAGACCAATTACCCCAATGAAATCAAACTGGTAATCAAAAAATTCACAAAAAAGAAAATCACAGGTGAAAATGGCTTCACAACCAAATTCTACCACACATGTAAAGAGCTAATACCCATCTTTCTTAAAGTCCTCCCAAAAGTAAAAGAGGACAGAATACTTCCAAACTCATTCTATGAGGTATCATTCTAATATAACAAAACCAGACAAAGACACCACCAAAAAATTACAGACCAATCTGCCTGGTGAACACAGATACAAAAATCCTCAACAAAACATTAGCAAACTGTATTAAAAAATACATAAAAAAAGATCATCCATCATGACCAAGTGAGATTTACCCGAGGGTTGCAAGGATGATACAATATTAAAAAATCAATCAATATAATCCACCATATTAACAAAAAGGATAAAAACCACATGATCATCTCAATAGATGCTGAAAATCATTTGACAGGATTCAACATCCATTCAATAAAAACTCTTAACAAAATGGGTCTAGAGCGTATGTACCTCAACGTAATAAAGGCTATATATGACAAACCCACAGCAAACATCATACTTAAACAGTGAAAACCTGAAAGCTTTTCCTCTAAGATCAAGAACAAGGATGCCCACTCTCACCACTTTTAGTCAACATAGTATTGAAGCTTCTAGCTACAGCAATCAGACAACAAAAAGAGATAAAAGGCATTCAAATTGGTAAGGAAGAAGTTAAACTGTCACTGTTTGCAGATGACATGATATTGTATTTAGAAAGCCCTAAAGAATCCACCAAAAAACTATTAGAACTAATAACTGAATTCAGCAAAGTTGGATACAAAATTAATACACAGAAATCTGCTGAATTCCTATACACTAACAACAAATTAGCAGAAAGGGAAATCAGGAAAACAACTCCATGTGCAATTGCATCCAAAAGAATAAAATACCTGGGAATAAACCTAACCAAGGAGGTGAAAGACCTATATCCTGAAAAGTACATGACACTCATGAGAGAAATTAAAGAAGACAACAATAAATAGAAAACTATTCCATGGTCATGGATAGGAAGAATTAATATTGTCAAAATGGCCATCCTGCCCAAAGCAATTTACAGGTTCAATGTAATTCCTATCAAAATACCAAGAACATTCTTCAACAAACTAGAACAAATACTTCTAAAATTCACATAGAACCACAAAAGAGACCGAATAGCCAAAGCAATCCTGAGAAAGAAGAACAAAGCTGAGGGGATTATGCTCCCTGACTTCCAGCTCTACTACAAAGCCACAGAAATCAAAACAATTTGGTACTGGCACAAGACAGACCCATAGATCTATGGAACAGAATAGAGAGCCCAGTATAAATCCATGCATATATGGTCAATTAATATATGATAAAGGAGCAATGCATATACAATGGGGAAATGACAGCCTCTTCAACAACTAGTGTTGACAAAACTGGACAGCTATGTGTAAGAGAATGAAACTGCATACTGTCTAACTCCATACACAAACGTAAACTGGAAAGGGATCAAAGACCTGAATGTAAGTCATGAAACCATAAACTCTCAGAAGAAAACATAAGCAAAAATCTCTTGAATTTAAGTATCAGCAACTTTTTCCTGTACACATCTCCATGGGAAAGAGAAACAAAAAAATGAACAAAAAAAGGCCTTCTATGGTATGGGAGAATATATTCACAAATGATTTATTTCATAAGGGGTTAACATCCAAAACATAAAGAACATATATGTTTTAACACCCAAAAAAACAAATAGCTTGACCAAAAATTGGGAGGAGGACCTGAACAGAAACATCTCCAAAGAAGAAATACAGAGGGCCAACAGGCACATGAAAAGATGCTCCACATCACTAATTATCAGGGAAATGCAAATTAAAACCACAATGGGATATCAGCCCACACCAGTTAGGATGGCCACTATACAAAAGACAAGAAATAACAGATGCTGGCTAGTGAGCAGAGAAATGGAAACCCTCCTACACTGCTGGTAGGAATGCCAACTGTTGCAACCATTGTGGAAAGCAATACGGAGGCTCCTCAAAAAACTAAAAATAGAAATACCATTTGACCTAGTAATTCCACTCCTAAGAATTTACCCAACAAAAACAAGATCCCTGTTTCAAAAAGACATGTACCCCATGTTTATTGCTGCACCATTTACAATAGTCAAGATATGGAAGCAACCTAAGGGTCCATCAACAGATGAACTGATAAAGATGTGGTACATATATACAACGGAATATTATTCAGTCATAAAAAGAAAAGAAATCCTCCCATTTGTGACAACATGGATGGAACTAGAGGGTATTATGCTCGGTGAAATAAGCCAGGCTGAGAAAGACAAATACCAAATGATTTCACTTATTTGTGGAGTACAAAAACAAAGCAAAACAGAAGGAACAAAACAGCAGTAGACTTAAGACACCGAGAAGGGACTACTGGTTACCAAAGTAGAGGGGTGGCAAGGGTTGGGGGAGGGAGAACGGGATTAAAGGGCACAGTAATTTGCAATCTGTTATACCCTCTTGTCTGACATCAAATGCTATGGTGTCTTTTTTACCTACATATATGTATAAAAATAACAATATTATACATAACAGTAACAGCAGTATAACTTCATTCAGGTTCCTGGACCCAATTCCAACATGTGTAAGTATGTGGGAGGGGGCCTTCCCACACATACTAACACCAAGTTATTCTACAATGCCAGTATGGTATGGAGTTGGAGATTCAACTGAAATCTGATGCTATCTGCCCCGGGGACAGCACCATATTCCCAGATTAAGGGCTCCATCCTACAAGTCTGCCCTCCACCTCCAACTCCAGAGGCTGGTTACAAGCCCCAGGCAGTTACCTGTTCTTCTGACCTACCAGCTAGTTTGGAGGATCCCACAACCTCCCCCTTAGGTTTGATTAATTTGCTAGAGTGGCTCACAGAACTCAGGAAAACACTTAACGTTTACCAGTTTAATAAAGGATACCATAAAGGATACAAATGAACTGCCAGGTGAAGAGAGACATAGGGCAAGATCCCAAATAAAGGAGTGTCTAACCTCATGGAGTCTGTGGCTTGGGGCCTGACTTGGTGATACACGGAGACATTCTGGTTCCCCAAGCATAGAAGCTTTCTCCAACCAAGAAGCAGGACCCAACTGAGCAGAGCAGAGCAAAGCCAAGCAGAGCAGAGAGCAACATATACTTGGGAAATATTTATTTGGTCATTTGGTCATATGAATGACCAAGTACGTATTTCTTATTACTCATTATATTGCACAATCACAGTATAGGCTGGTCACAGGGATGGTAGTATAGCAAGAAGAATACAGTTAATGATTCTGTAACCTCTTACTATGTTGATGGACAGTGACTACAATGGAGGGGGTGAGGACTTGATAATATGAATCAATGCTGAACCACTGTGTTGGGTATTTGAAACCAACATAAGATTGTATATCAATGATACTTAAAAAAAAAAATAGAAACTTCCACAAAAGAAAAGCAAAGAGAAAAAAGACTGTAAAACACAGAACACAATATCCTAGAACTGGGGGACAACTACAATAGGTGTAACATGGGTGTTACAGGACTAGTAATAGCCTACTATTGACCAATAGCCTTACCAATAACAAATGGTCTATTAATTCAAAAAGATATGCACACCTAGCTTATTGCAGCATTATCTACAGTAGCCAAGATATGGAAGCAATCCAAGTGCCCATCCATAGGTGAATGGATAAAGAAGATGTGGTACATATACTCAATGGAATATTACTCAGCCACAGACAGGATGGAAATTTAGTCATTTGTGACACAGTAGGTAGACCTAAGGGTATCATGCTAAGTGAAATAAGTTAGAAAGACAAATGCCATATAATTTCAATTGTATGTAGGATCTAAAAAAATAAGACAAACAAAAAACAGACCAATAAATACAGCAGACTGTGGGTTACCAGAGGGGAGGAAGGCAGGAGGGTGGGTGAAACAGTTCAAGGAGATAGAGAGGTAAAAACTTCAAATTGTAAAATAAATTAATCATAGGAATGAAAATACAGCAGAGAGAATATAACCAATAATACTGTAACATCTTGGTATAGTAGCAGGTTGTAACTACACTTACTGTGATGAGCATTTAGTAATGTATACAATTATTAAATCATTATGTTGTACATCTGAGACCAGTAACATTTTTTTTATAATATCTTTCTTTTTTTTCTGGTTTTCTTTTTTTTTCTATTAAGGTATTATTGATAAACAATCTTATGAAGGTTTCACATGAAAAAACAATGTGGTTACTACATTTACCCATATTATCAAGTCCCCACCCATACCCCAATGCGGTCACTGACCATCAGTGTAGCAAGATGCCACAGATTCACTATTTGCCTTCTCTGTGCTACACTGTTTTCCCCTTGATCCCCCACACCATGTGTACTAAACATAATACCCCTCAATCCCGTTCTCTCACCCTCCGCACTGGCTTTCCCACAGCCCTCCCCTTTGGTAACCACTAGTTCCTTCTTGGAGTCTCTGAGTCTGCTGCTATTTTGTTCCTTCAGTTTTGCTTCGTTGTTATACTCCACAAATGAGGGAACTCATTTGACACTTGTCTTTCTCCTCCTGGCTTATTTCACTGAGCATAATATCCTCCAGTGCCATCCATGTTGTTACAAATGGTAGGACTTGTTTCTTTCTTATGGCTGAATAGTATTCCATTGTGTATACATACCACTTCTTCTTTATCCATTCATCTACTGATGGAAACTTAGGTTGCCTCCATATCTTGGCTATTGTAAAAAGTGCTGCAATAAACATAGGGGTGCACATGTCTTTTTGAATCTGAGAAGTTGTATTCTTTGGGTAAATTCCAAGGAGTGGGATTCCCAGGTCAAATGGTATTTGTATTTTTAGTTTTTCGAGGAACCTCCATATTGCTTTCCACAATGGTTGAAACTAGTTTACATTCCCACAAGCAGTGTAGGAGGGTTCCCCTTTCTCCATATCCTCGCCAGCATTTGTTGTTCTTAGTCTTTTCTACGTTGGCCATCTTACTGGTGTGAGGTGATATCTCATTGTGGTTTTAATTTGCATTTCCCTGATGATTAGTGATGTGGAGCAACATGTCTGTTGGCCATCTGAATTTCTTCTTTGGAGAACTGTCTCATCATATCCTCTGCCCATTTTTTAATCAGGTTATTTGCTTTTTGGGTGTCGAGGCATGTAAGTTCTTTATATATTTTGGATGTTAACCCCTTGTCAGATATGTGATTTACAAATATATTCTCCCATACTATAGGATGCCTCTTTGTTCTGTTGATTGAAACCAGTAATATTATATATCGACTATATTCCAACTAAAACTGCAAAGAGAGACAGTGTAGTATTGGTGGAAGAATAAACAAATAGATCAATGGAACAGATAGAGAGCCCAGAAATAGACCCATATAGTTATCTGATGTTTGACAAAGGTACAAAAGCAATACAATGGAGCAAAGATAGCATTTCAACAAACTGTGCTAGGATTGGATATCCGCATGCAAAAAAAAAAAAAAAAAATGTAGACAGAACTTGCATCCTTCACAAAAATTAACTCAAAATGGATCACAGACCTAAATGTAAAACATGAAACTATAAAACTCATAGAAGATAACATAGGAGAAAATAGAATAGCACTGGGTTTGGCAATTACTTTAGGTACAACACCTGAGGCACAATCCATCAAAGAAAGAATTAATAAGCTGGATTTCATTAAAATTAAAAACTTCTGCTCTGCAAAAAACACTGTCAAGAAAATGAAAAGTTATGCACAGACTTGGAGAAAATATTTGTAAAACACACATCTGATAAAAAAATACTATTGTCCAAAATATATAAAGAACTCTTAGACGTCAGTATGAAAACAAATACCTGAATTTGAAAAGGGCCAAAAACCTTAATAGAACCTGACCAGAGAAGACACAGAAACAGCAAATAAGCATACAAAAAGATGCTCCACATTCTGTGTCAGCAAATAAATGCCTACTTAAAGAACAGTGAGATACCACTTTGCATCTTTTAGGAGGAGGGTTAGTATCCAGAACACTGATAACACCAAATGCCTGTGAGGATGGGGAGTAAAAGAAACTCTGGCTCTTTGGTGGTGGGGAATCAAGATGTATACTTGGAAGGCAGATTGGCAGTTTCTTGTAAAACTAAACATCCTCTTTTACCATATGATCTAGCCAAAATCAAACTCCTTGGTATTTACTCAAAGGACTTAAAAAATTACGTCCAAAAATCTGCACATGGATGTCTATAGGTGAATGGATAAACTGTGGTACATCCAAACAACAGAGTATTATTCAGTTCTAGAAAAAAATCAGCTATCAAGCCTTGAAATGACATGGAGTAACCTTAAATGCACATAACTAAGTGAAAAACGCTACTCTGAAAAGGCTACATAGTATATGATTCCAACCATATGACATTCTGGAAAAGATAAAACTATGGAGACAATAACATCTCAGTTGTTGCCAGAGGCTGGGAGAGGGGAGGGATGAACAGTTATAAACAGGAACGTTAGAGCAGTGAAACTTCTCTGTATGATATTAATAATGGTGGAGGCATGTTCATTATACATTTGTCTAAACCCACAGAACATACAATACTAAGAGTGAACCCCAAGGTGAACTATGGACTTTGGGTAATAATGATGTGTAAATATAGGTTCACTGACAGTAACAAACTTAGAGGGATGTTGATAATACATGAGATTATACATGTGTGGAAATAGGGGTGCATATGGGAAACTTCAGTACCCTTTCCTCAATTTTGCTGTGAACCTAAAACTGCTCTAGAAACTTTGTGATGTCTTGAAAAAAAAAAAGACATGGAGGACACTTAAATGCATGTTACTACATGAAAGAAACCAATCTGAATAGGCCACATGCTGTATAATTCCAACTATATATGACATTCTGAAAAAAACAAAACTATGGAGACTGTAAAACGATTAATGGTTGTCAGGGTTTGGGAGGATAGAGGGATGAATAGGCAGAATATAGAATTTTTAGGGTAGCGAAACTATTCTGCAGCATAATACCATGTTGGATACATGTCACTATGTATCTGTGAAAACGCAATGAATTGAATTTACAACACCAAGAGCGAGGCCAAATGTCAACTATGGACTTTAGGCAATAATGATGTATTAATGTAGGTTCATAGATTATAGCAAACCCATCACGCTTCTATGGGATGCTGACAGTGGCGGAAGGCATGTGTGTAGTGACAGTTGGTACATAAGAAATCTCTATACTTTCCACTCAATTTTGCTGTGAATCTAAAACTGCTCTAAAAAATAAAGAATTGGGGACAGGTTATGGATGAAATAGGTGAAAGGGGTAAAAAGGTAGAAACCTCAATTATACAGTTATCATAGAGATAAAAGTACAGAACAGGAAAATGTAGTCAAAATTGTTGTAATATCTTTGTATCATGACAGGTGGTAACTACACTCACTGTGGTAAGCATTTAGTAATGCCCATAATTGTTCAATCACTATGATGTACACCTGAACCAATATAAAATTTTATATCAGCTATACCTCAGTAAAATAAAAAAATAAGTAAAAACCATTGGTTGTTAGAGATGGAAGTGGGGAATACGAAAAAAACGGTAAATGATTTCTGGCCTTTTATTTTAGTTTAAATAAATTGAAAACATTTTTTAAAAGCTAGATGTCTGATACTCAGTTGCTAGGCAAAGTTTCCCCACCAACAATGCACTGAAACCTACCTATTATCTTTCTTTAATTTTTATGTGTGGGAACTTCTACTGGGTGTTAACTTCCTAAAAACAGAAATGGATGAATTTCCCAGAAAATTTTCAAAGTTGAATATATATGCAAACAAGTCAGAGGAAGAAATGCATTAGCAGGATTTAAACTGGACTTATTATTCCATTTCTGTTGAAGAGATAAAACCTCTAAAATTATTTTTAAAAATAACTACATATTTTAGAAAAAAGGCCTCAAATAAATTTCATAATCTTAAATGTTAAAAAATTATAAAAAGAAGAGTAAAGGAAATGCAAAGTAAGCAGTAGAAAAAGGGCAGAAATCACAAAACAACCAAACACTTAAAATATGAGAAGAATCAACAAATCCAAAGGTAACAATTTAAGATTGGTAAAATAAACAAACGTCTATAGCCAGCCTGACAATAAAAAAAGAGAAAAGACACAAATCGCCAAAGCTCAGTTAGGAAGACATAGAAAACCAGAATAGCACTATGTCTATTAAAGAAACAGAATTATAGTTAAAGACGTTCCCCTAAAAACACCTGTAAGCCCAAATGGTTTTAGAAGTGAATTTTACCAAACATTAAGAAATGATACCAGGATTCTGGGGAAAAGATGGAAGGGTGAGAAGACAAGACAGAAACCTCCTTCCAAAATCACATAGAACACAAAAATACAGCAAATACAACTAAACCTGAAATGACCTGAAGACTACAGAACTGACTACCTTCAACTGGGGAAGGAAAGACCACCTCGCAGAAAAGGGGAAAGGGACAAAGATGAGATCTGGTGGGACCCAAGCCCTCCCTGCACCCCAGCCCACAGGCAAGAGGAAGAGGAACAGAGGTGGGAGGGAGTAGGATCCCAGCATCGTTGAACACTTGGCCCTGGAGATCTGCTCTGGGAACACAAACCCATATTACATGGTCCTCTGGTGATTAGTGGGGCTAGAAAACAAAAGCAGGAAGAACATTCAGAGAAGCTGAAATTCCAGTTGTTAGGGGAGAATGGGCATGCTCTACCAGCCCCCAAGACAAAAGCAAAGTAGGCAGTTTGAAAAACTTTCCAGCAGCGAGAGGGGCTCCAGAGGGACAAGGATTATACAAGAGCTTTCTGGCCAGGAGAATGATCAGGTGGACAATATCTTCCCAACCTGCCCTCAGCCCAACAGATTAGGAACTCTCAGGAGCTTCAGACGCTTGATCCCCCTTCACTGGCAATGCAGCTATGAAATTCCTCCCCAAGATGTGAAGGCACTATGCTGTTCCCAGGCAGGCAAAAGGAGGCCCTCCCAGCTTTCTCAGTCCTGTTTCCCTGCAGCCAAAGATCTGCCTGTGGGGGTCAGCCCTGTGAGGTCCTTCCTCCTGGCAGGAGCCTGCCCGCTCACCTAGTGGCCCTGCCACAGCCACAGTCCCAACAGAGGGCAGATCTGCCCACAGCAGCTCCAGCAGCACAGCACCAAGTTTTTTCCCTGCCCACGCAGCCCACTTGACCCAGTAGTGGATGCAGGTGTTGCAACCAGGAAAGCAGAGGGAGATGCTCATGGCTTTCTTGACACTTGTTCCACCGAGCCAGGGAAGAACATGCCAGAGCCGGACCTGGAAGCAACTTCCTCCCAGCAGGTGCTGGCCCCACTTGCCTGCCACCCCCACCACTGCAATAGGACAGGGGAAAGGCTGCTTCCCCCACAGCAACTGGAGAGGTGCGACCCCAAGTATTCTCCCTGCTCAAGCCATCACCTGATGGACCACACAGCCCACTTGAAATCAATCACTGCAAGCTAGACAGATGGTGCCCAGCCCACTTCATGACAATGCCTGGGGCTCCTGCACAGGAAATTGAGCTTCAGACACTAAGTGGCACCTCCTACACAAAGCTATTATTCTATAGGAAACACTTATTAAAAAAAAAAAAAGGCAAAGGAATTTGATCCAAACAAAACTACAAGACAAAACACCAGAAAGAGGGCTGAGTGTAACTGAAATCACCAATCTTCTTGATAAAGACTTAAAAGTAAAAGTCATAAAGATGCTCATGGATCTACAGTAAAATATTCAAAATTTCAGGACAGCAACAAAAAGATAGAAGACCTCCAAAAGAGTCACTCAGAACTGAGAGCTCAAGAATACAGTATCTGAAATGAAAAACACAAATGGATGGAATTAATACCAGGCTTTCACAGAAGTTGTAAGTTATCTGGAAAATGGGGACCAAAAAAAACAATGAAGCTGAAAAAATGGAACAATTTCATATTATAGGGGTACCAGAAGAAGAAGAGGGAGACAAAGGGATACAAGTCTCCTTAAGGAACTAACTGTTGAAAGCTTCTCCAATCTGGAAAAGGAAATAGAAACTCAGGTCATGGAAGCAAAAGATCCCCTTACAAAAGAAACACTAGGAAGAAAACACCAAGACATAAAAATTAAAATGGCAAAGACTGAGGCTACGGAGAGAGTACTGAAAGCTGCCAGAAAGAGAAAAAAGATACTTTTAAAAGAAACCCATCAGGCTATCAGCAGACTTCTCAGCAGACACTTTACAGGAAAAAAGAGAGTGGCATGACATATCTATATAATGAAACAGAACAACCTCCAACCAAGAATACCCAGTAAGATTATCATTTAAATTTGAAGTAGGGATTAAACAATTTTCAGATAAACAAAGTTGAAGGAATTCACCACCACTAAGCCAGCACTAAAGGATGTCTTAAAGGGAGTGAGCTAGATGGACATGTTCCTAATGCTAAACAGATGTCACCAGAGAAAATAAACCCACAGTAAAACACAATAGACCAATTAAGTACCAAGCAAGTACGAAATTAAATTAACTAATCACAAAATTACTCAAGAGATACACAAAGAATGCAAATATAACACCTAATATATAAACCGTGGAGGAGGAAGAAGAAGTGGAGGGGGATTACCTTTAGATTGTATTTGAAATAGAGTAGTCAGCAATTTAAGATACTGTTACATACTAAGGAAGATACCCTTGAACCTTTGGTAACCACAAATCTAAATGCCACAATGGTAAGAAATACGTACCTATCAAAAAGCACCTTAAATGTAAATGGATTGAATGCACCAATCAAAAGACATAGAGTGGCAGAATGGATTAAAAAGAAAAAACAAGACCTATCTATATGCCACCTGCAAGACCCAAAGACATAAAAAACAAGACCTACCTATATTTCAGACCCAAAGACATACACAGAATAAAAGTGAAGGGGTGGAAAAAGAAAGTAGATACAAATAAACAGGGAGAAAAAAGTGGGAGTAGCATTAATCAGATAAAACAGATTTCAAAACTAAGAAAGTAGTAAGAGACAAAGAAGGACATACGTAATAATAAAATGGTCAGTCCAATAAGAGGATGTAACTATTATAAATATCTATGCACCCAATATAGAAGCACCAAAATATGTAAAACAAATACTAATAGAATTAAAGAGGGAAACAGGCTGCAACACATTCATTTTAGGAGACTTTAACACAACACTCATAACAATAGACCTACCACACAGAAAATAAGTAAGTCAGAGGCACTGAACAATACAATAGATCAGGTAGACTTATCAGATACCTACAGAACATTCCACCCAAAAGCAGCAGGGTACATATTCTTCCCAAGTGTACATGGAACGTTTTCCAGAATAGATCATATACTAGGACACATAAAGAGCCTCAGTGAATTCAAAAACACTGAAATTGTATCAAGCAGCTTCTCAGACCACAACGATATGAAACTAGAAATCAATTACACAAAGAAAACAAAAAAGCCTACAAACACAAAGACACTAAACAACTTGCCTCTAAATAATCATTGCATATATGACCAAATTAAAGCAAAAATCAAGCAATACATGGAGACAAATGAAAACAAAAACTCAACAACCCAAAACCTGTGGGATGAAGAGAAGGCAGTTCTAAGAGGAAAGTACACAGCAATACAGGCTTACCTCAAGAAATAAGAATAATCCCAAGTACACAGTCTAAAACCACAATCTGAGAAACTAGGGAAAAAAGAACAAATGAAGCCCAAAGTCAGTACAAGGAGGAACATAATAAATATCAGAGCACAAATAAATAAAACTGAGAAGCCTAAAACCATAGAAAGAATCAATGAAACCAGGAGCCAGTTCTTTGAGAAAATAAACAAAACAGATAAACCTGCAGCCAGACTGATCAAGAAGAAAAGAGAATCTACACACATAAACAGAAATGAAAAAGGAATAATCACAATGGACACCACAAAAATACAATTACTGGACAACACTATGAAAATTATACGCCAATTGGACAACACAGAATAAATGGACAACTTTCTAGGAACATACAACCTTCCAAGACTGACTCAGGAAGACACAGAAAACCTGAACAGACCAATTACTAGCAATGACATTGAACTGGTAATCAAAAAACTACCTAAAAACAAAACGCCTGACCCAGATGGCTTCATAGTTGAATTGTATCAAAGATTTAAAGAAGGACTAATAGCCATCCTTCTTAAAGTATTTCAAAAAGTAGAAGAGGAGGGAATACTTCCAAACTCATTCTGTGAGGTCAGCATCACTCTAACACGAAAACCAGGCAAAGACACCACAAAAAAGAAAATTACAGACCAATATCCCTGATGAACACAGATGCAAAAATACTTAACTAAATATCAGCAAACTGAATTCAAAAATACATCAAAAAGAAAATCCATCATGTTCAAGTAGGATTTATTCCAGGGATGCAAGGACGGCACAATATTTGAAAATCCATCAACATCAAATACCACATGAAGAAAAAGAAGGACAAAAATATATTAATGATCATCTCCATAGATGCTGAAAAAGCATTTGACAAAATTCAACACCCATTCATGACAAAAACTCTCAACAAAATGGGTAAAAAGGTTAAAGTACCTCAACATAATAAAGGCCATATACAACAAACCCACAGCCAACATCATACTTAATAGTGAAAAGCTATAAGCTTTTCCTCTAAGAGCAGGAGCAAGACAAGGATGCCCACTCTCACCATTTTTATTCAACCCAGTACTGGAGGTCCTAGCCACAGCAATCAGACAACAGGAGATAAAAGGCATCCAAATTAGTAAGGAAAACGTTTAAGCTGTCACTATTTACAGATGACATGATATTGTACTTAGAAAACCCTAAAGAATCCACCAAGAACTACTTGAATTAATAACTGAATTCACAAAGTTGCAGGACACAAAATTAATACACAGAAATCCGCTGCATTCTTATATACTAACAACGAATTAGTAGAAAGGGAAATCAAGAAAACAACTCCACATACAGTTGCATCCAAAAGAATAAAATACCTGGGAATAAACCCAACCAAGGAGGTAAAAGACCTATATCCTGAAAAGTACAAGACACCTATGAGAGAAATTAAAGAAGACACTGATAAATAGAAATCTCTTCCGTGGTCATGGATAGGAAGAATTAATATTGTCAAAATGGCCATCCTGCCCAAAGCAATTTAGAGATTCAATGCAATCTCTATCAAAATACCTACAGCATTCTTCAATGAACTAGAACAAATAGTTGTAGAATTCATATAGAACCACAAAGACCCCAAAAAGCCAAAGCAATCCTGAGAAAGAACAAAGCTGGGGGGGATTATGCTCCCTGATTTCAAGCTCTACTACAAAGCCACAGTAATCAAAACCGTTTGGTACTGGCACAAGAACGGACCCATAAATCTATGGAACAGAATAAAGAGCCCAGATATAAATGCATGCATATATGGTCAAGTAATATATGATAAAGGAGCTACGAATATACAATGGGGAAAGACAGACTCTTCAACAACTGGTGTTGGCAAAACTGGACAGCTACATGTGAGAGAATGAAACTGGATTACTATCTAACTCCATACACAAAAGTAAACTTGAAATGGATCAAAGACCTGAGTGTAAAAATCATGAAACCATAAAATTCTTAGAACTCATAGGCAAAAATCTCTTGAACATAAGTATGAACAATTTTTTCCTGGACACATCTCTATGGGAAAGAGAAACAAAATAAAAAATAAATAAATGGGACTACATCAAACTAAAGGCTTCTACACAGCAAAGAACACAATCAGCGCAACAAAAAGGCAAACCACATAATCATAAAAGATTTATCTGATAAGGGGTTAACATCCAAAATATATAAAGAACTCACAGCTTCAACACCCAAAACACAAATAGCCTGATTAAACAATAGATGGAGGACCTGAACAGACATTTCTCCAGAAAAGAAATACAGATGGCCAACAGGCATATGAAAAGATGCTCCACATCACTAATTATCAGGGAGATACAAATTAAAACCACAATGAGATATCACTTCCCAACAGTCAGAATGGCCACTATCCAAAAGTAAAGAAATAGCAAGTGAAGAACCTTCCTACAATGTTGGTGGGAATGTAAATTGGTGCAGCTGCTGTGGAAAGCAGTATGGAGGTTCTTCAAAAAAATAAAAATAGAGATACCATGAGACCCAATAATTTCATTTCTGGGATTATTCCCTAAAACACCAAAATCCCTGATTTAAGAGGATATATGTATCCTTACATTTATTGCTGCATTTTTGTTTACAACAGCCAAGATACAGAAGCAATGAATATGTCCATCTATAGAGAAATGGATAGAGAAAATGTGGTGCATATACACAATGGATTATCATCAGCTATAAAATGGAAAGAAAGTGTGCCTTTTGTGCCAACATGGATGTATGTTATGCTGGGCAAAAATAAGCCAGGTGGAGAGACAAGTATCATATGATTTTACTGGAGCATGGAATCTAAAAACAAATCAAAGCAAAATGAACAAAATAGCAGTAGACTCATGGACATGGAGAGTTAGCTGACTAGTAATTGCCATGGGGGAGGAGTTGAGGTGGGTTAGTGGGGAGTGTGAGGGGTATAATGGAGTACTACAATTCTCAATCATAATATAAGTTGGTCATGGGGATTATAGTATAGCATGGGAAGTAAGCTAATGATTCTGTAACATCTACCTATATTGACAGATAGTAACTGTACTAGTTAGAGCAAGGATTTAATAATGTGGTAATTGTTGAACCACTGTGTTATATACTTGAAACCAATGTAAGATTGTATACCAACTATACCTCAATTAATAAAAAGAATGCTAAAGTCACTGAGTGGAAAAATATTTGAAAATATTATCTGATAACAGACTTATACACAAAATATAAAATGTACCACAAAACTCAGTAATAAAAAGAGCCAATAAAAAATGGCACATATAGTGAACAGATGTGAAGGAACACTTCACCAAAGAAAACAAAGATATGGCTATTATGTAAATGGAAAGATTTTCAAGATAATGTTGTCATTCAGGAAATGCAAATTAAAACCATTAAAAACTACTACATACCCACTAGAATAACAGAAATTACAACTGATCACACCAAAAGAATATAGAGGAATAGGATGTACAATGCTTGTACAATTGTTAAGTGGTACAACCATTTTGGAAAGTAATTTGAAAGTCTTTCAAAAAATTAAGGACATACTTACATGTGACCCAGCTCTTCCAATTCCCTGGTATTTATCCAAGAAAAATGAAAGCATACGTCCATACAAAGACTTGTACAATTTTCCTAGTAGCTTTATTTGCAATAGCCAAAAACCAGAAACAACCTGAATGTCCATCAATTCTTGAATGGGTAATCAAATTATGGTATGTCAATACAAAAGAATATTAGTCAATACAGCATTAGAAAAGAATGAGTTTTTGATTATTAACACACACAACACAGATGAATCTCAAAATAATTATGTTGAATGGAAGTTAGAAAAGAATGAGTTTTTGATTATTAACACACACAACACAGATGAATCTCAAAATAATTATGTTGAATGGAAGAAGTCAGACAGTGTATATATTGTGTTTCCATTTTTAACATTCTAGAAAATTCAAACTAAATTTACAGTGACAGAAAGCAGAACAGAAGCTGCCCGAGCAAGTGCAGGGGTGGGAAGACAAGAGAAGGGAATTACACTGAGTCACAATGAAACTTCCTAGTGATTGTGGTAATGGTTTCACAAATTCATATTTTCCACTTTAAAAATGTGCAATTTATTGTATGTCAACTGTAGCTCAAGAAAGCTTAACAAAAGGTCCAATGTATTCAATAAAGTTCTAACTACCTTTATTTTCATAATTTTATGTAGTTCCTTAAAAATTAAGTTTAATAAAAAAACTTTTTTTTAAAGGTTAGCACTCAAACACGTGTTGCTGAATAATATAGGTAAAGAACAAATAAAAAGACTGGCATCTAGTAAAAACAGTGTGGATAAATCTACACCTGGATTTCATTATAACTTAAAAGTTCTGATTTCTTTAAAAGTTAATCTTTAAGAAACAATTACAAATTTAAAAATAATGCTTAAAAATTAAACATAGAAAATCAGTTAATCTATACTATATGAAAAAAATTTGCTCTGCAATCTAAATTTGAGCAGCTAATTTAAAAGATATACTTAGAATGACTATCCTCATTTACTACCCTCTCATAAAAATACTGCAAGGACAAACACAGAAAATCTGATCAAGTATCTCTGGTTACACAGAAAAGCCTTCAGAAAAGAAATATTCTAGGTTAATCATCCCCAAATTTAAAGCTATTTACAATGATGGTCAGAAACAAGTACTAAATCTTCTAATAATGATAAAAGCAATGTGTTACATAAAATATGACTTCTAAAAAGGTATCACAAGCTCAATTCTGTCACAAATTAAAGAGCAGAAATTAACTGGTTTACATGAATCCAAGAATTTTTTCAGAAAAATAACACTGACACCTATCTTAAGTCAGACCATGTTAGATCTCAGGTCAAAACACTCCAATGACTCATTTTTCACCCACTAAAAAACAAAGTCCTTTCCCTGGTTGATAAAGCCCTATACAACTGGCCCCTCACCCTGGTCTTATATCCTACTGTACTCCCCTCCTTGCTAACTAACTCTGAGCCAGCCACCTGTCCCTATCTCCATATGTTTTCCTATGAACCACATGATGATACTCTTAGCAATATTTAATAGGTAATAATAAATACCATGAACCAGAAAATGCTCTAACTGCTTTAGTGTATTAGCTCATTCAATTCCAATAATTATTTCCCTCACTTTATGGATGATGAAACTGAGTTACAAAGAGGTTAGTTAATCTAACAGCTCAGTCAGTAAGTGCTGAACCCAGAATTCAAAAATTACAGGTGGATAAATCCAGAGCCCAGGTTCTTATTTTTAATCAAAATATATATACTATATTACACTGGTTTCTGATGAATATCTTAGTGATTCATTATACACATTACATTATTAAATACCCACCATTAGTGTAGTTACCATCTGTCACCACACAAAGATATTATATATTATGAGCTATATTCCCTATGTTATACTTCCATGTCTCTGACTAAATTACTTTATAACTTAAAGTTTGTACCTCTCTCCCCTTCACCTACTTCACCCATGCTTCCCCTCAACATGATAATCAACTGTCTGTTCTCTGTGTTTATAAGTCTACTTGTTTTGTTTTGATTTTTTGTTTATTTTACTTTGCAGATCCCACATGTAAGTGAAACCATATAGTATTCACCTTTCTCTGACTTACTTCATTTAGCATCATACCCTCAAGGTCCATCCATGTTGGTGCAAACCCAAGATTTCTTTTTTTTTAATGCACAGCCCAAATTCTTAATCTCCATGATGCCCCTCCCCACTTGTTATCTTTATTTAACATTCCTCCAAAGTGAGTATAGAATAACAGAAGGAACTACAAAACAGGAAACCGAAAGTGCTTGATATAGTGTTAGAAAGCTGGGAAATGTTAAAGGAAATCAGAACATTTTGAAAATACTTCTTAAAGGTAAAAAGCTTATAATTTGTTATTATATAAAAATGAAATATGGAACTTAAACTTTACTTTTTCTGTAGTAACAGTCAAGGAAGGAACCAATGCAGGTGACGGTTCTGGCTGCTTCTTGTGTTTTTGTTTGTGTTTGTCCTTGTCTTTGTATTTCTAAAAATGAATAAAATAAATCCAATTTATATTTAAATCATAAACCATACATATTTAATACAGATGAAATTCATTTGTAATTGTCCTTAGTAATTAAAAATTTTCATACTTATCCAAAAAACTTTTAAAAAATCACTTCAAGTAATAATCATGCCATTATATATTAATAGTAATACAGTATTACTGTATATTAAAATATATAAACAATTTCAATATATAAATTTATGTAGTTACAAGGAACAAATTAAACAAACTACATAAATATAAATACAAAATAACAACATATATTATCTGTGTTAAAATAAATAGTAATACTAGTTTGTTAGTTAAAAGTGACTTCAACTCCTTTATCCTTGACCAACCTAAAATAATATGCATTAGATATATAAACAACTGCATGCAAAACATATATAGAACTGAAGTCTATAATTATTCACTTTGTTATCTGGCAAACCGTATTTTCTTGTTAAAATTGCAAAACACTTTTGTGTGCGTTTTATAAATAACACTTTGAAGTTTACATAGTACTTTCACATGTACTATCATAACAAGTAGTGTCAGATTCCTCACCAGTGTGCATTAAATTCTATGGACTAAAAACTGGAAACCAGGGCACAGAAACTCAGGCAAGACTTTCCTAGGTTTACTTAGAAAATGAATGAATTCCTTATCACTAACAAGTATAATTTAAAGTTATGGCATGTTACTTTGCTTTGAAGTGTTAAAACTCATTAACTGGATGTAATAAGGATTTTGTTGAAATAAAATATTTATTAGGAGCCCAACTTCATTTAATTTCAAAAAATTTTAACCAAATTTTTCACAATTGTTTGAATCACAGTAAAGAATCAGTGTTGACTGTGAAGTTTATTACTATTTAAAGAGTTAATTCTACCTATCTATCTAGTTACTATCTGTTGATCTATCTAGTAACTACTTATTTTAACCATTCAGAGCACTTAATCTGTACAAAGCATGAATGATTAGTAACACTAGCCCTGCCCTAGAAGAGATTATATAACAGCAAAACAAAAACATAGAAATTAAAGATAGGTGTTTTACTCCAATATCCAAGTACTGCCACTTTTTGCTTTTAATTCCTGATCTAATAAGACATTCCCTGACTGCAATGTTAATACTTGAGCAGTAAAAAGCATAAAGTAACACTATAATGGTTTCTAACTCTGACTTTTTAGGAAACTTCCTTAATATAAAGTTATTTTCATTGCAACAGTTCATAATGACCACAAGGGAATCATGCCACCATTTCGTTCCATTAGGATATCACCTCTCCTACCATTTTAGGATGTCCTCTTCTCCACTGCCATGAACTGGGGTCACCCTTGTGATTTTTTTGGCCAGAAGAATGTGGTAGAAGTGATGTTGTGCAAGTTCAGGAGTCTACAGCTTTAAGAAGTCTTACATAGCTTACACCTTTGTCCCCTTTGGTCCAAGCCAGCATGTTTAATATCAGTTCACAAAAAAAAATGGTGCAGTAGGAAGGCAAGGCAGAAACACCCTCCCAAAAACATACTAAACATGAGACCCAAAAACATATAAGGAATAAAAGTGAAGGGATGGAAAATTTGGTACAGGAAAAAGAAGAGACCCACATATCAATGGAACAGACTAGAGAACCCAGACATTAACTCAAGCACATATGGTTCATTAATATATGAAAAAGGAGCCATGGATATACAATGTGGAAATGACAGCCTCTTCAACAGCTGGCATTGGCAAAACCGGACAGCTACATGCAAGAGAATGAAATTGGATTATTGACTAACCCCATACACAAAAGTAAACTCAAAATGGAACAAAGACCTGAATGTAAGTCATGAAATGATACAACTCTTAGAAGAAAACATAGACAAAAATCTCATGAACGTAAACATGAGCAACTTTTTCCTGAATGCATATTCTTGGGCAAGGGAAACAAAATAAAAAATTAACAAATGAGACTACATCATGCTCAAAAGGTTCTGTACAGCAAAGGAAACTATCAGCAAAAAGAAAGACATCCTACAGTATGGGAGAATGTATTTATAAATGACATATCCGACAAGGGATTAACATCCAAAATATATAAAGAACTCATACATCTCAAAGCCCAAAAAGCAAATAACCCTGTTAAAAAATGGGTGGAGACAATTCTCCAAAGAAATTCAGATAGCCAACAGGCACATGAAAAGATGCTCCACATTACTAATTATCAGGGAAATGCAAATTAAAACCACAGTGAGATATTACCTCACACCAGTTAGGATGGCCACCATCCAAAAGGCATATAACAACAAATGTTGGCGAGGATGTGGAGAAAGGGGAACCCTCCTACGCTGCTGATGGGAATGTAAACTAGTTCAACCATTGTGGAAAGCACTATGTAGGTTCCTCGAAAAACTCAAAATAGAAATACCATTTAACCCAAGAATCCCACTCCTCGGAATTTACCCTAAGGATGCTGCAGTCCACTTTGAAAAAGACATATGCACCCCTATGTTTATCGCAGCACTATTTACAATAGCCAAGTAATGGAAGCAACCTAAGTGTCCATCAGTAGATGAATGGATAAAGAAGATGTACATATACACAATGGAATATTATTCAGCCACAAGAAGGAAACAAATCCTACCATTTGCAACAACATGGATGGAGCTAGAGGGTATTATGCTCAGTGAAATAAGACAGGCGGAGAAAGACAAGCATCAAATGATTTCACTCATTGGTGGAGCATGAGAACAAAGCAAAAACTGAATGAAAAAAATAGCAGCAGACTCACAGAACCCAAGAATAGACTAAGAGTTGCCAAAGGGAAAGGGACTGGGGAGGTGGGGTGTGGGAAGGGAGGGAGAAGGGGAGTAAATATTACAAATAGCACACGTAATGTAGAGGGGACGGAAGGGATATGGGGAAGGCAGTATAACACAGAGAAGACAATTAGTGATTCGACAGCATCTTACTATGCTGATGGACAGTGAGAGTAATGGGGTGTGTGGTGGAGACTTGATAATAGGAGGAATCTAGTAACCACAATGTTGCATATGTAACTGTTTATTAATGATATCAAAATAAAAAAATATGCTTTTAACCCTGAGGTAATACAAATTATCTCTTACATCTTCTAATATTTTTAGTAGTTTTCTTGTTTACCCTTAAATTTTTCAGTCACCTTTAAGCAGGGTTGACATTCTTATAATGATCACATATTTTCATAAAAGTGCGAGGAATGTCCAACCATTCAAATCGAGTTTAAGTTGCTCAATAAAACTGCCTACATCTCGGGAGGCTCAGCAATATGGTGGCAAGAGCAAGGCGGCAGAAATCTCCTCACAAAACCATATATATTGGTGAAAATACAACAAATACAACTATTCCTAAAAGAGAGACCAGAAGATACAGTACAACAGCCAGGCTACAGGTGCATCTGCGAGAACTCAGCACCTCACTAAGCGGGTAAGATACAAAGCCGTCACCTGGCAGGACCCGAGCACTCCCCCACCCGAGCGCACTGGGGGGAGGAAAAGAATCAGAGTGGGGAGGGAGTGGAAGCACAAGACTACTAAATATCCAACCCTGGTGATCTGCACCGGGAGCACAGACACACATCGCATGGTGTATAGGAGATTATAGAAACGGAAGGGCAGGACATGAGACGGACACTGTGAGCGGGTTCCCAAAGCCAGTAGAGACATTACAGAAATGAAACAATCAATTGACGGGCTTAAGAGCAGACTGCACGAGGTGCAAGAAACTGTTAATGGAATAGAAATCAGAGAACAGGAGTACAGAGAAGCTGAGGCAGAGAATGAAAGGCTCTCTAGGAATTAAAGAATATTAACAGAATTCTGTGATCAATTGAAATGGAACAATATTCGCATTATACGAGTACCAGAAGAATAAGAGAGAGAAAAAGGGATAGAAAGTGTCTTTGAAGACATAATTCAGGAATACTTCTCAAAGCTAGGAAAGGAAATACTTTGTCAGACCATGGAAGCCCACAGATCTCTGAACACAAGGGACCCAAGGAAGACAACACCAAGACATATAATAATTAAAATAGCAAAGATCAAAGACAAGACAGAGTATTAAAGGCAGTCAGAGAGAGAAAAAACATAACCTACAAAGGAAAACCCACCAGATTATCATCAGACTTCTTAACAGAAACCTTACAGGTCAAAAGAGAATGGCATGATATACTTAACAAAATGAAAGAGAAGGGCCTTGAACCAAGAATACTGTATCCAGCACGATTACTATTTAAATTTGAGGGAGGATTAAACAATTCCCAGACAAGCAAAAGGTGAGGGAATTTGCCTCCCACAAATCAACTCTACAGGATATTTTAAAGGGACTGTTCCAGATGGAAGTACTCCTAAGGCTAAGAAGACATAAACAGAGAAAATAAAATCATAGCAAAGAAAGCAGACCATCAAAATACTAACTAATGGCAACAAATTAAATCAACTATCCACAAAAACAGTAAAAAGAAATGCAAAAGAGTAGAGAATAAAACACCTAGCATATAAAAAATAGAGGAGGAAGAATAAGAAGGGAGAGAAATAAAGAATCATCAGACTATGTTTATAATAGCTTAACAAGAGAGTTAAGTTAGACTGTTAGATAGTAAAGAAACTACCCTTGAACCTTTGGTAACCACGAATCTAAAGCCGGCAATGGAAGTAAGTATATATATATCGATAATCACCCTAAACGGAAATGGACTGAACGCACCAATCAAAAGATACAGAGTAATAGAATGGAGAAAAAAGCAAGACCCATCTATATGCTGCTTACGAGAGCCTCACCTCAAACCCAAATATTGACAAAAACTAAAACTGAAGGGGTGGAAAAACATATTTCATGCAAACAACAGGAAGAATAAAGCAGGTCTTGCAGCACTTGTATCAGATAAAACAGAGTTCAAAACAAAGAAAGTAGCAAGAGATAAAGAAGGACATTACATAATAATAAAAAGGTGAGTCCAACAAGAGGATATAACCATTATAAATACATATGCACCCAACACAGGAGAGTCGACATATGTGAAACAAATACTAACAGAATTAAAGGAGAAAATAAAACCCAATGCATTCATTTTAGGAGACTTCAACACATCACTCACTCCAAGGACAGAATAACCAGATAGAAAATAAGTAAAGACACAGAGGCACTGAACAACACACTAGAACAGATGGACCTAACAGACATCTACAGAACTCTATACCCAAAACAGCAGGATACACATTCTTCTCAAGTGCACATGGAACATTTTCTAGAATAGACCACATACTAGGCGACAAAAAGAACCTCAGTAAATTCAAAAATACTGAAATTCTACCAACCAACTTCTCAGATCACAAAGGTATAAAACTAGAAATAAATTGTACAAAGAAAACAAAAAGGCTCACAAATACACGGAGACTTAACAACATGCTTCTAAGTAATCAATGGATCAATGGCCAAATTAAAAAAGAGATCAAACAATATATGGAGACAAATGACAACAACAGCACAAAGCCCCAACTTCTGTGGGACGCAGCAAAGGCAGTTCTAAGAGGAAAGTATATTGCAATCCAGGCCTATTTAAAGAAGGAAGAACAATCCCAAATGAATAGTCTAAAGACATAATTACTGAATTTGGAAAAAGAAGAATAAATGAGGCCCAAATTCACCAGAAGGAGGGACATAATAAAGATTAGAGAAGAAATTAATAAATTGAGAAGAATAAAACAATAGAAAATATCAATGAAACCAAGACAGTTCTTTCAAAAAACAAACAAAACTGATAAACACCTAGATAGACTTATTAAAAAAAAAAGAGAATCTACACACATAAACTGAATCAGTAATGAGAAAGGAAAAATCATGATGGACCCAACAGAAATACAAAGAATTATTAGAGAGTACTATGAAAATCTATATGCTAACAAGCTGGAAAACCTAGAAGAAATGGACAACTTCTTAGAAAAATACAACCTTCCAAGACTGACAAAGGAATAAACAGAAACCCTCAACAGACCAATCATCACCAACGAAATTGAATCGGTAAAAAGAAAACTACAAAAAACAAAACTCCCGGGGCAGACAGATTCACCGCAAAATTTATCAGACATATAGAGAAGAAAGAATACCCATTCTCCTTAAAGTTTTACAAAAACTAGAAGAGGAGGGTATACTTCCAAACTCATTCTATGAAGCCAGCATCACTCTAATACAAAAACCAGGCAAAGACACCACAAAAAAAGAAAATTACAGACCAATATCCCTGATGAACAATAGATATAAAAATACTCAACAAAATGTTAGCAAACCAAATTCAAAAATACATCAAAAATATCATCCATCATTATCAAGTGGGATTTATCTCAAGGATGTAAGGATAGTACAACATTCGAAAATGCATCAACATCATCCACAACATCAACAAAAAAAAGAACAAAAACCACATGATCATCTCCATAGATGCTGAAAAAGCATTTGACAAAATTCAACATCCATTCATGATAAAAACTCTCAGCAAAATGGGTATAGAGGGCAAGTACCTCAACATCATAAAGTCCATATATGACAAACCCACAGCTAACATCATACTTAACAGTGAGTAGCTCAAAGCTTTTCATCTAAGATCGGGAACAAGACAGGGATGCCTACTTTCCCCACTGCTATTCAACATAGTACTGGAGGTTCTAGCCACGGCATGCACACAAAACAAAGAAGTAGACGTCATCCAGATTGGTAAAGAAGAAGTGAAACTGTCACTATTTGCAGATGACATGATACTGTACATAAAAAACCCTAAAGACTCCACTCCAAAAGTACTAGAACTAATGTCTGAATTCAGCAAAGTTGCAGGATACAAAATTAACACACAAAAATCTGTTGCTTTCCTGTACATTAATGATGAGGTAACAAAAAGAGAAATCAGAAAAACAGTTCCATTCACAATTGCATCAAAAAGAAAAAAATACCTAGGAATAAACGTAACCATGGAAGTGAAAGACCTATACCATGAAAACAACAAGACACTTCTAAGGGAAATTAAACAGAACACTAACAAATGGAAATTCATCCCATGCCTTTGGTTATGAAGAATAAATATTTTCAAAATGGCTACACTACCTAAAGCAATCTACAGATTCAATGCAATTCCTATCAAAATACCAACAGTATTCTTCAGTGAACTGGAACAAATAGTTCTAAAATACATATAGAACCATAAAGGACCCTGAATAGCCAAAGCAATCCTGAGAAGGAAGAAAAAAACAGGGGATATTACTTTCCCAGACTTCAAGCTCTATTAAAAGCCACAGTAATCAAGACAATTTGGTACTGGCACAAGAACAGAGCCACAGACCAGTGGAATAGAATAGACAGTCCAAACACTAATCCAAACATACTCGGTCAATTAAAATATGAAAAAGGAGCCATGGATATACAATGGGGAAGTGACAGCCTCTTCAACAGCGGTATTGGCAAAACTGGACAGCTACATATAAGAGAATGAAACTGGATTACTGTCTAACCCCATACACAAAAGTAAACTCAAAATGGATCAAAGACCTGAATGTCAGTCACGAAACCATAAAACTCTTAGAAAAAAATACAGGCAAAAATCTCTTGGACATAAACATGAGCGATTTCTTCACGAACATATCTCGCTGGGCAAGGGAAACAAAAGGAAAAATGAACAACCGGGACTATATCAAGCTGAAAAGCTTCTGTACAGCACAGGACACCATCAGTAGAACAAAAAGACATCCTACAGTATGGGAGAATATATTCATAAATGACATATCCAATAAGGGGTTGACATACAAAATATATAAAGAGCTCACGCATCTCAACAAACAAAAAGCAAGTAATCCAACTGAAAAATGGGCAGAGGTTCTGAATAGACACCTCTCCAAAGAAGAAATTCAGATGGCCAACAGGCACATGAAAAGATGCTCCACATCGCTGGTCATCAGAGAAATGCAGATTAAAACCACAATGAGATATCACCTCACACCAGTGAGGATGGCCAACATCCAAAACACAAACAACAACAAATGTTGGCGAGGATGTGGAGAAAGGGGAACCCTCCTACACTGCTGGTGGAAATGTAAATTAGTTCAACCATTGTGGAAAACAGTATGTAGGTTCCTCGAAAAACTCAAAATAGAAATACCATTTGACCCAGGAATTCCACTCCTAGGAATTTACCCTAAGAATGCAGCAGTCCAGTTTCAAAAAGACAGATGCACCCCTATGTTTATCGCAACACTATTTACAACGGGCAAGAAATGGAAGCAACCTAAGTGTCCCTCAGAAGATGAATGGATAAGGAAGATGTGGTACATATACACAATGGAATATTATTCAGCCATAAGAAGAAAACAAATCCTATCTTTTGCAACAACATGGATGGAGCTAGAGAGTATTATGCTCAGTGAAATAAGCCAAGTGGAAAAAGACAAGTATCAAATGATTTCACTCATCGGTGGAGTATAAGAACAAAGAAAAAAACTGAAGGAACAAAACAGCAGCAGACTCACAGAACCCAAGAATGGACTAACAGTTACCAAAGGGAAAGGGACTGAGGAGGATGGGTGGGAAGGGAGGGACAAGGGGGAAAAAGGGGCATTAAAATTAGCAGACATAATGTGGGGGGGGGGGGCATGTGGAGGGCTGTACAACTCAGAGAAGGCAAGAAGTAATCCTATACCATCTCACTATGCTGATGGACAATGAATGTAGTGGGGTATGTGCTGGGGGGACTTGATGATGTAGGGAGTCTAGTAACCATAATGTTGCACACATCAATGTAGATTAGCAATATGAAAAGAAAAAAAAAAGAAAAAAGGAAAACAAATTGCATACATCTCAAAAAAAAAGTGAAGGGATGGAAAAAGAAAGTTCATGCAAATAACATGGACAAATACGCAGGAGTTGCAGTGCTTAGATGAAATTAATTTGAAAAATTAGAAAGTAACAAGAGACAAAGGACATTACATAATAATAAAGGGGTGGGGTGAGTCCAAAAAGAGGATATAACCATTATGAACATCTACGCACCCATTATAGGAGGACCTAAATATGTAAAAGTAATATTAACAGAATTAAAGGGGAAAATAGACTGCAACACATACATTTTCAGAGACTTTAACACACGACATAACAATAGTCCTACCAGACAGAAAATAAGTAAGAAGATAGAGGCACTGAAAAACACATAAGAACAGATAGCACTAACAGACATTTACAGAACATTCCACCCAAAAGCAGCAGTATCATATTGTTCTCATGTGTACATGGAATGTCTTCCAGAATATATCACATACTAGGACACATAAAAAACCTCAATGAATTCAAAAACACTGAAACTGTATCAAGCAGCTTATCAGACCACAATGGTATTAAAGTAGAAATCAATTCCACAAAGAAAACCAAAAA
The DNA here is from genome assembly GCA_029783875.1 of Phataginus tricuspis. Taxonomy (NCBI): domain Eukaryota; kingdom Metazoa; phylum Chordata; class Mammalia; order Pholidota; family Manidae; genus Phataginus; species Phataginus tricuspis. The sequence continues at coordinate 13,945,805 of JAQQAC010009376.1, read as the reverse complement.
GCCTACTAAAGAGCCTAAACAACATGCTTCTGAATAATCATTGCATCAATGACCAAATTAAAGCAGAATTCAAGCAATACGTGGAGACAAATGAAAACAAAAACTCAACAACCTAAAACCCGTGGGATGAAGTGAAGGCAGTTCTAAGAGGAAAGTACACAGCAATACAGGCTTACCTCAAGAAACAAGAATAATCCTAAATACACAGTCTAAAACCACAATTCGAGAAACTAGGAAAAAAAGAACAAATGAAGCCCAAAGTCAGTAGGAGGAGGAACATAATAAAGACCAGAGCACAAATAAATAAAACTGAGAAGCCTAAAACCATAGAAAAAAATCAATGAAACCAGAAGCTGGTTCTTTGAGATAATTAAACAAACCAGATAAAACAGTGAAAAAATAAACAAAACAGGTAAACCTGTAGCCAGACTGATCAAGAAAAAAAGAGAATCAACACACATAAACAGAAATAGAAACAAAGGAATAATCACAATGGACACCACAGAAATACAATTAATGGACAATACTATGAAAAATTATATGCAAATTGGACAACATAGAATAAATGAACAACTTTCTAGGAAAATACAACCTTCCAAGACTGACCCAGAGGACACAGAAAACCTGAAGAGACCAATTACTAGCAAGGACATTGAACTGATAATCAAAAAATTATGAAAAAACAAAATGCCTGATAAGGGAGATTCAAGATGGCGGCATGAGAGGTGAGACAGAGAACTCCTCCCAAAACCACAGATAGTCTGAAAATATACTTAATACAACTAACCCTAAAACAGCAACAGGAAAGAAGGCTGCACCAGACTGCATACAGATGTAACGAACAGAGCAGAACTCACAAAACAGGGTAATGTATGAAAGCCTTGATCCGGTGGTACCCGAGCCCTTCCCCCACCCCAGCTCACCAGTGGGAGGAAGAGAAACGGAGTGCAGGAGGGGGTGGAGGCCTGGGACTGCGGAACACCCAGCCCTGGAGATGTGCATCATGAGCAGAAATCTACATTGTGTGGTGCTCTGGAGGATGAGGAGCTGGGAAAGGCAGAGTGCTTAAGAGACAGATTCTGGCCATTTGTGGAGGTCGGGATCCACACGCGGCCACTGTGAGACAAGGGAAAGGCAGGCGGTCTGAGAGGCTTCCTAGCAGTGACAGGGCTGCTGAAGGCGGAGGGATTGCACGGAGCTTGCTGCATGGGAGAAGGGATGGGGGACAAGGTTGTTTGTGCGCACTCTGACCAAGAGATTGGGAACTTTGGTGAGCTTCAGGGGCTCCATCCGCCTGGCTGGCTACTCAGCTCCAAGGCCCCCACTGTGATATGCGGCCTCCTGAGCCTTCCTCCCGGTCTGGGAGCACCGGCTCGCAAACCGGCAGTCACTGCTCTGGCATCAGGCCAGCCAGAGGGAGGCCTTACCTACAACAGCTGGCGATGACAAGCACAGAGGCTTACACCTGTGTGCTCAGCCCACTGGCTGTGATACAGGAGACAGGCAGGGCAGACAGGAGTCAGAAAACAGATCTTTCCTCCCCACAGGCACCAGCTCCACTCCTCTACGACCCCGAACCTCGTAGCTACAGAGACGGGAGATTCTGGGCAATAGAGGCCACCACAAAGAAATATGAAATGTCAAAATAACATGGTTCACACCAAAATCTCACAAACCACAGAAAAAGGGCCAAATGAAACTAAACTCACCAATCTACCTGAAAGAGAGTTCAAAATAAAAATCATAAACATGTTAATGGAGGTACAGAAAGATATTTAAGAACTCAGGAATGAGTTTAAGACGGAGATTCAATCATTACGAGATTCCATATCTGAAATGAAACATACAATGGAGGGATTAAAAAGCAGATTAGATGTAGTAGAAGAGACAGTAAATGTATAGAAATTAGACAAGAGGAATACAAAAAAGCAGAGGCCCAAAGAGATAAAAGAATCTCTTAAGAATGAAAGAATATTGAGAGAACTGTGTGACCAACTGAAATGGAACAATATTTGAATAATAGGGGTACCAGAAGAAGAAGAGAGAGAAAAAGGGATAGAAAGTGTCATTGAGGAGGTAATTGCTCAAAATGTCCCCAATCTGGGGAAAGAGAGAGTCTCTCAAGCCATGGAGGTGCACAGATCTCCCAACACAAGGGACACAAGGAAGACAACAATAAGACATATAATACTTAAAAAGGCAAAGACCAAAGATAAAGACAGACTTTTAAAAGCAGCCAGAGAGAGAAAAAAGATCACATACAAAGGAAAAACCATGAAGCCATCAGACTTCTCAACACAAACCTTACAGGCCAGAAGGGAGTGGCATGATATATTTAATGCTATGAAGCAGAAGGGCCTTGAACCAAGAATACTCTACCCGGCAAAGTTATCATTTAAATTTGAAGGAGGTATTAAACAATTTTCAAATGAGCAAAAGCTGACAGAATTGCCTCCAACAAACCACATGTACTGTGCATTTTGGAGGGACCCTAATAGATGGAAGTATTCCTAAGACAAAATAGATGTCATCCAAGTGATAGACAAGGAGTACAGAATATGACTCATAACATACAAAGAATGGAGAAGGAGGAAAAACAAAAAGAATCTTTAGGTTGTGTTTGTAATAGCATATGATGTGAGTTAAATTAGACTGTTAGATAGCAAGGGAATTACCCATGAACCTTTGGTAACCACAAATCTAGAAGCCTGCAATGGCAATAAGTACATACCTATAAATAATCACACTAAATGTGAATGGTCTGAATGGACCAATCAGGAGACATAGAATCACTGAATGGATAAAAAGCAAGACCCATCTATATGCTGCGTACAAGAGACTCACTTCAAACCCAAAGACATACACAGACTGAAACTGAAGGGCTGGAAAAAGATATTTCATGCAACTAATAGGGAGAAAAAAGCAGGAGTTGCAGTACTTGTATCAGACTAAACAGATTTCAAAACAAAGAAAGCCACAAGAGACAAGAATGACATGATATAATGAAAAACGGGTCAGTCCAAAAAAGAGGATATAACTATTATAAATATCTATGCACCCAACACAGGATCACCTACATATGTGAAACAAATACTAACAGAATTAAAGGGGGAAATAGAATGCAATGCATTCATTTTAGGAGACTTCAACACACCACTCACTCCAAAGGACAGATCCACCAGACACAAAATAAATAAAGAGACAGAGGGACTAAACAACGTATTAGAACTGACGGACCTAACAGACATTTACAAAACACTCCATCCAAAAGCAACAGGATACACATTCTTCTAAAGTGCACATGGAACACTTTCATGAATAGAACATATACTAGGCCACAGAAAGAACAGCACTCATTTCAAAAAGATTGAAATTGTACAAACTAGTTCTCAGATCACAAAGTTATGAAACTAGAAATAAATTACTCAAAGACAATGAAAAAGCCCACAAACACATGGAGGCTTAATAGCATGCTCCTAAATAATCAATGGATCAATGACCAAATAAAAACAGATCAAGCAATATATGGAGACAAATGACAACAATAATTCAACACCACAAAATCTGTGGGATGAAGCAAAGACTGTGCTAAGAGGGAAATACATTGCAATACAGGCCTACCTCGGAAAAGAAGAATAATCCCAAATGAACAGTCTAAACTCACAATTAATGAAACTAGAAAAGGGACAACAAATGAGGCCCAAAAACACTAGAAGGAGGGATATAATAAAGATTAAAGCATAAATAAATAAAATTGAGGAGAATAAAATAGAATCAATGAAAGCAGATGCTAGAAAATAAACAAAATAGATAAACCCCTACCCAGATTTATGAAGAAAAAAAGAGAGTCTACACACATAAACAGAATCAGAAAAGAGAAAGGAAATATCACTATGCACAATACAGAAATACAAAGAATTATTAGAGAATACTATGAAAAAGTGTATGGTAACAAACTGGATAACCTAGAAGAAATGGACAACTTTCTAGAAAAATACAACCTTCCAAGGCTGACCCAGGAAGAAACAGAAAATCTGAATAGACCAATTACCAGCAAAGAAATTGAACTGATAATAAAACTACCTAAGAACAAAACACTTGGACCAGATGGTTTAACTGCTGAATTTTATCAAACATTTAGTCAAGACCTAATACCCATCCTCCTTAAAGTTTTCTAAAAATAGAAGAGGAGGGAATACTACCAAATGCATTGCAAGGCCAACATCACTCTAATACAAAAACCAGGCAAAGATAACACAAAAAGGGATAATTACACACCAATACCCCTAATGAACATAGATGTAAAAATACTCAAAATATTAGCAAACCAAATTCAAAAACACATCAAAAAGATCATCCATCATGATCGAGTGGGATTCATCCCAGGGATGCAAAGATGATACAACATTCGAAAATCCATCAACATCACCCACTACATCAACAAAAAGAAGGACACAAACCAGATGATATTCTCCATAGATGCTGAAAAAGCATTCGACAAAATTCCACATCCATTCATGATAAAAACTCTCCATAAAATGGGTATAGAGGGCAACTACCTCAACGTAATAAAGGCCATATATGATGAAGCCACTGCCAACATTATACTTAACAGTGAGAAGCTGAATGTTTTCCTTTAAGATCAGGAACAAGACAAGGATGCCAACTACCCCCACTTTTATTCGACATAGTTCTGGAGGTCCTCGCCATGGGAATCAGACAACACAAAGAAATAAAAGGCATCCAGATTGGTAAGGAAGAAGTCAAACTGTCACTGTTTGCAGATGACATGATATTGTACATAAAAAACCCTAAAGAATCCACTTCAACACTACTAAATCTAATATGTGAATTCAGTAAACTTGCAGGATACAAAAATAATACACAGAAATGCGTTACATTTCTATACACTAACGATGAACTAGCAGAAAATCAGGAAAACAATTCCATTCACAATTGCATCAAAAGAATAAAATACCTAGGAATAAACCTAATCAAGGAAGCGAAAGACTTATACTCTGAAAACTACAAGACACTCTTGACAGAAATTAAAGAAGATACCAATAAATGGAAACACATCAGGTGCTCACAGATAGGACGAATTAATATTATCAAAATGGCCATCCTGCCTAAAGCAATCTACAGATTCAATGCAATCCCTATCAATATACCAACAGCATTCTTCAATGAACGAGAGCAAATAGTTCAAATAGTCATATGGAACCACAAAAGATCACAAATAGCCAGAGCAATCCTGAGAAGGAAGAAAAAAGTTGGGGGGAATTACACTACCTGACTTCAAGCTCTTCTACAAAGCCACATTAGTCAAGACAATTTGGTACTGGCACAAGAACAGAGCCACAGACCAATGGAAAAGATTAGAGAGCCCAGATATAAACTAAAGTGAATTTACGATAAAGAAGCCATGGATATACAATGGGGAAATGACAGCCTCTTCAACAGCTGGTGTTGCCAAAACTGGACAACTACATGTAAGAGAACAAAACTGGATTATTGTCTAACCCCATACACAAAAGTAAACTCAAAATGGATCGAAGACCTGAATGTAAGTCATGAAACCATAAAACTCTTAGAAAAAAACATAGACAAAAATCTCTTGGACATAAACATGAGCGACTTCTTCATGAACATATCTCCCCGGCAAGGGAAGCAAAACCACAAATGAACATCCGGGACTATATCAAGCTGAAAAGCTTTTGTACAGCACAGGACACCATCAGTACAACAAAAAGACATCCTACAGTATGGGAGAATATATTCATAAATGGCATATTCAATAAGGGGTTGACTTCCAAATTATATAAAGAACTCATGCACCTCAAGAAAGAAAAAGTAAATAATCCAATTAAAAAATGGGCAGAGGAGCTGAACAGAAACTTCTCTAAAGAAGAAATTCAGATGGCCAACAGGCACATGGAAAGATGCTCCACATTGCTAATCATCAGAGAAATGCAAATTAAAACCACAATGAGGTATCACCTCACACCAGTGAGGATGGCCAACATCCAAAAGACAAACAACAACAAATGATGGCAGGGATGTGGAGAAAGGGGAACCCTCCTACACTGCTGGTGGGAATGTAAATTAGTTCAATCATTGTGAGAAGCAGTATGTAGGTTCCTCGAAAAACTCAAAATAGAAATACCATTTGACCCAGGAATTCCACTCCTAGCAATTTACCCTAAGAATGCAGCAGCCCAATTTGAAAAAGACATATGCACCCCTATGTTTATCACAGCACTATTTACAATAGCCAAGTAATGGAAGCAACTTAAGTGTCCATCAGTAGATGAATGGATAAAGAAGATGTGGTACATATACACAATGGAATATTATTCAGCCACAAGAAGGAAACAAATCCTACCATTTGCAACAACATGGATGGAGCTAGAGAGTATTATGCTCAGTGAAATAAGCCAAGCTGAAAAAGACAAGTACCAAATGATTTCACTCATATGTGGAGTATAAGAACAAAGACAAAACTGAAGGAACAAAACAGCAGCAGACTCACAGAACCCAAGAACGGACTAATAGTTACCAAAGAGAAAGGTACTATGGAGGATGGGTGGGAAGGGAGGGACAGGGGGGAAAAAGGGGCATTACGATTAGCAGATATAGTGTTGGGTGGGCATGGGGAGGGCTGTACAACTCAAAGACAAGTAGTGACTCTATAGCATCTCACTATGCTGATGGACAGTGACTTTAATGGGGTTGGTGGGGGCGACATGATGAAGGGGGTAGTTTAATCACCATAATATTGCACATGTAATTGTAGATTAATGATACCAAAATAAACAAACAAAAAAATAATAGCAAAGAAAAAAACAGAATATTGGCATTACAGAAAATAACCAAGATCTGGAGTTTAGAGTAAACCAATGTTGAAAAATAAAATTCAACCAAGTTAAAAAAACAAAGCCTGACCCAGATGTCTTCATTGCTGAATTGTAGCAAACATTTAAAGAAGAACTAATGCCGTCCTTCTTAAAGTATTCCAAAAAGTAGAAGAGGAGGGAATATTCCCAAAGTAATTCTATGAGGCCACCATCACTGTAATATACCAAAAGCAGACAAAAACAGCACAAAAAAGAACATATAAGAATATGCCTGGTGAACACATATACAAAAATCCTCAACAAAATATTAGCAATCTGAAAGGAAAATACATCAAGAACATCATCCATAATGACCAAGATGGATTTACTCCATTAATGCAAGGATGGTACAATATTCTAACATCAATCAGTATCATAGACTACATCAAGAAAAAGGACATAAATCACATGATCATCTCAATAGATAATGAAAAGGCATTGACAAAATTCAACATCCATTCATTTTCAAACTCTTTCAACAAAATGGGTATAGAGAGTATGTACCTGAACATAATAAAGGCCATGTACAACAAACCCACAGCCAACATCATACTTAATAGTGAAAAGCTGTTAAGCTTTCCCTCTAAGATCACGAACAAGAAAAGGATGCCCACTGTCACCACTTTTATTCAACATAGTACTGGAGGTCCTAGCCACAGCAATCAGATAACACCAGGAGATAAAAGGCATCCAAATTAGTAAGGAAAAAGTTTAAACTGTCACTATTTACTGGAAATGTGATACTGTACTTAGAAAACCCTAAAGAATCCACCAAAAACTACTTGATTTAATAACTGAATTCAGCAAAGTTGCAGGATATATAACTAATACACAGAACTCTGTTGCAATCCTATATACTAACAACGAATCATCAAAGAAATTAGGAAAACAACTCCATGTACAACTACACCCAAAAGGATAAAATATATGGGAATAAACCTAACCAAGGAGGTGGAAGACCTTTACTCTGAAAATTACAAGATAGTCATGAGAAAAATTAAAGACAACACCAATAAATGGAAATATATTTTGTGTTCATGGACAAGAAAATTAATATTGTCAAAATGGCCATCCTGCCCTACGCAATTTACACATTGTATACAATAACTATCAAAACACCAACAGCATTCTTCTTTTTTTTTCTGTTTTTTTAAAATTTTTATTAAGGTATTACTGATATACACTCTTATGAAGGTTTCACATGAAAAACAATGTGGTTACTACATTTACCCATATTATCAAGTCCCCACTCATACCCCAATGCAGTCACTGTCCATCAGTGTAGTAAGATGCCATAGATTCACTGTTTGCCTTCTCACCAACAGCATTCTTTAATGAACTATAACAAATAGTTCTAGAATTCGTATGGAACCACACAAGATCCCAAAGAGCCAAAGCAATCCTGAGAAAGAGGAATAAATTGGAGGGATTATGGTCCCTGACTTCAAGCTCTACCAGAAATCCACAGTAATCCAAACAATTTGGTACTTGCATAAGAACAGACCCATAGATCAATGGAACAGAGTAGGGAGTCCAGATATTAACCCAAGCATATATGGAATTAATATACGATAAAGGAGCCACGGATATACAGTAGGGAAAGACAGACTCTTCAACAACTGGCATTAGCAAAACTGGACAGCTACATGTAAGAGAATGAAACTGGATTACTATCTAACTCCATACACAAAAGTAAAGTTAAAATGGATCAAAGACGTGAATGTAATTCATGAAACCATGCAACTCTTAGAAGAAAACATACATAAAAATCTCTTGGATTTAATAAGCATGAACAACTTATCTATGAACATATCTCCATGGGCAAAGGAAATAAAAGCAAAAATAAATGAGTCTACATCAAACTAAAAAGTTTCTATACAGCAATAGGTACTATAAACAGAACAAAATGACATGCCACAGTATGGGAGAATTTTCATAAATGACTCATCTGATAAGGGTTAACATCCAAAACATAATGACTCATCTGATAAGGGTTAACATCCAAAACATATAAAGAACTTACATGTTTCAAATCCCAAATCAAATAACATGATTAAAAATTATAGGAGGAGCTGAACAGACACTTCTTCAAAGAAGAAATAAAGATGGCTAACAGGCACATAAATAGATGCTCCACATCACTAATCACCAGGGAAATGCAAATTAAAACTACAATGAGATATCACCTCACACCAGTTAGGATGGCCACTATCCAAAAGACAAGAAAGAACAAATGCTGATGAGGATGCAGAGAAATGGAAAACTACCACACTGTTGGTGGAAATGTGAACTGGTGCAACCATTGTGGAAAGTGATATGGAGATTTCTCAAAAAGCTAAAAACAGAAGTACCATTCCACCCAGTAATCCCACTACTAGCAATTTACCTGAGGAAAACAATGTATCCCTGACTCAGAAGGACATATACACCCATATGTTTATCACTGAACTATTTGCAACAGACAGGTTATGGAAACAACCTAAATGTCCACCATTAGATGAATGGATAAAGAAGATGTGGTACATTTACACAATGGAATATTAGTTAGCAATAAAAAAGAAAAGAAATCCTCCCATTTCAACAACATGGATGGACCTAGGGGGTATTACGCTCAGTGAAATAAGCCAGCGGGGAGAAAGACAAATACCAAATGAGTTCACTTATTTTTAGAGTATAACAACAAAGCAAACAGAAGGAAGAAAATAGCAGTAGTCACAGACATTGAGGAGGGACTTGTGGTCACCAAAGGGGAAGGGCTGGGGAGGGCCGTGGGGCAAGGGGAAGGGGATTAAGAAGCACAGTGATTTGCAATCACAATATAGGTTGGTCACGGGCACAGTAGTACAGCACAGAGAATACAGTAATGGTTCTGTAACATCTTACTTCATTGATAGATAGCAACTGCACTGTGAGGATGAGGACTTAATAATATGGGTAACTGCTGAAGCACTTGTGTTGTATATTTGAAATCAACATAAGATTGTACATCAATGATACTTTATTAAAAAAATAAAAGAATCAGTTCACACTCTTCTAATTGAGAGGCCAGGTGGAGTGGAAGGTTCTACGGAGAAGGACTAAGGTGCTCTATCATACAGCCAGCAGCATCTACCCAAGATGTGTGAGTAAGACTATCTTGGACCACCCAGCCAGCCAGCCACCAGCTGGGTGTAGCCTTGGGTAAATCCAGCTGATATCATGTGGAAAAAGAATGAATTGTTTCTACTATGAACCCTGCCTGTTACAGGCCACTAATACTTGTGGAGTGGTTTATCAAACAGCAGCAGACAAACTGAAACAAGATCAGAGTTCAAATTAGTCATGGGAGATAGAGAAAGTACAAATTAAAAGTAACACATTAAATTTTTTAAATACAGCAAAATAAAAAATATAATTATACAATCTAATTTATAAATATGAGTTTCCAATCATCCAATCTGTAAGCTCTATATTAATACTTTTCTCACATAAAGATAATAAAGGAGCCTTTCTATCCTTCATGCTCTACTTCCCATAATGGGTTTTACTCTTCATGGGTACAAGAGCTGGGATAATGTAATAGTGAATGACCACAAGTAACAAGGTAAACTCTCATACCTTGGAAAGCACATAAGAATAAAAAACAAATTATGCACATGCACATGTCTGAAAATGTAAATACACAGAAGTCATAATGGAATAATACAAAACTCTGTTCCTACAAGATGCATCCAAATATATATCATGAGATAAGGACTGCAAATGTTCAGTAGAACAGACTGAAAATAGATTATATTTATTTTATTGGCTTGTAAAATATTAAAGCCGTCTAATGACTATCACTGAATAGTCTGACTTTAACAGAGCAATAGAAAAAAGGAAATTCCAGGAACACTCAATTACATATAAGCTATATAAATATTTAGTATATGATAACAAAGGGATTCCAATCAGCAGGGAAAGATTAAAACTACTTAATAAGGGTAACCAGAAAAAATAGTTATTAATTTAGGGAAAAGTATCTCATACAAAATAAAACAAAATCCATATAGATTAAAGTGTTAAATAAAAATTGAAATAATCAAAAGGCTTAAAGAAAATATTTTTAAAACTTCATCCAACTCTAAGGAAGGAAAGCCTTTTCTAAATTTAAAAACAAAGTAAAAAAAGAAAGAGAAAAGGCAGGTTTAGTTACTCAAATTGGAAGTATTTCTACATCAATTTAAAAACCACTGAAAAGCAACAACTGGGAAATGAACAGTTCATTAATATGTGCTATAGTTAAGTGCTGTTAAGCCTTTACATAAACCAATGAGAAAAATATATATATGTGTGTGTCGTAGATCAATGTACAATGGGCAATTCACAAAAGAAATGGTCACACTAAGCAAGAAAAATATATACATACAACCTGACAAAGAACTAAAGATGGTATTTTTCTCTTACTTGTGATCAAAGTCGAGATTTGTTTCTCATGGTAAGACCCAATGTTGTCCACGTTATAGTGAAATGAGCCCTAGTACACATTGCTAGAGAGACTATAAATATGTGAAAGACAATTTTTAAAAGAATTAGAAACCATAAAAATGTTCTCCGTACTAGTAATTTCACCAGTTGGATGTGAACAAAGGTTTAAAACACTTTACTGAACTACCATTTGAATTGAGAAAAAAACCTGAAAACAATCTGAATGCCTAACAACAAAGGTATGGTTGAAAAAAATTATTATACAACTATATAACAACCATTAAAATAAACATGTTGTGAAAGAATATTTACAGATTTAAAAAAATGGTATCATGTCAGTTTCTTTTAAAATTTTATGCAAGAAGAAAAAAATCCATTTTTTTTATTAAGGTATCACTGATATACAATCTTATGAAGGTTTCACATGAGCAACATGTGGTTACTACATTCACTCATATTATCAAGTACTCCCCCACACCCCATTGAAGTTACTGTCCATTAGCGAAGTAAGATGCTATAGTCACTACTTGTCTTCTCTGTGCTGTACTGCCTTCCCCATGTCCCCATACATTATATGTGCAGATCATAATGCCCCTTAATCCTCTTCCCTGTCCCTCCCCACCCTTTTCCCTTTGGTAACTGCTAGTCTCTTCTTGGAGTCTGTGAGTGTGCTGCTGTTTTGTTCCTTCCATTTTGCTTTGTTGTTATACTCCACAAATGAGTGAAATCATTTGCTACTTGTTTCTCTCTGCCTGGCTTATTTCACTGAGCATAATACCCTCTAGCTCCATCCATGTTGTTGCAAATGGTAGGATTTGTTTCCTTCTTATGGATGAATAGTATTCCATTGTGTATATGTACCACATCTTCTTTATCCATTCATCTACTGATTGACACTTAGGTTGATTCCATATCCTGACTATTGTAAACAATTCTGTGATAAAAATAGGGGTCCATATGTCTTTTTGAATCTGGGATCCTGTTTTCTTTGGGTAAATTCCTAGGACTGGAATTACGGGGTCAAAGGATGTTTCCATGTTTTAGTTTTTTGAGGCACCTCCATATTGCTTCCCACAATGATTGAAAGAATTTCCACTCCCATCAACAGTGTAGGAGGGTTTCCCCTTCTCATCTTTACTGGCATTTGTTGTTCCTTGTCTTTTGGTTGTTGGCCATTCTAACTGGTACGAGGTGGTATCTCATTGTGGTTTTAATTTCCTTTCCCTGATAATTAGTGATGTGGACCATCTTTTCGTGAGCCTGTTGGCCATTCAAATCTCTTCTTTGGAAAAGTGTCTGTTCAGATACTCTGCCCAGGTCAGCTGCTTTTTGGATGTTGAGATGTGTGAGCTCTTTATATATTTTGCATGTTAATCCCTTGTCAAATACGTCTTTTATGAAAATATTCTCCCATACTTTAGGATGCCTTTTAATTCTGCTGATGGTGTCCTTTGCTGTACAGAAGCTTTTTAGCTTTATGTGGTCCCATTTGTTCATTTTTACCTTTGTTGCCCATGCCTGAGGAGATGGGTTAAGGAAAAAAGTTGCTCATGTTTATATTCTAGGGAGTTTTGCCTCTATTTTCTTCTAAGAGTTGTATGGTTTCATGATATACATTCAGGTTTTGATCCATTTCAAGTTTACTTTTGTGAATGGAGTTAGACAATAATCCAGTTTTATTTCCTACATGTAACTGGCCAGTTTCAATATTGGGTATTTCTATGTAAAACCATAGGTCAAAACAACCAGTGTTATTCCCAACTAATTCAGTGTGTACAACTGACAATAATCAGAATTGCAGCACTTTCTAACATACAAATGCATGTATCATTAAATCCTTAAAACTGCACTGTGAGGATCTATTTTTAGAAATTAGAAAGGAATGGCTTAAACAAGCACAAAATGAACTCTTATATACACACACCCAAAAAACTTACCTGAAACCTTTTTTTTTAAAAGCAGATTTTTTTTTAAGTTTAAAGAAAAAAAAGACAAAGTACACATGATGAGAAATTCTAAAATACAAATGTGTAAGAGTAGGCGAAGGTAGAAAGAGATAAAAAGAAGGGGGGGGACAGTGACTGTAATAGGGT
>JAQQAC010009376.1:13563021-13927370 GCA_029783875.1 Phataginus tricuspis | reverse complement strand
GTTTAAATTCTAAAGTCATTTTAGTTCCAGAATGAACTGCTTTCCATGTAAAGAAGTAAAGGAATTTAAATCTGTTTAAAGCAAAACAAACAACTGAGAGACAATTTTTCCAGTGTTCCAATGACTAAACTGTAAAAGGAGAAGAAAATCGAAGTATAAGACAGTAGATATAATGCTTACAGTAAGTTCATGTCTTCAGACCCAGAGGAAGTAGCTATCAGAGTTTTGAAGAGTGCACATGTAATCACTAAACCACTGGCAGAAATATTTAGGGCAAATTAGAAAGTGAATTCTAGAAAGAATGTAATATGGAGCTTCAGGTTACTTCCCAGAAAAAAATTCTAGATTTAATTATTAAGAAAGTTTTGCCAGTATATACGAAAGAATTTCACTTCACTAAGTGTCAAGAAGAGTTCACCAGGAAGCCTACTATTAGCAATTAGTATTTAGTCATACCATGAGAAAGAAAACAACTAAGATATTTTAAGATAATTTTTTGTGCTGGAATTGAGTGAATTTCTAGTAAATAAAAATGCTGGTGTCCAAATAGTTCCCAGTGCCTAAAAAGGTCATCTGAAATAACAGTACATTTTTCCAACGTTAACAACGAAAAAAGCAAATAAAAACCAGTGAAAACAACACACCCAACAGCAGCCAAAACTGGGGGGATGGCTGGAGCAGATAGTAATTCATTAAACAAAACTTGAAACCAAACAGCAAAATAGATTTTAGAAACAGAGCAGAAATTGCACTGGACTGAACTATAGGAGTCAGTTATTAATCCTTAAAAATCCTTCCAATTCTATTTACCCAAAGAAAACAAGATCCCAGATTCAAAAAGACATATGTATACACACCTATGTTTATGGCAGCACTATTTACAATAGCAAAGATATGGAAGCAATGTAAGTGTCCATCAGTAGATGAATGGATAAAAAGGTGGTACATATACACAGTGGACTATTATTTAGCCATAAGAAGAAAACAAATCCTACCATTTGCAACAACATGGATGGAGCTAGAGGGTATTATGCTCAGTGAAATAAGCCAGGCAGAGAAAAACAAGTACCAAATGATTTCACTCATTTGTGGAGTATAAAAACAAAGCAAAATGGAAGGAACAAAACAGCAGCAGACTCACAGACTCCAAGAAGACACTAGCGGTTACCAAAGGGAGAGGGGTGGAGAGGGAGGGAGAAGGGGATTAAGTGGCATTATGAACAGCACACATAATGTATAGGGTGACCGGGAAGGCACTGTAGAGCAGAGAAGACAGTAGTGACTCTATAGCATCTTACTATGCTGATGGACAGTGACTGCAACGGGGTATGTGGGGGGACTTGATAATATGGGTGAATGTAGTAACCACAATGTTGCTCATGTGACACCTTCATAAGATTTTATACCAGTGATACCTTAATAAAAAAAATCCGTCCAATTCCTTGAAATTCTGAGAATACCGCAAAAATCTCCAAATTTGGGGAGAAGTTATCTGTTTGTTTTCCTGCCTACTTAATTTGTTCCTTTCACGCCTTAAGAGTAGTACTGTCTTTAGGGCAGAAACAGGACAAAGTAGGAGAGGGGGAACTAGAAGGAGTGAAGAGGTGCAGCCTCTGGAAGAAAATCATCAAGGTAGGCTAAGAAAAAATTATGTAAAAAAAATCATAGGGTGGTCTCTCCTAGCAATGCCATATTCCCCAGAATTGGAAGAGATTAAAAACTACTAAAAGACATTTAATCAAGTATTAGGAAAGAGAGCTGAGTCTACCTGGGACTACCAAACTCTGCAGTCTGCAATCTCTGAGCTCTTATACTACACCCTTGGCCTTCCCTCTGGATTCACAATCAGGCAAAATACTAGGTCCTCAAACTCTAGTCTAAAAAAAGGTGAGAAAAGGATTTGAGATTAAAGATGGCGGCATGAGAGGTGAGACAGAGACCTCCTCTTAAAACCACATATAATACGAAAATATAATTAATACAACTAATCCTGAAAGAGGAACAGGAAAGAAGGCTGCACCAGACTGCTTACATCTGAAGAAAAGAGCAGACCTTATGGAACAGGGTAACATACCAAAGCTGTGATCCGGGGGGACCCAAGCCCTTCCCTGAACCCAGCTCACCAGCGGGAGGAAGGGAAACAGAGTGGGGAGGAAGTGGAGGCCTGGGACTGCTGAACACCTAGCCCTGGGGATCTGCTCTGGGAGCACAAACCTACATTGCATGGTTCTCTGGTGATTTAGTGGGGTTGGAAAGCTAAGACAGGTGGAATACCTAGAAAGACAGAGATCCAGCTGCCTGTGGAAAACAGGAATTCACATTCGGCTGATCTGGGTGGGCAGTCTGAGAGACTTCCTAAAACTGAGAGGGCTGCTAAAGGGGCAAAGATTGCACAGAGCTTACTGCTCAGTAGAAAGGACAGATAGAAAACATTGTCCAGGTGAACTCTGCCCAGCAGGTTGGGAGCATAAACGATCTTCAGACGCTCCATCCCCCTGGTTGGCTACATGGCTCCAAGGCCCCCCAGTGTTATACGCAGCATGCTGTGCCTTCCTCCAGGCTAGCCTGCACCTGGCTCAGGCTCACAAACCGGCAACCCCTTCCCTGGTGTCAGGCCAGCCAGAGGGAAGACCTGCCTATCGCAGCTACAAACACAAAGCACAGAGGCTTACACCTGTGTGTTTAGCCCACTGGTTCTGGCAGAGGAGACAGGCATAGCAGCCGGGAAGCAGGAAACAGCTATTTCCTCCCCCCTAGCACCAACACTGCTCTCCTGCAACAGGAGACATTCCTCCAGGGTCTGAGCAGCTCCAAAGAGCAGAGCTTCTGGGCACTAGAGGGCACCACAGACAAAATTATGAAACGTCAAAGGCAACTGGTTCAAAGCAAAATTACGAATAAACCAGAGAAAGATTCAAATGAAATCAACCTGCTGAATTTTCCTGAAAGAGATTTCAAAATAAAAATCAATAGCATGCACATGGAGGCACAGAAAAATATTCAAGATCTCAGGAACGAATTTAGGACGGAGATCCAATCATTGAAGAACACAATGTACAGTATTAAAAGCAGATTAGATACGGTGGAGGGGAAGATAAATGAAACAGAAATTAGGGAAGAGGAATACAAAGAAGCTGAAGCACAGAGATAAAAAAAATCTCTAAGAATGAAAGAATACTGAGAGAACTGTGTGACCAATCCAAGTGGAACAATATTCATATTACAGGGGTACCAGAAAAACTCGAAGAGAGAGGAAAAGAGCTAGAAAGCATCTTTGAGGAAGTAATTGCTGAAAACTTCCCCAATCTGGGGAAAGAGATAGTCTCTTAGGCTATGTAGATGCATAGATCTCCCAACACAAGGGACACAAGGAGGACAAAACCAAGACATATAATAATCAAAATGGCAAAAATCAAGGATAAGGACAGACTATTAAAAATAGCGAGAGAGAGAAATAAGATCACACACAAAGTAAACCCCATCAGGCTATCATGAGACTTCTCAGCAGAAACCTTACAGGCCCGAAGGGAGTGACCCGATATACTTAATGCAATGAAGCAGAAGGGACTAGAATCAAGAATACTTTATCCAGCAAGATTATCATTTAAATTTGAAGGAGGGATTAAACAATTTTCAGATAAGCAAAAGCTGAGAGAATTTAGCTCTCATAAACCATCTCTACAGTGTATTTTGGAGGGACTGCTATAGATGGAAGTGTTCCTAAAAGTTAAATAGTTGTCACCAGAAGTAATACAAAGGGATAGACAAAGAGTACAGAATATGAAACCTAATGTATAAAGAATGGAGGAGGAAGAAAAGGAGGGAAAAAAGAACCTTTAGATTGTGTTTGTAATAGCATACTAAGTGAGGTAAGCTAGACTCTTAGATAGTAAGGAAGTAACCCTTGAACCTTTGGTAACCATGAATCTAAAGCCTGCAATGGCAATAAGTACATACCTTTTGAGAATCACCTGAATATAAATGGTCTGAATGCACCAATCAAAAGACACAGAGTCACTGAATGGATAAAAAAAAAAAAAGACCCACCTATATGCTGCTTACAAGAGACTCACTTCAAACCCAAAGACAGACTAAAAGTGAAGGGATGGAAAAAGATATTTCATGCAATTAATAGGGAGAAAAGGCAGGCGTTGCAGTACTTGTAACCGAAAAATAGACTTCAAAACAAAGAAAGTAACAAGAAACAAAGAAGAACATTACATAATGATAAAAGGGTCAGTTCAACAAGAGGATATAACCATTATAAATATCTATCCACCCAACACAGGAGCACTGACATATGTGCAACAAATAATAACAGAATTAAAAGGGGAAATAGACTGTAATGCAATCATTCTAGGAAACTTCAACACTCCACTCACTCCAAAAGATAGACCAACCAGAGAGAAAATAAGTAAGGAGGCAGAGGCATTGAACAACATACTACAACAGATGGACCTAACAGAAATCTACAGAACAAAAGCAGCAGGATACATATTCTTTTCAAGTGCCCGAGGAACATTTTCCTCTCCAAGCAAAAGCAGCAGGATACATATTCTTTTCAAGTGCCCGAGGAACATTTTCCAGAATAGACCACATATTAGGCCACGAAAAGAGCCTCAGTAAATTGAAAAAGATTGAAATTGTACCAAACAACTTCTCAGATCACAAGGGTATAAAACTAGAAATAAATGTACAAAGAAAACAAAAAGGCTCAACAACACATGGAGGCTTAACAACATGCTACTAAATAATCACTGGATCAATGAACAAATTAAAACAGATCAAGTAACACATAGAGATGAATGAAAACAACAGCACAAAGCCCAAACATCTGTGGGACACAGCAAAGGCAGTTCTAAGAGGGAAGTATATAGCAATCCAGGCCTATTAAAAGAAAGAAGAACAACCCCAAATGAATAGTCTAAATTCACAATTATTGAGACTGGAAAAAGGAGAACAAATAAAGCCCAAAGCCAGCAGAAGGAGGGACATAATACAGAAGGAGGAACATAATAAAGATCAGAGAAGAAATAAATGAAATTGAGAAGAATAAAATAATAGAAAAATTAATAAAACCAAGGGCTGGTTCTTTGAGAAAATGAAATATATAAACCCCTAGCGAGACTTACAAAGAAAAACAGAGTATCTAGACACATAAACAGAAACAGAAATGAGAAAGGAAAAATCACAACGGACACCATAGAAATACAAAGAATAGTTAGAGAATACTCTGAAAATCTATATGCTAACAAACTGGATAACATAGAAGAAATGGACAACTTTATAGAAAAACACACCCTTCCAAGACTGACCCTGGAAGAAACAGAAAATCTAAACAGACCAATTACTAGTAATGAAATTGAATCACTAATCAAAAAACTACCCAAGAACAAAACCTCCGGAACAGATGGATTCACTGCTGAATAATATGAAATGTTTAGAGAAGACATAATACCCATTGATCTTGAAGTTTTCCAAAAATAGAAGAGGAGGGACTACTTCCAAACATTCTATGAAGCCAGAATCACTCTAACACCAAAACCAGGCAAAGACACCACACAAAAAAAAGAAATCTACAGACCAATATCCCTGATGAACATATGCAAAAATACTCAATAAAATATTAGCAAACCGAATTCAAAAACACATCAAGAGGATCATACACAATGATCAAGTGGGATTCATCCCAGGGATGCAAGGATGGTTCAACATTCAAAAATCCATCAACATCATCCACCACATCAACAAAAAGAAGGACAAAAACCACATGATCATTTCCATAGATGCTGAAAAAGCATTTGACAAAATTCAACATCCATTCATGATAAAAACTCTCATGGGTATAGAGGGCAAGTGCCTCAACATAATAAAGGCCATATATGACAAACCCACATCCAACATTATACTTAACAGAGAGAAGCTGAAAGCTTTTCCTTTAAGATCGGGAACAAGACAAGGATAAGGATGCCCACTCTCCCCACTTCTATTCAGCACAGTACTGGAGGTCCTAGCCACAGCAATCAGACAACACAAAGAAATAAAAAGCATCCAGATGGGTAAGGAAGAAGTCAAACTGTCCCTGTTTGTAGATGATATGATATTGTACATAAAAAACCCTAAAGAATCCACTCCAAAATACTAGATCTAATATCTGAATTCAGCAAAGTTGCAGGTTACAAAATTAATACACAGAAATCTGTTGCATTCCTATGCACTAATGATGAACTAGCAGAAAGAGACATCAGGAAAACAGTTCCATTCACAGTGCATCAAAAAGAATAAAATACCTAAGAATAAACCTAACCAAGGAAGTGAAAGACCTACACTCTGAAAACTACAAGACACTCATGAGAGACATTAAAGAAGATACTAGTGAGGGGAAACATATCCCGTACTCATGGACAGAAGAATTAATATTGTCAAAATGGCAACCCTGCCTAAAGCAATCTACAGATTCAATGCAATCCCTAACAAAAAAACAACAGCATTCTTCAACGAACTAGAGGAAATTGTTCTAAAATTCATATGGAACCACAAAAGATCCCTAATAGCCAAAGCAATCCTGAGAAGGAAGAATAAAGCAGGGGGGATTATGCTCCCCGACTTTAAGCTCTACTACAAAGCCACAGTAATCAAGACAATTTGGTACTGGCACAAGAACAGACCTATAGACCAATGGCACAGACTAGAGAGCCCAGATAAAAACCCAAGCATATATGGTCAATTAATACACGATAAAGGAGCCATGGATATACAATGGGGAAATGACAGCCTCTTCAACAACTGGTGTTGGCAAAACTGGACAGCTACATGCAAGAGAATGAAACTCGATTATTGTCTAACCCCATACACAAAAGTAAACTCGAAATGGATCAAAGACCTGAATGTAAGTCATGAAACAATAAAACTCTTAGAAGAAAACATAGGCAAAAATCTCTTCAATATAAACATGAGCAACTATTTCCTGAATGCATCTCCTCTGGCAAGGGGAACAAAAGCAAAAATGAACAAATGGAACATCAAGCTAAAAACCTTCTGTACAGCAAAGAACACCATCAGCAAAACAAAAAGGCATCCAAAGTATGGGAGAAAGTAAACGACATATCCGACAAGGGGTTAACATTCAAAATATATAAAGAACTCACATGCCTCAACACCCAAAAGGCCAATAACCCTATTAAGAAATGGGCAGAGAATATGAACAGACACTTTTCCAAAGAAGAAATTCAGATGGCCAACCGGCAAATGAAATGCTCTCCATCTCTAATTATCAGGGAAATGCAAATTAAAACCAGAAGGAGACATCACCTCACACCAGTTAGGATGGCCAACACCGAAACGACTAGGAACAATAAATGCTGGCGAGGATGCGGACAAAGGGGAACCCTCCTACACTGCTGGTAGGAATGTAAACGAGTTCAACCATTGTGGAAAGCAATGTGGAGGTTCCTCAAAAAACTAAAAATAGAAATACCGTTTGACCCAGGAATCCCACTCCTTGGAATTTACCCAAAGAAAACAACTTCTCAGATTCAAAAAGACATATGCACCCCTATGTTTATTGTAGCACTCTTTACAATTACCAGGATACGGATGCAACCTAAGTGTCCATCAGTAGAGGAATGGATAAAGAAGATGTGGTACATGTACACAATGGAATACTATTCAGCCATAAGAAAGAAACAAATCCTACCATTTGCAACAATATGGATGGAGCTAGAAGGTATCATTCTCAGTGAAATAAGTCAGGCAAAGAAAGACAAATACCAAATGATTTCCCTCATTTGTGGAGTGTAACAATGAAGCAAAACTGAAGGAACAAAATAGCAGCAGAATCAGAGGCTCCAAGAAGGGACTAGCAGTTGCCAAAAGGGAGAGGTGGGGGAGGGTGGGTGGGGAGGAAAGAGAGGGGGATTGTGGGTATCATAATTAGTGCACATGGTGTGTGCTGGGTCACTGGGAAGACAGTCTAGCACAGAGAAGACAAATAGAGACTCTGTGGCGGCTTACTACACTGATGGACAATGACTGTAATTGGATATGGGGAGGGACTCAGTAATAAGGGTGAATGTAGTAACCACACTGTTTTTCTTGTGAAATCTTCATAAGAGTGTATAACTATGATACCTTAATAATAAAAAAAAAAGCTAATGTGAAATAGAGGTCCCAAGGTTACTAGGTGAAAAAACTTTGACTGGAAGAAATCTGCCTTTGGATTTAACTGTTTATCAGCCTCGCGCCAATTTTCCATTCCCCTTTCCTTGTGCACTTACACAGATTGCCTGAAGGGTGTGAGTTTCTCCCACAACTCTTACTCTCCACTTTGAATCAGAGAGGCCACATTTTCTGTGTGCATTTCCTGGGTGCCGGGAGACACTGGGAGACAGACCTGGACGTATATCGCCGAGGTTTCTATTCATGGCAGTTCCACATTTTTAATGCAAAATATTTTGAGGGGAAACATAATGTTCTAATTAAGATTATTGGATTGGAAACTTGATGGAGGCAGAAATTTTGGCCTGTTTTGTTCGCTGCTGTATTTTTTAAGCCTAGAACAGAGTCTGGCATATTGCAGATGCAGTAGATATTTCCTGAATGAATAAGTGAATGAGCATGAGCTGGAATCAGACCTTTGCTCAGACTCTTTGCATATATTGAGTATTCCACTGACAAATACTTATCATGGACCATCTGTGTGAGACATGGGAGTGTGGTGGTAGTCATGACAGAGTCCCTACCTTTATTTGGTTGGCTGTTTCAGTCATTGTATCTTCATAGCTATATAAAGGGATATGGCTATTACTGATATGAAGTTTAAATGACAGATTTAGTATTGAAGTGCTTGGTATAGGGCCTGGCACACATAAATGGTAGCTCTTGCTTCTACATATTTATGTTCTAATTTGCTACCTCTTTCTTATGCTCCTTGAGGATAAGTTTCTGATCTTTTGTATCATTTTATAAACATCAGTGTTTTTTATGAATGTTTAAGATTTAAGTATATATGTACATTTTGCTTTGTAAATTGTAAATAACTTACTAATAACTTATTACTAACATGATATTGTAAATGAACTTTTTTGTGCCATTGCAGAATTCCTGGATGTGTGTTTATGCTAAAGTATTTTTAAAAATCTAATTAATGTCTGTTATATCTTAAAAAAAAGAAAAAAAAAGATATCCAAATCTAGAAAAACAGTGTAAGTCACACAAGACAAAGGAGTCTAGCTTCATACCCAAAGAAAACAAAATCTCTGATTCAAAAAGATATATGCACCCCTATGTCACCACAGTATTTATAACAGCCAGTGTGTGGAGACAACCTAAGTATCCATCAATAGATGAATGGATAAAGAATAAGTGGTACACATATACGATGGAATATTATTCAGCCGTAAGAAAAAAGAAATCGGGCTATTTGCAAAAACATGGATGGACCTAGAACATGTTAGGCTAAGGAAATAAGCCAAGTGGAGAAAGAAAAACACCATGTGATTTCACTTATTTGTGGAATATTACAAACAAAACCAAATGAACAAAATAGTACTAGACTCATAAGACACTGAGAAATGACTGGTGGTTACCACAGTGGTGGGGTTTTGGGGTCGGTTGGTGGGAGGGTGAGGGGGTTAAAGGGCACAAAAATTCTCAATCATAATATAAGTTGGTCACGGGGATGGTAGTACAGCATGCAGAATAAAGCCAATGATTCTGTAACATCTTTCTATGTTGACACATTGTAACCACACTACCAGGGGTGACCATTTAATAACATGGGTGAATTTAGAACCACTGTCATATATATTGAAATGAATATAAGATGTGTATCAATGATACTTCAATAAAAATTAATAATTTTAAAAACAAATATTTTAAATAAATAAATGAAAGCCAAATAAAATAAGGTGATAGATTTTAAATCCACTGTTAAGATCTCTTGACTCAGAACTTGAAGCACCAGGGCTTCAGAGATGTCAATGTCAAAACAGATAAAAGAAAGAATGAGCAAATAATCCCGAACGCAAAAACTTAAGAGACATGATGACTAAATGCAACGTTTGGTCTTGGATGGGGGGTTCTGGACCAGAAGTTTCCTCCCTTTCGTATGGAGGGCATTGGTAGACAAAATTTGATCTGTGTGTTACTTAACAGCTCTGTACATGTTAATTTAATTTGCTAACTGTACTACAATCATATAAGAAATTCTTTTTATTAAAACTACACACTAATGTACTTAGGCTAAAGAGGCAATGTACTTGTAAGTTACTCCCTAATGGTTCAGGAAAATATTACACAGAGTGAGAGAGAAAGATAGAGAGACAGCAAAGGCACAGAGGGAGGACATGATAGAGCTAACGTGTGGGTAAAATTGTAATATTTCCAGAATATCTCACCTGGCTTTAGTGAATCTGTGTATCAACAGGAGTTCCTCAGGGGTGGAGAGTGGAACTTCATCTCCATATCAATGGGTAATTACCTGGGCAACTGGAGGGCTTCTGAACCTGAGAGGTTAGGGGGAGGTCTTGCTTGCTTCTGCCCGAGCAAAAAAGAGACCGCCACGGATTGCAGTTTGTAAGCAATAAACAGGTTTTAAACTTTATTTCTCCCTTTGACTGATTTCGGTTTTAGAGGTATTTTGTCCCAGTAGTTCCTCTCCCCAGAGTTACACATGATAAAATGTTAACATTTTTGGAATCTGGGTGAATGATGGAAACATTGTGTTGTAATTCTGCAATTTTCCCAATGTCTGAAATTATTGCAAAGTCCAAAGTTAAAAACTTTAATCCTTCTGGCTGGCTCCCCAACCACCCAGGATGAAAGGTAAAACTAGCATTACTCATAAAGCTTCTTCTTAACTAAACAGTGTCATCTCATGTCACTTTTCAGCCCCATCAAACAACACTCCCCCACCCTCAGACATTCTAAATTGTTCTTGAAAAGTCCTGCCCTCTCTTAACTCTTTGAACATGCAGAAGCTTAATGCAATAACCTGAGTGGAAGATTTCCAAAAGGGAAGTACACAAAAAAGGGAAAGGAATGACAGGTAACTCTCAATGCTGAAAAGTTTTAAGAAGAACCAGAGTAGTAATGACAACTCTGTGATTAAAAGTTTTATTCCTTGAGGGCTAGAGAAGCAGACCACTTGTCTTCAATGAGATTAGTAGTCCTAAACAAAAGGGAAGTCCAGTCAATCCCTGAGGCCCACAAAACACTAAGCAAAAAGCCCATCTCCCACAAACAGTGTTTGTACTAGCAATAACTCCTTCTTCTGTTGCCAGCTATTAATAACTGGAATCAAGGGCAAGTAAGGAGGATAAGTGATGGGGTGGGAAATAAGTCCTTCTAGCTGTAAGTACGGGGCAGACTGTGTTCTGGCTTACTTAGAACTGAATGCACTTCCATATAATACACTGTCGCTAATGATGATGGCTATAAACTTTTAGTACAGTATTTTTGATACATTATAGATTATTTTGCACTGATAAGTAGAAAGAGAATGAGTCTGAGGATCAAATGAACAAGCACAAGAATATTTCAGTGTAACTAGTAACTACTGAATTCTAAATAATGACCAACAATTTACTCTTCAGAAAAAAAGTCCTCTCTAAAACTGGGAGCCTCCCAGTAGAACTACATGTTGCCATATCTAATACACTCTCCATTTCCTAACCTCTGCCCACATCTTACTCTATGGCAGTGCTTCTGTAAATATAAAAACACTAGACTTAAGAGAAAATTCTAATTTGCAACAGGCATTAACATGAATGGTCTTAGAAAATATTCTTCTTCAACAATAATAATCCACAATTCAAATTATGAATTTGATTGAATTAAACCCTTGCTATGGCTTTGATTCACTTCAACATCTATTTTGGTACCTTTAAAAAAGATGTACCAGTTTTCGAATTTTTATTGAAACTATCCTTTATAGAAAGTCATAACTCTCTCTCCTTGCTGGCATTTCAGTTAGTATCTAACCAGTATCAATGTATCTTAGGCCACACAGAAATTCTCTAAAAAGCAAAGACTGTATTTTTTTAATTTCCTTAAAATTATATAAAAAGGTAAGTTTCAGGGTTCCGGGAAGATGGTGGCTTGAGCAGGGCGGCGGAAATCTCCTCCCAAAACCATATATATCTATGAAAATACAACAAATACAACTATTCCTAAAAGAGAGACCAGAATACACAGGACAGCGCACAGCCTGCATCTGCACCTGAGAGGACTCGGCAACCCACAAGGCGGGTAAGATACAGAGTCACGTCCCAGCAGGACCCGAGCACTCCCCCACCCCAGCGCACTGGCGGGAGGAGAGGATTCAGAGCCGGGAGGGAGTGGAAGCACAGGCCTGTGAAATAACCAGCCCGGGTAATCTGCACCAGGAGCGCTGACACAACATTGCGCAGTGTAGCGGAGATTGGAGAGGCAAAAGGTGCACATTTTGAGCTGGGAACACAGCCAGGTCCTTGCAGCTGGCTCCCGGGAAAAAGGAAAGTGTGGGCTTTTTTCAGCAGTCTTACGATCGTCCCAGCACACTCAGCCCACCAGGCTGGGAGTCCTCAGGAATTTCGGACCCCTTGGTTGGCAACTGGGAAAAATTAGCCGCACTGAAACTTCATACAGAGAACAATAGCCTCCCATTCGTTCCCGCCCCGGCCAGAGTTGTAAAAGGCCCAGCGGAGTGGTGCGGCCGCAGCTGCGGAATAGTGGAGCAACAGCGCCACCTACAGCATCCTTACAGAATCTACTCCCAGTGGGCTGTTTTTTTTCTTTCTTTTTTTTTCCTTTTTTTCTCTTTTCTTTCTGTTCCTTCCTTTTTTTTCTTTTCTAAAGACTTAAAGAGCCCAGCTGACATCCTCGTCACCGGCCAGTGACCAGTTCTATCGCCAAGAAAAGACAGGAATATGGTACAGACAAAGCTCACCCAGCAACACCAGAAATGGAACCTGAAGGGATGGAAATACACAGTCTTCCTGAAAAAGAATTCAGAATAAAAGTCATAACCATGCTGATGGATCTACAGAAAAATATGCAAGAGCTGAGGGAGGAAGTGAGGGAAGTCAGGAGAGACAATGCACAAATGAGACAAGCCATCGACAGGCTTAGCAGCAGACTGGACAAGATGCAAGAGACTGTTAATGCAATAGAAATCAGAGAACAGGAATACAGAGAAGCTGAGGCAGAGAGAGACAAAAGGATCTTTAGGAATGAGAGAATATTAAGAGAACTGTGTGACCAACAATATTCGCATTATAGGAGTACCAGAGGAAAAAGAGAGAGAAAAAGGGATAGTAAGTGTCTTTGAAGAAATAATTGCTGAAAACTTGGCAATGCTGCAGAAGGAAATAGTCTTGCAGTCCACGGAAGCCCACAGATCTCCCAACACAAGGGACCCAAGGAAGACAACACCAAGACACATAATAATTAAAATGGCAAAGATCAAAGATAAAGACACAATATTAAAGGCAGCTAGAGAGAGAAAAAAGATCACCTACAAAGGAAAACCCATCAGACTACCATCAGATTTCTCAACAGAAACCCTACACGCCAGAAGAGAATGGCATGATATATTTAATGTAATGAAATAGAAAGGCCTCGAACCAAAAATATTGTATCCAGCATGATTATCATTTAAATATGATGAAGGGATTAAACAATTTCCAGACAAGCGAAAGCTCAGAGAATTTGCCTCCCGTAAACCACGTCTACAGGACATCTTGGAGGAACTGCTCTAGAGGGAAGCACTCCTAAGGCTAAAAAGATCTCATCAGAGAAAATAAAATCATAGCAAAGAAAGCAGACCATCCAAATACTAACTATAGACAAAGAATAAAACACCTAGTATGTAAAGAATGGAGGAGGAAGAATAAGAAGGGAGAGAAATAAAGGAACATCAGACTGTGTTTACAATAACTTAACAAAAAAGTTAAGTTAGATTCTTAGATAGTAAAGAAGCAACCCTTGAACCTTTGGTAACCACGAATCTAAAGCCAGCAATGGCAATAACTACATATCTATCGATAACCACCCTAAATGTAAATGGACTGAATGCATCAATCAAAAGACACAAAGTAACAGAATGGACAAAAAGGCAAGACCCATCTATATGTGGCCTACAAGAAACTCACCGCAAACCCAAAGATATACAGAGACTAAAAGTGAAGGGATGGAAAAAGATATTTCATGCAAACAACAAACAGAAAAAAGCAGGTGTTCCACTACTTGTATCAGACAAAATAGACTTCAAAACGAAGAAAATAGCAAGATATAAAGAAGGACATTACATAATGATAAAGGGATCAATCCAACAAGAGAATATAACCATTATAAATATATACGCACCCAACACAGGAGCGCCGGCATATGTGAAACAAATACTAACAGAATTAAAGTAGGAAATAGACAGCAAAGCATTCATTTTAGGTGACTTCAACACACCACTAACTCCAAGACAGAAAATAAGTAAAGACACAGAGGCACTGAACAACACACTAGAACAGATGGACCTAACAGACATCTACAGAACTCTACACCCAAAAGCAACAGGATACACATTCATCTCATATGCACATGGAACATTTTCCAGAATAGAACACATACTAGGCTACAAAAAGAACCTCAGTAAAGTCAAAAATATTGAAATTCTACCAACCAACTTCTCAGATCGCAAAGGTATAAAACTACAGATAAATTACAGAAAGGAAACAAAAAGCCTCACAAATACATGGAGACTTAACAACATTCTCCTAATTAATCAAGGGTTAACGACAAAAGCAAAACAGAAATCAAAGAATATATGGAGACTAAAGACAACAACACAAAGCCACAACTTCTGCGGGACGCAGCAAAGGCAGTTCTAAGAGGAAAGTATATTGCAATCCAGGCCTATTTAAAGAAGGAAGAACACTCCCAAATGAATAGTCTAAAGACACAATTACTGAAATTGGAAAAAGAAGAACAAATGAGGCCCAAAGTCACCAGAAGGAGGGACATAATAAAGATCAGAGAAGAAAGGAATAAAATTGAGAAGAATAAACAATAGAAAAAAATCAATGAAACCAAGAGCTGGTTCTTTGAAAAAATAAACAAAATAGATAAACCCTTAGCCAGACTTATTAAGAGAAAAAGAGAATCTACACACATAAACAGAATCAGAAATGAGAAAGGAAAAATAATGACAGATCCCACAGAAACACAAAGAATTATAAGAGAATATTATGAGAATCTATATGCTAACAAGCTCCAAAACCTAGAAGAAATGGACTTCTTAGAAAAATACAACATTCCAAAACTGACCAAGCAAGAAACAGAAAAAGTAAACAGACCAATCATCAGCAACGAAATTGAAGTGGTAATCAAAAAACTACCCAAGAACAAAACCCCTGGATCAGATGGATTCACCTCTGAGTACTACCAGACATATACAGAAGAAATAACAACCATTCTTTTTAAAGTTTCCCAAAAAATAGAAGAGGAGGGAATACTTCCAAACTCATTCTATGAAGCCAGCATCACTCTAATACCAAAACCTGGCAATGACCTTACCAAAAAAGAAAATTAAAGACCAATATTCCTGATGCACGTAGATGCAAAAATACTCAACAAAATATTAGCAAACTGAATTCAAAAATACATCAAGAGGATCATTCACCATGATAAAGTGGGATTCATCCCAGGGATGCAAGGATGGTACAACATTCGAAAATCCATCCACATCATCCACCACATCAACAAAAAGAAGAACAAAAACCACATGATCATCTCCATAGATGCTGAAAAAGCATTTGACAAAATTCAACATCCATTCATGATTAAAACTCTCAACAAAATGGGCATAGAGGGCAAGTACCTCAACATCATAAAGGCCATATATGACAAACCCACAGCTAACATCATACTTAACAGTGAGAAGCTGAAAGCTTTTCATCTAAGATTGGGAACAAGACAGGGATGCCCACTCTCTCCACTGTTATTCCACATAGTACTGGAGGTCCTAGCCATGGCAATCAGAGAAAACAAAGAAATACAAAGCTTCCAGATTGGTAACAAAGAAGTCAAATTGTCACTATTTACAGATGACATGATATTGTACATAAAAAACCCTAAAGACTGCACTCCAAAACTACTAGAACTAATATCTGAATTCAGCAAAATTGCAGGATACAAAATTAACACACAGAAATCTGTTGCTTTCCTACACACGAACGATGAACTAACAGAAAGAGAAATCAGAAAAAAAATTCCATTCACAGTTGCATCAAAAAGAATAAAATACCTAGGAATAAACCTAACGAAGGAAGTGAATGACCTATACTCTGAAAACTACAAGACACTCCTAAGAAAAGTTAAAGAGGACACTAACAAATGGAAATCCATCCCATGCTCTTGGCTAGGAAGAATAAATATTGTCAAAATGGCTATACTACCTAAAGGAACCTATAGATTCAACGCAATCCCTATCAAAATACCAACAGCTTTCTTCAATGAACTCGAACAAATAATTATAAAATTCATATGGAACCACAAAAGACCCCGAATAGCCAAAGCAATCCTGAGAAGGAGGAATAAAACAGGGAATTACACTCTTTGACTTCAAGCTCTACTACCAAGTCACAGTAATCAAGACAATTTGGTATTGGCACAAAAACAGAGCCACAGACCAGTGGAACAGAATAGAAAGTCCAAACATTAACCCAAACATATACAGTCAATTAATATTTAAAAAGGAACCTTGCATATATAATGGGGAGATGACAGCCTCTTCAGCAGCTGGTGTTGGCAAAACTGGACAGCTATATGTAAGAGAATGAAACTGGACTACTGTCTAACCCCATACACAAAAGTAAACTCAAAATGGATCAAAGACCTGAATGTAAGTCATGAAACCATAAAACTCTTAGAAAAAAACATAGGCAAAAATTTCTTGGACATAAACATGAGTGACTTCTTTATGAACATATCTCTCCGAGCAAGGGAAACAAATGCAAAAATGAACAAGTGGGACTATATCAAGCTGACTTCTGTACAGCACAGGACACCATCAGTAGAACAAAAAGACATCCTACAGTATGGGAGAATATATTCATAAATGACGTATCCGATAAGGGGTTGACATCCAAAATATATAAAAAACTCACGCACCTCAAGAAACATAAAGTTGGCAATCCAATTAAGAAATGGGCAGAAGACATGAATAGACACTTCTCCAAAGAAGAAACTCAGATGGCCAACAGGCACATGAAAAGATGCTCCACATCACTATTCATCAGAGAAATGCAGATTAAAACCACAATGAGATATCACCTCACACCAGTGAGGATGGCCAACATTCAAAACAGAAACAACAACAAATGTTGGTGAGGATGTGGAGAAAAGGGAACCCTCCTACACTGCTGGTGGGAATGCAAATTAGTACAACCATTGTGGAAAGCAGTATGCAGTTCCTCAGAAAACTCAAAATAGAAATACCATTTGACCCAGGAATCCCACTCCTAGGAATTTACCCTAAGAATGCAGCAGCCCAGTTTCAAAAACACAGATGCACTCCTATGTTTATCGCAGCACTATTTACAATAGCTAAGAAATGGAAGCAACCTAAGTGTTCATCAGTAGATGAATGTATAAAGAAGATGTGGTACTATACACAATGGAATATTATACAGCCAGAAGAAGAAAACAAATCTACCATTTTCAACAACATGGATGGAGCTAGAGGGTATTATGCTCAGTGAAATAAGTCAAGCTGAAAAAGGTAAGTACAAAATGATTTCACTCATCTGTGGAGTATAAGAACAAAGAAAAAAACTGAAGGAACAAAACAGCAGCAGACTCACAGAACCCAAGAACGGACTAATAGTTACCAAGGAGAAAGGGACTGGGGAAGATGGGTGGGAAAGGAGGGACAAGGGGGAAAATGGGGCATTACGATTAGCAGATGTAATGTTGGGAGGGCATAGGGAGGGCTGTAGAACTCAGAGAAGACAAGTAGTGACTCTATGGCATTTCACTATGCTGATGGACAGTGACTGCAATGGAGTTGGTGGGGGGACCTGATGAAGGGGGTAGTTTAATCACTATAATATTGCACATGTAATTGTAGATTAATGATACCAAAATAAATTATTTAATAAATAATAATAAATAAATAAAAATAAAAAGGTAAGTTATAAATTGTTTCTTCTTTAAATTATTTGAATAGCACAATATTCACTATTAAGTATTCTTTATCATTTACCTATAACTTAATAAATGGTATTTTAAAATATATTTTAAAATATATGCCAGGATAAAGACAGATAAATGAATTCAGATGGAGAGTGATTCTAAATATCTCATAAACAAAATCACAAAAATTTGGGTCATAATGCATAGTATTTTAAAATACTAAAATCCGGATTATGAGTGCCACGTTTCAATGCAACATTTTATAACATGATTAGCATATTTTCAAGAAAACCCTACTGTATGGATGGAGAGAGATGGTGTATAACACTCAATCTTTATTTAGCTATATTACCACTTAACATCATACACACTAAAAAGTCCCTTCTCAAATATTCCCAAGGCAAGCAAACAAGTCTAATGATAATAAATTTTTAGTGTGTTTACCCCATAACCTTTATAGATTACCAGAAAATCTTAGTTATTACAAAATAAAATGCACAAATGGATTTTAAGATTGACAACAAAATCAAGTTGCACTGAATTTACATATGCTAAAAGTGAAATCGAAATAGTATTTATATACTAATGAAAATACCAACCGCTAAAATGTAAAGCTAAACAAGACTGACTGAATACAATGTTTTTTATTCTAGTATTCAACAACTGCAAAAAAATCATAAAATGAAAAATCTCATTCCTAGAGCAAAAATAAATTAATAAATATAGTCATCAGCACTGTATTTATTAAGCACTGTAGTACACTTAGTAATTGCCCTTTAAAAATAGCATGACTGGGATATTAAGATAATTATGATCATACAATAAATAATGATCATACAATAAATACTTCTTTAAATAAGATAGTGCTCATGAAATGACTGAACAGAAGACTTCCCTTTTAACAATTTATAATGAGCCCTACCTGAGTCCCTCCTTCACGGATTCAAAAGCAGCTGAAAAACAAATCTCATGCTGCTGCTTCCTAAAACAGCTAATTAAAACATTATTTCCTTTTTTTCCATCAGCAAACCAAACAACACACAGCGACATGGAATCCTTCAGTTGTCCTATCACAAAACCACCTTATTAAAGAAATCAAGATGAATTATGCATACTTGCCACCTAAGGTCTACAAAAATTACATGGGTAAACCTAACAAGTTCTCTGAAGGTGAATATAAAGGTATAACTACTATTTCATTCATAACTGAAAAATTCACCTAAAAAGGAAAATTTAAGCATTTAAATGTTTACCTTGAAAAATGGCACAAACCATAAATTCAAACCAAATTTTTTTTTAATAACATTAACATTTCAACCACCTTCCCAAATCCTAAGTATCTGCAAACTTGAAAATGTTAGGTGATTTAGTTTTTAACACAATCTGTAGAAATATTTTCCTAACTAGTTCATACCAACTTAAGTGTAACAGTAATAGTCTCCAATTGAAAATGGCCTTTGTACCTTCACTTAGTTAAAAACTATTCATAGTAGTATCCTTTTCCTGTGTGGCAGTATGTCCTATGAATGATTCTACAGTACTTACTCTTCATTTACAAAAATTACTTGTACCCTTTAAATAAAAAATGTAAGCAGAGAACAGGTAGGTCAGAAGAAGACAGATTAGTATTAAGCAAGCTTTTAGTGTTTTAATTATAAGGCAAGATAGTCTCAAATGGTATGACACTTGGCCATTAAAATAAATAAATAAATAAACCACTAGCATCACTTGGGTAGGAAAACTCAAGAATATACAGAACTTCAAAAACTGTTCTCTTATAAAGGGGAAAAGTTGATGAGATTTTTACTTATATGTGGAAATAATCGGTAAATAACATGTAACAAACTTTATTGCTGAAGTCACCTAAAGATTTCCCAAGATGACCACAGTAATACATACAAGAAATCCTTCTCATGCTTTCAACAGAGTTGTACTTCAAATTTTCTGTTGAAATGGATACAACCATATTCACAAATATAGCATTATTTTAAATCTACTCTTTGACTTAGTACTCTTCATTAGTCAAAATTTTTCAGTATTTCTATGTCTCCATTCATCTATCAAGTACTTGATTTTATCTAAAAAAGGAATAAATCTATTAAGTAGATGTGCTACATATTTAGCAACAACAAATTCACTTACTTTTTTCTCTTTCTCATGATGTTTATCCTGAGAGTGAGAGGAAGAATCACTTAAACTTTGATCATATGACCTATTAGATCCCCGTTTGCTCTTTTTCTAAAAAAGAAAATATATATGTGTATATATATATATGTATGTGTATATATATATATATATATATAAATTTTTAAGTACTCTGTTAGGCTTAAACCAATTCAAGTATGAAGTATTTAAAAACGTTCTATTGAAGTAAAAAAAGGTCTACTATTTCAAGTTATATAATCCAGTTTAGATAACATCCATATATTATCTACTGCATTGTAAAGGAAAATCTAACCCTAAATTTAATAATAATCCCATATTTTTGTATATTTATTAAAATGTGTGAAAACAGACTATGTTTTCAAGTAAGCAGTAGCTTATCTGTCACTTCATAACAAAACCACTTCATTAAAGAAATCAAATATAATTTTCAATGTTTCAAAGAAAGAAAAGAAATTCAGAGAATGCCATATTGAAGGATGCCAAGACTAGAAAAAAAAAAAGAAAATATTTGAAGAGTTATTTTATGCCACTAGGAAAAGCAAGAAGTCCTTTAATCATACTTTCAGTATTAAGCCTTAGTTTTCTAAAGACTTCTCTCTGCAGGTCATTAAGAAAAAAATTAAAGGAAATGTCAGTATTATATCCATGTATTTTTAAAAGTATTACTGAAAGCATTACATATTTTAAATACACAATTTTATAATAAAGGATGATGGTGAGAGTTACTTGAGGTGTTAAAAACCTGGTGGTACCATTACTAACCAGGTTAAGTTAGATCAAAATGACTATCAAAGATGCTTAAATTCCATACAAATCTGACCTTGTACAATCTTACTAAGTTATTAAACACTTTTTTCCCCATGTAGGAAATGGGGTAACAACATGTCAGTAACTAGCAATGAACAATTCCATTTACACAAGCTTCAAAATCCATTATCATTATTTCTGTATTTTATTCTATCATCTCCCATTTAGAAAATGAAGAATTTCAACAGGATTTTAACATCCAGAAGCAAAATTTTCAATTTGATTATCTCTTAAAACACTTCAATATTGGGATTAAAAAAAAATCAAAGTTTCCACATCAAACAGTATATACATACTCTTAAGTACTTTATATGCATGAACCAGAATGTTGGAGTCATAAGCAGGCTATTGAGGAAGTGGCCCATAGTGATATAATTTATTAGAAGAAGGGGAAGGAAGGAAGAAAGGAAGGGAGGGGAGGGAAGGGGAGGGAAGGGGAGGGAGTGAGAGAGAGGGAGAAAGAAAGAGCCCCATTCACAAGGGAAGGTTTAAAAAAAGAAAAAAGAAGACCTAAGAAAAGAAGTCTTAAGCTAACAGTATATAAATCTAATCATTATCATTAAGAATTTGGGACATTAAAGAACTATTAGTCCTTCAAAAGAACATGGACACAAAATATGTAACAGTTAAATATTGGTAACTCAATGCTACTCTAACAGTAAAGAGTGAACAAATCTACATATTCCCAAAGTTACCTTTAAATATATTTTTCTCAAGATATTTAACAGGAATTTACAAAACAGACTTGTTTCAGTTTACAATTTCCTCATAAATAAAAATGAAATTAAGTAAATAAAAAAATCAGTAATATTAACAAAGCAAAAAGATGAGAAACAAATGATAATCACAAAACATAAAATCAATATGAAAAATAAAATTACCTGAAAACAGTGTTACAAATATAAAGAATGCTACAATCACACATTTTGTTTCACTACTAAATGTATACCAACATTTAATATTAACACTTAATACATATTCTAAGTTAGAACATTTTGGAATATTCACTTTTATAAATGAACCCAAACAAAGCAAAATCTTTTTAAATTACACCTTTTTAAAATTCTCAATAAAAAAACATGCTAAGCAAACTCAATTTCAAGCAGAAATCAAGGGAAAAGGAATGCCTATTATGTCATTTTTATAAAAGAGTGACTCTTGTCAAAACTAATTATTGTCATTTTAATGTTAAATTCAAGACAAAGTCTTACCAGCTTACTAAAATGGTATTTACAGTAGCCACAGTATTGGACGTTATCTGCACCATTACCTTCTTCTTCACAAAGTAGTCCGGCAAATTGCGCACTGAAAATAAAAGCCACATGTATAAATAAGATCTCAAATTATAGTACATAAATGAATTACAATTTAGTTCCAAGTATTTACAATTGTAACAAAATTTTACATCTCCTAAAAGCAAAAGGGAAAATCGAAGACTTTATTCTAGCTGTGACGAAATACACTACGCTCAACCTGCAACATTTTTTTAAAGCCATATTTACAGGTTAAAACCTTTCACCCATCTTTAACAAAGATGAAGATTTATGTACATGCATGTTTTACATCACTAAATAGACATTAAATTTAATACTAAACCTTTCCCCATAATTAACACTTTATTTTACTTTTTAAATTTGTATCACAGGTATAAATGGAAAGAAAGGCCAGGACACTAAAAGACTGCAATGTTGATACATTGATGGTTCACCCCTGAATACAGACTACACA
Organism: Phataginus tricuspis; assembly: GCA_029783875.1. NCBI lineage: Eukaryota > Metazoa > Chordata > Mammalia > Pholidota > Manidae > Phataginus > Phataginus tricuspis. The sequence goes on along the minus strand of JAQQAC010009376.1, from coordinate 13,904,501 downwards.
TTGTTAAAAGGATACTGCTTCAAGTCATAGCACAGTACAGTAGGAAAAAAAAAGTAAGCAGGGTTTTTCAGTCAAAAATAATGCAAGAGGGGATTCCAGATGGCGGCATCAAAGGTGAGACAGAGGACTCCTCCCAAAACCACAAATAGTACGAAAAATATAGTTAATTACTACAACTAACCCTAAAACAGCAACAGGAAAGAAGGCTGAAACAGACTACATACAGACATCAGTAACAGAGTAGACCTCAAGAAAAAGGGCACCAGCTCTGCTCCCCAATGACCCCCAACCTCACTCTAGGGGCTGAGCATCTCCAGAGACTGGAGCTTCTGGGCACTAGAGGGCACCACGTAGAAATATGAAACGTCAAAAAAACATGGTTCAGACGAAAATCTCACAAACCCCAGAAAAAGGGCCAAATGAAACAGAACTGAGCAATCTTCCTGAAAGAGAGTTCAAAATAAAAATCATAAACATGCTTACAGAGGTACAGAAAAATATTCAAGAACTCAGGAACAAATTTAAGACAGAGAATCAATCATTAATAAATTCCATATCTGAAAAGCAACATACAACGGAGGGACTTAAAAGCAGATTAGATGTAGTAGAAGACATGGTACATGGAATAGAAATTAGAGAAGAGGAATACAAAGAAGCTGAGGCACACAGAGAAAAAAGAATCTATAAGAATGAAAGAATACTGAGAGAACTGTATGACCAATCCAAACGGAACACTGTTCACATTATACAGGTACCAGAAGAAGAAGAGAGAGGAAAAAGGGATAGAAAGTGTCACTGAGGAGGTAATTGCTGAAAACTTCCCCAATCTGAGGAAGGAGATAGTCTCTCAAGACATGGAGGTGCACAGATCTCCCAACACAAGGGACCCAAGGAAGATAACATCAAGACATATGATAATTAAAATGGCAAAGATCAAGGATAAAGACAGACTTTTACAAGCAGCTGGAGAGAGAAAAATGATCACATACAAAGGAAAACCATAAGGCTATCATCAGATTTCTCAACACAAACCTTACAGGCCAGAAGGGAGTGGCATGATATATTTAATGCAATGAAGCAAAGGGCCTTGAACCAAGAATACTCTATATGGCAAGGTTATCATTTAAATATGAAGGAGGGATTAAAACAATTTTCAGACAAGCAAAAGCTGAGAGAATTTACCTGCAACAAAACAACTCTATGGTGCATTTTGGAGGGACTCCTATAGATGGAAGTATTCCTAAGGCTAAATAGATGTCACCCAAGAGATAGACAAAGTGTACAGAATATGATTCATAACATACAAAGAATGGAGGAGGAAGAAAAATAAAAAGGAGGGAAAAAAACAAAAAAGAACCTTTAGGTTGTGTTTCTAACAGCACAGGAAGTGAGTTAAATTTGACTGTTAGATAGTAAGGGAAATACCCTTGAACCCTTGGTAACCACGAATCTAAAGCCTGCCAATGGCAATAAGCACATACCTATCGATAATCACCCTAAATGTAAATGGTCTGAATACACCAATCAAAAGACATAGAGTCACTGAATGGATAAAAAAACAAGACCCATCTATATGCTCCCAACAAGAGACTCACTTCAAACCCAAAGACATACACATACTGAAAGTAAAGGGATAGAAAAAGATATTTCATGCAACTAATAGGGAGAAAAAAAGCAGGAGCTGCAGTACTTGTATCAGACAAAACAGACTTCAAAACAAAGAAAGTAACAAGAGACAAAGAAGGACATAACATAATGATAAAGGGGTCAGTCCAACAAGAGGATATAACTTATAAGTATCTATGCACCCAATACATGATCACTTACATATGTGAAACAAAGTACTAACAGAACTAAAGGGGGAAAATAGAATGCAATACATTCATTTTAGGAGACTTCAACACACCACTCACTTTAAAGGACAGATCAACCAGACAGAAAATAAATAGACAGAGGCACTCGACAACATATTAGAAGAGGTGGACCTAACAGACATCTACAGAACACTCCATCCAAAAGCAACAGGATACACATTCTTCTCAAGTGCACATGGAACATTTTCAAGAACAGATCATATACTAGGCCACAAAAAGAAACTCAGTAAATTCAAAAAGATTGAAATTGTACCAACCAGCTTCTCAGATCATAAAGGTATGAAAAAAGAAATAAATTACACAAAGAAAACAAAAAAGCCCACAAAGACATAGAGGCTTAATAACATGATCCTAAATCACCAATTGATGAATGACCAAATAAAAACAGAGATCAAGCAATATATAGAGACAAATGACAAGAATAATTCAACACCACAAAGTCTCTGGGATGCAGCGAAGGCTGCGCTCACAGGGAAATATATTGCAATACAGGCCAACCTCAGGAAAGAAGAACAACCCTAAATGAACAGTTGAACTCACAATTAATGAAACTAGAAAAGGAAGAACAAATGAGGCCCAAAGTCAGTAGAAGGAGGGACATAATAAAGATCAGAAAAGAAATAAATACAATTGAGAAGAATAAAACAATAGAAAAAATCAATGAAAGCAGGAGATGGTCCTTTGAGAAACAAACAAAACATATAAACCCATAGGCAGACTTATCGAGAAAAAAAGAGAGTCTAGACACATAAACAGAATCAGAAATGAGAAAGGAAAAAACGCCTGGACCAGATGGTTTCACTGATGAATTTTATCAAACATTTAGTGAAGACCTAATACCCATCCTCCGTAAAGTTTTCCAAAAAGTAGAAGAGGAGGGAATACTCCCAAACTCACTTTATGAGGCCAGCATCACTCTAATACCAAAACCTGGCAATGACCTTACCAAAAAAGAAAATTACAGACCAATATCCCTGATGAACATAGATGCAAAAATACTCAACAAAATACTTTTGAATACAAATTCAAAAATACATCAAAAAGATCATCCATCATGATCAAGTGGGATTCATCCCAGGATGCAAGGATGGTACAATATTCGAAAATCCATCAACATCAACCACTACATCAACGAAAAGAAGGACAAAAACCACACGATCATCTCCATAGATGCTGAAAGAGCATTTGACAAAATTCAACATCCATTCATGATAAAAACTCTCCACAAAATGGGTATAGAGGGCAAGCACCTCAACATAATAAAGGCCATATATGACAAACCCACAGCAAACACTATACTTAGAGTGAGAAGCTGAAAGCTTTTCCTCTAAGATCAGGAACAAGACAAGGATGCCCACTCTCCCCACTTTTATTCAACATAGTTCTGGAGGTCCTAGCCACAGCAATCAGACAATACAAAAAATGAAAGGCATCCAGATTGGCAAGGAAGAAGTCAAACTGTAGGTGTTTGCAGATGACATGACACTGTACATAAACAACCCTAAAGAATCCACTCCAAAATTACTAGATCTAATATCTGAATTCAGCAAAGTTGCAAGTTACAAAATTAATACACAGAAATCTGTTGCAATCCTGTACACTAACGAAGAACTAGCAGAAAGAGAAATCAGGAATACAATTTCATTCACAATTGCATCAAAAAGAATAAAACACCTAGGAATAAACCAAACAAGGAAGTGAAAGATTTATACTTTAAAAACTACAAGACCCTCATGAGAGAAATTAAAGAAGAAACCAATAAGTGGAAACACATCCTGTGCTCATGGATTAGAAGAATTAATATTGTCAAAATGGCCATCCTGCCTAAAGGAATCTACAGAATCAATGCAATCCTTATCAAAATACCAACAGCATTTTTCCATGAACTAGAGCAAATACTTCTAAAATTCATATGGACCACAAAAGACCCCAAATAGCCAAAGCAATTCTGAGAAGGAAGAATAAAGCAGGGGGATTACACTCCCCAACTTCAAGCTCTACTATAAAGCCACAGTAATCAAGACAATTTGGTACTGGCACAAGAACAGACCCAAAGACCAACGGAACAGACTAGAGAGCCCAGATATAAACCCAAGCATATATGGTCAATTAATTTATGATGAAGGAGTCATGGATATACAATGGGGAAATGACAGCCTCTTCAATAGCTGGTGTTGGCAATACTGGACAGCTACATGTAAGAGAATGAAACTGGATTACTGTCTAACCCAATACACAAAAGTAAACTCAAAATGGATCAAACACCTGAATGTAAGCATGAAACCATAAAACCCTTAGAAAAAAACATAGGCAAAAATCTCTTGGACATAAATATGAGCAACTTCTTCATGAACATAATATCTCCCTGGGCAAGGAAACAAAAGCAAAAATGTACAAGTGGGAGTATATCAAGCTGAAAAGCTTCTGTACAGCAAAGAACACCATCAGTAGAACAAAAGACATCCTACAGTATGGGAGAATATATTTATAAAGGACATATCCGATAAGAGGTTGACATCCAAATTATATAAAGAGCTCATGCACCTCAACAAACAAAAAGCAAATAAGCCAATTAAAAAATGGGCAGAGGATCAGAACAGACAGTTCTCCAAAGAAGAAATTCAGATGGCCAACAGGCACATGAAAAGATGCTCCACATGGCTAATCATCAGAGAAATGCAAATTAAAACCACAGTGAGATATCACCTCACACCAGTAAGGATGGCCGCCATCCAAAAGACATACAACAACAAATGTTGGCAAGGATCTGGAGAAAGGGGTACCCTCCTACATTGCTGGTGGGAATGTAACCTAGTTCAATCATTGCGGAAAGCAATATGGAAGGTTCCTCAAAAAACTCAAAATAGAAATATCATTTGACCCAGGAATCCCACTCTTTGGAATTTACACAAAGTATACAAGTTCTCAGATTCAAAAAAACATATGCACCTGTATGTTCATTGTAGCATTATTTACAATAGCCAAGATATGGAATCAACCTAAGTGTCCACCAGTAGATAAATGGATAAAGAAGATGTAGTACAATGGAATACTATTTAGCCATAAGAAAGAAAAAAATCCTACCATTTGCAACATGGATGGAGCTAGAGGGTATTATGCTCAGCAAAAAAAGTCAGGAAGAGAAAGACATACCAAATGATTTCCCTCATTTGTGAAGTCTAACAACAAAGCAAAACTAAAGGAACAAAACAGCTTTCCCTTCCCGAAAGTTAATTTATTACAGACTTCATAAACCCATGCATTAAAAGCCTAGAAAGGAAAGCATGTGCCTATACTGACTGCCAGGTATAGATTAAGTCTTAAAATTTAAAAGGACATGGTTATTCCCAAACTTTTCTTTTGGACTGTTGTCTGTTATGTTGAGTATTTTGTTTTTCGTAACTTTTTCTCTTGAAATTTTGTGCCTAAAAGGTATCTAATTTTTTAGGACAAAGCCACTAGAATACTGAGAATGATGGCAATTGCTCTTTCCCCCTTGAAACAGACACTGAAAACACACTATCACTCATTAAATAATTATTAAGTTTTCAGGCACTACACTAAATTTACCTGTATCTGCATTCTTAATCCTAATAACAAATCAAAAGGGAAGTAACCAGCAGAAGTATTTTAAACAAAATGAAAATGAATGAAGATATTAAAGCCAGGGTCCACATATTAAAAATTCCCTGGCAAATAAATATACTCCATTATCAGAATTATCTTTATTACAAATATGAAAATCTAAACATAGAAACTATCTCAATAAAACTTACTGTAAATAATATATATGTACCTAACTAAGTCTTTAACTTAGCTGGTATTCCCAACTTTAGCTGTGTACAATGATGGAGACACACTTACCACGTCACATGGAAAGCCTGCCGACATCCATGTTTATTACATGTCATGCAAGCACCAGTGGCTGCTTTGCTTTCTCTTCCTTGTTCGTCACAAATGTAACAAGTCTTAGGGAAAGAAATAAAAACAAAAACAAAAACAAAAATTAAACAAAAACTGTACAAGTGCTTTACAACAATCTTGATGTACAATTATCTTCAGAAGTTAAGATCACATTTGTCATCTAGCCTTCTTTCCTTTAAAACATGAATTTTTTCCAACAATAATCTAATTTTTACAAATACTAATATAAAATCATAAGGACATATGAACAGTCTTAATAGGATTTCACAGAGGCATTGTCTCCCTTAGACTCAAAAACCCTTCAAGATAGAAAGACTGTCTAAAGACACTGAGGCCAAGGGCCAGGACAGCCTCTACCACATCTCTGTCTTAACACCTCCTCACCAATATTTAATTGATTCCAGTAACAAAAGTGTAAAAAGAGATTTGTCTTTCTTTCTGCTATAAGCAAGCTTTTCCAAAGAAGTTTGATACAAAGAGTTGGAACCTAAGAGATGAACGATAGTCCTATGTGAGTGAGCAAGGTTTAGGTCATTCCAACTGTTCACAAGAATCCCACAAATCGGCGTCATTCATCCCTGCCAACCTGACATATTGGTATGAAGGGCATTTTAGCTAAGGAGATGAGAGATGCCCCAAAAGTCATCAGCCAATGAACACTCCCAGAAACTTTGACTAACATCTATCTGGTCCTTTTCCCAGGTGAAAACGGCTGACAGTACCACTTTTTTATGAAAGACTGAATTATATAAAATGGCAATCTACAAGTATCTGTGTAAAGTGAATAAAATTATCAGCTCGTTAAGTGAAATAAGCTAGATGGAGAAAGAAAAACACCATATGCTCTCACTTATTTGTGGAATATTACAAACAAAACAAAACAAAATGAACAAAAAAGCAGTAAACTCATAGACACTGAGAAGTGATGGGTGGTACCATGGGGGGAGGGGCTGAGTTGGGTAGGTGGGAAGGGGAAGGGGTATAAAGGGCACAAAAATTCTCAATCATAACGAAAGTTGGTCACAGGGATGTAGTACAGCATGGAGAGTACAGCCAATGATTACACCTCTAAAAAGAAACTCATTTCTGAAGAGGAAATAAGGTATAAACTAGACAATTTATATGGGACATATATTTTTAAGCCTTAGAGAGGTTTCCTCCCACTATACACTATGGTGTCAAGTAACACCATTCAACAATATTTGCAAGACCACAGTTCCAAAATTTATAAGACCACAGTTACCTAGTATCTAATCAGATAAATAAATTTCAACTCTATTGAAAAACAGAGATTCAGACTGGAATGGAATTACAAAGATTATTTTGTACCTCTAAAAAGTAAAATCCCACATTAAAGCAAACCTAGACACACAGAACAAGAGCATCTCTATTCAAATTATAAGAAGAAAATCTCAAAAAATTTACAGTGGAGGATTTAACATTTTTTTTAGCCTATAATGATCAAGAAGATTTAACAAAGAAAAGGACAGAGCAGACTGAAACTGTAACATTTAGACAGCAAAATTCAGGGAAATATGCAAATAGGCCTCAAAAAATATCTCAGTAACTTCTAAAGATCTAACAGTGAAGAGACACCATCATTTGACCATTCAGTAAGACTAAAACTTATGCTGTGGGGGAAAAAAAAAAGAAAAACAGGAGGTCAGAGTTCCATACTTCTAGAATAGCAAAGTGAAGAGCCCCACGGATCCTATCCCCAGTAAATAAACCATTTCACAGGTAAAAAACAACCATTTAAAATTTCTGAAAACTATCCTGAAGACATGTATCAATAGAGAAAAATTTATTCAAGAAAATCTGTTCAATCTCGATAGAAACTTTGTGGCATTTGAGCCATGATCTGCTTCCATCTCTACCTCCCTGCCCCCAACACACAGCTCCCTTTGATGGAAATTCCCCTCTAGGTGGATATGGTCAAGAAGTGAGGGCTACTCTCCTCCCAGCTTCTAGTTTTACCCTAGAAGGGTTAGGTCTCCAGGTATTCTCATCCTGCTCAGCCCTAGAAGTTCCCACCCTGCCATCACAGCAAGTATCTTGGGACCCTAATATCACTTCCCCAGCTTGCTAATAGGATGGAAGTTCCAAACTAGGGGCTACTACACCCTTTCCTCCTTTCAGCACTCTGTCAGAGTACAAGTGTCTCTTTGGAGAAGAAGGGTGATGTCCAAGTCCCCAGCTCTAGAGTAATAGTGCAGAGGACTAAGAGGATAAGAACAAAGAGCTCAGGAAACAACAAATGCTGGCAAGGGTGCGGAGAAAGGGGAACTCTCCAACACTGTTGGTGGGACTGCAAATTAGTTCGACTATTGTGGAAAGCAATACAAAGGTTCCTTAAAAAACTAAAAATAGAAATACTGTTTGACCCAGTAATTCCACTCTTAGGAATTTACCTGATGAAAAGAAGATCCCCGATTCAAAAAGACATATGCACCCCTATGTTTACTGTGGCACTATTTACAATGGCCAAAGTATGGAAACAACCTAAGTGTCCACCAGTAGATGAATGGATAAAGAAGATGTGGTACATATACACAGTGGACTGTTATTCAGCCATAAGAAGAAAACAAATCCCATTTGCAACAACATGGATGGAGCTAGAGGGTATCATGCTCAGTGAAATAAGTCAGGCAGAGAAAGACAAATAACAAATGATTTCCCTCATTTGTGGAGTATAACAACAAAGCAAAACTGAAGGAACAAAATGGCAGCATATTCACAGACTCCAAGAAGAGAGTAGCGGTTACCAAAAGGTAGGGGTTAGGGAGGATGGGAGTGGAGGGAGGGAAAAGGGGATCAAATCAAGAGACATTACAATTAGCACTCGCAATATAGGTAGGTCACGGGGAAGATGGTATAGCATGAAGACAAGTAACGACTCTATAGCTTCTAACTACACTGATGGACAGTGATTGCAATGGGGTTGGGGGGGACTTGATAATATGGATGAATGTTGAAACCACAATGTTACTCATGTGAAACATTCACAAGATTGTATATCAATGATACCTTAATTAAAAAAAGAAAACCAACTGCTCAGCAGCTCTACCTGAGAAGACTGACTTTGAGAAAACCTGGAGTGGATAAAAAGAGACAGAAACTATATCTGAAGAAATAATGGCTGAAAACTCACCCCAAATTTAATGAAAAGCAGGAATCTACATATCCAAAAAGGTCACCACTTAAAACATTGAAAGCCTAAAATAAAATCATGAAAGCAATACAGAAAAATGGCTCATCACATACAAGGACACCACAGTGAAATGAACACCTAAGGTCTCATAAGAGACCATGGAGGACACAAAGCAATGCAGTAACATTCAAAATGCTGGAAGAACAACACTATCAGCCAGGAATACCATACCCAGCAAAGCTGTACTGAGAAATGAAAGTGAAATAAGGACATTCTCAGACAAACAAAAACTGAGATACTTTGTTGCTCCAAACCTAATTAACAAGAAATACTATATGAAATTTTTTAGGCTAAAATTAAGTGACATTGGACAGCAGCTGTAACACACCAAAGAGCTCCAGTCAATTAGACTTCAAAAAAACTGTAATTTTAGAAAAATAAATAACACAATCCAATTTTAAAAATGCCACAAATAGCAGGTGATTATGTAGGAAATGATAAAAGTATGATTAGATACTTCCTTCTCATTTTTTAATTTAAAAATCAATAGCATAGAACAATGTCCATAAATTGTATTCTTACAGCACGAAGAAAATAACAGATTTTAGCCACATATAGAAAATGAGCCAGACTGAGGGTTACAGCTATTTCTATCAATTTTCTACAACTTTTCTGAATGGTAATATGAATGTGATGTTTAACTCCCTTATTCTACATGGCTGCTATATTTATATGCAAAGATTTGTTCACACAGAGAATGGTCTCTGTATTACAAGTGCAGAAAAATAAGAATAACACTATTAATTTGTTCATACTATATGTTCCTAGGTAACCTATTTATTTTTAAAAGATTCAATTTCATAATCACCCTGTATATATGACACCCCCCCAAAAAAATCTATAAGGCATAGTTGTGTATCTATCAATATTTTGTTTAAGCAAAACTAAAAGGAAAGGCAGAAAAATATTTGTGGTATAAATAAAGGCAAAAACTTGGTATCATTATTTAAAGAGCTCATAACTTAAAAAAACAACCTAACAATTTAAGAGAAATGGGCAAAAAGCACAGACAATTAATTCACAAGAAATACCACTCTGATGACATGACAACCAAATAAATGAAAATCAATTTCAGTTATCAAATTAACAAATCAAAAATGATAAAAATTGAGCAAAGAGGACAATTTCTACACAAGAGGTATGAATAGTTCCAGTTGCCCTTTACTTTTCCTGCCCCATCAATACTTCTATTTAAGCAACATGCCTACAGACTGCTTCTGATGTCATGTGGTAAAATAGCATTTTCGTAAGTTATTAGCTATATAAACTTGGGAAACAATGAGTTAATACTATCAGAACTTTAGAAATAAGTGTAATCTATGATATAATAATTCTAATTTGAGATTTCTAGCCAAAAGAAATAATCCAAAACACAGAGAAAAAGGGCTTGGAAAAACAGTACTTTTGTCATGCTTTTATTTATAACAGGAAACTAACTAGATGAACCTCGATAATAAGGGAATGGTTAAGCAAATTATGGCACAAACATTAGAGTCAATGAAAATTAAGTAAAGAGCCATGAATAAAATCTGAGTATTTGGCATAATTATAATTCTTTATGGGTCAAAAATGGTTAGAAAAAATGGCAAAACACTCAAAATGTGTATTTAATTTCAAATGTCTTATTTTTTAAATACATCAAATATTAAGTTAATAACTTCACTATTATTTGATATACTCTAAAATTTGGTAATTCTCATCATGACCAGGAAGCACAGAGTCTAAAGATCTGTCCAATATTCCTACGATCCTCCAGAATGTATATGGAAAATATTTTGTTATATGTCATTTTTGGGATATGCATTATTTCTGTGGAAACATTCTTTTGTTTATCAGAATCTTGATGACCCAAAAAGGTAAAGAACCACTCACTAGTTTAGAAAAATTTGACATGCCTTTGAAGTATGTCTTCCTGGAAACCTGACACAATTTGCTAAGACTGACACTGAAAATCAAACTCACACATATCACAGGTTACTCGGTTTTATGTAGATTTATACCAAGCTAAAATAGAGTAGACTAATAATTTATGTCCTGATTCAACGTGCTAGTGTTACATTATGAGAAAAAAAAGGAAGTCCCAATACACAACTCTCCCTGGATCTGTATTTCATTAAGCCATCAAGTGACTTTAAAGTTATCTGTTTTAAAGTTGTCTAAAAATTTCCTTGTGAATTACTGGATACACTTTTACATTTTGGCAAAAAAACAAAAACAAAAAGATTCTCAAGAATTTTGTGCAGAACACTAAACTATTTTATTAAAATTAAAGTACCAGTATATAATTAGGCACATGCACATCAGAAGCGGTCTGTAGGCTTTTTGTAGTTGCTTAAATAGAAGCCTTGATGGGGCAGGAAAAGTAAAGAAGAGCACCTGAACTATTCATATCTCTTATGTAGAAATTGTCCTCTTTGCTCAATTTCTAATGATGGAATGGTATCTAGGTACCCAGGGTTTTCTAAGTGAAATGACTTCTAAGCCCAGGTGTCTAGAACCAGAGTTGCTCTGTTAGAAACTTAGAACTAGGAAACTGAGTCAGTTTCCTGCAGGGAATTCAGAAAAAAATGTGAGGCAGAATTAGAAATTATATGGAAGCAGAAACAGACCATAGACAGAGAGAAAAGAGACTATAGGACTTGCATCAAAGATGGAATGGATGCTACTTAGTCTCTGACTAGATTTCTAGTTCCAGGTCCAACTCCCCATGTGTGTTGTGAGACTGCCTATTGTATCCTTTCAGCCAACCCGATTTGTACTTCAGCTAGTTTAGTAAATTTAATTTGACTAGAATAAAGTCTTTGACTTTAACCGGTTATAACATTTCTTCTATAGAAAAACCAAATTTGTCAAATTTGTCTTGCCTTATTTTAATAACAGATTGCCTAGCAATGTAATCTCCTTTTAAGTAGGAATGTCAATAAAATCTTCTCTTAATTATACTTATCAGATTATATAAACATCTATCATCTAGGAGTACCCAAGATACCAAATGAGCATGAAAAAAACTGATACAGGCAATTGGTATGTTGGTGAGATTACAGAGTTTAATTCCATGAACAATATTAAGTTAACTGCAGTGTACTGCCACTTTCAGAAGTTTAGATTGGAATGCTGCCTTTGGAAGTAAGAGGAGCAAAAATAACCCTGAAGGAAATTATACTGCCATTCTTCCACAGTCCTTAGTAAACCCTATTTAATAAAACAGCCTCTGAGACTTGGAGTTGAAAAAAAGAAGGCAATTAGAAGTGAAGCTGAACACAGAAGCACTGAAAGAACAGAATGAAAAATAATTCACTGTTCCCTGAGAAAAAGAAAAACAATACCAAATACAACAGAATATCTTCAAGTATGTACTAAGGGAAGAAAGGCAGACAAAGGCAACGGAGAGAAGACAAAAAGAGAAATTCAAATTTGAGAATCAGTTGAGGTAACAAAACAGTAAATAAAGATACTGCTTTTCTTTTCCAAATGACTCAGTTGCCCAGAAAAGAAAAAAAGAGCTTAAGTGTTTATTTGAGTAACTAGGATAAAGTGACAAGCAGAAACAAACACACATTAGATATATACAAAAGCAAATACTCAATACTTCGGCAGAAATGTCAATTACATACTGGGGTCTTATCATGATTTCTTAATATATACTAGAGGACAATTTGTAGACACAAGACTTGATGATTGCAACAAGGTAACGAGTCCTACAAACATGCCGAGAATTCAATGTCTCTGTTCTAAAAAAATGAGTCAGTTAACTCCTCTACATATACTCTACCTCAGGTGGTAATGCTATGACTAGTATCTTGAAACCGAAAAGCCACTCTGATTTTTCTTCCTCCTAATCTTCTGTGTCATACTAATCAGATCAAGCCTAGTCAGTCCAACATCTTATGTTATTACCTAAATGCCTCTGTCCCTTCCTCACTCCTACTGCTCTCTACTTCAGACCCTCATTATTAACTCTTTGAAACACTGCAAAAGCCTAAATCGTTTCTGTGGAACTGCTCATCTCTCTTATCCTCCCTCTCCCAACCCTTTCACTATCTGTTTGGATGGTAGCCCTAAGCACATCCCTCCCAAGGAAGCATAAAAACCCTTCAATTCTACATATTCCTCATGTTTCCAACAGTGCCTAGAACATGTAATAGGGCATGTCATAAATGCGCTAAATGCATGGATGGATATATGAAATATTCAGCTCCATTATCTGAAACCTAGTTTTCAAAAGAGCACTAACAGGAGTCCTGAAAATCAGAATAATTAGTGCTTTCAAACTATTTTACCCACATACTAAATATATTATTAATATATTTATATATTGAATCTTAAAACTATCCACCACTATTCCTTTTGAGAAAAACTGAAGGGAAGTTGGGCTACGAATTTCTAAGTTTCTCAAAGCTTTCACAATTCAATGACAACATGGTTTATGGTGATTTTTATGACCTTTTAAGATCTTTCCTATACTTAAAAATACTCATTCCTTCATGGTCATCTAAAAAATAAAGAACATTCAGAAGGATATACAGGCTATATAAATCACCTGCCAACTACTCTCTATAGAAACTGTAGCTTTCTAAAATAAATGCTTCCTTGACTCAGAAGAACAAGCCTCTACCTTAAAAATGTTTACAAACCCCCATGTTGCCCCAATATTCACATTTCTTAAAAATGATTAAAGGGTAACTTAAAAAGTAGTATGTGTCATTCATTATATTTATTAACAAATGTACTTACCAGTGAAATAAGGAATAGATAACAATATAACAAGTCAAAACATAAAAATAATCTGGTGACAAGTGAAATTGGCCATTATATATTTAATAACATGTAAAAATTTAACAACATAACAGGTCAACACAGTGAACTATCTGATATTTAGATATGCTATACAGACATTCTAGAAAATTCCTTTCCTATCACTCATAAAATTTCTTTTTCCCCCCTAAATCCCCAATTGTTCCAGCTACACAGAATTATTCTCTGAACTGCCCACCATCTCCCCTTTGCACCTACTACCCTACCCTAGTTTATGTTAATTTCTCTGTCTGGAATTACTTGATCCTTTTCTCCATAGGTCAAATTCCTAGTTATTCTGCAAAGCCCCCCTAATTTCTTTGAATGTCTTAATCAATTCCTTAGGCAAAAATAATCCCTCCTTTCATTTTATTCAGTATCAATTCATTCAGATTCTTTATTACTACAGTTATCACTCACTTTTCAAAAATTCATGTTCTGCTACTTTTGCAAAAGACCTACTCTAGTACCTGTTTCTGTTGAGAGAAACCAAAAGATAATTTTTGCTTTTAGAAAAAAAGGGTGAAAAACAACAGCAGCATTAAACATTCATTCTGCAGCAAGCAGTTACAGAGGCAGCAAGCACCCTGAGCAGCAAGAGTGCCATCACCAGACTCCTTCTACAGGAGAACACTTAGCATCTCAGCATCCAGCCATCAGAGGTTTGACCTGTGTCTGTGAGCATCTGTGCTTCATCTTGATTTACTTCCTGCATCTATTCGCAAGATGTGTCCTAAAGTATCAGAAAAGCCTGAAATTTTGGGGTCTGGAAACACTCAAAAATTTTCGCTTACAAATTAATTGTAATTGCTTCTTCACTATACACTGTTTTGGCTTAAAAAACATTCACAGAACACTTTACTTTTGGATAGCAGGGGAAACCTATATTCATGATATATTATTATGATTATTATTGTTAGACCTTGTACTTATATGTTTATTTGACTGTCTTTTTAACTGAGAGTGTCACGTCAAGAAAAACCCTTTATTTTATGCATCCTTGAATTCCTAGAGTCTAGCATAATGCTTGATACAAATTAGATCGTAGTAAGTGTCCAGTACATTAATAAATGCTCTCCAAATGATCCTTCACCACACCTATTAAGGATTGGTGTCTTCCAAAATTCAACAATCCGTTTTCGAATTGTTCCTATTATTTCAGAATTACATGCCCAATTAGCCATATTGAATATATCTGTGAACAAAATGTTGATTTTAAGACTAACTATACAAAACACATCAATATCCATAAAAATCCAAGACACAGATTAAAGATGGCAGTGTGACAGGTGAGAAAGAAACCTCCTCCTAAAACCACATATAATATGAAAATATAATTAACCCTGAAAGACCAACAGGAAGGAAAGAAGGCTGCACTGCACTGGATACACCTGGAGAAAAGAGAAGACCTCATGGAACAGCATAACGTAACAAAGCTATAACCTGGTGGGGCCCAAGCCATTCCCCAACCCCAGCTCACCAGCAGGGGGAAGAAAAACAGCGGGGAGTGGAGGCCTGGGACTGCTGAACACCTAGCCATGGAGATCTGCTCTGGGAGCACGAACCTACATTAGATGTCGCTCTGGTGATTTAGTGGGGGTGGAAAGCTAAGACAGGCGGAATACCTGGAGAGACGGAGATTCCAGCTGCATGTGGAAAACAGGGGTTCATATCCGACTGATCTGGGTGGGCAGTCTGAGAGACTTCCTATCAGCGAGAAGGCTGCAAAAGGCGCAAGGACTGCACAGAGCTTACTGCTCAGGAGAAAGGACAAATAGACAAAATTGTCCAGGCAAACTCTACCCAGCAGATTGGGAGATTTCACAATCTTCAGGAGTTCCATCCCCCTGGCTGTCTACGCAGCCCCAAGGCCCCCCACCGTGATACACAGCCTGCCGTGTCTTCCTCCCGGCTGGCCTGCACAAGGCTCAGACACACTGGCCTGCCCTGGTGTCAGGCCAGCCAGAGGGAAGTGCAACCCATGGCAGCTACAAACAAAAAGCATAGAGGCTTACACCGGTGTGTTTGGCCCACTGGTTCTGGCAGTAGAGACAGGAATAGCAGCCGGAAAGCAGGAAACAGCTTTTTCCTAGCCCCAAGCACCAACACCGATCCCCTGCGAACCCGGACATTGCTACAGGGGCTGAGCAGCTCCAGAGAGTAGAGCTTCTGGGCACTAGAGGGCAACACAAACAAATTATGAAATGTCAAAGGAACCTGGTTCAAAGCAAAATTATGAATAAACCTGAGAAAGATTCAAATGAAATCGACCTCATGAATCTTCCTGAAAGACATTTCAAAATAAAAATCATTAACATGCTCATGGAAGTACACAAAAATATTCAAGAACTCAAGAACAGATTTAGGATGGAGAACCAATCGTTGAAGAACACAATGGAGGGTATTAAAAGCAGATTAGACCCAGATATAAACCCAATCACATATGGTCAATTAATATATGATAAAGGAGCCATGGATATACAATGGGGAAATGACAGCCTCTTCAACAGCTGGTGTTGGCAAAACTGGACAGCTACATGTAAGAGAATGAAACTGGATTACTTTCTAACCCCATACACAAAAGTAAACTCAAAATGGATCAAAGACCTGAATGTAAGTCATGAAACTATAAAACTCTTAAAAAAAACATAGGCAAAAATCTCTTGGACATAAATAAGAGCAACTTCTTCATGAACACATCTCCCCAGGCAAAAGAAACAAAAGGAAAAATGAACAAGTGGGACTATATCAAACTAAAAAGCTTCTGTACAGCAAAGGACACCATCAATAGAACAAAAATACATCCTATGGTATGGGAGAATATATTCATAAATGACATATCCGATAAGGGGTTGACATCCAAATTATATAAAGAGCTCACGCACCTCAAAAAACAAAAAGTAAATAAGCCAATTAAAAAATGGGCAGAAGATCTGAACAGACACTTCTCCAAAGAAGAAATTCAGATGGCCAAAAGGCACATGAAAAGATGCTCCATACTGCTAATCATAAAGAGAAATGCCAATTAAATCACAATGAGATGTCACCTCACACCAGTTAGGATGGCTAACATCCAAAAGACAAACAACAACAAATGTTGGCGAAGATGTGGAGAAAGGGAAACCCTTCTACACTGCTGGTGGGAATGTAAATTAGTTAAACCATTGTGGAAAGCAGTATGAAGGTTACTGAAAAAACTCAAAACAGAAATACCATTTGACCCAGGAATCCCACTCCTAGGAATTTTCCCTAAGAATGCAGCAGCCCAGTTTCAAAAATACATATGCACCCCTATATTTATCGCAGCACTATTTACAATAGCCAAGAAATGGAAGCAACATAAGAATCCATCAATAGATGAATGTATAAAGAAGATGTGGTGTATATATATACAGTGGAATATTATTCAGCCATAAGAGGAAAACAAATCTTCCATTTGCAACAATATGGATGGAGCTAGAGGGTATTATGCTCAGTGAAATAAGCCAGGCAGAGAAAGACAAGTATCAAATGATTTCACTCATCTGTGGAGTATAAGAACAAAGGAACAAAACAGCAGCAGACTCACACAACCCAAGAATGGAGTAACAGTTACCAAAGGGAAAGGGACTGGGAACGGGAGTGGGAAGGGAGGGATAAGGGGGAAAAAGGGCTATTACAATTAGTACACATACTGTAGCAGGGGGCAGGATACGGGGAAGGCGGTATAACACAGAGAAGACAAGCAGTGAATCTACAGTATCTTACTACACTGATGGACCGCCACTAATGGAGTAGGTGGTGACTTGATAATAGTGGAAGTGTAGTAACCATAATGTTGCTCATGTAATTGTACATTAATAATAGCAAAAAAAAAAAAGCAGATTAGATACGGTGGAGGAAAGAAAAGTGAAATAGAAGTTAGGGAAGAGGAGTACAAAGAAGCTGAGGCACAGAGAGAAAAAAAATGAAACAATGCTGAGAGAACTGTCTGACCAATCCAAACGGAACAATATTTGCATTATAGGGGCACTAGAAGAAGAGAGAAAAAAAGACATAGAAAGTGACTTTAAGGAAGTGTTTGCTGAAAACTTTCCCAGTCTGGGGAAGGATTCAGTCTCTCAGGCCATGGAGGTGCACAGATCTCCCAACACAAGGGACCCAAGGAGGACAACACAAAGACATATAATAATTAAAATGGCAAAGTTCAAGGATAAGGACAGACTATTAAAAGCAGACAGAGAGAGAAATAAGATCACATACAAAGGAAAACCCATCAGGCTATCGTCAGACTTCTCAGCAGAAACCTTACAGGCCAGAAGGGAGTGTCATGATATACTTAATGCAATGTAACAGAAAGGCCTGAAGCAAAAATACTCTACCCAGCAAGGTTATCATTTAAATTTGAAGGAGGGATTAAACAATTTTCAGATAAGCAAAAGCTGAGAGAATATAGCTCCCACAAACCATCTTTACAGTATATTTTGGGGGGACTGCTATAGATGGAAGTGTTCCTAAGCTGTTACCAGAGGCAATAAAAAGGGATAGACAAAGAGTACAGAATATGATACCCAATATATAAAGAATGGAGGAGGAAGAAAAGGAGGGAAAAAAGAACCTTTAGATTGTGTTTGTAATAGCATACTAAGTGAGGTAAGTTAGACTCTTAGATACTAAGGAAGTTACCCCTGAAGCTTTGGTAACCACGAATCTAAAGCCTGCAATGGCAATAAGTACATAAATATCAATAATCACCATAAATGTAAATGGTCTGAATGCACCAATCAAAAGACATAGAGTCACTGAATGGTTAAAAAAATAAGACCCAACTATATGCTGCCTACAAGAGACTAACTTCAAACCCAAAGAAATACACAGATTAAAACTGAAGGGATGGAAAAAGATATTTCATACAACTAATAGGGACAAAAAAGCAGGTGTTGCAGTTTTGTATCAGACAAAATAGACTTCAAAACAAAGAAGTCACAAGATACAAAGGACATAACATAATGATAAAGAGGTCAATCCAATAAGAGAATATAACCATTATAAATATCTATGCACCCAACACAGGAGCACCGACATATGTGCAACAAATAGTAACAGAATTAAAAGCGAAAATAGACTGTAATGCAATCATTCTAGGAGACTTCAACACTCCACTCGCTACAAAGGACAGATCAACCAGACAGAAAATAAGTAAGGAGACAGAGGTATTGAAAAACACTTTAGAACAGATAGACCAAACAAACATCTACAGAACTCTCCACCCAAAAGCAGCAGGACACACTTCTTTTCAAGTGCAAACGGAACATTTTCCAGAATAGACCACATACTAGGCCACAAAAAGAGCATAAGTAAAAAGACTGAAATTGTACTAAGCAACTTCTCAGATCACAAGGGTATAAAACTAGAAGTAAATTGTACAAAGAAAAGAAAAAGGGTCACAAAGACATGGAGGCTTAACAACATACTCATAAATATTCAATGGATCAATGACCAAATTAAAACAGAGATCAAGCAATATATGGAGACAAATGAAAACAACAGCACAACACCCCAACTTCTGTCAGAGGCAGCAAAAGAAGTTCTAAGAGGGAAGTATATAGCAATCCAGGCCTATTTAATGAAGGAAGAATAATCCCAAATGAATAGTCTAAATGCACAATTACTGAGACTGGAAAAATAAGAACAAATGAAGCCCAAAGTCAGCAGAAGGATGGATAAAATAAAGAGAAGAAATAAATAAAATTGAGAAGAATAAAACAATAGAAAAAATTAATGAAACCAAGACCTGATTCTTGAAAAAATAAACAAAATAGATAAAACCCTACCCAGACTTAATTAAGAAAAAAAAAGAATCTATACACATAAACAGAATCAGAAATGAGAAAGGAAAAATCACGATGGACAACACAGAAATACAAGAAATTATTAGAGAATACTATGAAAAAATATATGGTAACAAAATGGATAACCAAGAAGAAATGGACAAATTTATAGAAGAATACCACATTCAAAGACTGACCCAGGAAGAAACAGAAAATCTAAACAGACCAATTACCAACAATGAAATTGAATAGCTTATCAAAAAACTACCCAAAAACAAAACCCCTGGACCAGATGGATTCACTGCTGAATTTTATCAGACATTTAGAGAAGACCTAATAACCCATTCCCCATAAAGTTTTCCAAAAAACAGAAGAGGAGGGAATACTGCCAAACTCATTCAATGAACCCAGCATCACTAAAATACCAAAACGAGGCAAAGACACTACAAAAAAGGAAAACTAGAGACCAGCATTCCTGATGAATATAGATGCAAAAATACTCAACAAAATATTAGCAAACTGAATTCACAAATACATCAAAAGGATCATACAGCATGATCAAGTGGGATTCATCCCAGGGATAGAAGGATTGTACAACATTCTAAAATCCATCAATATCATTCAACAAAAAGAAGGACAAAAACCACATGATCATTTCCATAGATGCTGAAAAAGCATTAGACAAAATTCAACATCCATTCACGATAAAAACTCTCCACAAAATGGGTAAAGAGGGCAAGTACCTCAGCATAATAAAGGCAATATTAAACAAACCCACAGCCAACATCATACTTAACAGTAAGAAGCTGAAAGCTTTTCCTCTAAGATCAGAAAAAGACAAGGATGCCTACTCTCCCCTTCTTATTCAACATCGTACTGGAGGTACTGGCCACAGCAATCAGACAACACAAAGAAATATAAGGCAACCAGATTGGTAAAGAAGAAGTTAAACTGTCATTGTTTGCAGATGACACAATATAGTACATAAAAAACCCTAAAGAATCCACTCCAAAACTATTAGAACTAATATCTGAATTCAGCAAAGTTGCAGGTTACAAAATTAATACACAGAAACCTGTTGCATTCCTATACACTAACGATAAACTGGCAGAAAGAGAAATAAGGAAAACAATTCCATTCACAATTGCATCAAAAAGAATAAAATATCTAGGAATAAACCTAATGAAGGTAATGAAAGACCTACATTCTAAAAACTACAAGAAACTCTTAAGAGAAATTAAGGAGGATACTAATAAATGGAAATTCATCTCATCCTTTTGAGTAGGAAGAATTAATATTGTTAAAATGGCCATCCTGCCTAAAGCAATCTACAGATTCAATGCAATCCCTATCAAAATACCAACAGCATTCTTCAACAAACTGGAAAAATAGTTCTAAAATTCTTATGGAACCAGAAAGACCCCGAATAGCCAAAGCAATCCTGAGAAGGAAGAATAAAGCAGGAGGAGATTCTCACTTCCCAACTTCAAGTTCTAGTACAAAGCCACAGTAATCAAGACAATTTGGTACTGGCACAAGAACAGACCCATAGACCAGTGGAACAGAATAGAGACTCCAGATATTAACCCAAGCATATGTGATCAATTAATATATGATAAAGGAGTCATGGATATACAATGGGGAAATGACAGCCTCTTCAACAGCTGGTGATGGCAAAACTGAAAAGCTACATATAAGAGAATGAAACTGGATTACTGTCTAGCTCCACACACAAAAGTAAACTTGAGAGGGATCAAAGACCTAAATGTAAGTCATGAAACCATAAAACTCTTAGAAGAAAATACAGGCAAACTGTTGAATATAAACATGAGCAACTTCTTCATGAACATATATCGATAGGCAAGGGAAACAAAAGCAAAAATGAACAAGAGGGACTATATCAAACTAAAAAGCTTCTGTACAGCAAAGGATACCATACCATCAGTAAAACAAAAAGACATCCTACAGTATGGGAGAATATATTCATAAATGACGTATCCGATAAGGGGTTGACATCCAAAATATACAAAGAGCTCATGCACCTCAACAATCAAAAAGCAAATAATCCAATTAAAAATGGGCAGAGCATATGAACAGACACTTCTCTAAAGAAGAAATTCAGATGGCCAACAGGCACATGAAAAGATGCTCCACATCCCTAATCATCAGAGAAATGCAAATTAAAACCACAATGAGATATCACCTCACAGCAGTTAGGATGATAAAGGAGTCATGGATATACAACGGGGAAATGACAAAACTGAAACATCCAAAAGACAAACAACAACAAATGTTGGTGAGGACGCAGAGAAAGGGGAACCCTACTTCACTGCTGGTGGGAATGTAAATTAGTTCAACCTTTATGGAAAGCAGTATGGAGGTTCCTCAAAAAACTAAACATAGAAATTCCATTTGATCCAGGAATTCCACTCCTAGGAATTTACCATAAGAATGCAGCAGCCCAGTTTAAAAAAGACATATGCACCCCTGTTTATCGCAGCACTATTTACAATAGCCAAGAAATGGAAGCAACCTAAGTGTCCATCAGTAGAAGAATGGATAAAGAAGATGTGGTACACATACACAATGGAATATTATTCAGTCATAAGAAGAAAACAAATCCTACCATTTGCAACAACATAGATGGAACTAGAGGGTATTATGCTCAGTGAAATAAGCCCGGCGGAGAAAAACAAGTATCAAATGATTTTATTCATTTGCGGAGTATAAGAACAAAGAAAAAACTGAAGGAACAAAACAGCAGCAGACTCACAGAACCCAAGAGTGGACTAACAGTTACCAAAGGGAAAGGGACTGCGGAGGATTGGTGGGGAGGTTTAAGGGAAAAGGGGGCATTATGATTAGTACATATAATGTCGGGGTGGGGAGACACAGGGAAGGCAGTATAGCACAGAGATGACAAGTAGTGACTCTATAGCATCTTACTATGATGATGGACAGTGACTGTAATGGAGGATGTGGTGGGGACTTGATAATGGGGGGAATCTCGTAACCACAATGTTCATGTAATTGTATATTAATGATACCAAAAAAATAACATAAAATAAAAAGATTAGAGAAAAAAAATCCAAGAAACATATATAGCAACCATATTTAAGGAATAATACATAAAGGAAAGAAAAATTTGATGAATGAATATACCATGTCTCTAGAATGGAATATTCAAATATTGTAAAAAGATAATTTCTTCATCAAAATAGTATCTCACTGAAACACCAGTATTATCAAAATTGTATTTTCATAATCCTAATGCTCATCTGTAAAAAAGAAATACATGATACTATTTGTTCTACCATGTACCAAGATGTATATAAAATCGTAATAATTTAGAAATGTTGTACAAGCATAAAAATAGACACAACAATGTAACAGAAAAAAGTCAAGAATAGCCAAGAATTTAATAATGGTTCAAACAGTATTTCAAATCACTGTGCAAAACAGATTATTCAACAGCATTTTAAAGGTCGACTGATGATGTGGGAAGGGGAAAGTTAAACATATCTCACCATAGTCTAAAATTAACTCTAAATGGAGAACAGATTTATATCTAAATAATTTATTCATGCTTCTATCCTCCTTCCCTTAATCCTTGAATACTTTGTATTAAAGCCATAAAGTGGGGCCAAGCATGGTAGCCTCCATACAGGCGGAAGGGGCACAGACCAACACAAGGGTCAGAGCCCTAGCAGGGTTGGCTCCCATGAGGGTGCTTTGGGTAAAGGTGGAGGCAGTGTTACAGTGAGGTGTCTGAACCTGAGCAAGCGAGACCAACCATGGAACAGGAAGAGGGGTGATGGACTGAAGCTGAATTTCAAACCTCAAACATGATGAAAAGAGCAGTCACGTGGGGACAGCAGTAACAACCCAGAGTGGGGTGTGGGCCTGAACTTGTTCGGAAAGGCCTCTGCACTGGGGATGGAAGCAACAGGAGATGTGTTAATACAGAAGACTGATCAAATAAGTAAATATTGCACCAAGAGTATTAAATACAGACAAAAAAAAATTAGAACGAACCCTGTGTTACTGGATAAGGTTTTAAGAAATTTAAAATTTAACTTAAATTTTAAATTTAAAATGTACTTCTCCATATACAGACACATGCATAGATATATGTGTATGTATATATATTTCTATATTCAATCAGAAGAATCACTGTGACAACAGTCTTTAATATATACAGATAAGTAAGTATAGAAAAGATAAAGGTACAAATGTACGCGAAAAGATGGTGGAATAGGAAGGCAAAGATGGAAATTTCCTCCCAAAAACACATAAAAGAGGAAAATACAGCAAATGAAACTAGACCTGAAAACAACCCGAACACTGTACGACAGATCCCCTACGCCTGAGGAAGAAGAAAGGACCACACAGAGAAGGGCAAGGGGACAGGTGTTCAAACCCACTGCTGTGGATCCAACCACTCCAAATCTGCACATTGCTCACCCACCCCATTAATCTTGTAGCCCCATCATTACTACAGGCCAGGCTGAGGTCAGCCCCACCCACAACAAACTCAGCAAAGATTCCTGAGGTGATCAAAAAGGCAGCAGTGGAAGCAAGTTGCCCGCTCAGACTTAGACCACTACAGAAACCCGACAGAAAGGAGGTCCCTCCCATGGCACGCCAACAGCTGGTGGCACCACAAAATAGAAGCAGCCACAAGTGAGGAAAGAATCCTAAGCTTCTGGTCATCAAAGCACACCATCTTTCACAAATCTATTACTATATAGGGAAGAAAGCATAGCAGAGACATTGAGCATAAAGGAAGAAACACAGGAACTCTGAAAAAAAGGAAAGGCAGAGGAACATGACCCAAACAAAACTACAGGCCAGAAAGAAGACTAAACTGAACAGAGATCAGCACTCTTCTTAATAAAGATTTCAAGTTAAAATTCATAAAAATGCTCACGATTTACAGAAAAGTATTAAAGATCTCATACAGGCCTTCTACAAAGAGATAGAAAACCTGAAAATGAGACACTCAGAGCTGAAGAATACAGTTATCTGAAGTGAACCTTATAATGGAGGGATTTAAAAGTAGATTAGATCATGTAGAGGAGACATTAAATGAAAGAGAAATTAGAGAAAAGGAAAACAAAAGAGCTGAGGAACAGAGAGAAAAAAGGATCTCTCAGAATGAAAGAATGATTAGAGAGCTGTATTATCAATCCAAACAAACAATAGTCACATAATAGGGGTACCAGAAGGTGAAGAGAAAAACAAAGGAATAGAAAGTCTCTTTTCAGGAAGTAACTGTTGAAATCTGTCCCCGTGTGGGGAAGGAAATAGGTCATGGAAACACAGAGAACCCCTAACAAATGGAACGCCAGCAAGACACAACCAAGACATAATAATTAAAGCAACAAAGAAGAAGGATAAGGAGACAGTGTTGAAAATACCAGAGAGAGAAAAAAAGAGTAGTAATACATGAAATCCCATCAGGCTATCAGCAGACTTCTCACCAGAAACTCTACAGGCCCAAAGGGGGTGGGACATGCTATACATAAAGTACTGAAACAGACAGACCTCCAACCAAGATTCCTCTACCCAGCAAGCTTATCACTTAAATTTGAAAATGGATTAAACAATTGCCAGATAAAAGTTAAAGGAACTGCAATCACTAGCCCCACCTTACAATTTTGCTGTAGATGGAAATGTCCCTAAGGCTAAATAGATTTCACCAGTGAATATAAACCCACAGTAAAGGTAGCAGACCAATTAATTACCAAGTACAAAATTAAAACAAAAACAAAAAAACCAAAATCAACTATACACAAAATCAGTCAAGAAATACACAGAAAGTGCAAATTATTACACACCTAATACGAAAAATGTGGTGGAGAAAGAAAGAAAACGTACCTTTAGATTGTGTTTGCAGTAGAGTAATCAGCAATTTAAGAGAGACTATATTACATAGTAAAGAAGACACCCTTGAACCTTTGGTAACCACAAAACTAAAGTCTACAACAAATGCACACACATAAATAAGTATATTTTTTAAAAAGGAGAGAGAAATCCAATTAAAACACTAAAAAAAAAAATACCATCAATAGCAAGAGTATAAGAGAGGAAGAAAGGAACAGAGAGGAACTATAATATTGCCAAAAAACAATACATAAAATGGCAATAAATATTTATCAATAATCGTCTTAAATGTAAATAGACTGAAAACACCAAAAAAAGACCCAGAGTGACAGAATAAAGAAACAAGATCCATCTACATGCTGTCTACAAGAGACTCATTTCAGATCCAAAGACATATACAGAATAAAAGTGAAAGAATGTAAGAAAAGAGTTCATGCAAATAATAGGAAGACAAAAGCAAGAGTAGCAGTACTTATATCAGACATAATTGATTAAAAAAAAAAAAGGAACAAGATACAAAGAGGACACTACATAATGATAAGGGGTCAGTCCAGCAAGAGAATATAACCATTATAA
Source organism: Phataginus tricuspis (assembly GCA_029783875.1). Classification (NCBI taxonomy): domain Eukaryota; kingdom Metazoa; phylum Chordata; class Mammalia; order Pholidota; family Manidae; genus Phataginus; species Phataginus tricuspis. Next base: position 13,878,426 of record JAQQAC010009376.1, on the reverse strand, counting down.
ATATCTACAAATGCAACATAGGAGAACCTAAACATGTAAAACAAATACTAACAATTAAATGGGGAAATAGATTGCAAAACATTCATTTTAGAAGACTTCAACACACCATTCACATCAACAGATGAACCAGACAGAAAAAAATTAAGGAAACAGAGGCACTAAACAATACATTAGATCAAATGGACATAACAGGTATCTATAGAACATTGCATCTGAAAGCAACAGTATATACATTTTTCTCACATGTACATGGAACATTATCCAGAATAGATAACATACTAGGTGACAAGAAGAGCTTAAATGAATTTAAAAAGCTCAAAATTGTAGCAAGCAACTTCTCAGATCACAGCGGTACAAAACTACAAATAAAATACACAAAGAAAACAGAAAGACTTACAAACACATGGAAGCTAAACAACATGCTCCAAAATAATCAATGAATCAATGGACAAATTAAATAGAAATCAAGCAATACATGGAGACAATGAAAACACAAACACAACAGCCCAAAATCTGTGGGAGGCCACACAATCAGTTCTAATAGGAAAGTACATAGTAATACAGGCTTATCTCAAAAAAAAAGAAAAGAATAATCCAAAATAGCATAAAGTCACAATTAAAATAACTAGAAAAATAAGAATAAATGAAGCCCAAGATTAGTAGAAGGACATAAAAAGATCAGAGCAGAAATATATAAAATTAAGAAGAACAAAAACAATAGAAAAAAAAAATTGATGGAACCAGGAGCTGATTCTCTGAGAAAATAAACAAAACAGACAAACCCCTAGCCAGACGTATCAGGAAAAAAAGAGAATGTACAGATTAACCAGAATCAGAAATGAAGAAGTAATAATCACAAGGAATATCACAGAAATGCAAATATTAAAGAGTATATGAACAATTATTCTCCAATAAATGGCACAACCTGAAGAAACAGACAACTTCCAATAAAAACACAACCTTCCAAGTCTGACCCAGGAAGAAACAGAAAGTCTGAAAAGACCAGCAATAAAATTGAAGTGATAATCAAAATTCTCCCAAAAAACAAAAGTCAAGGACCAGATGTCTTCACAGCTGAATTCTACCAAATTTTTAAAGAGGAGCTAATACCGGTCCTTCTTACAGTATTCCAAAATGTAGAAGAAGGAATACTTCCAAACACATTCTATGAGGCCAGCATCACTCGAATACACCAGAACCAGAAAAAGACACCACAAAAAAGAAAATTATAGACCAATATCCATGACGAACATAGATGCAAAAACCCTCAACAAAGTATTAGCAAACTGAATTAAAAAATACATAAAAAAGATCATCCATCATGACCAAGTGGAATTTATTCCAAGGATGCAAGGATGGTACAACATTCGTAAACCAAACAACATAATATACCATATCAACAAAAAGAAGGATAAAGAACACATGATTATCTCAATAGATACTGACAGAGCATATAACAATATTCAACATCTCGTCATGATGAAAACTCTTAAGAAAATGGGTCTAGAGGGTACCTACCTCAACATAATAAAACTCATATACTAAACAGAGAAAAGCTGAAAGCTTTTCCTCTAATATCAGGAACAAGACAAGGATGCTAACTCTCCCCACTTCTATTCAACATAGTACTGGAGGTCCTACCCATGGCAACCAGACTACACAAAGAGATAAAAGGTATCCAAACTGGTAAGGAATGAATTAAAATGTCACTATCTGTAGATGATACAATATTGTACACAGAAAACCTAGAGAATCCACCAAAAAGCTATTAGAACTAGTAACTGAACATAGCAAAGTTGTACAACAAAAAATTAATACAGAAATCTGTCACATTCCTATATACTAACAACAAACTAGCAAAAAGAGAAACCAGGAAAACAACTCCATTTACAATTGCATCAACAGGAATAAAATGCATAGAAATAAACCTAACCAAGGAGGTAAAAAAACCTATACTCTGAAAGACACTCATGAGAGAAATTAAAGAAGACACAAATAAATGGAAATCTATCCCATGCTGATGGATAGGAAGAAATATTGTCACAAGGGTCATGCTGCCCTAAGCAATTTACAGATTCAATGCAATCCCTATCAAAACACCAACAGCATTCTTCAAAGAACTGGAACAAATAGTTCTAAAATTCATATAGAACCACAAAAGATCCAGAATAGTCCAAGCAATCCTGAGAAAGAACAAAGCTGGGGGGATTATACACCCTGACTTCAAGCTCTTCTACAAATCTACAGTAATTGAAACAATTTCGTACTGGGACAAGAACAGATCAATGGAACAGAATAGAGAGCTCAGATACAACCCCATTCATGTATGGTCAATTAATATATGATAACAGAGCCATGAATATACAATGAGGAAACAACAGCCTCCTCAACAACTGGTGTTGGCAAAACTGGACAGCTACATGTAAGAGAAGGAAACTGGATTACTGTCTAACTCCATACACAAAAGTAAACTCCAAATGGATCAAAGACCTGAATGTAAGTCATGAAACCACAAAAGTCTTAGAAGACAGCATAGGCAAAAATCTCTTGAATATAAGCTTGAGCAAATTTTTCTGAGATTATCTCCTTGGGCAAGGGAAATCAAAAATGAACAAATGGGACTACATTAAACTAAAAAGCTTCTGTACAGCAAAGGATACCATCAGCAGAAGAAGAGGGCATCCTACGGTATGGGAGAATATATTTATAACTCATCTGATAAGTTGCTAACATGCAAAATATATAAACATAACTCATATGCATCAAAACCCAAAAAAACAAATACTGCTATCAAAAAAATGGGTGGAGAACCTGAAGAGACACTTCTCCAAGAAGAAATACAGGCTTAAAGATGGTGGCTTGAGAAATGAGACAGAAACCTCATCCAAAAACCACACACAATGTGAAAATATAGCAAATACAGCAAATCCTGAAAGAGCACCAGATAGAAGACTGCAAGAGACCGCCTATATCTGGGGTAAAGAGAAGACTTCATGGAATAGGGTAAAGTAGCAAAGCCGTGATCTGGCAGGACCAAAGCCCTGCCCCAAACCAGCTCACCAGAGGGAGGAAGAGAAACAGAGCAGAGAGGGGGTAAAAGCCTACGACTGCTGAACACCCAAGCCCTGGAGATCTGATCCGGGAGCATGAACCTACACTACATGGTGCTCTGGAGATTAGTGGCATTATAAAGCAAAGACAGGTGGAATATTCGGAGACACTGAGATTCCACCTGCTTGTGGAGAACAGGTACCCATAACTGGCCGCTCCAGGAAAAAAGAAAGGTGGGTACTTTGAAAGACTTCCCAAGAGTGAGAGGGCAACTAAACGGGCAAGGATTACATAGGGCTTGCTGTTCAGGACAATGGACAGGTGGACAAAATTGTCCCGGCATACTCAACCCAGCAGGTTGGGAACTCCCAGAAGCATCAGGTGCTCCATCCCCCTGGCTGGTGATGCACGCTTAGACCCCCAACAGTGATACACAACCTGCCACTCCTTCCTCCCAACCAGCACCAGTTCACAAACCTGCTGCCCCCGCTGTTGTGCCAGGCCAGCCAGAGGGCAGCTCAGCCTATAGCAGATAAAGGGGCATAATGCAGAGGCACCTCCCTAAGCGCTCACCCCACTGGCCCTGGCAATGCAGGCAGGAACTGCGGACGGGAAACAGGAAAGAGCTCTTTCCTCCCAACAGGCACTGGCATGACTCAACTGCAACTCCCCGCAATCGTTACAGGTGCTGGGCAGATCTAGGGAGTATAACTTAAGGGCACAAGAGGGCGCAGCCTACACAAAGTTATTGGTTACTGCCCAGAGTAACCAATACAAACATGAAATGGCAAAGGAACCTGATATAATCCAAATCCCACAAACACCAGAAAGAGGGCTAAATGAAATGGAAATCACCAATCTTCCTGAAAAAGATTTCAAAGTAAACATCATAACCGTGTTCATGAAGCTAAAGAAAAATATTCAAGAACTCAGGGAGGACTTCAAGAAAGTGATGAAAACTTTGAAAAATACAGTATCTAAAATGAAACATACAATGGAAGGATTTAAAAGCAGATTAGGTGAGGTACAGGAGATGGTAAATGAAATAGAAATTAGAGAACCAGGAATAAAAAGAAGCTGAGGCACAGAGGGAAAAGAGGATCTCTAGGAATGAAAGAGTATTAGAAAAACTGTGTGACCAATCCAAACGGAACAATATTCGCATTATAGGGGTACCAGAAGAAGAAGAGAGAATAAAAGGGATAGACAGAAAGTGTCTTTGAGGAGATAATTGCTGAAAACTTCCCCAATCTGGGGAAGGAGACAGTCTCTCAGGTCATGGAGATGCACAGATCTCCCAACACAAGGTACCCAAGGAAGACAATACCAAGACATATAAATTAAAATAGCAAAGATCAAGGATAAAGACAGAGTATGAAAAGCAGCCCGAGACAGAAAAAAGATCACAAATAAAGGAAAACCATCAGGCTATCATCAGACTTCTCAACAGAAACCTTACAGGTCAGAAGGGAGTGGCGTAATATATGTAATGCAATAAAACAGAAGGGCCTTAAACCAACAATACTCTATCCAGCAAAATGATCATTTAAATAATTTGAAGGAGGAATTAAACAATTTCCAGATAAGAAAAAGCTGAGAGAATTTACCTCCCACAAGCAGTCTCTACAGTGTATTTTGGAGGGACTGCTGTAGATAGAAGTGTTTCTATGGCTAAATAGCTATCACCAGAGGAAATAAGACCACAGTAAAGAGATTAGACCAATTAATTACTAACCAGGTGCAAAATCAAATCAACCACCTCCAAAGTCAGTCAAGGGATATAGACAAAGAGTACAGAATATGATACCTAATATATAAAGAATGGAGGAGGAAAAAAAAAGAACCTTTAGGTTATGTTTGTAATAGCATACTAAGTGAGTTAAATTAGACTGCTAGATAGTAAGGAACTTACCCTTAAACTTTTGGTAACCACAAATCTAAAGCCTGCAATGGCAGTAAGTACATCTATCAATAATCACCCTAAATGTAAATGGACTGAAGGCACCAATAAAAAGACACAGAGTCAGTGAATGTATAAAAAAACAAGATCCATCTATATCCTGCCTACAAAAGACTCATTTCAAACCCAAAGACATACACAGACTAAAAGTGAAGGGATGGAAAAAGATATTTCATTCAAATAATAGGGAGAATAAAAAAGCAGGAATGGCAGTACTTGTATGAGACAAAACAGACTTCAAAACAAAGTAACAAGAGACAAACAAGGACATTACATAAAGATAAAGGAGTCAGTCGAATAAGAAGATATAACCATTATAAACATCTATACACCCAATATAGAAGCACTTACATATGTGAAACAAGTACTAACAGAATTAAAGGTGGAAACAGAATGCAGTGCATTAATTTTAGGAGACTTCAACACACACCTCACTCAAAAGGACAGATCAAGGAGACAGGAAATATGCAAGGAGACGGAGGCACTGAACAACAAACACATTAGAACAGATGGACGTAACAGACATCTACAGAACACGCCTCTCAAATACAGCAGGATATACATTTTTCTCAAGTGCACATGGAACATTTTCCATAATAGATCATACACTAGGCCATAAAAAGAACCTCAGTAAATTCAGAACGATTGAAATTATACCAATCAGCTTCTGAGACCACAAAGGTAGGGAACTAGAAATTATGCAAAGAAAACAAAAAGCCCACAAGCACATGAAGGCTTAACAACATGCCCCAAAATAATCAATGGATGAGTGACCAAGTAAAAACAGATCAAGCAGTTTAAGGAGACAAATGAAAACAATTCATCACTGCAAAACCAGTGGCACACAGAGACAGCCATGCTAAGAGGAAAGGATACTGCAATATGGGCTTACCTCATGAGAGAAAAATAATCCCAAATGAATGGTCTAAACTCACAGTTAATGAAACTAGAAAAAGAACAAATAAGGCTCAAAGTCAGTAGAAGGATGGACATAATAAAGATCAGAGCAGATAAATAAAATCAAGAAAAATAAAACAATAGAATCAATGAAAGCAGGAGCTGGTTCTTCGAGAAAATAAACAAAATAGACAAACCCCTAGCCAGACTTACCAAGAAAAAAAGAGAGTCTACACACATACACAGATTCAGAAATGAGAAAGGAAAAATCACTATGGACACTGTGGAAATACAAAGAATTATTAGAGATTATTATGAAAATCTATATGCTAACAAATTGGATAACCTAGAAGAAAAGGACAACTTTCTAGAAAAACACAACCTTCAAGACTGGCCCAAGTAGAAACAGAAAATCTGAACAGACCAATTACCAGCAATGAAATTGAATCAGTAATCAAAAAACTACCCAAGAACAAAACGCCTGGACCAGATGGCTTCACCACTGAAATTTATCAAACATTTAATGAAGACCTAATACGCATCTTCCTTAATGTTTTCCAAAAAACAGAAGAGGAGGGAATACTTTCAAACTCATTCTATGAGGCCACCATCATTCTAATACCAAACCATGCAAAGAAAGACACCACAAAAAAAGAAAATTGCAAACCAATATCCCGGATGAACACAGATGCAAAAATACTCAACAAAATATTAGCAAACCAAATTCAAAAAACATCAAAAAGATCATACATCATGATCAAGTGGGATTTATTCCAGGCATTCAAGGATGGTACAATATTCAAAACACCATCATCATCATCCACAACATCAACAAAAAGGATAAAAATCACAAGATCATCTCCATGCATGCAGAAAAAACATTCAACAAAATTCAACATCCTTTCATGAAAAAACTCTCAACAAAATGGATATAGAGGACAAGTACCCCAACATAATAAGGCCATATATGACAAACCCACAGCTAACATCATACTTAACTGCGAAAAGCTGAAAGCTTTTCCTCTAAAATCGGGAACAAGACAAGGATGCCCACTCTCCCCACTTTTATTCAACATAGTACTGGAGGTTCTAGCCACCGCAATCAGACAACACAAAGAAATAAAAGGCATCCAGATTGTTAAGAAAGAAGTTAAACTGTCACTGTTTGCAGATGACATAATATTGTACATAAAAAACCCTAAAGACTCCACTCCAAAACTGCTAGAACTAGTAACTGATTCAGCAAAGTTGTAGGATACAAAATTAATGCACAGAAATCTGTTGCATTCCTATATACTCACGATGAACTAGCAGAAAGAAAAATCAGGAAAACAATTACATTTACAATTCCATCAAAAAGAATAAAATACCTAGGAATAAACCTAGCCAAAGAGGTGAAAGACCTGTATCCTGAAAACTACAAGACACTCATGAGAGAAATTAAAGAAGACACCAATAAATGGAAACACATCTCGTCCTCATGGATAGGAAGAATTAATATTGTCAAAATGGCCATCCTGCCTAAAGCAATCTATAGATTCAGTGAAATCCCTATCAAAATACCAACGGCATTCTTTAATGAACTAGAACAAATAGTTCTAAAATTCATATGGAATTACAAAAGACTCCGATAGCCAAAGCAATCCTAAGAAGGAAGAATAAAGCTGGCACAGTAATTCACAATCACAATATAAGTTGATCACAGGGACTCTTGATCCTCTATGATGTACATTTGTAACTAACATAAGATTGTATATTAACAATATTAAGAAAGAAAAAAGATATGAACATATACATATCTCTGTATCTATATGCACACATATTTCCTAGCTACCCCTTCAGAAAAGGGCCTGAGAGCAGTTATCTCCCCATATCAATAAGCACATTTCTGCCCACTTTGGTTTCTAAATACCACTGTCGCCTAAAAGGAATTAAGGCTCCTTGGAGAAATGGTGATTCCAGGACTAGGGCAGGAATGATACAAGATGAGCCTGGAACATGCTGGTATGTCAGAAGTAAAGAAGTGCTAGAAGAACAATAGAAACATGTCAAAATATACACAGCCAGGTTGAAGGGCTCCCACCCACCACACCTGAGACAATATGAGCATCAAAATAAACAAATGGTAAATTGGTAATGACCCACTGAAATAGTCTGACATAAGTCCATATTAGTTCACACTAATATAAATAACTGGGGAGTGTAGAAAATTATTTCTTAAAGTGGAATGTCAAATGATGATTGAAAAAGAAGTGATGGAATTAGAAAACCACTATTTGCCATCAACCATAGCAGTAAATTAATTAAGTCAAGAAATAATGGATGCTAAAATTAGTGGGTAAAAGGCACAAGAAACAAGATATTTACACACAAAGTACTTCTTCACAAAAAGCTTACTAATTATAAAGGGATAAAAGTTAACCTCCCAGTGGAGACACCTTGAAGCCACCACCTAAACCAAATAAATAATCAAGGGTAACACCACGAGTAATTGGAAAAACTGAAATCATGTACCACCTGACAGGATGCAATGAGAAGAATACAGTATCACTCCTGTGATATTCCTGCCAAAAACACATAATCTGAGTTCAATCATGAGGAAACCTCAGAAAAATCCAAATGGAGGGACATTCTGCAAAATAATGTCCTGCAATAATGTACTGTTATCTTCAAAAGTATCAAAGATATAAAAGTCAAGGAAATAGAGTTACTATTTGAAATTAAAGGAGACAAATGAGACAAAATGCAATCTGTGATCTTTTTGCTACGAAAGACATTACATGGAAAATTGAGAAACGTGAATGAAAATTAGGAAAATGATACATGCATGGTTAATAAGGCAGTAATAATGCATTAATTTTAATTTCCTTATTTTGATGGCTGTGTTCTCATCATGTAGGATAAAGTCCTTCTTTATAGGGAATACATATTAAAGCACTTAGGAATGTCAGTGTTATATTGATAAATTCTCTCAAATGGGTAAGGGGAGGTAGAACTCTTTGTACTATTAATGCAACCTTTATGTAAGCTGGAAATTATTTCAAAATTGAAAGGAGAAACAATTGTTTTTTAAAACGAACGTTGAAAGTACTAAGAAATATGCTATGCATTAGTGCAGAGTAAGGTTTTCTTTGCATGGCATCAATTGCAGAAACAGTAACAGAGCAGTTGTACAAATCATATAAAATTTTTAAACTTCTGAAATATAAAAAATTAACCTGCTAGAAGACCAAAAGCAATAAAAAACATGAAAACATAAAAGTTAAAAAGCGTATGTTAAATTATAGGCAAAAGCAGACACAACAAGTATACAAAAGAATAATTATCTCTAATATTAAAAGAGCTTCATTAAAAAAATATTAAAATGAACAAAGAGCTATTCAAGGTCAATTTACAAACATGAATAACCTTTAAAAAGAACCTAAAAATACTTAACAAGAACAAAAACCACATGATCGTCTCCATAGATGCTGAAAAAGCATTTGACAAAATTCAGCATCCATTCATGATTAAAACTCTCAACAAAATGGGTATAGATGGCAAGTACCTCAACATCATAAAGGCTATATATGACAAACCCACAGCTAACATCATACTTAACAGCGAGAAGCTGAAAGCTTTTCATTTAAGATCGGGAACAAGACAGGGATGCCCACTCTCTCCACTGTTATTCAACATAGTACTGGAGGTCCTAGCCATGGCAATCAGACAAAACAAAGATATACAAGGCATCCAGATTGGTAAAGAAGAAGTCAAATTGTCACCGTTTGCAGATGACATGATACTTTACATAAAAAACCCTAAAGACTACACTCCAAAACTACCAGAACTAATATCTGAATTCAGTAAAGTTGCAGGATACAAAATTTACACACAGAAATCTGTTGCTTTCCTATACACTAATGATGAACCAACAGAAAGAGAAATCAGAAAAACAATTCCATTCACAATTGCATCAAAAAGAATAAAATACCTAGGAATAAACCTAACCAAGGAAGTGAAAGACCTTTACTCTGAAAACTACAAGACACTCCTAAGAGAAATTAAAGAGGACACTAACAAATGGAAATGCATCCCATGCTCTTGGCTAGGAAGAATCAATATTGTCAAAATGGCTATACTACCTAAAGCAATCTACAGATTCAATGCAATCCCTATCAAACTACCAACAGCTTTCTTCAATGAACTAGAACAAATAATTCTAAAATTCATATGGAAATACAAAAGACCCCGAATAGCCAAAGCAATCCTGAGAAGAAGGAATCAAACAGGGGGAATTACGCTCCCTGACTTCAAGCTGTACTACAAAGCCACAGTAATCAAGACAATTTGGTACTGGCACAAAAACAGACCCACAGACCAGTGGAACAGAATAGAAAATCCAAACATTAACCCAAACATTTACAGACAATTAATATTTGATAAAGGAGCCTTGGATATACAATGCGGAGATGACAGCCTCTTCAGCAGCTGCTGTTGGAAAAACTGGACAGCTACATGTAAGAAAATGAAACTGGACTACTGTCTAGCCCCATACACAAAGGTAAACTCAAGGTGGATCAAAGACCTGAATGTAAGCCATGAAACCATAAAACTCTTAGAAAAAAACATAGGCAAAAATCTCTTGGACATAAACATGAGCGACTTCTTCATGAACATATCCCCCCGGGCAAGAGAAACAAAAGCAAAAATGAACAAGTGGGACTATATCAAGCTGAAAAGTTTCTGTACAGCAAAGGACACCATCAGTAGAACACAAAGACATCGTACAGTATGGGAAAATATATTCCTAAATGATGCATCGGATAAGGGGTTGACATCCAAAATATATACAGACCTCACGCACCTCAACAAACAAAAAGCAAATAATCCAATTAAGAAATGGGCAGAGGACATGAATAGACACTTCTCCAAAGAAGTAATTCAGATGGCCAACAGGCACATGAAAAGATGCTCCACATCGCTGGTCATCAGAGAAATGCAGATTAAAACCACAATGAGATATCACCTCACACCAGTGAGGATGGCCAACATCCAAAACACAAACAACAACAAATGTTGGCGAGGATGTGGAGAAAAGGGAACCCTCCTACCCTGCTGGTGGGAATGCAAATTAGTTCAACCATTGTGGAAAGCAGTATGGAGGTTCCTCAAAAAACTCAAAATAGAAATACCATTTGACCCAGGAATCCCACTCCTAGGAATTTACCCTAAGAATGCAGCAGCCCAGTTTGAAAAGGACAGATGCACCCCTATGTCTATTGCCGCACTATTTACAATAGCCAAGAAATGGAAGCAACCTAAGTGTCCATCAGTAGATGAATGGATTAAGAAGATGTGGTACATATACACAATGGAATATTATTCAGCCATAAGAAGAAAACAAATCCTACCATTTGCAACAACATGGATGGAGCTAGAGGATATTACGCTCAGTGAAATAAGCCAAGCCGAAAAAGACAAGTTTCAAATGATCTCACTCATATGTGGAGTATAAGAACAAAGAAAAAACCTGAAGGAACAAAACAGCAGCAGACTCACAGAACCCAAGAACTGACTAATAGTTACCAAAGGGAAAGGGGCTGGGGAAGAGGGGTGGCAAGGGAGGGATAAGAGGGTAAAAGGGGTATTACGATTAGCAGCCGTAAGGTAGGGGGGGCACGGGGAGGGCAGTACAACTCAGAGAAGACAAATAGTGATTCTGTAGCATCTCACTACGCTGATGGACAGCGACTGTAATGGGGTTGGGGGGTGCATGATGAAGGGGGCAGTTTAATAACCATAATATTGCACATGTAATTGTAGGTTAATGATACGAAAATAAATTGTAAAAAAAAAAATACTTAACAGTACTCAAATAAAACCATTCAAACACTAATATTTTTCACTAAAAAAAACCCAGCAAAGATTGTTTTAATGGTAATACACAGTGCATCAACAGGATGCAAGGTTGTAATCAATCTCACAGATTATTAACATAGTACAAATTACAAACTGCATTTGAGAAGACAATTTCACACAATATATCTATTGAAGCTTCCAAAATGTTCATTCCCTTTTACAAAAAGAATGAACCTCTGTTGGTAGGTACATGCCCAACACCAAATGAGGAGGTCCTTCAACAATAAGGAGTTCCTTAATCATAGTTTGTTGAAGCTAGTGACACTCTGTATTACATGGCAAGTATTCCCTAAAATAATTGCAAAGATAAATTTATTTACACAAAACACATTTAAGGTTAATAAATTTCAAATACAAACAAAAGCATATAAGCAATATGATCCAAAATTTTTTACAAGTATATATGTAAATTTTTTATAAGCATCTGAATGTGAAGATTTCAGATAATTTCTTTTCTTGCATTTTTCCTATTTATTTTTCTGCTTTTTAAAACTTTTATACTGAATATAAACAATCTACATTGTAAAATGTTTAATACAAAAATATTTGAAACCTTAGAATTGGCTGCAGTGACATTTCCTCCCAGATTAAAAAAATCAACAGGTTCCTTCAATTAAATGGTAAAAATGTATTTAAAGGTATATTGGTTAACAGAAAAATCACCTAATATGCAAAAGAAAATAACACAATAATATACATGTTTAAATCAAGAAAAAGATATGGGGGGAAGAAGAAAAGATTAAGGTTTTATTAACAAAAGCAAACAACAAAAGTAGAAAATATTAACGGGGGATAAATAATATGAGAAGAGTAGAAAATAATTTGAGTAGAATAATAATTTGGGGGCAGAAAATAATTTGAAGAGGGAGGAGGAGCAAATAACATTCTGTAACAGTATTATTCTTTAAGAACGGACGTATAATATAGTAATACATGTTATACCAAATGATTAGTTCAAATTTAATAGAACTTTGGTGTTTGAAAAAACATAAAAAGTCAGTAATTCTTAAAGAACAAATCTATTAAGATATCTATAAAAAATGTCATGTAAATGTTATAATATTAAATACCTATGTTAGTATAAAAAAGAACGCTGTTTTAATACTCCTGTGACTTCTTAGGAAATTTTAATTACAGTTTACCACAGTAATTACACTTCTTCCAAATCTCTCTAGAATTTGACAGAGGCCTATAATTCCAAGTTTGAAAACAAAAAAAAATTATATTCAGACATCAAAAAAATAATACCCACTATACCTTATTGTAACGATCATGTGGAACAGACTGTAAAACGATTGGTTCCATGGTAGAAACATTGGCAAACTGTACCTCTGGAATATACAGGGCACAAACCACATGAGCCCAACCTAAAAATAAATAAATAAAAATAATGTCGTTTTCAAGTAAACTTGTTCAAAGATATTAAAATCATTAACTTTCTAAAGAAATCTCCTAAATGCCTATTTAAGCAAATGCACAATAAAAACATTAAGAAATTCTCATTCCTGACCAAATCATCAAGCCACTACTGATAAAGCATCCAATCATTTCTCCAGTTATTACACATAGAAACACAAATAAAAGGAAACATTTTTTAATTCAGATGCTGGCACTGACACACCTTGTAAGAGCAGACTAAATAATTCAGATCAACTCTACACTTCTGAGACGATTATAAAAATAGTAAGTTTAGAGCTGAATACCTAAAACAAAAATTTTAATACTTTAATCTTAAACGTCAGTAAAGACCTATCTCAGAGATATTTAAAGGTTAGACTCCAACCTCTGCAATAAAGTGAGTCAAATGTTTTAGTTTCCCAATACATATGAAGTTATGTTTACACTGTACAATAGTCTATTAAGTGTCCACTAGCATTTCGTTTAAAAACACAATATACATAATTTAAAAATACTATACTGTTTTAAAAATACGCTATTACCTGAGCTTTCAGGGAGTCATAACTGTTAATCACAAATCACCATAACAAATGTAATAACAATGAAATATTGCACAAATTACCATACTGTGACACAAAGACAGTAAGTGAGCAAATTCTGTTGGAAAAAATGGCACCAACAGACTTGCTTGATGCAGAGTAGCCACATAACTTCAATTTGTAAAATATGTAGCATCAGTGGAGCACCATAAAACAAGGTATGCCTGTACTTTTAACTTTTACATTGTCAATATTTGAAAAATTAGTACTAACATTATTTTACTATTATAATATTTCACTTAAAATATTTTAACAATTGATATTAAATGTTAATGTTTCTTTTAGTTTTCAAAATGTGACTCAAAGTATTAAAGAGCTAAAATGACAGTGAGGAATTACTGGGCCAGAACTGGAAAGGATGACAGACAAGGGAGATGGGTACAGCTTTTTGCTACTTTTGTTGCCCATGAGACATTTGTCTGTTTCAGAGAAAGGCGCTGAGAAGCTGAAAGGTGCTGTTGACAAACTCAGAAGGCTGGAAGTACAAAGACCTTTGACCACAGACAACTAAAGGAGAAGGGGAACTAGTAAACCCCTCCCACCCTTCAGCTGTGACAATGAAGGTCACAAGCCAAAAATAACAAACCACTAAAAGTACACAGGTCCTCCAAGAAGCTGGGCTTTGATCACCACGAAATCTGAAATCTGACTCATGTAATCCTAAATTACAAGCACTCCCAACAAGCACCAGACAGAAGGAAAACAATATCATCTTGCTACAAATAACTTCTACTATTAATTCATTATCTTTGCCAGCACAATAAAAAGTACCAAACACATCAGAGACAAGACAACAAAACCGAAAACCAGCAGAAACAAGAAAATCAAAACAGATCTGTATTTTGGACTTTCAGACTTAGACATTCAAACAGTATGCTTATTACATTCAAATAACAGAGTACAAAATCAAAATTTTCTTCAAAGAAATTAAAAACTATAATAAATCAAATAAAACTCCAGAAATAAAAACAAAAATTGAAAAATCACTGGGTGGAATTAACAATGATTTAGATATAGATGAAAACAGACTTGGAGTGCAACAACAAAATAGGTCAGAAGCAAATATCCAGAATGTTAGCACAAAACAAAAAAGAATGAAAAACAGTACAATAAGCAGATCTAATACACATGCAAGTAGAGTCTCAAAGAAAAATGAGCAAGTGGCACAAAAACAATATTTGACAAGATGATACCTAAAATCTTTCCAAAACAAAAGAAAGATGTTGAATATTAAGCAGACAATATGTGAGTGAAGAAATTATCAGAGATTGGAAAAAGAGCCATCCAGAAGGATCATAGAGAACACTATCCAGCAAGCACACAGGAACAGAACAGTGCCTGTTCCCCCTAGCTGGGCTGAGAAAATGCCTAATTCATAGGGCCCTGGCTAGAATATTCAGAAAGGTCTTGCCTTAATAGTAGGGAATAATTTCCCCTAGACTGGGCACTGCTCTAGACCCACCTAATAAATCATTAACAGCATGACTTGAAAAGATCAAACTGTTTCCTAGGAACACAACTGTATTTCAGAATAAAATCCAAGTTTTATAGGAATGCAAAAATATTCACATTTATGTCCACAAAATGGTGGAGTATGCAGCTCCAAGAGCACATTCCAACACAGAAACATTAAATCAAAAAGGAACTATCAGAATCAATTTTGTCAAGACTATGGGAAACAGAGTGAAAGACTGGCAGCAACCGAGCAAACAGTAAGTCTACAAAAAGGCAACTTAAAAATGACAGGCCTCCAGTATTCTTACTTTCCCTTGATTTACACCAACCCTAGGTTCAGCAGAAGTCTTCAAGATAGCACTCTGAGCTTCCAATGTAGAACACTGGTTCCCGGTTTCAAAAGGAACAGAGCCAACCTTGTTTGCAACGAATTTTGTTTGCCTACTCTAAAGTGTCTACAAGCTACTGAAGAACTGACACAACAGGCTTATCTTTTTTGACAATCTCAGAATTCACGAAGGGCAGAAAAGTGGTGGGTATTCCTCAAATCACTGTCAGGAAGACCAAAAAATAAAAAAACAACCCACAAGTGGTGCCTGGGGTAAAAGATGGTTCAAGCATACAAACGAGTGCCAAAAACCTGGAAGGAAAAGCTGGGGACAAAGGTTCTATAGGACATTGGGGTGTTCAAAAGCTCTTGTGCATGCTGGGAAATTCAGAGAGCATCTTACACACCCAAAGTTAAGGTGCATCTTCAGAAAAGACCTTAGGAAACTGTATCCTTTCATCTCTGGCTTGTCTCTAGGTACAATGCAAGTAGCAAGTGACAGCTAAGTAAGGCAGAGTTGTAAAGGGACAGGCTAAGCATTGAAAAAAATGGTTTAACTACACAGCCAATCTACAAGAGGCATTTCTTTTCATTCTTTTTCTTTTTGATTCTCTTTCTTGCTCACTATTTTGGCACCTGGTATTCAAGAAAATCTTGGTAGTCAAGAAAATTCTAGTCAAAGCATTAGTCTAACACAAGTTAAAGATATTTCACAGACCATAAAAAATGAAGAATACACATATTTTAAAGAACTGTTTAGAAAGCCACTAAAAAAATACGAAACAGTTGCAGTATAGAGAAAGTTAAAAAATTAAATTATTTTGTTAGGAAAGATTATACTTTCCAGAGTTATCACATCATAATATTCAATACGTCCAGTTTTCAAGAAAGAAGTATACAAAGAAAAACGTAAGTATAGCCAATTCACAGGACAAATTAACAGAATTTGTCCCTTAAGAAACATAGATATTGAACTTTAAATCAAAGACTTTAAATCAACTGACTTACATATGCTCAAAGAATTAAGAGAGCATGGACAAGGATCTAAAGGAAACTACGACAGAAACTCCACAAAGAGACAGTATCAATAAAGACAAATTTTTAAAAGGAACCAAACTCTGGAGCTGAAAATTATAGTAACTGAAGTGAGAAACACACTAGAGGGTTGAACAGCAGATTTAAGCAGGTAAAGAAAAAAATCAGCAAATTTGAAAATAGGCCAACAGAAATTATCCAGTTTCAGGAACAACAGAAAAAAGAATGAAGAGAAGAGTGCCTATGGAACCTGCAAATGTAATCATGTCTACCAACACATACCCAAAGGGAATCCAGGAGGAAAGAAGGAAGAGAAATAGGCATAGGGAATATTAATATTTGAAAGAATAATACATAAAACATCCCAATTTGACGAAAGACATGAATCTACACATTCAAGAGGCTCAAGAAACTGCAAGAAGAATAAGCACAGGAATCCACATTGTGATACATAATAATCATGCCTAAAGCCAGGAAAAAAAGAGACTCTTTAAAGCATTAAGAGAAGCCCTTAATCAGATTAAAAACAGATTTCTCACCAAATTCAATGGGGGCTACTAGGAAGTACAATAACATCATCTAATTTCTAAAAGAAAAAAACCTGTCACCCAAGAATGCTGTGTCAAGCAATGCTATCCTTCAAACATGGAGTAAGACATTCCAAACTAAACACAGGTGAGGGAGTCTGTCACTAACACACCTGCCCTACCAGAAATGGTAAAGGAAGTCCTTCAGGAAAAAATGAAAGAACATAAGACATTAATAAAGAACCATACAAAAAAATAAAGAGCTCCAGCAAAGAAAACTATATGTAAAAACCAAAGCTAGCATTATGATAAATATGATTTTTATTTAACTCCCCTTTGTTTTTCCCAAGAATTATAGATCTATGTAAATGGACACGTATATATTGGGATGTATAAAGACACAAACTTTGATTAAAAATAACATATAAGGGGGGATCTAACTGTATAGCTACAGAGATTTTTATGATACTGAAGCTAAGTTGGTATCAAGTCAAAAGTTATTACAAGCTTAGGATGTTAACTGTAATTGCCATGGGAACAATCAAAGAAATACCTAAAAAGATATACACAAAAGAACAATGAAGGAATCAAAATTCACAATACAAGAAAATAATAATTTAAGAAAAAAGGAGTAAGTAATGAAGAAATTAACAAAAGGGCATAAAACATACAGGAAAAACAATATAGAGGCATAAATTTGTATCAACAAATTATTTAAATGGAAATAGGTTGAATTAAAAGACAGATTGGCTAAATGAATGAAAATATGACCCAACTATATACTGTGTGCAAGAAACTCACTTTGGATACACAGATACAAAAAGGTTGACAGTGAAAGAATGGAAAAAAGATATCCATCCAAATAGTAACCAAAAGAGAGCTGTATGGCTAGACAAATATCACACAAAAAATCTTAAGTCAAAGGCTGGAAAAAGACTAAGAAAAACAGTGTATGTTGCTTTCATGACAGTGTAAAAATTATAAACACATACCAAATACAGAGAGACAGACAGACACACACACACAGATACATTAAACATAAATGAAGTATAATTTACTTCAATTAAACCCAAAACTGCTAGACTGGTCTAAAAAGACAACAATTTGCTTCTACCAAGAGACAAATCTAAAACATGATAATACAGAAAAATTAACACTAAAAGGAAGAAAACAATTTGCAAACCACTTGAAAACAAAATTAGAAAGTTGACATCATTATGTTAATATCAGCTGTAATATACTTTGAAAACAAAAATCAGTACCAGAGAAAAAAGTGGGGTACTCCATAATGACAAAAACTTCAATTCATAAGGAAGAGATACAGTAATTCTAAATGCGCATGCACCAAATAAAATCATCAAAATATGTAAGGCAAAAACTGAAACTACACAATCACAATGAGAACTATTAACAACCTTCCACAAGGAGAACTGTTAACACATGTTCCTCAATAAATGACAGAACAAATATACCCAACCAATCAGCAAAGATATAAAAACTCAAATAACAGATCTGACTTTAAGGATTTATACAAACACTATCCTTCAAAACTGCAGAATTTTCATCAAGCACATAAAGAACTACTTAAAAAGTTGGTCATATCGCAGCCATGAACCAAGTATCATGACTTAGCCCAAGGAACCGAAATCAAAGGGTGTGTTTATTGACAAATATGAAATTAAACTAGAAATCAAAAATAAAAAGATAAAAATCCCAACTGGTTTGAAAATTGAGACATAAACTTCATAATTATCAATGGAACAGAGTAATCTGAAAGTAAATTATAAAACTTAATTATAATGAAAATTACACCTTAAAAAAAGCAAGTGGGCCTCTCTTTAAGTCTGGTTGGCATCGGCTGCTCCTCTACTGAGCATTATGACAGTAACTGCAGATAAGGATTGTCCATGAAGCTAAGGAAGCTTAAGCATCAGGACCCTTTATTCCGAGACTCTGTAATTGCTGGGAGTTGCCAAAACTCACACAGTAATCTGTAATCAAAATTGTTTAATGATCTTTAAAGATGGTGGAATAGGAAAGCAAGATGGAAACCTACTCCTCAGAAATGCAATGAAACCTGAAAACGAACTGAAGACTGCAGAACAGACCCCCTACACCTGAGGAAGAAGAGAAGACCACATAGAAAAGGACTAGAAAACATAGCAGAGACATCTAATACAAAGGAAGAAATACAGAATCCCTGACATGACAACATGAGCAGGCAGAGGGATTTGATCCACTCAAAACTACAAGACAGAATCCCAGAAAGAGGGCTAAATGAAACAGAGATCACTTATCTATCTGATAAAGATTTCAAAATAAAAGTCATAAAAATGCTTACAGACAAACAACAACAAATGTTGGCAAGGATGTGGAGAAATGGGAACCCTCCTACACTGCTGGTGGGAATGTAAATTAGTTCAACCATTGTGGAAAGCAGTCTGGAGGTTCCTCAAAAAACTCAAAATAGAAATACCATTTGACCCAGGAATTCCACTCCTAGGAACTTACCCTAAGAATGCAGGAGCCCAGTTTGAAAAAGACATATGCACCCCTATGTTTATTGCAGCACTATTTACAACAGGCAAGAAATGGAAGCAACCTAAGTGTCCATCAGTAGATGAATGGATAAAGAAGATGTGGTACATATACACAATGGAATATTATTGAGCCGAAGAACAAAACAAACCCTACCATTTGCAACAACATGGATGGAACTAGAGGGTATTATGCTCAGTGAAATAAGCCAGGTGGAGAAAGACAAGTATCAAATGATTTCACTCATCTGTGGAGTATAAGAATAAAGCAAAAACTGAAGGAACAAAACAGCAGCAGACTCACAGAACCCAAGAATGGAATAGCAGTTACCAAAGGGAAAGGGACTGGGGAGGATAGGTGGGAAGGGAGGGATAAGTGGGAAAAAGAGGCATTACTATTAGCATACATAATGTGGTGGGGGGGGCACAGGGAAGGCAGTATAGCACAGAGAAGACAAGTAGTGATTCTATAGCATCTTACTACACTGATGGACAGTGACTGTAATGGGGTATGTGGTGGGGACTTGATAATCGGGGGAGTCTAGTAACCATAATGTTGCTCATGTAATTGTACATTAATGATACCAAAATAAATTTTTTTTAAATGCTCATAGATAGAAAATTATTCAAGATCTCATAGAGGCCTTCAACAAAAAGACAGAAAACCTGAGAAAGACCCACTCAGAGCTGTAGAATACAGTATATGAAATGAAATTTATAATGGAGGTATTTAAAAATAGATTAGATCATGTAGAGGAATGGTAAATGATATGGAAATTAGAGAACAGGAAAACAAAGAAGCTGAGAACAGAGAGAAAAAAGGATCTCTAGGAATGCAAGAATGATAAGAGAGCTATGTGACCAATCCAAACGCAACAATAGTCACATAAAAGGGGTACCAGAAGAAGGGAGAGAAAAAGGAATAAAGTCTCTTTGAGGAAATAATTGTTGAAAACTACCCCAATCTGGGGAAGGAAACACTCAGGTTATGGAAGTACAGAGATCCCCTAACAAAGGAACCTCAACAAAACACCACCAACACATATAATTATTAAAATGGCAAAGATCAAGGATAAGGAGAGAGTGTTGAAAGCAGACAGAGAGAGAAAAAAGGTTACTTATACAGGAAATCCCATCAGGCTATCAGCAGACTTCTCACCAGAAATCCTACAAGCCGCAGGCGAGTGGCATGATATAATGTACTGAAACAGGACCTCCAACCAAGAATTCCCTACCCAGCAAGATTATCACCTATATTTGAAGCAGGAATTAAACAATTTCCAGATAAACAAAAGTTGAAAGAATTTGCTACCACTAAGCCACTCCTACATATTGTTAAAGGGATTGTTGTACATGGAGATGACCTTAAGGCTAAATAGCTTCATCAGGGAAAAGAAACCCACAGTAAAGGTAGTAGACAAACTAATTACCAGTCAAGTATGAAATTAAAACAAAAGAAGCAAAATCAACTACACACAAAATCAGTAGAGGAATACACAAAAAGGGCAGATATGACATCTAATATGAAAAACATGGAGGAGGAAGGAGAAAGAAAAGATTGTGTTTGCAGTAGAGTAATCAGCAATTTAAGATAGACTATTACATAGTAAAGAAGATATCCTTGAACATTTGGTAACCACAAAACTAAAGCCTATAATAAATACACAGAAAAATAAGAAAATTTTTAAAAAAGAAGGGAGAAATCAAATTAAAACACTAAAAACCACCAATAATAAGAACATAAGAGAGAAAGTAACAGAGAAATATAAAAAACAGAAAAAAATGATAATAAGTACATATCTATCAAAAGTGGCCTTAAATATAAATGTACTGAATGCACCAATCAAAACACAGAATGGCAAAATGGATGAGGAAACAAGATACATCTATTTGCTGCCTACAAGAGACTCATTTCAGACCCAAAGACATACAGACTAAAAGTGAATGGAAGGAAAAGCATATTCCATGAAAATAATAGGGAGATAAAAGCAGGATTAGAAGTACTTGTATCAGACAAAATTGATTTCAAAAAATAGAAAGTAACAAAAGACAAAGAAGGACATTACATAATGATAAAGGGATCAGTCCAAAAAGGGGATATAACCATTATAAATATGCACTCAACATAAGAGCACACAGTATGTAAAAAAGCAAATACCAACAGAATTAAAGGAGGCAATAGACTGCAATA
Source organism: Phataginus tricuspis (assembly GCA_029783875.1). NCBI lineage: Eukaryota > Metazoa > Chordata > Mammalia > Pholidota > Manidae > Phataginus > Phataginus tricuspis. The sequence continues at coordinate 13,856,547 of JAQQAC010009376.1, read as the reverse complement.
GATACAACAAAACTGAAGGAACAAAACAGCAACAGACTCACAGACTCTAGGAAGGGATTAACGGTTACCAAAGGGGAGGTGGAGGGGAGGGCGGGTGAGGGAGGGAGGGAGATGGGGATTGAGGGGCACTATGATTGGCAAACATGGTGTGGGGGTGAGGCGGTCACAGGTAAGACAGTGTAGCACAGATTGTGATTATGTGCCATCCTACTATATTGATGGACAGTGACTTCAAAGGGTGTGGGGGGAACTTGATAATATGGGTGAATGTAGTAACCACAATGTTGATCATGTGAAACCTTCATAAGAGTGCTTATCAATGATACCTTAATTAAAAAATATATATACATACATACATAAATAAACAAATAAAAATAAAACCATGATTCTCAATAGGTTCATTCTGGAAATAAAGTGAACAAGACCTATAACCTGGAGTAGTCCAATACTTAAAAATCAGTGTCTACAAAAGAAGAATCTAGAAAAACTGAGAAGAGGTGGTCAATAAAGTTGAAGGGAAAGAAGAGTGGTGCTCCAAGGAACAAAATGAAGTGTTCAAGAAACAAATAATTACAAACTATGTTAAATATTGCAAGAAGCAGGAAGCTTGAGAACTGTTTCAGCTTCAAGGAGGTCACTGATTACTCAAACAAGAATGAGTTTTGGTGGCATGTAGGGGAAAAAGCCTGATTAGAGTAAACTCAAAAATGAAATCACCTTATTGGACTTGCAAGATAGCGGTGTGAGAGGTGAGATGGAGAAGTCCTCCCAAAACCACAAATTGTACAAAAATATAGTTGATTAATACAACTAGCCCTAAAACAGCATCAAGAAAGAAGGCTGAACCAGACTACATACAGACCTCACGAACAGAGCAGACCTCATGAAAAAGGGTAACGTATGAAAGCCTTAACCAGCGAGACCCAAGCCCTTTCACCTCAGCTCAACAGCGGAAGGAAGAGAAACAGAGCGGAGAGGGGGTGGACGCTTAGGACTGCTGAAAACCTGGCGCTGGAGATCTGCTTTGTGAGCAGAATCCTACAGTGTGTGGTGCTCTGGATGTTGGGGAGCTCGGACAGGCGGAGTGCTTGAGAAATTCACATTCCAGCCGTTTGTGGAGGACAGGATCCACACCTGGCCACTCTGTGTCAGAGGAAAGGCAGGCAGTTCTGAGAGGCTTCCTAGCAGCGAGAGGTCTGCTGAAGGGGCAGATTTTGCACAGAGCTTGCTGTGTGGAAGAGAAGAGAGCTGTACAAGGTTTCCAGGGCGCACTCTGCCCAACTGGTTGGGAACTTGGGGAGCTTCAGGTGCTCCATCCCCATGGCTGCCTACTGAGCTCAGAGGCCCCCCACTGTGACACAAAGCCTGCCAAACCTTCCTACTGGCCTGCAGGCACCTTTTCGCAAACCCTCAGTCACTGCACAGGTATCAGGCCAGCGAGAGGGAGGCCCCACCAACAACAGCTACAGGCGTGCAAAGCACAGAGTTTTACACATGTGTGCTTGGCCCACTGGCTCTGACACTGGAGACAGGCACCGCAGATGGGAATCAGGAAACACATCGGTCCTCCCCCCAGGCACAAGCTCCACTCCCGTACGACTGCCAACCTCACATTAGGGACTGAGCAGCTCCAGAGACTGGAGTTTCTGCGCACTAGTGGGCACCACACTGAAATATGAAACGACAAAAGAACATGGTTCAGATCAAAATCCCACAAACCCCAGAAAGAGGGCCAAATGAAACTAAACTCACCAATCGTCCTGAAAGAGAGTCCAAAATAAAAATGATAAACATGCTTATTATGGAGGTACAGAAAAATATTCAAGAATTCAGGAACGAATTTAAGTCAGAGATTGAATCATAAAGAAATTCCATATCTGAAATGAAACATACAATGGAGGGATTTAAAAGCAGATTAGATGTAGTAGAAGAGACAGTAAACGGAATAAAAATTAGAGAAGAGGAATACAAAGAAGCTAAGGCACAGAAACAAAAAAGGATCTCTAAGCATGAAAGAATATTGAGAGAAATGTGTGACCGATTCAAATGTAACAACATTCATATTGTAGGCATACCAGAAGAAGAGGAGAGAGAAAAGGGGATAGAAAGTGCCATTGAGGAGGTAATTGCTGAAAACTTCCCCAATCTGGGGAAGGAGATAGTATCTCAAGCCACAGAGATCTCCCAAAACAGTAGATCCAAGGAGAACAACATCAAGACATATAATAATTAAAATGGCAAAGATGAAGGATAAAGACAGACTTTTAAAAGCAGCTGGAGAGAGAAAACTGATTACATACAAAGGAAAACCCATCAGGCTATCATCAGATTTCTCAACACAAACTTTTCAGGCCAGAAGGGAGTGACATGATATATTTAATGCAATGAAGAAGAAGGGCCTTGAACCATGAATACTCTACCCGGCAAGGTTATCATTTAAATTTGAAGGAGGGATTAAACAATTTACAGATAAGCAAAAGCTGAGAGAATTTATCTCCCACAAACCACCTCTACAGTGCGTTTTGGAGGGACTCTTACAGATGGAAGTATTCCTAAGGCTAAATAGATGTCACCCAAGGGAAGACAAAGAGTACAGAAAATGATTCATAACATACAAAGAATGGAGGAAGAAGAAAAAGGAGGAAAAAAAAACCTTTAGGTTGAGTTCTTAATCGTATACAAAGTAAGTAAAATTAGACTGCTAGATAGTAAGGGAATTGGCCTTGAACCTTTGGTAACAATGAATCTAAAGCCTGCAATGGCCATAAGTATATACCTATCAAAAATCACCCAAAATGTAAATGGTGGGAATGCAGCAATCAAAAGACATAGAGTTAATGAATGGATAAAAAAACAAGACCCATCTTTATGCAGCCTACAAGAGACTCACTTCAAACTTAAAGACATACACAGACTGAAATAAAACGGATGGAAAAAGATATTTCATGCAACTAATAGAAAAAAGAAGGAGTTGCAGTACTCGTATCAAACAAAATAGACTTCAAAAGAAAGAAAGTCACAAGAGACAAAGAAGGACATTACATAATGATAAAAGGGTCAGTGTAACAAGAGAATATAACTATTATAAATATCTATGTACCCAACACAGGATCACCGACATATGGGAAACAAATACTAACAGAATTAAAGCGGGAAATAGAACGCAATGCATTCATTTTAGGAGACTTCAACACACCACGCACTTCAAAGGACAGATCAACCAGACAGAAAATAAGTAAAGAGACAGAGGCACTCAACAATATATTAGATGGACCAAATGGACATCTACAGAATACTCCATACAAAAACAACAGGATACACATTCTTCTCAAGTGCACATGGAACATTTTCAAAAATAGATCATATACTAGGCCACAAAAAAAAACCTCAGTGAATTCAAAAAGACTGAAATGGTACCAACCAGCTTCTCAGATCACAAAGGTATGAAACTAGAAATAAATTACACAAAGGAAACGAAAAAGCCCACAAACACATGGAGGCTTAATAACATGCTCCTAAATAATCAATGGATCAATGACCAAATAAAAACAGAGTTCAACCAATATGTGGAGACAAATGACAACAATAATGCAACACCACAAAATCTCTGGGATGCAGCGAAGGCCGTGCTAAGAGGAAAATATATTGCAATACAGGCCTATCTCAGCAAAGAAGAACAATCCCAAATAAACAGTCTAAACTCACAATTAATGAAACATGAAAAGGAAGAAAAAACGAGGCCCAAAGCCACTAGAAGGAGGGATGTAATAAAGATTAAAGCTGAAGTATATAAAATTGAGAAGAATATAACAATAGAAAGAATCAATAAAAGCAGGAGCTGGTTCTTTGAGAAAATAAACAAAATAGATAAACCCCTAGCCAGACTTACCAAGAAAAAAAGAGTCTACACACACAAATAGAATCAGAAATGAGAAAGGAAAAATCACTACGGACACTTCAGAAATACAAAGAATTATTAGCGAATACTATGAAAAAGTATATTGGTAACAAAGTGGATAACCTAGAAGAAATGGACAACTTTCTAGAAAAATACAACCTTCCAAGGCTGACCAAGGAAGAAACAGAAAATCTGAATAGACCAATTATCAGCAAAGAGATTGAATTGGTAACCAAAAACTATCTAAGAACAAAATACCTGAACCAGATGGTTTCACTGCTGAATTTTATCAAACATTTAGTGAAGACCTAATAGCCATACTCCTTAAAGTTTTCCAAAAAGTAGAAGAGGAGGGAATACTCCCAAACTCATTCTATGAGACCAACATCACTGTAATACCAAAACCAGGCAAAGACACCACAAAAAAAAAAAATTACAGACCAATATCCCTGATGAACACAGATGCAAAAATACTCAACAAAATATTAGCAAACCAAATTCAAAAATACATCAAAAAGATCATCCCTCATGATCAAGTGGGATTCATCCCAGGGATGCAAGGATGGTACAACATTTGAAAATCCATCAACATCATCCACAACAAAAAGAGGGACAAAAACCACATTATCATCTCCATAGATGCTGAAAAAGCATTAGACAAAATTCAACATTCATTCATGAAGAATACTCTCAACAAAATGGGTATAGAGGGTAAGCACTCAACATAATAAAAGCCATATATGACAAAACCCTCAGCCAACATTATACTTAACAGCAAGAATCTGACAGCTTTTCCTTTAAGATCAGGAACAAGACAAGGATGCCCACTCTCCCCACTTTTATTCAACACAGTTCTGGAGGTCCTAGCCACTGCAATCAGACAACACAAAGAAATAAAAGGCATCCAGATTGGGAAGGAAGAAGTCAAACTCTCCCTGTTTGCAAATGACATTATATTGTACATAAAAAACCTTAAAGAATCGATTGCAAAACTAACAGATCTAATATCTGAATTCAGCAAAGTTGCAGGATACAAAATTAATACACAGATATCTGTTGCATTCCTCTACATTAAAGATGAAGTAGCTGAAAGAGAAATCAGGAAAACAATTCCATTCACAATTATATCCAAAAGAATAAAATACCTAGGAATAAACCTAACCAAGGACGTGAAAGACATATACCCTGAAAACTACAAGACACTCTTGATAGAAATTAAAGAGGACACTAATAAACGGAAATTCATCCCATGCTCTTGGCTAGGAAGAATAAATATTGCCAAAATGGCCAACCTGCCTAAAGCAACCTACAGTTCAATGCAATCCCTATCAAAATACCTACAGCATTCTTCAATGAATAAGAGCAAATAGTTCTAAAATTCATATGAAAGCACAAAAGACCCTGAATAGCCAAAGCAATCCTGAGAAGGAAGAATAAAGCAGGGGGAATTATGCTCCCTGACATCAAGCTCTACTACAAAGCTACAGTAATCAAGACAATTTGATACTGGCACAAGAACAGCCCATAGACCAGTGGAAAAGAATAGAGAGCCCAGATATAAACCCAAGGATATATGGTCAATTAATACACGATAAAGGAGCCATGGATATACAATGGGGAAATCACAGCCTCTTCAACAGCTGGTGTTGGAAAAACTGGACAGCTACATGCAAGAGAATGAAACTGGATTACTGTCTAACCCCATACACAAAAGTAAACTCAGAATGGATCAAAGATCTGAATGTAAGTCATGAAACCATAAAACTCTTAGAAAAAAATAAAGGCAAATATCTATTGGACATAAACATGAGCAACTTCTTCATGAACATATCTCCCCACGCAAGGGAAACAAAAGCAAAAATGAACAAGTGGGACTATATCAAACTAAAAAGCTTCTGTACAGCAAAGGATACCATCAGTAGAATAAAAAGATATCCTACAGTATGGGAGAATATATTCATAAATGACATATCCAATAAGGGGTTGAAATCCAAATTATATAAAGAGCTCACGCACCTCAGCAAACAAAAAGCAAATAAGCCAATTAAGAAATGGGCAGAGGAGATTAACAGACACTTCTCCAGAGAGGAAATTCAGATGGCCAAAAGACACATGAAAAGATGCTCCACATCCCTTGTTATCAGAGAAATGCAAATTAAAACCATAATAAGATATCACCTCACACCAGTTAGGATGGCCGCCATCCAAAAGACAAACAACAACAAATGTTGGCGAGGATGTGGAGAAAAGGGAACCCTCCTACACTGCTGCTGGGAATGTAAATTAGTACCACCATTGTGGAAAGCAGTCTGGAGGTTCCTCAAAAAACTCAAAATAGAAATACCATTTGACCCAGGAATTCCACTCCTAGGAATTTACCATAAAAATGCAGCAGCCCAGTTTGAAAAAGACATATGCACCCCTATGTTTATCGCTGCACTATTTACAATAGCTAAGAAATGGAAGCAACCTAAGTGTCCATCAGTAGATGAATGTATAAAGAAGATGTGGTATATATATACAGTGGAATAGTATTCAGCCATAAGAGGAAAGCAAATCCTTCCATTTGTAACAATATGGATGGAATTTGAGGATATTATGCTCAGTGAAATAAGCCAGGTGGAGAAAGACAAGTATCAAATGATTTCACTCATCTGTGGAGTATAAGAACAAAGGAAAAACTGAAGGAACAAAATAGCAGCAGACTCAGGGACTCCAAGAAGGAACTAGTGGTTACCAAAGGGGAGGGGTTTGGGAGGGCAGGTGGTGGGGGAGGGAGAAGGGGATTGAGGGGCATTATGATTAGTACACATGGTGTGGGGATCATGGGGAAAACAGTGTAGCACAGAGAAGGAATATAGTGAATCTGTGGCATCTTACTACACTGAAGGACAGTTACTGCACTGGGGTATGGGTGGGGACTTAATAATACAGGTTAATGTAGTAACTACATTGTTTTTTCATGTGAAACCTTCATAAGAGTGTATATCACTAATAAAAAATTAAATTAAAAAAAAGTACACTACCTTGAAATAAATTTAACCAAGGAGGTGAGAGACCTGTACTCTGATAACCGTAAGATTGATGATGAAAGAAATTGAAGAAACACAAATAAATAGAAGATATACCATGCTCATGGATTGGAAGAATTAATATTGTTAAAATGTCCACACTACCCAAAGCAATGTACAGATTCAATGCAACATCTATCAAAATTCCAGTTACTTTTCATAGAACTACAACAGTCAATCCTAAAATTTATATGGAACCATAAAAAAACTCAATAGCTAAAGCAACCCTGAGAAAGAACAAAGCTGGAGATATTATGCTACATGCTTTCAAACTCTAATACAAAGCTATAGTAGTCAACCACTAAGGTGCTGCCACAAAACAGACCCAAAGGTCAATGGAACAGAAAAAAGAGTCCATAAATATTCCCACAATAATATGATCAATTAATCTATGACAAAGGAGGCAAGAATATGCAATGGGGAAAAGACAGTCTCTTCAGTAAGTCGTATTAGAAAAAAATTGACCACTATATGCAAAAGAATGGACAACTATATTATACTATACAAATATACATTCAGATTAAAGACTTGAATGTAAGGCTTGAAACCATACTACTGCTAGAAAAAAAACAGGAAGTAACCTTTATATGGATCTTCACGTGGCATCTTCCATTTTTTTGTCATCTATTACCTTTTATAAGGACATGTATCATTAGATTTAGTGTCCATACTATGCCAGGATGATCTCATTTAAATCTTTACCTTAAATCCATCTGCAAAGACTCTCACCCCAATTATAGTTATATTCTGAGATTCTGGGTGAACAAATCTTTCGGGAGACCACATTCACTCCACTAAAGTTCCCAACCCTATTAAATACGGCAGCCTATTAAAAAGATTATCACCATGGGGCCCCCTTTCTGCCATGATCATCCTGCAGCAGGATGGTCTGCTCTGTAGCATATTGAGGTATGGAAGCATCCCTGTACTATCCACTCTAGAAGCAAACCACTGTAGCATCCCTCAAGTGTTTTACTCTTTAGCATACTGAGGCAGGGTAAGTAAGCAGTCATCTAAAGCAAAAAGTTTTGGAGGAGGAAAAAAAAAAGATTACTTATACGGGAAACACCAACAGACTATCAGCAGAATTCTCAGCAGAAACTTTACAGGCAAGAAAGGAAGGGCATAATATGATTACTAAAACAAAAAGTTGTGGAGGAGGAACGAGAAGTAAAAAAAAATACTTTTAGAGTATGCTTGAAATAGAGTTGACCATTAATTTAATATGGACTGTTAAAATTGTAAGGAAGCTAAGTTCCGGGAAGATGGCGGCATGAGCAGGGTGGAGGAAATCTCCTCCCAAAACCATATATATTCATGAAAATACAACTATCCCTAAAAGAGAGACGAGAAGATACAGGACACCACTCAGCCTGCATCTACACCTGAGAGGACTCAGCACCCCGCAAGGCGGGTAAGATACAGAGCCGCGACCCAGCGGGACGCAAGCACTCCCCCACCCCAGAGCACCGGCGGGAGGAAAGGATTCAGAGCTCTGAGGTGTCAGGGTTTCTAGCCTCTCTCCCGCCAGTCCTGCTCACCATCAGGATTACAAGCTCTCTCTGTTACCAGCTCTTTCTGTTACAAGCTCTTTCTGCAACCCTCCGAGCCAGTGGAGGGGGAGGAAGGGAGGGAGAGGCACGCCCCGACAAGACGGAGCAAGGAAGGTAAGAGCCGACTGTTCGCCTGTTCCCGCAGCCTCCGCTCGCCGGAGACAACCAGACAGGGAGCTCAGTCGAAGCAAGAACTCGTTTATTGGGGCTCAGGGCACGGAATATATAGGGTGTGGTCTCTTCTGATTGGTTACACCCCACGCTAACAAGGCGACTTTCAATTTTCCAATCATGCACAGAGTTGTGCACATGCGGAGTTGTCTCTGACGTAAGAAGCGGACCAGAGTGGGCGCAGCTGAAACCCAGAGGGGTCTCAGCGGCCACCCCCATGGCCGGCTGAGATTGAAGGGCAGTTCTCAGCGGCCACCCTCGTGGCGCAGCTGAGATTCAAAGGCAGTTCCCCAAAGGAGGGAGTGGAAAGTACAGGCCCGCGAAATAACCAGTCCTGGTGATCTGCGTCGGAAGCGATGACACACATAGCGAGGTGTATCGGAGACTGGAGAGACAGACAGTGCAGGATCTGAGCCTGGAACGCACTGGCTCCTCGCAGCCGTCTTCCCAGGACAAAATAAAAGCGTGGACTTTTTTTAGCGGTCTTAAAGAGATAGGGGCCCAAGGGAGGAACAGGATACTTGCAGCACACTCAGCCCAGCAGTCCGGGAGTCCTCAGGAATTTCAGACCCCTTGGCTGGCAACTGGGAAAAAGTAGCCCTACTGAAACTTCCCACAGACAACAGCAGCCTTCCATTCGTTCCCGCCCCAGCCAGAGCTACAAAAGGCCCTGCGGAGCACCGCGGCCCCGGCTGAAGAATACTGGAGCAAAAGTGCCACCCACAGCATCCACAGAATCTACTCCCGGTGGACGTCTTTTTGTGTGTTTTTTATTTTTGCTGTTTTTTTATCTCTCTTTTCTCTTTTCTTTTCTTTTGCTTCTCTTCTCTTTCTCTTCTTTCTTTCTTTTTTAAGTCTTAAAGACCCCAGCTGACATACGTGGCACCTACCAGTGACCACTCCTATCGCCATGAAAAGGCAGAGGAATATGGTACAAACAAAGCTTATCCAGACCCACACACCAGAAAGGGAGTCTGAAAGGATAGAAATGCACAATCTTCGTGAAAAATAATTCAGAATAAAAGTCATAACCATACTGATGGATCTACAGAGAAATATGCAACAGCTGCGGGACGAAATGAGGGAAGTGAGGAAAGACTATGCAAAAATGAGACAAGTGATCAACGGACTTAGCAGCAGACTGGATGACATGCAAAAGACTGTTAATGGAATAGAAATGAGAGAACAGAATACAGAGAAGCTGAGGCAGAGAGAGATAAAGGATCTCTGGGATTAAAGAATATTAAGAGAACTGTGTGACCAATCCAAACGGAACAATATTCGCATTATAGGACTACCAGAGGAAGAAGAGAGAGAAAAATGGATAGAGAGTGTCTTTGAAGAAATAATTGCTGAAAACTTACCCACACTGGGGAAGGAAATAGTCTCACAGTCCACGGAAGCCCACAGATCTCCCAACACAAGGGACCCAAGGAAGACAACAACAAGACACATAATAATTAAAATGACAAAGATCAAAGATAAAGACAGAGTATTAAAGGCAGATAGAGAGAGAAGAAAGATCACCTACAAGGAAAACCTATCAGACTATCAACAGACTTCTCAACAGAAACATTACATGACAGAAGAGAATGCCATGATATATTTAACGTAATGAAACAGAAGGGCCTCGAACCAAGAATATTGTATCCAGTATGATTATCATTCAAATATGATGTAGGGATTAAACAATTTCCAGACCAGCAAAAGCTGAGAGAGTTTGCCTCCCATAAACCACCCCTACAGGATATCTTAAACGGACTGCTCTAGAAGCAACACTAACGCTAAAAAGATGTCACCAGAGAAAATAAAATCTAGCAAGAAAGCAGACCATCCAAGTACTACCTAAAGGCAAAGAATGAAACACCTAGTATATAAAGAACGGGGGAGGAAGACTAAGAAGGGAGAGAAATAAAGAAATATCAGTCTGTGTTTACAAAAACTTAACAAGAAAGTTAAGTTAGATTGTCACATAGTAAAGAAGCAACCCCTGAAGCTTTAGTAACCAAGAATCCAAAGCCTGCAATGGCAATAAGTACATATCTATGAATAATAACCCTAAATGTAAATGGACTGTATGGACCAATCAAAAGACACAGAGTAACAGAATGGATAAAAAAGCAAGAGCCATCTATATGCTGCTTACAAGAGACTCACCTCAAACCCAAAGATATACACAGACTAAAAGTGAAGGGGTGGAAAAAGATATTTGACGCAAACAACAAGGAGAAAAAAGCAGGTGTTGCAGTACTTGTATCAGGCAACATACATTTCAAAACAAAGAAAGTAGCAAAAGATAAAGAAGGACATTACATAATGATAAAGGGGTCAGTCCAACAAGAGGATATAACCATTATAAATATCTACGCACCCAACACAGGAGTGCCGGCATATGTGAAACAAATACTAACAGAATTAGAAGAGGAAACAGAAAGTAATGCATTCATTTAACAGACTTCAACACACAACTCACTCCAAAGGACAGATCAACCAGACAGAAAATAAGTAGACACTGAACAACACACTAGAACAAAGGCACTGAACAACACACTAGAACAGATGGACCTAAAAGATATCTACAGAACTCTACACCCAAAAGCAACAGATACATATTCTTCTTAAGTGCACAAGGAACATTTTCCAGAATAGACCACATACTAGGCCACAAAAAGAACCTCAGTAAATTCAAAAATATTGAAATTCTACACCAACTTCTCAGATCACAAAGGTATAAAACCAAAGATAAATTTTAGAAAGAAAACAAAAAGGCTCACAAATATGGAGACTTAGCAACATTCTCCCAATTAATCGATCGGTTAACAACCAAATCAAAACAGAAATCAAAGAATATTTGGAGACTAATGACAACAACAACACAAAGCCACAAATTCTGTGGGACGCAGCAAAGGCAACACTAAAAGGAATGTATATTGCAATCCAGGCCTATTTAAAGAAGGAAGAACATTCCCAAATGAATAGTCTAAAGACACAATTACTGAAATTGGAAAAAGAAGAACAAAGGAGGCCCAAAGTCACCAGAAGGAAGGACGTAATAAAGATCAGAGAAGAAATAAATAAAATTGAGAAGAATAAAATAGAAAAAATCAATGAAACTAAGAGCTGGTTCTATGAAAAAATAAACAAAATAAACCCCTAGCGAGACTCATTAAGAGAAAAAGAGAATCTACACACATAAACAGAATTAGAAAGGAGAAAGGAAAAATAACGACAGACCCCACAAAAACACAAAGAATTATAAGAGAATATTATGAGAATCTATATGCTAACAAGCTGGAAAACTGAGAAGAAATGGACAACTTCTTAAAAAATACAACTTTCCAAGACGGATCAAGCAAGAAACAGAAAAACTAAACAGACCAATCGTCAGCAACGAAATTGAAGCGGTAATCAAAAAACTACCCAAGAACAAAAACCCGGACCAGAAGGATTCACCTCTGAATTCTACCAGACATACAGAGAAGGAATAACACCCATTCTCCTTAAAGTTTTCCAAAAAATAGAAGAGGAGGGAATACTTCCAAACTCATTCTATGAAGCCAGCATCACTCTAATACCAAAACCAGGCAAAGACCTCACCAAAAAAGGAAATTACAGACCAATATCCCTGATGAACGTACATGCAAAAATACTCAACAAAATATTAGCAAACCGAATTCAAAAATACATCAAGAGGATCATACACCATGATCAAGTGAGATTCATCCCAGGGATGCAAGGATGGTACAACATTCGAAAATCCATCAACATCATCCACCACATCAACAAAAAGAAGAACAAAAACCACATGATCATCTCCATAGATGCTGAAAAAGCATTTGACAAAATTCAGCATTCATTCATGATTAAAACTCTCAACAAAATGGACATAGAGGGCAAGTACCTCAACATCCTAAAGGCCATATATGACAAACGCACAGCTAACATCATACTTAACAGCGAGAATCTGAAACCTTTTCCTCTAAGATTGGGAACAAGCCTGGGATGCCCACTCTCTCCACTGTTATTAAACATAGTACTGGAGATCCTAGCCATGGCAATCAGACAAAACAAAGACATACAAGGCATCCAGATTGGTAAAGAAGAAGTCAAATTGTCACTATTTGCAGATGACATGATACTGTACATAAAAAAACCCTAAAGACTACACTCCAAAACTACCAGAACTAATATCTGAATTCAGTAAAGTTGCAGGATACAAAATTTACACACAGAAATCTGTTGCTTTCCTATACACTAACGATGAACTAACAGAAAGAGAAATCAGAAAAACAATTCCATTCACAATTGCATCAAAAAGAATAAAATACCTAGGAATAAACCTAACCAAGGAAGTGAAAGACCTGTATTCTGATAACTACAAGACACTCCTAAGAGAAAGTAAAGAGGACACTAACAAATGGAAATGCATCCCATGCTCTTGGCTAGGAAGAATAAATATTGTCAAAATGGCTATACTACCTAAAGCAATCTACAGATTAAACGCAATCCCTATCAAACTACCAACAGCTTTCTTCAATGAACTAGAACAAATAATTCTAAAATTCATATGGAAAGACAAAAGACCCCGAATAGACAAAGCAATCCTGAGAAGGAAAGAATAAAGCAGGGGGAATTACGCTCCCTAATGTCAAGCTTTACTACAAAGCCACAGTAATCAGGACAATGTGGTATTGGCACAGACCCATAGATGAGTGGAACAGAATAGAGAGCCCAAATATAAACCCAAGCATATATGGTCAATTAATATACGGTAAAGGAGCCATGGATATACAATGGGAAGATGACAGCCTCTTCAGCAGCTGGTGTTGGCAAAACTGGACAGCTACGTGTAAGAGAATGAAACTGGATTACTGTCTAACCCCATACACAAAAGTAAACTCAAAATGGATCAAAGACCTGAATGAAGTCATGAAACCATAAAACTCTTAGAAAAAAACATAGGCAAAAATCTCTTGGACATAAACATGAGCGACTTCTTCATGAACATATCTCCCCAGGCAAGGGACACAAAAGCAAAAATGAACAAGTGGAACTATATCAAGCTTAAAACCTTCTGTACAGCAAAGGATACCATGGGTAGAACAAAAAGACATCCTACAGTATGGGAGAATATATTCATAAATGACGTATCTGATAAGGGGTTGACATCCAAATTATATAAGGAACTCACACACCTGAACAAACAAAAAGCAAATAATCCAATTAAGAAATGGGCAAAGGACATGAATAGACACTTCTCCAAAGAAGTAATTCAGATGGCCAACAGGCACATGAAAAGATGCTCCACATCGGTAATCATCAGAGAAATGCTAATTAAAACCACAATGAGATATCATCTCATACCAGTGAGGATGGCCAACATCCAAAACACAAACAATAACAAATGTTGGCAAGGATGTGGAGAAAGGGGAACCCTCCTACACTGCTGGTGGGAATGCAAATTAGTTCAACCATTGTGGAAAGCCGTATGGAGGTTCCTCAAAAAACTCTAAATAGAAATACCATTTGACCCAGGAATCCCACTCCTAGGAATTTACCCTAAGAATGCAGCAGCCCAATTTGAAAAAGACAGATGTACCCCTATGTTTATTGCAGCACTATTTACAATAGCCAAGAAATGGAAGAACCTAAGTGTCCATCAGTAGATGAATGGATAAAGAAGATGTGGTACATATGCACAATGGAATATTATTCAGACATAAGAAGAAAACAAATCCAGACATTTGCAACAACATGGATGGAGCTAGAGGGTATTATGCTCAGTGAAATAAGCCAGGTGGAAAAAGACAAGTACCAAATGATTTCACTCATATGTGGAGTATAAGAACAAAGAAAAAAACTGAATGAACAAAACAGCAGCAGACTCACAGAACCCAAGTATGGACTAATAGTTATCAAAGGGAAAGGGACTGGGAAGGATGGGCGGGAAGGGAGGGACAAGGGGGAAAAAGGGGCATTACGATTAGCATATGTAATGTTGGGGGGGGCACAGGGAGGGCTGCACAACTCAGAGAAGACAAGTAGTGATTCTATAGCATCTCACTATGCTGATGGACAGTGACTCTAATGGGGTTGGTGGGGGAGACCTGATGAAGGGGGTAGTTTAATCACCATAATATTGCACATGTAATTATAGATTATTGATACCAAAATATATTTTAAAAAAAAAGAACAAAGAAAAGAAGTGAAGGAACAAAACGACAGGAGACTCACAGAACCCAATAATGGACTGTTACCAAAGGGAAAGCAACTGAGGAGGATGGGTGGAAAGGGAGGGACAAGAGGGAAAACGGGGCATTACGATTAGGAGACGTAATGTTGCGGTGGCGCGGGGAGGGCTGTACAACTCAGAGAAGAGAAGTAGTAATTCTATAGCATCTCACTACGCTGATGGACAGTGAATGTAATGGGGTGGGTGGGGGGACCTGATGAAGTGGGGAGTTTAGTAACCATAATGTTGCACATGTAACTGCACGTTAATGACTCCAAAATATAAATAAAGAAATAAAGAAATAAATAATTGTCAGGAAGCTAACCTTGAACCTTTGGTAACCACAAACCAAAACCCCATCAACAGATACACAAAAAATTAAAAAACAGAAAGCCAACCACAATACTAAAGAAAACAATCAAATAAAAGGACAAGCGTATGAGAGAGGAAAAAGGGAACAGAAAAGAACTACAAAAAGAACCAGAAAACAATTAATAAAATGGCAATAAATACACACCTACCAATAATTACCTTAAATGTGAATGGCCTGAATGCAGCAATCTAAACACATAGAGTGACAGAATGTATTTTAAAAAAATAGACCCATCTATATAATGACTACAAGGCATCATTTCTGTCCCAAAGATATATAGAGCCAGAAAGTAATGGGGTGGAAAAAGAAATTTCATGCAAATAGGGAGAAAAAAACAGGAGTAACAGTATTTATGCCAGAAAATAGAACTCATAAGAAAGAAACAAGAGACAAAGAACACTATATAATGATAAAGGGGTCAGTCCAACAAGAGGATATAACCATTATAGATAAAGATCTAATGAATCCAACATAGGAACTCATTCACTTAAGGAGACTTTAACACACCACTTATATCAATAGACCTATCAACCAGACAGACAATAAGGAAGGAAACATAGGCATTTAACAATACATTCAGATCAGATGGACCCAACAGACATCTACAGAATATTCCACCCAAAAGCAGCAGGATACACATTTTTTTCTCAAGTGCACTTGGAACATTCTCCACAACAGATCATGAACTAGGCCACAAAAAAAAATGCCTCTGTAAATTCAAAAAGACAGTTTATCAAGCAACTACTCAGACCAAAATGGTATGAAACCAGAAATAAATTACACAAAGAAAACAAAAAAGTCACGAACAAATGGAGGCTAAACAACATGTTTTTAAACAATGAACAAATTAAAATGAAAATTAAGCAATACATAGAGACAAATGAAAAACAAATATACAACAATCCAAAATTTGTGGGACATGCAACAATGGTTCTACAGGAGAAATACACAGAAATACAGGCTTACCTCAAGAAACAACAACAATCCCAAATATGCAGCCTAAAATCACAAATAAAGACACTAGAAAAAGAAGAACAAATTAAGCCCCAAGTCAGTAGAAGTAGGGACATAATAAAGATCAGACCAGATATAAATAAAATTGAGAATTTCAACAAAAATCAACAAAACCAAGAACTGGTTCTTTGAGAAGATAAACGAAACAGACGAACACCTAGCCAGAACTATCAAGACAAAAATGGAGTAACCCTGAAAGAGCAACAGGAAAGAAGGGTGCGACAGACTCCCTACATCTGGGGAAAAGAGTAGACATCACGGAAAAGGGTAAAGTACCAAGCTGTGATCCAGCAGGACCCAAGCCCTTCCCCCATCCCAGCCCACAAGCAGGAGGAAAAGAAACAGTGGAGAGGGAGTAAGAGTCGAACATCGCTGAACACCCGGCCCTGGAGATGTGCTCCAGGAATACGAAACTACATTACATGGTGCTCTGGTGATTAGCAGGCACAGACAACAAAGACAGGTGGAACATTAGGGGAGGCTGAGATTCCAGCCACTTTAGAATAGGCATGCTCTACCTGCCGCGAGACAAAAGCAGGCAGCTTGAGAGATTTCCCAGCAGCAAGAGGGGCACCAGAGGGCCAAGGGTTACACAGAGCTCTCTGCTCAGGAGAAATCTCAAGTGGACAATACCTCCCCTGCCCGCCCTGCACCCAACTGGTTAGGAGCTCTCGGGAGCCCCAAACGCTCCATCCCTCTCACTAGCAACGTAGCCCCGAAGCTCCTCCCTGTGGCATGAGGCCTGTGGCCAGATGGCAAGGGATGGAAAAAGATACTTCATGCAAATAATAGGGAGAAAAAAGCAAGAGTAGCAGCACTTATATCAGACAAAATTGATTTCAAAAGTAAGAAAGTAACAAGAGACAAGGACACTACATAATGAAAAGGGATCAGTCCAAAAATAGGATATAACTACTCTAAATAAATATGCACACAATATAGGAGCACCTAAACATGTAAAACAAATACTAACATTAAAGAGGGAAACTGATGGCAACATATTCATTTTAGGAGAGTTTAACACACCACACATATCAAGCAGAAAGAAAATAAGTAGGGAAACAGAGGCACTGAAAAATACATTAGATGTCTACAGAACATTCCACCCAAAAGCAGAAATATACACATTCCTCTCAACTGTACATGGAACTTTTCCAGAATATATAATATACTAGGCCACAAACAGAGCCTCAATTAATTCAAAAAGACTGAAATTGTACCAAGCCACTTCTCAGACCACAATGGTATGAAACTAGAAATCAATCACATAAAGAAAACAAAAAAGCCTGCAAACACATGGAGGATAAACATGCTTCTAAATAATCTGTGGATCAATGACTGAATTAAAACAGAAATCAAGCCATACAAGAATAAAAACAACAACTCAATAGCCCAAAACCTGTGGGATGCAAAGAAGGCAGTTCTAAAAGGAAAGTACATAGCAATACAGGCTTACCTTAAGAAACAAGAATAATCCCAAATAAATAGCCTAAACTCACAATTAAAGAAACAAGAAAAATAAAAAATGAAGCCCTAAATCAGTAGAAGGAGGGACATAATAAAGATCAGAGCAAAAAAGAACAAAGCCAAGAAGAATAAAACAACAGACAGAATCAATGAAACCAGGAGCTGGTTCTTTGAGAAAATAAATAAAACAGATAAACCCCTTGCCAGACTTACCAAGATAAAAAAGAGACAGTACACACATAAACAGAATCAGAAAAGAAAAAGGAATAATCACAATGGACACCACAGAAATACAAAGAATGATTAGACAGTACTACAAAAAATTATATGCCAATAAACTGGACAATCTAGAAGAAATGGACATCTTCCTACAAAAATACAACCTTCCAAGACTGACCCAGGAAGAAAGAGGAAATCTATACAGACAAATTAAAAGCAATGAAATTGAATTGGTAATCAAAAAACTCCCAAAAATCAAAGGTTCAGGAACTGATGGCTTAACAGCTGAATTCTACCAAACATTTAAAGAGCTAATACTCAATCCTTCTTAAAGTCCTCCATAAGTAGAAGAGGACAGAAAACGTCCAAACTCATTCTGTGAGGCATCATTCCAATATCAAAACCAGACAAAGACACCACAGAAAAATAAAACTATAGCCCAATATCCCTGATAGACATAGATGAAAAAATTCTCAACAAAACATGAGCAAACTGAATTCAAAAATACATCAAAAAAATTATCCATCATGATCAATTGGGATTTATTCCAGGGATGCAAGGATGGTACAATATTCAAAAATCCATCAACATGATGCACCGCATCAACAAAAAGGACAAAAATCACAAGATCATCCTAACAGACGCTGAAAAAGCATTTGACAAAACTCATCTATTCATAATAAAAACTCTCAACAAAATGGGAATAGAGGGCAAGTACTTCAACATAATAATGCCATATATGACAAACCCACAGCTAACATCATCATACTTAATAGCTAAAAGTTGAAAGCTTTTCCTCTAAGATCAGGAATAAGACTAGGATCCCACTCTCACCACTTTTATTCAACATAGTACTTGAGGTCCTAGCTATGGCAGTTAGACAATATAAAGACGTAAAACACATCCAAATTGGTATGGAAGAAGTTTAAACTGTCTCTATTTGTAGATGACAAGATATAGTACATAGAAGACCCTAAAGAATGTACCAAAAAACTATTAGAACTAGTAACTGAATTCAGCAAAGTTTCAGGATACAAAATTAATACACAGAAATCCATCACATTCCTACATACTAACAATGAACTAGCAGAAAGAGAAATTAGGAAAACAATTCCATTTACAATTGCACCCAAAAGAATAAAATACCTAGGAAAAGAACTACCCAAGGAGATGAAAGGCCTGTATTCTGAAACCTCTAAGTCACACATGAGAAGAAATTAAAGAAGACATCAATAAATGGAATTGTATCCCATGCTCATGGATAGGAAGAATTAATATTGTACAGATTCAATGCAATCCCTATCAAAACAACAACAGCATTCCTCAATGAACTAAATAGTTCTAAAATTCATATGGAAGCACAAAAGACCCCTAGTAGCCAAAGCAATCCTGAGAAAGAAGAACAAAGGTCCCTGACTTCAAGCTCTACTACAAAGCTACAGTAATCAAAACAGTTGGGTACTACACAGGAACAGACCCATAGATCAGTGGAATAGAATAGAGAGCACAAATATAAACCCACACATACTATGGTCAATTAATATACGATAAAGGAGCCATGAATATACAATGAGGAAAACACAGCCTCTTCAACAACTGGTGTTGGCAAAACGAGACAGCTACAGGTAAGAGAATGAAACTGAATTATCGCCTAACTCCGTACACAAAAGTAAATTCAAAATGGATCAAAGACCTGAATGTAAGACATGAAACCATAAAACTCTTAGAAGAACACACATGCAAAAATCTCTTGAACACAAGCATGAGCAATATTTTTCTGGACATCTCTCCCCAGACAAATGACACATAATCAAAAATGAACAAGTGGGACTACATCAAACTAAAAACTTCTGTACATGGATGGAGCTATAGGGTATTATGCTCAGTGAAATAAGCCAGGCAGAGAAAGACAAGTATCAAATGATTTCACTCAACTGTGGAGTATAAGAACAAAGCAAAAACTGAAGGAACAAAACAATAGCAGACTCACAGAACCCAAGAATGGACTAACAGTTACCAAAGGGAAAGCGACTGGGGAAGATGGATGGGAAAGGGAGGGATAAGAGGGAAAAGGGCTATTACAATTAGCACGCATTATGTAGCATGGGTGGGGGTGGGGTGGGGGATACGGGGAAGGCAGCATAACACAGAGAAGAGAAGTAGTGATTCTATAGCATCTTACTACACTGATGGACAGTGACTGCAATGGGGTATGTGGTGGGGACTTGATAATAGGGGGAGTCTAGTAACCATAATGTTGCACATGTAATTGTATATTAATAATAGCAAAATAAAAAAATAAAACTCCTGTACAGCAAAGAACACTATCAGCAGAACAAAAAGGCAGCCTACAGAATGGGAGAATATATTCATAAATGACTTATCTCATTAGAGCTTAACATCCAAAATATATAAAGAACTCATACTCCTCAACACCAAGAAAACCAATAACCTGATTAAAAAGTGGGTGGAGGATCTGAACAGACATTTCTCCAAAGAAGAAATACAGATGGCCAACAGGCACATGAAAAGATGCTCCACATCGCAATATCAGGGAAACACAATCCCTGATGATATCACCTCACACCAGTTAGGATGGCCAACAACCAAAAGACAAGAAATAACAAATGCTGTTGAGGATGCAGAGAAATGGGAACCCTCCTACACTGTTGGGAATGGAAATTGATGCAGCCAGTATGGAAAGCAGTATGCAGTTTACTTAAAAAACTAAAAATTAAAATACCATTCAACCCAGCAATCCCCTTCTAGGAATTTACCTGAGAAAACAAAATCCCTGACTCAAAAATATATATGCACCCTCAGGCTTACTGCTGCATTATTTATAATAGCCAAGGTTTGGGAGCAACCTTAGTGTCCATCAATAGATGAATACGTAAAGAAGATGTCCAACATACACAAAATGGTATATTATTCGGCCATAAAAGAGTGAAATCCTGTTATTTGAAACAATAGGGATAGATCTAGAGGGTATTATGCCAAGCGAAATAAGCCATGAGGAGAAAGACAAATACTATGATTTCACTGATTTGTGGAGTATAAAAACAAAACAAAACAAAATGAACAGAATAGCCATAGACTCACAGTGAGAAGTAACTGGTGGTTACCATGTGGGAAGGGTTGGGGTGAGGAAGGGAGAGGGGGATAAAAGGCACAAAAATTCTCACTCATAATGTAAGTTGGTCACAGGGATGGTAGCACAGCACTGAGAATATAGCCAATGATTCTGTAATATCTTATGCTGACAGCTAGTAATTACATTAGTATGATTGTGGATTTAATAATATGGGTAATTGCTCCACCATATTGTATACTTGAAACCAATGTATGATTGTGTATCAGTGATATTTCAATTAAAAAAAGAAAGGAAAAAAAATCCCACTGGTAATCTCTAAGTCAAAAGATTTTCCCCCTAAGATCTGGAAGAAGACAAGGATGTCCACTTCTGCCACTTCTATTCAACACTGTCCTGGAAATTCTAGCTAATACAGTTAGGGTAGAAAAATTAATTAAAGGCATCCAAATGGAAAGGACGCTTTAAAAATGTCATTATTCACAGATTACATGATCTAATGGGTAGACAACCCTAAAGAACAAACACAAAACTATTACAATAAACAAAATCAATAAAGCTGCAAAGTATAAATCAACACGCAAGTATCAGTTGTATTTCTATATATTAATACTGAGCAATCCACACAGGAAATTAAGAAAACAACCATCTGCATACAAATGAATAAAATACCCAGGAGAAATATAGCCAAAAACGGTGAAAGACTCCTACACAGCAAACTACAAAAAAATGCTATAAGAAATTAAAGACATAAATGCAAAGACATCCCATGTTCATACAATGGAAGACAATACTGTTGAGACAGCAATACTACCCAAAGCAATCTACATATTTGATGCAACCCTGTATTAAAATTCTAATGGTCTTTTTTGCAATCCTTGAATTCACATGCAATTATAATAGAATCCAAATGGCCAAGGAAATACTGAAAAAGAAGGATAAAATTGGAAGACTCACACTTCCTGATTTCAAGACTTACTGCCAAAGCTATAGTCAAAAAATGGCTTGCACTGACATTTTAAGAGATATAAAGAGCAATGAAGTAGAGCAGAGTCGAAATAAATGCAGGTATCTATGGCCAATTGATTACAACAAAGGTACCAAGGCCATTCAATGGGGAATGAATTTTCTCTTCAACAAATGCTGCTGGGACAGCACATGACATGTAAAACAATAAAATTGGATGCCTAACTCATACCATATACAAAAATTAGCTTAAAATATCAACAATCTAAAAAGAGCTAAAAATACTAGTAGAAGGAACCAGGGTGACAAATCTTTATGAACTTGGACAGCAATGGACTCTCAAGTATGACCCCAAAAGCATCAGTAACAAAAGAAAATTTAGATAAATTGAATCTCATCAAATTAAAAACTACTGTGAATCAAAGGACATTATCAAGAAAATAAAAAGAAAACCTATGAAGTAGGAGAAAAGACTTGCAAATAATTTATTTCCTAAGTGTTTAGAAGATATAAAAAAAAATCTCTTACAGCTCAACACAAAAAGACAAACAATTCAATTACAAAATGGACAGAGGATATGAAAAGATGTTTCTCCAAAAATGATTTACAATGGCCAACAACCACGGGAAAAAATGCTCAACATCGTTCATCAGTAGGGACATAAAATACAAAACCACAATGAGGTACCACTTCATATCCACTAGGATGACTGTAGTAAGAAAATTCAGAAAATACTAAGTGTTGGTAACAATGAGAAGGAATTAGATCCCTTATACATTGCTTGTGGGAATATAAAAATGGTAAAGCTCATAGAATTCAAAATAAGCAGAAAAATGGGTAAGGAAGAGTATAGGTCAAACAAGACTTGTCATGACTTGATCACTGTTAAAGCTAGGTTCCTGGGGATTCTCTCTACTTTCATATGTACTTGAAATTTTTCCATAATAAAAATATTTTTAAAACATACACCTGTAAAAATTTAACTATCTTAATATCTCTGACATCCATTCCCTGATTTTTATCCCTCCCACTTCTTCTGTCTTCAACCACTCCCTCATTATCTCTCCCTTTGACTTACTGCAATAAAGCAGTTTAATCTTTGTGGGGTTTAGATTCTGACATCAGAGCATAAAGCAAAAAAAAAAAAAAATCAGAACTACCCCTGAAAACTCCCTTAAAATTCCAAGAGAAAGTATTTCAGACTATATACATCATTCTCAGCATACAACCCTGTTGGAATTCTTACATTCTTCTAACTTTTCTGTCAAATCTATTAACGATGTTCAATTTGTTTTAAAGTTTCTTCCTCAGAAATGTCAGTAAACTGTCCCTAACTCTTGCCTGCCTACCCTCAATAATACATTTCACATCTTTGTCAATGAGGGCTGGGAAAGCCAAATTTTCACAGGGATTCCCACATAGGTTTCCCTAGACCATATGCTCAGTGAGTAAAATGGCAGACTGAATACCTCTACAATTTAAATTATTTCCTTTGCTGTATCTACCCCCCACCCTCCAGGCCATATATCTGATTTTAAGTATGTTAAATAGACTTATGATCCAGCTCCACTTTTTTTTAAGCAGTTGTTCTTGTTTCACACCCTTTCAATGCATTCACCACAATGCTGCCAGTTGAGTCCTTCCTAAAATAGATATTTCATGTTATACCTCAGCTTCAATACCTCCCCACAATAAACAAGATCAATTCCTTAGTATGAGAAAATAGAGGAAGGGAAAGGGAAAGGGGAAGGGAAGGAAAGAAAAAGATGGGTAGGGAAGAGGAGAAGAAAACAAAACTTTGCCTATATGTATCACCAGTTTCACCTCTCAGAAGGCCTGCCATTTAAACTTCACTGAACAGTGCCAATTAGTTTTAATTCCCTAATATATCTATGTCTTTTATCATTTGCCTCTCCCTTTACTTAAAATACCCCCACTCTTCACACACCAAGCTATGCTAAAACACTTCTCCTTAACTGAAAACTATAGGGCAGTTAAGACTGAGAAAATAAAAAGTTGCACTGAGGGGTGATTCTCAAGATGACGGTGTGAGTAGGGTGGTGGAAATCTCCTCCCAAAACCATACATATTTTGAAAATACAGAGAATACAACTATTCCTAAAAGAGTGACTGAAGATACAGCACACGAGTGAGACTATACCTGCAAGTGCCCAACAACTAGCGGAAAAGGGTAAGATACAAAGCCATGACCAGGCGGGACCGGAGCACTCCCCCCATTCCAGCTCACCAGCAGGAGGAAGGGAATCAAGAGTTGGGAGGGACTGGAATCACAGGACTTCTAAATAACCAGCCACAGTGGCCTGCCCCAGGAGCACAGACACACACTGCATGGTGCACTGGATATTGGAGGAGTGGAAAAGCAAGATCGAGATTGAGACTGCGAACTGGTTCCCACAGCCAGAGGACCTGGGACAAAAGAAAAGTGGGCGCTTTAAAAGTCTTAAAGGGACAAGGGTTTAAAAGGTGGACAAAATCGTCCTGATACGCTTAGCCCAGCAGGCTGGGAACTTTAAGGAACTTCAGGCGCCCTAACACCCTGGGTGGCAACACAGCTCCAAAGCCACTCATGGTGATAAGCACCCTGCTGTTCCTTCCACCCCCGCCAGCACTGCAAGCAAGTAGGCAGACCCAACATTCCTGTGGAACAACCGGGGAGCAGCTCCGCCTACAGCAACCACACAGCTTAGCACAGAGGCTTCTCCCTGCACAAAGCTACCCCAAGCAGACTCAGGGGCTACTCCCTACACATGGTTGACAGGCACAAACAGTGGAGAACGGCACAGAGTCCAGGAGGCTCAAAGGAACTTTGTTGTCATGGAAGAACACATGCTGCTCACCTCTGACACCCACAAGAGTGCCCAGGACATTCCGAAGTCCACCCTATCCATTGCAGGTCACGGGATTAACCCAGAGGATGCTCCCTGTGCGTGGTTTACCAGCACAGACAGCGGAGATGGGCGCAGAGCCCAGGAAGCACGAAAGGGCTCCATTATCATTGCAAAACACACGCAGCTCACCAGCAAACCCGCGAGTGCGCAGGACCTCACAAACGGGGCTCAGGAGATTACCTGAGGGTTTGAGGGCTACCCCACAAACGACAGCTCAGGGGATTAACCCAGAGGCTTCTCCCTATGCACGGGTGACTGGCACAGACAACGGACAAAGACGTGGAGACCATGAGGCACAGAGGTTTTGCTCTTGTGGCAGAAAATGCACTGCTGGCCTGCGACCACCGTCATTACCCTAGGGATCTCGAAGGCCACACCGCCACGGGAGTTTAAGTGAATAACAAAGAGACTGTTCCCTGTGTGCGGTTAACCGGCACAGACAGTGGAGACAGGCAAGGTGACAATTAAGCAGGAAGGGTCTTTATTCTCCGAGCTGACACACGCGACACTTGCCGGCGACCACTCCCATTGCAATGAAAAGGCAGAACCTTCCTGAGACAAAAATGCCTAAAACATGGATGGCGGCGTGAACAGAGCGGAAGAATCTTCCTCCCAACATTATATTTATCCACGAAAACACAGCAAATGCAACTGTTCCTAAAAGAGAGACCAGAACACACAGGAAAGCGCACACCGTGCAGCCACACCTGAGAGGACTCGACAGCTGGCGAGGCGGGTAAGAAATGGAACCGTGACCCGGCAGAACCCGAACACTCCCGCACCCCAGCACACCAGCGGGAGGAGAGGATTCAGAGCCAGGAGGGAGTGGAAGTGCAGGCCCAGGAGATAACCAGCCCCGGATAAGCCCCGTGAGGGCGGGCGCACAAAGCGCGGTGTGGCGGAGATTGAAGAGACGGAGGGCTCAGGGTCTCAGTGGGAACGCGCCTGCTTGCTCGCTGCTGACTCAGGGAAGGAGAAAAGAGAAGGAAAAAAAAAGGAGAAAAGCGCAAGCTTTGTTTTTCAGCGGTCTAAAAGAGACAGGAGTACAGCAGAGAACCTCATCGCCACGGAACACTCAGCCCACCAGGCTGGGAGTCCTGGGGAGCTTCGGACCCCATAGCGGGCGAATGGGAAAGGGTAGCTATATTTACGACTCCCACAGAGCTCAACAGCATCCCATTCATTCTCACCCCAGCCACAGCTTTAAAGAGCCGTGCGGAGCAGCACGGCCAAGGCTCTGGAATAGTGGAGCAACAGCGCAACCTAGAGCATTCACACAGAAACCACTCACGGTGGGCGTTTTTTTTTTTTAGGTGTTGCTTTTTCTTTTTCTTCTTCTTTCCTTTCTTTTCTTTCTTTCTCTTTTTTTTATTATTATTAGCTTTTTTAATTTTTTTCTCTTTTTCTCTTCATCCTTCTTTTTCGTTTTTAAAGTCATAAAGAGACCAGCTGACATACGTGACAACTGCCAACAACCAATTCTATACTCATGAGAAGACAGAAGAATATGATACAGACAAAGCTTCAGACACACACAATCCCTGAAAGAGAACCTGAAGGAATGGACACGCACAGTCTTCGTGAAAAAGAATTCAGAATAAAAATCATAGCCATGCTGACGGATCTACAGAAAAATGTGCAAGAGCTGAGGGAGGAAATGAGGAAAGACAACGCAGAAATGAGACAAGCCATCGTCAGGCTTAACAGCAGACTGGATGAGGTACAAGACACCATCAATGAAATACAAAACAGAGAACAGGAATACAAAGAAGCTGAGGCAGAGAGAGATAAAAGGATCTCTAAGAATGAAAGAATATTAAGAGAACTGTGTGACCAATCCAAACGGAGCAATATTTGCATTATACGAGTACCAGAGGAAGAAGAGAGAAAAAAAGGGATAGAAAGTGTCTTTAAACAAATAATTGCTGAAAACTTTCCCACGCTGGGGAAGGAAATAGGCTAGCAGTCCACAGAAGCAGATCTCCCAACACAAGGGACGCAAGGAAGACAACACCAAGACACATAATAATTAAGATGGCAAAGATCAAAGATAAAGAAAGAGTATTAAAGGCAGCTAGAGAGAGAAAAAAGGTCACCAACAAAGGAAAACCCATCAGACTGTCATAAGACTTCTCAACAGAAACCTTACAGGCCAGAAGAGAATGCCGTGATATATTTAGCGTAATGAAACAGAAGGGCCTCGAACCAAGAATATTGTATCCAGCACGATTATCATTTAAATATGACGGAGGGATTAAACAATTTCAAGACAAACGAAAGTTGAGAGAGTTTGCCTCTCATAAACCACCACTACAGGATATCTTAAACAGACTGTTATAGAGGGAAGCACACCTAAGGCTAAAAAATGTCACCAGAGAAAAGAAAATCATAGCAAAGAAAGCAGACCATCCAAATACCAACTAAAGGCAAAGAATAAAACACCTAATATATAAAGAAAGGAGGAGGAAGAATAGGAAGGGAGAGATAAAAAAACATCAGACGGCGTTCACAAGAACTTTACAAGAAAGTTAAGTTAGATTTTCAGATAGTAAAGAAGCAAACCTCGAACCTTTGGTTACCACGAATCTAAAGCCAGCAATGGCAATAAGTACATATCTATCAATAATCAAACTAAATGTAAATGGACTGAATGCACCAATCAAAAGACACAGAGTAACAGAGTGGATAAAAAAGTAAGACCCATTTATATGCTGCTTACAAGAGACTCACCTCAAACCATAAGATATACACAGACTAAAAGTGAAGGGATGGAAAAAGATATTTCATGCAAACAACAAAGAGAAAAAAGCAGGTGTTGCACTACTTGATCAGATAAAATAGACTTCAAAATGAAGAAAGTAGCAAGAGATAAAGAAGAACATTACATAATGACAAATGGGTCAGTCCAACAAGAAGATATAACCATTATAAATATATATGCACCCAACACAGGAGCGTCAGTATATGTGTAACAAATACTAACAGAAGTGAAGGAGGAAATAGACAGCAATGCAATTATTTTAGAAGACTTTAACACACCACTCACTCCAAAGGATAGATCAACCAGACAGAAAATAAGTAAAGACACGGAGGCGCTGAACAACACACTAGAACAGATGGCCCTAACAGATTATCTACAAAACGCTGCACCCAAAAGCAGCAGGATACACATTCTTCTCAACAGCACATGGAACATTATCCAGATTAGACCACATACTAGGCCACAAAATAACCTCAGTAAATTCAAAAATATTGAAATCCTACCAACCAACTTCTCAGATCACAAAGGTATAAAACTAGAAATAAATTTCAGAAAGAAATAAAAAAGGCTCACAAATACATGGAGACTTAACAACATTCTCCTAATGAATCAATGGGTTAACGACCAAATCAAAACAGAAATCAAAGAATATATGGAGACTAATGACAACAACAGCACAAAGCCACAGCTTCTGTGGGATGCAGCAAAGGCAGTTCTAAGAGGAAAGTATATTGCAATCCAGGCCTATTTAAAGAAGGAAGAACATTCCCAAATGAAGAGTCTAAAGACACAATTATTGAAATTGGAAAAAGAAGAACAAATTAGGCCCAAAGTCACCAGAAGGAGAGACATAATAAAGATCAGAGAAGAAATAAATAAAATTGAGAAGAAAAAAACAATAGAAAAAAATCAATGAAACCAAAAGATGATTCTTTGAAAAAATAAACGAAATAGATAAACCCCTAGCAAGACTCATTAAGAGAAAAAGAGAATCTACACACATAAACAGAATCACAAATGAGAAAGAAAAAATAACGACGGACCCCACAGAAATACAAAGAATTATAAGAGAATATTATAAGGATCTATATGCTAACAAGCTGCAAAACCTAGAAGAAATGGACAACTTCTTAGAAAAATACAGCCTTCCAAGACTGACCAAGCAAGAAAAAGAAAAACTAAACAGAACAATCACCAGCAACGAAATTGAAGCGGTATTCAAAAAATTACCCAAGAACAAAACCCCCGGACCTGATGGATTCACCTATGAATTCTACAAGACATATAGAGAAGAAATAACACCCATTCTCCTTAAAGTTTTCCAAAAAATAGAAGAGGAGGAAATACTTCCAAACTCTTTCTATGAAGCCAGCATCACTCTAATACCAAAACCGGGCAAAGACCTCACTAAAAAAGAAAATTACAGACCAATATCCCTGATGAACGTAGATGCAAAAATACTCAACAAAATAATAGCAAAAAGAATTCAAAAATACATCAAGAGGATCATACACCATGATCAAGTGGGATTCATCCCAGGAATGCAAGGATGGTATAACATTCGAAAATCCATCAACATCATCCATCACATCAATAAAAAGAAGAACAAACACCACATGATCATTTCCATAGATGCTGAAAAAGCATTTGACAAAATTCAGCATCCATTCATGATTAAAACTCTCAACAAAATGGGTATAGATGGCAAGTACCTCAACATCATAAAGGCTATATATGACAAACCCACAGCTAACATCATACTTAATAGCGAGAAACTGAAAGCTTTTCATCTAAGATCTGGAACAAGACAGGGGTGCCCACTCTCTCCACTGTTATTCAACATAGTACTGGAGGTCCTAGCCACGGCAATCAGACAAAACAAAGACATACAAGGCATCCAGATTGGTAAAGAAGAAGTCAAATTGTCACCGTTTGCAGATGACATGATACTGTACATAAAAAACCCTAAAGACTCCACTCCAAAACTCCCGGAACTAATATCTGAATTCAGCAAAATTGCAGGATACAAAATTAACACACAGAAATCTGTTGCTTTCCTATACACTAACGATGAACTAACAGAAAGAGAAATCAGAAAAACAATTCCATTCACAATTGCATCAAAAAGAATAAAATACCTAAGAATAAACCTAACGAAGGAAGTGAAAGACCTGTACTCTGAAAACTACAAGACACTCCTAAGAGAAATTAAAGAGGACATTAACAAATGGAAATGCATCCCATGCTCTTGGCTAGGAAGAATAAATATTGTCAAAATGGCTATACTACCTAAAGCAATCTACAGATTCAACGCAATCCCTGTCAAACTACCAACAGCTTTCTTCAATGAACTAGAACAAATAATTCTAAAATTCATATGGAAATACAAAAGACCCCAAATAGCCAAAGCAATCCTGAGAAGGAGGAATCAAACAGGGGGAATTACGCTGCCTGACTTCAAGCTGTACTACAAAGCCACAGTAATCAAGACAATTTCGTACTGGCACAAAAACAGACCCACAGACCAGTGGAACAGAATAGAAAATCCAAACATTAACCCAAACACCTACAGTCAATTCATATTTGATAAAGGAGCCTTGGATATACAATGCGGAGATGACAGCCTCTTCAGCAGCTGCTGTTGGAAAAACTGGACAGCTACACATAAGAAAATGAAACTGGACTACTGTCTAGCCCCATACACAAAGGTAAACTCAAGGTGGATCAAAGACCTGAATGTAAGTCATGAAATCATAAACTCTTAGAAAAAAATACAGGCAAAAATCTCTTGGACATAAACATGAGCAACTTCTTCATGAACATATCTCCCCGGGCATGGGAAACAAAAGCAAAAATGAACAAGTGGGACTATATCCAGCTGAAAAGCTTCTGTACAGCAAAGGACACCATCAGTAGAACAAAAAGACATCCTACAGTATGGGAAAATATATTCATAAACGATGTATCTGATAAGGGGTTGACATCCAAATACATAAAGAACTCACACACCTTAACAAACAAAAAGCAAATAATCCAATTAAGAAATGGGCACAGGACATGAATAGACACTTCTCTAAAGAAGAAATTCAGATGGCCAACAGACACATGAAAATATGCTCCATATCGCTAATCATCAGAGAAATGCAGATTAAAACCAAAATGAGATATTACCTCACACCAGTGAGGATGGCTAATATCCAAACCACAAACAACAACAAATGTTGGCGAGGATGTGGAGAAAAGGGAACCCTCCTACACTGCTGGTGGGAATGCAAATTAGTTCAACCATTGTGGAAAGCAGTATGGAGGTTCCTCAAAACTCAAAATAGAAATACCATTCGACCCAGGAATCCCACTCCTAGGAATTTACCCTAAGAATGCAGCAGCCCAGTTTGAAAAAGACAGATGCACCCCTATATTTATTGTAGCACTATTTACAATAGCCAAGAAATGGAAGCAACCTAAGTGTCCATCAGTAGAAGAATGGATTAAGAAGATGTGGTACATATACACAATGGAATATTATTCGGCCAGAAGAAGAAAACAAATCCTACCATTTGCAACAACATGGATGGAACTAGAGGGTATTATGCTCAGTGAAATAAGCCAAGCCGAAAAAGACAAGAATCAAATGATTTCACTCATATGTGGAGTATAAGAATAAAGAAAAAAACTGAAGGAACAAAACAGCAGCAGACTCACAGAACCCAAGAACGGACTAATAGTTTCCAAAGGGAAAGGGACTGGGGAGGATGGGTGGGAAGGGAGGGACAAGGGGGAAAAAGGGGTATTACGATTACCAGACGTATGGTAGGGGGGGCACGGGGACAGCTGTACAACTCAGAGAAGACAAGTAGTGAATCTATAGCATCTCACTACGCTGATGGACACTGAGTGTAATGGGGTTGGTGGGGGGGACCTGATGAATGGGGTAGTTTAATAACCATAATGTTGCACATGTAATTGTAGATTAATGATACCAAAATAAATTATAAAAAAAAATACATCAGGAGGATCATTTACCATGATCAAGTGAGATTCATTCCAGGGATGCAAGGATGGTACAGCATTCGAAAATCCATCAACATCATCCACCATATCAACAAAAAGAAGGACAAAAGCCACACGATCATCTACATAGATGATGAAAAAGCATTCGACAAAATTCAACATCCATTCATGATTAAAACTCTCAACAAAACGGGTATAGACCGCAAGTACCTCAACATAATAAAGGCCATATATGACAAACGCGCAGCCAACATCATACTTAATAGCAAAAAGGTGAAAGCTTTTGCTCTAAGTTCAGGAACAAAACTCTCACCACTTTTATTCAACAGTGTACTGGAGATCCTAGCCATGGCAATCAGATAAAACAAAGAAATAAAAGGCATCCAGACTGGTAAGGAAGAAGTCAAAATGTCACTCTTTGCAGATGAGAGGGTATTGTACATAAAAACCCGAAAGAATCCACTCCAAAACTACTATAACTAATATCAGAATTCAGTAAAGTTGCAGGTTGCAAAATTAATACACAGAAATCTGTTGCATTCCTATACACTAACGAAGAATTAGCAGCAAGAGAAATCAGGAAAACAATTCCATTCACAACTGCATCAAAAAAATAAAATACGTAGGAATAGACCTAACCAAGGAAGTGAATGACCTATACCCTGAAAACTACAAGACATTCTTAAGAGAAATTAAAGAGGACACTAATAAATGGAAATTCATCCCATGTTCTTTGCTAGGAAGAATTAATATTGTCAAAATGGACAGCCTGCCAAAAGCAATCTACAGATTCAATGCAATCCCTATCAAAATACCAACAGCATTCTTCAATGAACTGGAACAAATAGTTCTAAAATTCATATGGACCACCAAAGACGCCAAATAGCCAAAGTTATCCTGAGAAGGAAGAATAAAGCAGGGGGGATGTCACTTCCCAACTTCGAGTTCTACTACAAAGCCAGAGTAATCAAGACAATTTGGTACTGGCACAAGAATAGACCCATAGACCAGTGGAACAGAATAGAGAGTCCAGATATTAACCCAAGCATATATGGTCAATTAATATATGATAAAGGAGTCATGGATATACAATGGGGAAATGACAGCCTCTTCAACAGCTGGTGATGGCAAAACTGCACAGCTACATGTAAGAGAATGAAACTGGATTACAGTCTTATTCCATACACAAAAGTAAACTTGGAAGGGATCAAAGACCTGAATGTAAGTCATGAAACCATAAAACTCTTAGAAGAAAACATAGGCAAAACTCTCTTGAATATAAACACGAACAACTGGTTCATGGACATATCTCCCCGGGCAAGGGAAACAAAAGCAAAAATGAACCAGTGGGACTATATCAAACTAAAAAGCTTCTGTACAACAAAGGACACCATCAGTAGAACAAAAAGACATCCTAAAGTATGGGAGAATATATTCATAAATGACATATCTGATAAGGGGTTGACATCCAAAATATACAAAGAGTTCACGCACCTCAACAAACAAAAAGCAAATAAGTCAACTAAAAAATGGGCAGGGGATCTGAACAGACACTTCTCCAAAGAAGAAATTCAGGTGGGTAACAGGCACATGAGAAGATGTTCCACATCGCTAATCATCAAATAAGTGCAAATTAAAACCACAGTGAGATACCACCTCACACCAGTAAGGATGGCCACCATCCAAAACACAAACAACAACAAATGTTGGCAAGGATGTGGAGAAAGGGGAACCCTCCTACACTGCTGGTGGGAATGTAAGTTAGTTCAACTGTTGTGGAACACAGTAAGGAGGTTCCTCAAAAAACTCAAAATAGAAATACCATTTGACCCAGGAATTCCATTCCTAGGAATTTACCCTAAGAATGCAGCAGCCCAGTTTGAAAAAGACATATGTACCCCTCTGTTTATCGCAGCAGTATTTACAATAGCCAAGAGATGGAAGCAACCTATGTGTCCATCAGTAGATGAATGGATAAAGAAGATGTGGTATATATACACAATGGAATGTTATTCAGCCATAAGAAGAAAACAAATCCTACCATTTGCAACAGCATGGATGGAGGTAGAGGGTTTTATGCTCAGTGACATAAGTCAGGCGGAGAAAAACAAGTACCAAATGATTTCACTCACCTGTGGAGTGTAAGAACAAAGAAAAAACTGAAGAAACAAAACAGCAGCACACTTACAGAACCCAAGAATGGACTAACAGTTACCAAAGGGAAAGGGACTGGGGAGGATGGGTCCATAGGGAGGGATAAGGGGAAAAAGGGGCATTATGATTAGCACACATAATATGGGAGGGGAGCATGGGGAAGGCAGTATAGCACAGGGAAGACAAGTAGTGATTCTGTAGCATCTTAGTATGCTGATGGACAGTGATTGTAATGGGGTATGTGGTGGGGACTTCATAATAGGGGGAATCTAGTAACCACAATGTTGCTCATGTGAGTGTATTTAATGATATGAAAAAAAAAAGTTGCACTGAGAAACTCTTAAGTCCTGATTGCCGGGTAAAGAAAACCTAAGCTAAAAGTTGGAACATATTTCCCAGCATTATAAAGAAGTATTATATATTAAAGAATAGTGTTAATCAATACTGTACATCAGGTACATTGTGGAGTTTTGTTAACTAGCCCATAAGTAAGTTAAATTAGTTAAATAATTATTATTTTTACAGGAAAATTCAATCCATGTTTCAAAATAACTTAAAAATACATTTTGGAACACCAATCAGTCAGCACACATCAAATTTAGGCTATCACAAAGATGGCGTTTCTAATCAATAAGGAAAAATTGAACTGTTCAATCAATGGTGATGGGACAAGTGGTAGCATTTTAGCAACTAAGAAAAAATTAAGTTGGATCCACATTGCAGTACCTGTATACATTCTAATGTATCAAAGATTAAACTGTAAAAAAAGAAAATACTAGAGGAAAACATGAAAGAAATGTAACTGCAGTAGGAAAGGCCTTTCTAAGTAATGGTTCAAAATATAGAAAACATGAAAGATGAGATTAATAAATTCACCTAAATAAAAATAAAAAATTTTTGAATGGTGAAAAGCCCCATAAGCAAAGACTGAACAAATGGGCAAAACCTAGTCCAACTTGTATCACAATAGCTCCTAAGAAAGCTACAAATAATCAAAAAGAAAAAGATCTACCACCAAACAGAAAAAGGTTATGAACAGACAACAGAAGAGAAATAGAAATTGCTCTTTAAAGTATGAAAAGATGCTGAACTTCATTCATTATAAAAGAAATGCAAAATAATTGCTCTGTAATACCAATTTCCACCTACTAGATTGATTACCAATGATATGAAGATTATTTTTTTTGTTCATTACTGCTGGGAAAATAAATGGTACAACCACTAGGGAGAAACTAACTGCAAAATCCCTTTGACCCCACAGTGCTATTTCCAGCAAATAATAATCCACAGATATACTTGCATATAAGCAGAATTACATTATGTAGAAGCATTAGTCATAAAAGAAGACCAAAGTCCATCAACAAAAGACTGGTTACGTACTATGTAGTAAAAAGAAAGCTCTATATTGATAATAGATAAATCAGTGAAAAAAATTAAGATTAAAGAGAGTATGTATAATACTGGAGAAAATAAATTTGTCTATTCATATTTGTTTGTATATGCAGGAAAACCTAGAAGGATATGTAAAAACGTCATAATGGCAATTAAGTTGGTGGCAGGAAAGCTGTTGAAAAACTGGACAGATGGTAAACAGTAGTAGAAGGGAGGGTTTTTAGTATTTTTTACAATTTTAGACAATGTGATTGTATGATATTGTCTAAACATTAAATTTTATAAAATTTTATAAAAACAGTGTATGTCTCCCTTTTATTTACTCCATTGTGTACCAATAATACTTTAGAGCTGGCTGTCCAAAATGGAATAGTTTACTAAGTAGTAGTTATACCTCTACATTTTGAGTTTCATCGTCAATTACTTAATTTTCATAGTATGCCAGTTCGTGACAATCATGTCTATACATTTAAGAATTGTACCGAGCTATAAAGAAACAAGGATTTTTCTCTGAGGAAGGTAACTAAAACTGGAGATGACAATGAAAAATACATAAAATTCCTCAGGAAAGGACACTATAAATTAGAGACAGAGGTTAGCATTTCTTTATATTCGAACCACAAAGATCTTCAGGGTTAAAATTAACATTCACTAGAAATAGAAACATCCAAAAAAGAAAAAAAGAATCTAAACAACACATTTTGGCTCTAATAACAACAAAGTGGATTATTTTCTAAAAATAATTTTAATATAAGAAATTACATCTATTTTTAAAAGTCAAGATTTAATTTGAAGTATGAGGATCATTCCACATTAAAAAACTAAAGTGTAAGTCTGTCCACGAGGTAGAAAAATTGTTTTAATAAAAAAAGGATTTATATATTACATCCATTACTACTAAAAATATTTGAGAGGTAAGCACTATTTGACTTAATTAGTTGAACTACCATTATTTTAAAATACTCCCCCGCTCAGTTTTCAATGAAAATTTTTCCAAAATCTCTGCACTTACCCCCATTATCTGTTCTTTTTAAAGCTCCATCCTTATGAGGACACAGTTCACATCTCTATAAAAAAAAGAAAGGAAACAAAGAGATTTTTCAGATTACTAAAGTATAGTATCTTCTCTGTAATTTCAAACCCATTAAAAATGTGGAAGAAGCATTTGTACTAGTTGCCACCAGAAGGATTTCAGACTCAGCAAAGTAATTCTTGATGTGATCATCTTCAGAACACCAGATAACTTTAAAAAGTAAATTTTACTTAACTTTCATATTCCTGCCGCCACTTTTTTCACCATTACATTAATAAAAACAAAATGATTCTCTCAACATAGGAATGGGGCATGGTTTTTAATAAAACATTTGTTTCTATCCTTTTACTTTCTGCTCTAGGATCAGCTAGGATTATTGTAGAGTTAGGTCTGGTTTCTCCTAAAATAAGGAGTCAAACTCAAGAACTTTGAGTTTTTTTTATTTAAGTGGGAAGGCATAATCTCACATGTGCTGACCTGCCTTTTGGAAGACACTGCTCTTAACTATTCTAGTTACTCTTATCATTCATGCCCACCAGTACTCAAAAGTTTTTACAATCCCTCTCCCTAACACCCACACAATTTAAAACCAAAAAGAAACACAGAGCCAGTACTATCATTTCTTTTCACTATTGACAAGAGGAAAAAAATAACCATTAAAATAATAAACAGTAACTTGCCACAGCATTGTCTTACTATGAAGACTATGATCCTGGAGGTCACCTTTGAGTATTTTTTATCTGTACCCTATCCTGATCCCCCAAGGGGTTTTACAGCATATAATTTAGTAATATAAACAAGTACAAAGGAAAATAAGAGCAAGATACTGAGATAAAATAGTAAGTATCACAACATGCCCCAAAAGATTCTGCATTTCTTAGCATCCACTCTGTCACTCTTCTGACTTTCCTCTTTTCTCTTTTGGCAACACCTTTCCAATCACCTTATCCAACTTTTAAATGTGGTTCTCAGGGCTCTGGCTTAAGATGCCATCTCATTTCATTTTAAACCTGAGGCAATCTTCATTCATTTTTCCTTACATCTATTACCAACTAAATTACTAGGATGTCAATGACTCCTAAATTTTACCTCCTATTCAAATCTGTCCTTGGATCCATATACAAAAGTTCCTATGATACACAGTCATCTTAAGCTCTGTCCAAAATTTATGACACCAGTTGCTCTTCCTGTTTTCCCCCATCATTGTAATGATACTCTTGACCACACATTGCCCATACAAGACACCAACACATAATCTTTTGATGGCTTCGCCTATTCCCCTAACCTTATACTTAATCTTTACATTTTGTCCATTCTTTCTCCCAAATACTGGTGAGATTCTCTCCATCTACAATGCTATTAGCCAAGAGTACACCAAAACCAACTTTCATCAGACCACTTCAGTGATCTCCCCATATTCACTCTTTCCTGACCCCACAATCTGCATGGTGAACTTCAAAAAATCCAAGCCCAAATATATCAAATATATCCCTGTCTGTCCCACTTACAACCCCTCAATAATTTCCCTACATGATCTACCCCTTAGTTACGTCCACAACCTTCTCTCTTTTAAATGTCTCACTGTCTAGAAAATACTGTGATTTTATTCTTTTAGTTCTATAAATACTCCAAAGTTCTTTCTTGCCTCCTTTTAACTGTATTGCTTTTACTCTATCTGGAATACTGTCCTTCACCCTGACCCACTTTCATGACCAGATAACTTCTATTCATCCCCCAAGTCTTTGCTTAAAGCCACTTCCTCAGAGGTTTCGCTGAATCCCTATATTAGATTAAGTGCCATATTATTAATTACCTATACTTTATGTCATACACTGCAATCATAATTAATTAATTATGCAATTGTTTATCTCTTCTGCTAGATTATAAATTCCATTTTATGTCTAGAGCCCTAGCATCTATCACAGTCTCCAGAAATGTTAACTCAAAAAAATATTTGATGAATGGATGGATGGCTGGAAGCAGCAAAAACACAAGCACACTTACTAGAGGCAGGCAATAATTTGGTTCTAAACTATACAACAACCTCCCTCACAAATAGAAACTATTGTTACATAATTTACCTTGTGGAAAAGAAACAGTTGCTTTAGAAGAACTAAAGTTAATAAAAAGACTATAGCCATAGTTAGATCACTCTTTGGGATGAGTAGGTTTAAGAATAATTGTTTAGCAACTGGGGGAGATAAAATTCAGATTAGACCCTTGAGCCTTACTGATAACTAATATAAACTCAGAATGTTTGGAAAACAATTTCAATACAAGGACAAAAAACAAAATAATTGCTAGTCAAATATAAGGAATTGAAAACTTCTACAGAAGAAAAAATATTAGAATTGAAAAACGATTTTTTTAATGTTTTTAAAGATAAGTAGATGCAACAAATACATCAGAAAACATTTAGCCTTGTTTATATCCAAAGATATATGAATATAGAAATTACAAAGAAATAATAAGACATTTTGCCCACTAAGTTTTTCTTAAAAAAAAAAACCTAATGTCCAGAGTACAGTAAGCATTTATATTTATTTTCACATACTGTTGCTGGCACTATAATCCAATTATTTTGGAAAGCAATTTAGCAGTATGACTCAAGAAAAATACTGATTCAATTACTTCACTTCTAGAGAGCTAAAATAAATACAATAGAAATTGCATTTATTAAGTACTTAATGTGTTACTTTTGTATCATTTATATACTTTAATTTCAAGACATGAAAAAATAGAAGTACAAAAATACTTTATTATGGGTGTTTATAAATATAAAATCTTTATAAAAAGTCAGTATATAACAATGAAGGAACTAATTGTATATTCACAAGGATTTTAACTGAGTTAAAAAAAATGCACAGATGAAAACTCTAAAAGAAAATACCCAAAATATATTTAACAATAGTGTGGTGTGGATGATAAGATTATGAGTCAATTGATTTCTTTAATCCGAAATACTTCATGTCTTTTATAATTCAAATTTTTATAGATACATTACTACACGCTAAGTAAAATACTGTGTCATTCCACTAAAAGTAAAAGTAGATATATGGGAGACTTAAGAGGAAAAAATGATTACAGGAAAAGAAAAGAAGGTTAAATTATAGTTAGAAGGCTATATCTTAAGTTCAGGAAGAAAGGACCTGGTATGAGGGACCCTGGAAAACAGAGACTCAAGATCCTACAGTAAACCTATCCAAACTGAAAAGTTTTTATAGGGCAGGATGCAGCTACAGGTTTCTATTAAAATTCCACAGACCCACTCTTATTTTAGTAGGAGGTAGTGTTAAAAGGCACAAGTAAATCCTGTGAAAGGGAGGGAGAGAGGAGGAAGAACAAAAGGAAAGGGAAAAAAGCACACACTGAAATCTCGCCATATTTTATCAGGAAAAAAACCCTTTATTTGGAATGGCCAAACAAGTAGAAGTTATACAAGGTGATTCTTTTCTACAACATACAGTAAGAAAGCATGCAACTATTTTCCATCTTTATAATGTAGGCATCAACTTCCAAATACTTTTTCTACTTTATATTATGTTCTTTCACCAAATGATAAAACCCACTACACTTCACTAAATCAAGTTCACTCAAAATACTGGTCTTTAGGAGGCTGTAGTTATATAACAGTATGTTCAGCTATACTGGTTCACCCAGATTGTAATTGCCATTATATTACAAAGTTCATAATTGAAGATAGTATTATTGGCTAATAAGAATTAATTCAAGTTTTAAGTTTAATCTTCCTCATATTACAGAAGAGATATAAGAGTGGCATTAAAAACCATCTGTAAGCTAAAACATTTATTTACCATTACCATTTCTTTTTTTTAAAGCAAGACATAAAGAGAAATATAACCACTCTTTTCTTGTATTTTATAAAGACTTGTGACTACCACAGTCATAACAAAAGGACTTAGGGGCCCACATAAAGGGGCTCCTGCTGGCCAAAGAGGAAATCCCTTAAGGCCAATAAAAGTAGTAACTGCAATGGAGTGAAACACACAAGTATTTTTAAATTCATGATGAAATGAATTTCTACCTCCAAAACAGCTAATTAAGTTTATGAGAGACAAACCCTTGAACAGATAAGCAACCAAATTCTGGTTTCCCACCAGAAGTAAAAACTTGGAAGGGACCGGCACGAGAAGAATTTTATGTTTTTTAAGACTTTTAGCCTGAAGATAAGCTACAATCAGCCCATAGTGGCTCCTACACGCTTAAGAACTGAAGAACCAGAAGATAAAAGCTCAGAGAAACAGGAAAAGTAGGGTCTGAATCCAGAAGAGAAGAGAAGCAGGAGGCAGCCCCCACATTTTTATCTACAGAATCTGCCCAAATCTCTCACCAACACTGAACCATCCATGCACAGAGCAGGATAAAGCCCAGCTAAGGAAAAAAAGAAAGAAAATGAGACATAAACAACTGCTCAAAATATATTATAGGCAATTTGAGTCCAACTAAATCAACTGCCTGATAAAATCAGTATCAATTTCTTCAAAGGAATATAACAGAATCCAACCTTCCCACATATAACACTCACGATATTTGGGAAATAATCCAAGTTACCTGGTTTATGAAGAACCAGAAAAAGATTAATCATGGTCAAGATAAAAGCCAATCAATGAAGATCAACCCTAGGATGACCTGGACATTAGTATTAGGCTTTAAAATAGCTATTATAACTAAGTTCTATGATGTGAATGAAAATATACCTAGAGTAAGTAAAACTGGAAATCTGAATAGAGGAAAAGAAACTATAAAGAAGAACTAAATAAAAATTCTAAAACATAAAAATACAATATGTGAAGTGAAAAACTGACTAGACAGGCTTAACAATGGAATCAAGATGACAAAGGAAAGAAGAGTCAGTGAACTTGCAGCTACATCAACAAATAGGATCCAATCTGAAAAAGAGAAAATAAATGAAAAAGGTGAACAAGTTTTCAGGGACCTACTGAACAGTGTCAGGAAGTATGATGTATAATTGAAGACCTGGAAAAGAAGGAAGAAAAGAGGGGAAGAGAAAGAGCTTATGAATATGAGAATATGGTGAGAGAAAAAATTTTGAAGAAATAATGGATGAAAATTCCTCAATTTGAAGACAGACAAATTTATGGATTCAAAAAACTCAGTGAACCCCAAGTAGCCAAACTGCTGAAAACCAAACAAGAAAAGATTTCAAGCCGCCAAGGGAAAATGACACATCATATTCAAGGAACCAGTGATTGGATAAGTGGCTGATTTCTCATCATAAATTATGGAAGCCAAAATAGAGTAAAACAACACTTCAATGTGCTTAAAAAAACCTGTTGACTCAGATTTCTGTATCCAACTAATATATCCTTCAAAAATGAAGATGAATAGATATTTTCAGATAAAAGACAGCAAACCGAATATATACTAACAGACATGGACTAAAATAAAGGCTCCAAGAAATTCTTCTTAATGAAAGGAAATGGTACTAGATGAAAATGCATATGTTTAAGGAAGCCAAAGAAGAGCACCACAAATAGTAAATATCTCGGTAAACATAAAAAACTTTTAATTATTAAATTCTTAAGAATACATATGATTACTGAAAGCAAAAAATTACAATACTGTCTTCTGGAGTTTATAATGTAGACCTAATTCATATGACAGTAGCATAACTGATAGCAGACAGAGGCCATGTCAAGCAGTCTTTACAGCTCCAAGATTTCTACAATAAATGACCAAAACAAGCCCATGGCAAGATGTCTGACATTGTTAGTCATTAAGGAAATACTTATCAACACTACAGTGAGATACCACTAGGATGGCTAAAATCAAAAAGATAACCAATAACAGATAAACATACCCTGTTGATAAGCATATGGAAAAACTAGAACCCTCATATATTGCTGATAGGATTGTAAAATGGTGTAGCTGTTTTGGCAGTTTCCCAAAAGGTTAAACACAGAATTACTCAAAAATTCCACACCCAAAAGATACGAAAACATACATCCACACAAAAATGTGTACACAAATGTTCATAACAGCATTATTCCTAATAGCCAAAATGTAGATACAACCTAAATGTCCATCAATTAATGAGTAAATAGAATGTGCTACATAGCCATACAATAGAATGTTATTAGACAACAGAAAGGAATAATGTTACATGCTACAACATAAGTGAGCCTTAAACACAGTATGCTAAGAGAAAAAAAGCCTCTCACAAAACACCACATACTGTATGATTCCACTTACGTGAATGTCCAGAATAGAGCGAGAAGTAGGTTACTGGTTGTTGGGGGCTGGAGAGGTTGGATAATGGGGAGTGGCTGCTAATGGCCACAGAGCTGCTGTCTGAGGTGATGAAATGTCCTAAAATTGACTATGGTAATGGCTGTGCAGTCTGTGAATATACAAAAAACCACTGACTTGTACCCTTTAAATGGTTGAACTGTGTGATGTAAATTATTGTCATTAAAGACTTTTTACAGTAATTTTCAAATATATTAAAAGGAAAAAGATGAGACAAACAGAAATATGTAATAAAATGGTAGACCTAAGTCCAATCATAAATTACATTAAATGTTAAGAGACTAAGCTTAAGAAATTAAAAAAATATGTCAGCACAAATATAAAAGTAAAACACAATTATACAGCCATGTGTAAAAGACATATAACAGACATGAGACATAAAGACAAATAGGTTAAAAGTAAATGAATGAAAAAAGATACCCCATACAAATCAAAAGTGTAAGATTGTGAGTGGCTATATTTAATATCACAGATAAAAGATTTCAAGACCAAGAAAATTAGTAAAGATAAAAGGGGACATTTCATAATGATTAGAGTCAAACAATGAAGACCACATAATAATCATAAAGTGTACCTAAGAACAATGCTTCAAAAACATGAAGCAAAACTGTCACAAGTAAAGGCATAAGTATATAATCCTACAATAGTAAGATATTTTAACATCTCTATTGTGGTTATTGACAAAACTAGACACCCCCCAAAAAAAACCCAAAGATATTCATAATGTGAGCAATACTATAAACCACTATATACTTTCTTTCAGGTAAAAATGGTACGCTTAACACAAAAGACCATATACTAGGCCACAAAATAAGACAAAATGAATTGAAAAGGACTGAAATCACAGAGTATGTTCTTTGACTACATTAGGAAAAAAGGAAGACATAAAATTGACCTAAGTTTCCACCTACAGAACTTATAAAAGCACAAAACACTTTAGTAAGAAAACACTAAAGATGAGAGCAAGAAAAGTGAAATAGAAAAGAAACAGTAAAGAAAATTTTATGTCAAAGCTGGCCCTTTGGAAAGATCAACAAAGTTGATAAACCTCTAGTTAAAAATAATTTAAAACACACACAAATCATCATTATCAGTAATAAAGGACAAATTATCACTAGAGAACCCACAAATATTAAAACAAAAGATTAATAATTATTTCATGTTAACCAATTCCATAACTTAGATAAAATGGAAAAATGCCATTAAAAATACAAGTTACAAGTTACCAAAATTCACAAGATGAAACAAAATCTGAACAGTTCTTTAAGTTGAATTTATTATCAAAACCCACCCCCAAAAAAAACTCTAGGCTCACATATTTTCAGTGGTAAATTTATCCCAACACCAAGAAATAAACAGGATCAATATCATACAAACACTTCCAGAAAACAGAGAACACTTCAAAAATCACTTTCTAAGTTCAGGAAAATACTAATGAATATGCCAATAATACCCAAACTACAAAAAATTACAGATTATAACATCCCTCAGGTACATGCAAAACTATTTAATAAAATAATTAGCAATTTAAATCAAGCAATATATAAAAAGGGTAATACAGAAGGACCAAGTGGAATTTATCCCAGGAATAACATCTGAAAATAAAACAAGTGAAATTCACCATCTTAATTTTTTTATACACATCATGTAACACCACATCTCAAAAACTACTAAGGGGGCTTTCAAGATGGCGGCATGAGAGGTGAGACGAAGAGCTCCTCCCAAAAACACAAACAGTACAAAAATATAGCTAACTAATACAACTAACCTTGGAACAGCAACAAGAAAGAAGACTGAACCAGACTGCAAACACACCTCACCAACAGAGCAGACCTCA
Source organism: Phataginus tricuspis (assembly GCA_029783875.1). NCBI lineage: Eukaryota > Metazoa > Chordata > Mammalia > Pholidota > Manidae > Phataginus > Phataginus tricuspis. The sequence continues at coordinate 13,812,104 of JAQQAC010009376.1, read as the reverse complement.
CGAAAGAGGGTAACGTAGGAAAGCCTTAATTTGGCGGAACCCAAGCCCTTCCGCCACCCAAGCTTACCGGTGGGAGAAAAAGAAACGAAGTGGGGGAGGAGGTGGAAGCCTGCAACTGCTGGACACCTAGCCCTGGAGATCAGCTTTTTGAGCAGAATCCTATAGTGTGTGGTGCTCGGGAAGTTCGGGAGCTCGGACAGGCGGAGTGCTTGCATAATTGACATTCTGGCCGATTGTGGAGGAGCAGATCCACACCCAGCCAGCTGTCAGAGGAAAGGCAGGCAGTCTGAGGGGCTTCCTAGCAGCGAGAGGGCTGTTGAAGGGGCGTGGTGTGCACGGAGCTTCCACTGCAGGAGAAGGGAGAGCTGGACAAGGTTGTCTGGGCATGCTCTGGCGAGCTACTTGGGAACTTTGGGGGAGCTCCAGGTGCTCCATCCCCTTGGCTGCCTACTCAGCTCCAAGGCACCCCACTGTGACACACACCCTGCCGAGCCTTCCTACTGCCCTGCAGGCACCTGCGCGTCAACCCGCAGTCACTGCACAGGCATCAGGCCAGCCAGAGGGAGGCCCCGCCTACAACAGCTAGAGACACAAAGCACACAGGTTTACACGTGTGTGCTTCGCCCACTGGCTTTGAAACTGGAGTCAGGTACAGCAGATGGGAATCAGTAAACAGATCTTTCCTAGCCCAAGGCACCAGCTCCACTCCCCTACGACCCTCAACCTCACTCTAGGGGCTGAGCAGCTCCAGAGACTGGAGTTACTGCACACTACTGGACACCACGCAGAAATATGAAATGACAAAATAATACGGTTCAGACCAAAATTACACAAACCCGAGAGAGAGGGTCAAATGAAACTGAACTAACCAATCTTCCTGAAAGAGTTCAAAATAAAAATTATGAACATGCTTATGGAGGGACAGAAAAATATTCAAGAACTCAGGAACAAATTTAAGTTGGAGATTCAATCAATAAGAAATTCCATATCTGAAATGAAACATACAATGGAGGGATTTAAGAGTTAGATGTAGTAGAAGAGATGGTAAGTGGAATAGAAATTAGAGAAGAGGAATACAAAGAAGCTGAGGCACAGAAAGAAAAACAAAAAGGAGGAACAAAAAGGAGGGGAAAAAAAAAGAACCTTTGGATTTTGTTTGTAATAGTTTATGACGTAAAGTCAAAGCAGACCGTTAGATAGTAAGGGAATTGTCCTTGAACCTTTGGTAACCACGTACCTAAAGCCTGCAGTGGCAATAAGTACATACCTATCAATAGTCACCCTAAATGTAAAAGGTCTGAAGGCACCAATCAAAAGACACAGAGTTACTGAATGTATAAAAAACAAGACCCGCCTATATGCTGCGTACAAGAGACTCACTTCAAACCCAAAGACATACACAGACTGAAATAAAAGGGATGGAAAAGATATTTCATGCAACTAATAGGGAGAAAAAAGCAGGAGTTGCACTACTCGTATCAGACAAAATAGACTTCAAAACAAAGTCACAAGAGGCAAAGAAGGACATTACATAATGATTAAAGGGTCAGTCCAACAAGAGGATACAACTATTATAAATATCTATGCACCCAACACAGGATCACCTACATATGTGAAACAAATACTAACAGAATTAAAGCAGTAAATAGAATGCAATGCATTCATTTTAGGAGACTTCAACACACCACTCACTCCAAAGGACAGATCAAACAGACAGAAAATAAGTGAAGAGACAGAGGCACTAAACAACATATTAGATGGATCTAATGGACATCTACAAATCACTCCATACAAAAGCAACAGGATACACATTCTTCTCAAGTGCACATGGAACATTTTCAAGAATAGATCATATACTAGGCCACAAAAAGAACCTCAGTAAATTCAAAAAGATTGAAATTGTACCAACCAGCTTCTCAGATCACAAAGGTATGAAACTAGAAATTAACTACACAAAGAAAACAAAAAGCCCAAACACATGGAGGCTTAATAACATGCTCCTAAATAATCAATGGATCAATGACCAAATAAAAACAAAGATCAAGCAATATACACAGACAAATGACAACAATCATTCAACACTGCAAACTCTGTGGGATGCAGCGAAGGCCATGCTAAGAGGGAAACATATTGCAATATGGGCCTACCTCAGGAAAGAACAATCCCAAATGAACAGTCTAAACTCACAGTTAATGACTAGAAAAGGAAGAACAAATGAGGCCCAAAGCCACTAGAAGGAGGGACATAATAAAGATTAAAGCAGAAATAAATAAAATTGAGAAGAATAAAACAATAGAAAGAATCAATGAGCAGGTGTTGGTTCTTTGAGAAAATAAACAAAATAGATAAACCCCTAGCCAGACTTATAAAGAAAAAAGGAGAGTCTACACACACAATCAGAAATGAGAAAGGAAAAATCACTACAGACACCAGATATACAAAGAATTATGAAAGAATACTATGAAAAATTATATGGTAACAAACTGGATAACTTAGAAGAAATGGACAACTTTCTAGAAAAACACAACCTTCCAAGTCTGACCAAGGAAGAAACAGAAAATCTGAATAGATCAATTATCAGAAATTGAATTGGTAATCAAAAAACTACCCATGAACAAAACACCTGGAACAGATGGTTTCACTGCTGAATTTTATCAAACATTTAGTGAAGACCTAATACCCATCCTCCTTAAACTTTTCCAAAAAGTAGAAGAGGAGAGAATACGCCCAAACTCATTCTATGAGGCCAACATCACTCTAATACCAAAGCAGGCAAAGACACCATAAAAAAAGAAAATTACAGACCAATATCCCTGAAAAACATAGATGCAACAATACTCAACAAAATATTAGTAAACCGAATTCAAAAATACATCAAAAAGATCATCCATCATGATCAAGTGGGATTCATCTCAGGGATGCAAGGATGATACAACATTCGAAAACCAATCAACATCATCCACTACATCAACAAAAAGGAGGACAAAAACCACATGATCATCTCCACAGATGCTGAAAAAGCATTTGACAAAATTCAACATTCATTCATGATAACAACTCTCAATAAAATGGGTATAGAGGGCAAGTACCTCAACATCATAAAGGCCATATATGACAAACACACAGCCAACATTATACTTAACAGCAAGAAGCTGAAAGCTTTTCCTTCAAGATCAGGAAGAAGACAAGGATGCCCACTCTCTCCACTTTTATTCAACATAGTTCTGGAGGTCCTAGCCACAGCAATCAGACAACATAAAGAAATAAAAGGCATCCCGACTGACAAGGAAGAACTCAAACTGTCCCTCTTTGCAGATGATATGATATTGTACATAAAAACCCTAAAGAATCCACTCCAAAACTATCAGATCTAATATCTGAATTCAGTAAAGTTGTGGGATATAAAATTGATACACAGAAATCTGTTGCATTCCTATATACTAACAATGAACTAGCAGCAAGAGAAATCAAGAAACCATTCCATTCACAATTGCATCCAAAAAATAAAATACCTAGGAATAAACCTAACCAAGGAAGTGAAAGACCTATACCCTGAAAACAACAAGACACTCTTAAGAAAAATTAAAGAGAACACTAATAAATGGAAATTCATCCCATGCTCTTGGCTAAGAAGAACTAATATTGTCGAAATGTATATCCTGCTTAAAGCAATCTACAGATTCAATGCAATCCCTATCAAAATACCAATAGCATTCTTCAATGAACTAGAGCAAATAGTTCTAAAATTCATATGGAAAGACAAAAGACCCCGAATAGCCAAAGCAATCCTGAGAAGGGAAGAATAAAGCAGAGGGAATTATGCTCCCTGACTTCAAGCTCTACTACAAAGCCACAGTAATCAAGACAATTTGGGACTGGCACAAGAACAGACCCATAGACCAGTGGGACAGAATAGAGAGCCCATATATAAACCCAAGCATATATGGTCAATTAGTATACTGTTCCTGACCTGCAGGAGAGACAACGTAGGAACCCGAAGAGAGGGGGAGGAGAATAGGGACACAAGACGCGAGGAATGGAGACAAGACAGTTCCCTGATCAAGTGTCGTTTATTTGCGGAAACACACAGCTTATATAGCATAGCTCAAGTGGGAAGGGGTCGTGGCTAATCCTGATTGGCAGTTTAGCATGCAAATGAAGCCTTATACCAAAGTCCTATGCAAGAGCAGTCTATGAGCATGCGCTCAAAGAGCAGTCCAGGCAGCAGGCAACAAGATGGTGTCCAAACACAAAATGGAGTCCATGTGGGTGCATGCGCACTTGAGTATGAAGAACGGGAAGTGAGTCAGCAGTAAATCAACAACAAAATGGAGTCCTTGTGAAAGTTCTGTGATGGAAGCGACAGCTGCTGCTGGTCAGCCTGATTGTCTGGCTCCCGACAGTATATGATAAAGGAGCCATGGATAAACAATGGGGAAATGACAGCCTCTTCTACAGCTGGTGTTGGCAAAACTGGACAGCTACATGTAAGAGAATGAAACTGGATTACCGTCTAACCCCATAAACAAAAGTAAACTCAAAATGGATCAAAGACCTGAATGTAAGTCATGAAACCACAAAACTCTTAGAAAAAAATATAGGCAAAAATCTCTTGGACATGAACATGAGCAACTTCATGAACATATCTCCCCGGGCAAGGGAAACAAAAGCAAAAATGAACAAGTGAGAGCATATCAAACTAAAAGGCTTCTGTACAGCAAAGGATACCATCAGTAGAACAAAAAGACATCCTACAGTATGGGAGAATATTCACAAATGACATATCCGATAAGAGGTTGACATCCAAATTATATAAAGAGTTCACGCACCTAAACAAACATAAAGCAAATAAGCCAATTAAAAAATGGGCAGAAGAGCTGAACAGACACTTCTCCAAAGAAGAAATTCAGATGGCCAACAGGCACATGAAAAGATGTTCCACATCACTAGTCATCAGAGAAATGCAAATAAAAACCACAATGAGATATCACCTCACAGCAGTTAGGATGGCTGTCATCCAAAAGACAAACAACAACAAATGTTGGCGAGGATGTGGAGAAAAGGGAACCCTCCTACACTGCTGGTGGGAATGCAAATTAGTTCAACCATTATGGAAAGCAGTCTGGAGGTTAAAAACTCAAAATAGAAATACTATTTGACCCAGGAATCCCACTCCTAGGAATTTACCCTAAGAATGCAGCAGCCCAGTTTGGAAAAGACATATGTACCCCTATGTTTATTGCAGCACTATTTACAATACCTGAGAAATGGAAGCAACCTAAGTGTCCATCAGTAGATGAATGGATAAAGAGGATGTGGTACATATACACAATGGAATATTATTCAGCCATAAGAAGAAAACAAATCCTACCATTTGCAACAACATGGATGGAGCTAGAGGGTAATATGCTCAGTGAAATAAGCAGGCAAAGAAAGACAGGTATCAAATGATTTCACTCATATGTGGAATATAAGAACAAAGAAAAGGCTCAAGGAGTAAAACAGCAGCAGACTCACAGAACCCAAGAATGGACTAACAGTTACCAAAGGGAAAGGGACTGGGGAGGATGGGTGGGAAGGGAGGGATAAGGAGGAAAAAGGGCTATTACAATTAGCATACATAATGTAGGGGGGGGTGGAGGTGGGATGGGGGGATACAGGGAAGGCAGTATAACACTGAGAAGACAAGTAGTGATTCTATAACATCATACTATGCTGATGGACAGTGACTGCAATGGGGCATGTGCTGGGGACTTGATAATAGGGGGAGTCTAGTAACTATAATGTTGCTCATGTAATTGTATATTAATAATAGCAACAACAACAAAAAAAAACACGCTAACCATCACCTAACTGTAATCACTGATTACCATAACAAATACAGTAATGTTGTAAAAGTTGAAATATTGTGAAAATTACCAAAATGTGACAGATACAAAAGTAAGCCATTGCTATTAGAAAAATGACACTGACAGCCTTGCTTGATGCAGGGTTGCCACAAACCTTTAATTTGTAAAAAAAAGCCTTATCTGCAAAGCACAATAAAGTACAATAAAACAAGTATGCCTGTTGAGGAAACTGGGAAACAATCATTTTGCTTTGTAAGAAATATCTTTAAACAGAGGAGTACTATACTGAAAAGGAGAGAAGTAAAAAGATGATAAGGGAGAAGTTCACTATAACTACGTGTAATATGCTACCTTTTTGCAGAAAAGAAAAACAGGGTCAATGTAGGTATAAGCATGTACATACATAAAGAAACTAGGAAAATTAATAAACTAATAATGGTAAGCTGGAAAGCAAAACTGGGCAAAAAAGAGGTGGAAGAGAAATAATTTTCACTGTCTATTTTTTTACATTTTTTGAACCATGTCAATATATCAATCACTTCATCAAAAATTAAGCTGCTGCAATAATCTAAAACAAAAAAATCAGGACTTAGATTACTCCAATGACTACCAAAATAGAGAAATTAAATGTAGGATGCCTAGGATACCTAAGAGAGATATCCAGAAGGCTTTTCCAAACACGGATTTGCAGACTAGAAAAAACACTGTGCAGGTGATATCGATGCCTAGAGCCATGAAGAAGTTTACACAGGATAAAGCAAAAAACAAAAAAGGCCAGAAAAGCAATTGTGTAACATAAATTTTAGAGAAAAAAGGAAATAATGCCAAATAGGAATCCAAAAGAGGTCAGAGTAAACAGCAGCTTCCCGAGTCATGAGAACAAAGAGTTGGGAGAAAGATGGAGTGATCAGTTTCAAATGCTGAAAGTGGATCAAGTAGAATCAACACTGAAAAGAAAATTCTGGATTTGGCCATTTGAAATTAACAACAAAATCAACAGGTTAAAATGCAATGATTTGAAGGTTAAATGAGCAGCCGTTTTGTGCCATTTTATGCACTTATTTATAACTAGTTTTGTTTTTCAGAAAAAGGATTTGAGGCAGTCTACAAACAAAAAACCTGTATTACAACAATAAAAAATTATAAATTAACATTGAAAGCCAGTATGAGGGACATCCCCCTGGTTTAGGCAAACTGCTCTTACCCCCAACTCCAACTATGTAGTTCTAGTGAGGTTGCCATTCATAGTACCCTCCCCATTCCAGCCACAGGTATGGTGGGTACATGGTCCAACAGGCCAATCAGAGTCCTTCCCAGGATTCTTCAAGAGAGCCCCTTCGTCTGGTAGAAGGGACTAGGAAGATGAGAGCCAAGAGCTGCCAGCAGTCATGGTTCCAGCCTCATGAAGTAGAGAGTCTGTAGTATGAGAGAATGAAATCAACACGCAGAGAAACAGAGATAAGAGGTGAAGTCCTAAAACCCACAGGAGGAGGAGGAGGAAACAAGTGTACTAATAATCAGATTCATATAACTGATGTAACTAAAGACCAGATCTGGTTCTAGGCTGCCTAGTAGAGCCAAAACAAAAGAAAAACAGAACGCGTATCCTAGAGCTAACAAAAAGGAGGAAATATACTAAATCCTCAAGGCAGACAATTTTCCTGATGCTAAATTATTAAAAGAATTCTTTGTACACGGACCTTTATATAAGGGTCACTGAAGACACAATGGATAGTGTCCATGATGAGGGTGTTATAGCAAATGCAAATTTCATATGCTACTGCTTAAAAAGACAAATGAGTTATCTCAATCATTAAGCATGACTAAAAGGCCAGACTACAGTAGGCAGCTGAAGCAGCACAGATTATGAACTGTGGTTTTATTCTTCCAGGAAGTTTGCTAGTGAAAGGTAAAAGGCATAAAGGGAAGAAAGTACAATCCAAGGAAAGATTCAGAAATACTTGTGAGCTGAAGGGAAGAAAAAAAAATCTTTTTTTTCTAGTTTGTGAATGTGAACAAAATCAAACAAGGAGAGACTAAAAGATAAAACAAGACTCTGGAAGAAATGGGAAAAGACCGTGTTACAAACACAGGTAATTAGTTCAACTTAAAAACTACCTCCTCTCCTTCCTAATACTCCAAAAAATGAGATAAAAGGCATAAAGCCACAAATACAAAAAGAACATAAGGAAAGACAACAGCTCTAAAATTCTGGAAGCTAGAGAGGAGACAAAGAGTAAACAACTTAACAGATCAGAAAAGATTGTGGCAGTATGATAAACAAGCTATTAGACCACACAAGCACCAGGAACTGGAGGAACTTCAGGTACCAGGCATCCCTAGGGGGAGGGAGTGGTACATGCACAGTGGTGGTGTGTGTATCTGGGAGGCATGAGCTCGGGGATTAGATATAATATGAAAAATGATCACCCCACCCCCACCCCATCTCCTTCTCCACTACACACCACCAAGTAACTATCCCTCCCCCACCCTAGAAACCTGAAGAAGTGTAAACAAGAAGAAATCAGGAAGAACTGATCAAGAGAGTACCATAGTGAATGAGAAGAATTAGCTGAACATCTAATTCTAAATAGTGAAATTCCAGCAACCATTTGACTCAAAGAATACTGGTAAGCAAATCTGTCAATCCCAAACAGATGACTGACAGATTTTTATTTGAATAAACTAGGCAGGTTGTAGTCTCGTAATAAAGATACCCAGCTACCTCACTTATAATAAAACCAAATGACCAACAATCTCTGCTCGTACACATACAGCTTCCAATCTGTTCATTAGGAGGTTGTCTTAAATTCAAATAAATGGTTAAGAGTCACCAGATTTTTAAGCAAAGTCTCTAACAAAACACGCCAAAACAATATAAAGAACTCTAATGAAAGATTCTCAGAAGAAGAAAACTTCAGAAAACTGAAATAAAACAAAAACAACCTTCTCATCAACGTCCTCATGGACTTAAGAGCATATTGCAACCAAGAAACAAAATCAGAGGATAAAAAATAAGGAATATTCAGAGACCATAAAAAAGTTATTGGAAATTAACGTGTAATAGAATTTAGAAATTTAAATGAAGAACTGGAAGATAAAATAAAGAATTACCTCAAAAAGTATAAAAGAAGTAACTTAAAAACAAAGCATAAAAATGTAGAAGATCAGTTCAAAAGGTCCGTTATCCAATAAAGAAACATACAAGCTACAGGAACTTAGGATGCTAACCTAAATTTAAAAGCAAATATTAGAAATGCATCAGCAGTAAGAGGAAAAAATGTTTAATTTGAAGGCATCCTATTTAAAGTATACAGGCTAAAAAGTATGTACAGAAATAAAGTTACATGCAATATTAAAAAAGTACAACTGGAGATATCCCATCTTGGCTTCTTGCACCCAGAACTCAAAGGTAAGTAAATTTAAAAACAATTTTTAATTATGTAGATAAAGGTAAATCTCCAGGTGGCAGAAATAAAAGAGCTTAAAAACTAAAAGAATTAGTATTAGTGGAAGCTGAGGGAGTCAAAGATATCAGATCTAACATATACCATAGAGGCTGGGGTTGACTGTGACACCAGCATTGATCCTAGATTTGCCAAAGAGCACTCAGAGTTCCCTGCATAAAGACGGGAGCTGGTAAAGGCCTATCCCACCGCTGAAGGGGAAGCTATCGTAGAAAACGTAAGGCCTGGTCCCCTAAGACTAGAGAAACGGCAGAGAAGTGAGAGATGTCTGTTCTGGATATGAGTTAAGAGTAGTCACCCTAGAACAAGAGGATATATGAGCCTATGCTGAGAGAACACAGGGCCCAAAATCCATTATCTAAAAGGTGTCAGAATCCATGCCAAGAAAAGAAACTTATAAACTGGACTGGAGCGATGAATCTCATTAGGCAAACTGTGACAGAGTCTGCTGGTTACCAACTTCAGATCCTTTCTCCTTTCTTTCCTACTAACAGAACTCCTATTTTATTCAGCTCACCAATGGACCCATATTTTGCAGTGTAACAATTAAGAGCCAGTAAAATTAAGCATCATTTGAGTGGCAGTTCCAGGAAAACTTGTTTAAGAGGTTAACTCAACTGGGAGGAGAACCACTTTTAACTTTACCCTACCCCTTCTTCTTTCTGCCTGAAACCTACACAGTTACATGGACTGCAGCTCCAGCTACCATCCTGTGACTATGGGGAGAACCCTGAAAATGAAAACCATGTGCAAACATTAGTATAGTCAGAAGACAGAGAAACTCTGATCCCCAATGACTTCACAGAACTGTTTATAAAACCTCTAAAATTCTTTTCTGAGCTCCTTTTAACTAAAACAATTTGTAAATTTGTAAATGCCTAACTTGTAGAGGCCACTGTAATCTGTTATTACTAGCAGCTAAACACAATTCTTAAAACATACAGAACAAATGCAAAAACTCCCCAGTGTCATCTTCACACACCCAAGTTTAAGGAACAAGAATCCCAAGGAAAATAACTCCTGAAGATTAGTTCACAGCCAAAAATTATGAAGTATATGAAGACATCTACCACCAGAGTTAATGAACAGAAAAATGAAACAATTCCAAAAATTTTGAGTTTTATGTTTTAAATGTTCAAATAAGTAAAGGAAGAAATATAACCCTTAAGACAGTAATAGCAAGATACTATGAAAAAAGAGGCAAATTAAAAAATAAAAATAGAGGACTTCCAGGAAGATGGCGACGTGAACAGACCGGCAGAAAAATTCCTCCCAACATTATATTTCTTCACGAAAACACAGAAAATACAACTATCCCTAAAAGAGAGACCAGAATACACAGGAAAGTGCACAGTGTACAGGTACACCTGAGAGGACTCGGCAGCTGGTGAGGCAGATAAGATACAGAGCCACAACTCAGCAGGACCGAGCGCACCTCCCCCACAGAGCTCCGGTGGTCAGACACACCAGAGAGAGGACTCGGCAACCAGCGAGGCGCGTAAGATACGGAGCCGTGACTCAGCGAGACCCCAGCGCTCCTCCACCCCAGCACTCCAGCGGGAGTCCCGGCGAGGCGGTTATTGTTTTTTCTCCCCTTCCTTTTCCTTTTTTTCTTTCCCTTTCTATCCATTATTATTTCCTTTCTTTTTTTCTTTTCTTCTTTTTTTTTTCCCTTTCTCCTTTTTAAAGTCATAAACAGCCCAGCTTAAGAGAAGAAAGAAAGAAAAGGGGAAAAAAAAGGAGAAAAGCGCACGCTTTGTTTCTCACTGGTCTTAAAGAGACAGGAGTCCAGCAGAGAACCTCAGCGCAGCGGGACACTCAACCCAGCAGGCTGGGAGACCTGGGGAGCCTCGGACCAGATAGCGGGCGACTGGGAAAGGGTAGCCATAATTAGGACTCCCACAGAGCTCAACAGCCTCCCATTCATTCTCACGCCGGCCACAGCTTTAAAGGGCCGTGAGGAGCGACGTGGCCACGTCTCTGTAATAGTGGAGCAAGAGCGCCACGTACAGCATTCACACAGAAACCACCCACGGTGGGCGTTTTTTTCTTTGTTTCTTTCTTTGTTTTTATTGTTTTTTTTACGTGTTGCTGCTTTTTCTTTTTCTTTCCTTTCTTTTCCTATTTTTCTCTCTTTTTACTTTTTTTATTAGTAGTAGTATTTTTTTTCTCTGTTTTATTTTTCTCTTTTCTCTCCTTTCTTCTCTTTCCTTTTTAAAGTCATAAAGAGCCCAGCAGACATACGTGACAACTACCAACAACTAATTCTATAGTCATGAGAAGACAGAAGAATATGATACAGACAAAGCTTCAGACAAACACCACCCCAGAGAGAGAATCTGAAGGAATGGACATGCATAGTCTTCCGGAAAAAGAATTCAGAATAAAAGTCATAGCAATGCTGACGTATCTACAGAAAAATGTGCAAGAGCTGAGGGAGGAAGTGAGGGAAGTGAGGAAAGACAATGCAGAAATCAGACAAGCCATCGACGGGCTCAACAGCAGATTGAATCAGGTTCAAGACACGATCAAGGAATTACAAGACAGGGAACAGGAATACAAAGAAGCTGAGGCAGAGAGAGATAAAAGGATCTCTAAGAATGAAAGAATATTAAGAGAACTTTGTGACCGATCCAAACGGATCAATATTCACATTATAGGAGTACCAGAGGAAGAAGAGAGAGAAAAAGGGATAGAAAGTGTCTTTGAAGAAATAATTGCTGAAAACTTCCCCACACTGGGGAAGGAAATAGTCTCACAGTCCATGGAAGCCCACAAATCTCCCAACACAAGGGACCCAAGGAAGACAACACCAAGACACATAATAATTCAGATGGCAAAGGTCAAAGATAAAGACAGAGTATTAAAGGCAGCTAGAGAGAGAAAAAAGATCACCTACAAAGGAAAACCCATCAGACTGTCATCAGACTTCTCAACAGAAACCTTACAGGCCAGAAGAGAATGGCATGATATATTTAACGTAATGAAACAGAAGGGCCTCGAACCAAGAATATTGTATCCAGCACGATTATCATTTAAATATGACGGAGGGATTAAACAATTTCAAGACAAAAGAAACTTGAGAGAGTTTGCCTCCCATAAACCACCACTACAGGATATCTTAAACGGGCTGCTCTGGAGGGAAACACCCCTAAGGCTAAAAAGATGTCACCACAGAAAATAAAATCACAGCAAAGAAAGCAGACCATCCAAATACTAACTAAAGGCAAAGAATAAAACACCTAATATATAAAGAAAGGAGGAGGAAGAATAGGAAGGGAGAGATAAAGAAACATCAGACGGCGTTCACAATAACTTAACGAGAAAGTTAAGTTAGATTTTCAGATAGTAAAGAAGCAACCCTTGAACCTTTGGTAACCACAAATCTAAAGCCATCAATGGCAATAAGTACATATCTATCAATAACCACCCTAAATGTAAACGGACTGAATGCACCAATCAAAAGACACAGAGTAACAGAGTGGATAAAAAAGCAAGACCCATCTATGTGCTGCTTACAAGACTCACCTCAAACCCAAAGATATACACAGACTAAAAGTGAAGGGATGGAAAAAATATATTTCAAGCAAACAAAGAGAAAAAAGCAGGTGTTGCATTACTTGAATCAGATAAAATAGACTTCAAAGCGAAGAAAGTAGCAAGAGATAAAGATGGACATTACATAATGATAAAGGGGTCAGTCCAACAAGAAGATATAACCACTATAAATATATATGCACCCAACACAGGAGCGTCAGCATATGTGAAACAAATACTAACAGAATTGAAGGAGGAAATAGACAGCAATGCAATTATTTTAGGAGACTTTAACACGCCACTCACTCCAAAGGATAGATCAACCAGGCAGAGGATAAGTAAAGACACAGAGGCACTCAACAACACACTACAACAGATGGACCTAACAGATATCTACAGAACTCTGCACCCAAAAGCAGCAAGATACACATTCTTCTCAAGTGCACATGGAACATTTTCCAGAATAGACCACATACTAGGCCACAAAAAGAACCTCAGTAAATTCAAAAATATTGAAATCCTACCAACCAACTTCTCAGATCACAAAGGTATAAAACTAGAAATAAATTTTAGAAAGAAATCAAAAAGGCTCACAAATACATGGAGACTTAACAACATTCTCCTAATGAATCAATGGGTTAATGACCAAATAAAAACAAAAATGAAAGAATATATGGAGACTAATAACAATAACAACACAAAGCCACAACTTCTGTGGGACGCAGAGAAGGCAGTTCTAAGAGGAAAGTATATTGCAATCCAGGCCTATTTAAAGAAGGAAGAACATTCCCAAATAAACAGTCTAAAGACACAATTATTGAAATTCGAAAAAGAAGAACAAATGAGGCCCAAAGTTACCAGAAGGAGAGACATAATAAAGATCGGAGAATAAACAAATAAAATTGAGAAGAATAAAACAATAGAAAAAATCAATGAAAGCAAGAGTTGGTTCTTTGAAAAAATAAACAAAAGAGATAAACCCCTAGCCAGACTCATTAACAGAAAAAGAGAATCTACACACATAAACAGAACCACAAATGAGAAAGGAAAAATAACGATGGACCCCACAGAAATACAAAGAATTATAAAAGAATATTACGAGCATCTATATGCTAACAAGCTGCAAAACATAGAAGAAATGGACAACTTCTTAGAAAAATACAACCTACGAAGACTCACCAAGCAGGAAACAGAAAAACTAAACAGACCAATCACCAGCAACAGAATTGAATCGGTAATCAAAAAACTACCCAAGAACAAAAGTCCCGGACCTGATGGATTCACCTATGAATTCTACAAGACATATAGAGAAGAAATAACACCCATTCTCCTTAAAGTTTTCCGAAAAACAGAAGAGGAGGGAATACTTCCAAACTCTTTCTATGAAGCCAGCATCACTCTAATACGAAAACAGGGCAAAGACCTCACTAAAAAAGAAAATTACAGACCAATATCCCTGATGAACGTAGATGCAAAAATACTCAACAAAATATTAGGAAACCGAATTCAAAAATACATCAAGAGGATCATACATGATGATCAAGTGGGATTCATCTCAGGGATGCAAGGATGGTACAACATTCGAAAATCCATCATCAACCACCACATCAACAAAAAGAAGAACAAAAACCACATGATCATCTCCATAGATGCTGAAAAAGCATTTGACGAAATTCAACATCCATTCATGATTAAAACTCTCAACAAAATGGGTATAGAGGGCAAGCACCTCAACATAATAAAGGCCATATATGACAAACCCACAGCTAACATCACACATGACAGCGAGAAGCTGAAAGCTTTTCATCTAATATCGGGAACAAGACAGGGATGCCCATTCTCTCCACTGTTATTCAACATAGTACTGGAGGTCCTAGACACGGCAATCAGACAAAACAAAGACATACAAGGCATCCAGATTGGTAAAGGAGAAATCAAACTGTCACTATTTGCAGAAGACATGATATTGTACATAAAAAACCGTAAAGACTCCACTCCAAAACTACTAGAACTAATATCTATATTCAGCAAAGTTGCAGGATACAAAATTAACACACAGAAATCTGTTGCTTTCCTATACACTAACGATGAACTAACAGAAAGAGAAATCAGAAAAACAATTCCATTCACAATGGCATCTAAAAGAATAAAATACCTAGGAATAAACCTAACGAAGGCTCTGAAAACTACAAGACACTCCTAGGAGAAATTAAGGAAGTCACTAACAAATGGAAATGCATCCCATGCTCTTGGCTAGGAAGAATAAATATTGTCAAAATGGCTATACTACCTAAAGCAATCTACAGATTCAACGCAATCCCTATCAAATTACCAACAGCTTTCTTCAATGAACTAGAACAAATAATTCTAAAATTCATATGGACCCAGAAAAGACCCCAAATACCCAAAGCAATCCTGAGAAGGAGGAATCAAATAGGGGGAATTACGCTCCCTGACTTCAAGCTCTACTACAAAGCCACAGTAATCAAGACAATTTTGTACTGGCACAAAAACAGACCCACAGACCAGTGGAACAGAATAGAAAATCCAAACATTAACCCAAACACCTACAGTCAATTAATATTTGATAAAGGAGCCTTGGATATACAATGCGGAGATGACAGCCTCTTCAGCAGCTGCTGTTGGAAAAACTGGACAGCTACACATAAGAAAATGAAACTGGACTACTGTCTAGCCCCATACACAAAGGTAAACTCAAGGTGGATCAAAGACCTGAATGTAAGTCATGAAATCATAAACTCTTAGAAAAAAAACACAGACAAAAATCTCTTGGACATAAACATGAGCAACTTCTTCATGAACATATCTCCCCGAGCAAGGGAAACAAAAGCAAAAATGAACAAGTGGGACTATATCAAGCTGAAAAGCTTCTGTACAGCAAAGGACACCATCAGTAGAACAAAAAGACATCCTACAGTATGGGAAAATATATTCATAAACGATGTATCTGATAAGGGGTTGACATCCAAATATATAAAGAACTCACACACCTTAACAAACAAAAAGCAAATAATCCAATTAAGAAATGGGCAGAGGACATGAATAGACACTTCTCTAAAGAAGAAATTCAGATGGCCAACAGACACATGAAAATATGCTCCACAACGCTAATCATCAGAGAAATGCAGATTCAAACAACAATGAGATATCACCTCACACCAGTGAGGATGGCCAACATCCAAAACACAAACAACAACAAATGTTGGCGAGGATGTGGTGAGAGGGGAACCCTGCTACACTGCTGGTGGGAATGCAAATTGGTTCAACCATTGTGGAAAGCAGTATGGAGGGTCCTCAAAAAACTCAAAATAGAAATACCATTTGACCCAGGAATCCCACTCCTAGGAATTTACCCCAAGAATGCAGCAGCCCGGTTTCAAAAAGACAGATGCACCCCTATGTTTATTGCAGCACTATTTACAATAGCCAAGAAATGGAAGCAACCTAAGTGTCCATCAGTAGATGAATGGATTAAGAAGATGTGGTACATATACACAATGGAATATTATTCAGCCATAAGAAGAAAACAAATCCTACCATTTGCAACAACATGTATGGAGCTAGAGGGTATTATGCTCAATGAAATAAGCCAAGCCGAAAAAGACAAGTGTCAAATGATTTCACTCATATGTGGAGTATAAGAACAAAGAAAAAAAACTGAAGGAACAAAACATCAGTAGACTCACAGAACCCAAGAATGGACTAATAGTTACCAAAGGGAAAGGGACTGGGGAAGATGGGTGGTAAGGGAGGGATAAGATGGTAAAAGGGGCATTATGATTAGCATACGTATTGTTGTGGGGGGCACGGGGAGGGGGGTACAACTCAGAGAAGACAAGTAGTGATTCTATAGCAAATCACTACACTCATGGACAGTGACTGTAATGGGGTTGATGGGAGGGACCTGATGAAGGGGGTAGTTTAATCACCATAATATTGCACATGTAATTGTAGATTAATGATACCAAAATAAATTATAAAAAAAAAAAAAGATTATCAGGCCCCATTGAAAACACAGCTAGAGAGGATTTAGGGTCCATGAGCTTTTGTTGTGGCCCTTTCTAATCTTGTATATGGGCTTATATGTTATGGGTTAAAACTATATTAATAAAAAAGCAGCTGTCTTTACTGCTTGAGAAGAAAATAGTAATGACTACCATAATGTATGGTAATAAGATAAATTTAAGTTTTTACTCAGAAATTGTATAGTTGATACATTTTGTGTTACCATATTTAATTGAATAGTCATTGCTTTTTTAACTATGTTCATTAAAAAACTGTTTAATAACCACTTTTAAAAAAACAAAATGGACAATTTACTTTGCTTTTTTTAAATAAAATGATAATTTTACCCTGTAAAAATAAATAAATAAATAAATAAAATAAGGTGGAATTTAAATATAAACAACACAGATTTTGCAAGAGAGGGAATACAAGGCATCCTCAGGCCCTTAGCTTTGTTCAGAAGGAATAGAGATTAATTGTAGACTCATAAAAAAATATAAAGTATGCATGTACATTGAAATTTCTGGGCAATCACTAAAAGAAAAAATATATATATAACCTCCCAATCAGTACAGGATTAAAAAAAAAAGGAACAAAGAACATTGAATCATTCCTAAAGACAGAGAAAGAGGGAAAAACAAAGTATGGTAGATAGATAACACAAAATGAAATTTTAGAAATAAGTCCAAAAGTAGCAGTCAGTACTATAAATTAACAAATTAAATTTGCCTATTAATAGATTCTCAGATAAGAGTTTCTAAATAAACCAAGCTCCACTACATTTACCAGAATGTTCATGGCAGCACTATTTGTGATTGTGAATAACTAGAAATCTAAATAACAATCAATAAAGGAATTAAATTGTGGTTTTTAAAATGTGTTTTAAAAAAACATTCTGAGAATACTAAAAAGCAGACAAGTCAGTATGTCCTGACATAGCTGTATCACAAACTGTAGAACATTATTATATAGTATGATACCATTCCTGTAAAATAATACTAGATGGTATTTATGGATATATACCAGTAAGTATTGAAACAAATGGCAGGTGTGTGTGGTGTGTGTGTGTATATACCAGTAAGTATTGAAACAAATGGCGGTGGGGGGGTGCGGGGGGGGTGGAACCAAGACAAGGACAACTACAGATCTTCCTCAACTTACAATAAAGTTACATCCCAGTAAACCCATGGCAGTATCGAGTCCAAATTGCATGTAATACACATGACCTACTAAACATCATAGCTTAGCCTAGCCTAATTTAAATGTGCTCACAACACTTACATTAGCCTACACTTAGGCAACATTATTTAACACAAAGCTTACTTTATAATAAAGTGCTGAATAACTCATGTAACTGACTGACTACTTACTGAGTGAAAAACAGAATAGGTTATATGGGTACACAGTGGTTGTTAAGTGGTTGCAATGGTTGTTCACCCTTGTGATCACATGGCTAGGTGAACCGCAACATGAGAAGGATCCTACCACATATCACCAGCTGTGTAAAAAAACAAAATTCAAAATCCTAAGTACGGGTTCTACTAAACGCGTATCACTTTTGCGCCATCTTAAAATCAAACAATCCTAAGTTGGACCACTATAAACCAGGGACCATCTGTATTACTGATCTAACTTATATGTGGAATCTAAATAAGCCAAACTCATAGAAACAGAAAACAGACTGGCACTGGGTGGCAGGTGGGGTAAATGGGTGAAGGTGGTCAAAAGGTAAACTTCTAGGTATAAGATAAGTAAGCTCTGGTGATGTAATGTACAGCATGGTGACTACAATTAACAATATTGTATTGTGTATGTTAAAGTTGCTGAGAGAGTAAATCTTAAAAGTTCTCATCAAAAGAAAAAATTTCCAAATATGTGAGGTGATGTTAACTAAACTTACTGTAGTAATCATTTTGCAATACATACATTATAACAAATCATTAAACTAATAAAATATTATATGTACACCTTAAACTAATAAAATATTGTATGTCATTATTATCTCAATAAAACTGGAAAGAAAAAAATAGGGAGACAGGCCAGACACTAAAAGGATAATGGTTCACTCAAACTGGGGAGAGTACAAAAAGCACATCAACTTAATTTTTTAATTTATTATTATTTTTAAGCAAAAGGGAAGATTTGAAGCAAATACAGAGAATGACATTTGTTCAAGCTGGGTGTGGAAAAACAAACCTACTCATTTTATGTTCTACATTTTTCTGAACTATTTGTGATAAGTATTATGTTATTAATATAACTTAAATTAGTAAAACAACTATAGTTATATAACTCATACATTTTTACAGATTTATAGTGAATTATTTGCATTACATATCTTCATTAAGCAAAAATTTAGAAATGAAATAGTGCAACACTAAATCAGTCCCTAAAACCTTGATTTCTATTCCATTCAGCGGTTCTTCCCTAATAATGTAAGAAGCCAGGAAGGATTTCAATAAAGAGGCAGAAACCAGGAAAAAGTTACAGCTTACCTCCTGTAGGAAAGAAACAGTTTTTCATTTAGAGCTAGAATAGCAATACCTAAATAACACAAATTCTTAATGAGCTTTTTGCCATTTTACCCTTTTTGCACAATCCACCCCAAACAGGTTTTCAAAGAAAAATATCTAAAATCTAAAATATCTTCTTTATCTCATTAAAGGTATCTAAGTAGATAAAATTTCTAAATAAATCTCTCAGTCTATGGTAATTAAGAACACACACACACACTAAATACAGAAATAGTTATCAGTGTTTTAATCTTTAATCACTATGATGGTGGTCAGTAAATACTGTAAGTCTAATCTAAAAATTTCATAGAAATACATATTCACTTGAGGTTAATAAAGCAATTCAAATGCTTTTTCTGAACAATGAATGCCTGTCTAGTTTCCCTTCAAAAAGCAACCAAACTTTCCCTCAATCCCCATCTACTTATATTTTCCTCTTATGTTTTCAACATTCGGTCTAAGCCTACAATCCCTACTCTCTTCAATGCCCTGTAACAAGGATTCTGCCCAAACGAGGGAACTAAAACTGCTGTCTCAAGGACTTTTCCTAGGCCTTGAGCATCCTTGGCAGTAATAGCACTAACTATTCTATACCTGCAATTTCTCCCTTCCTGACATTTCATTATCCACCCTTGCTAACTTACTCTGTTATTTTTCCAAATGTGGATATTCACAAAGGCCTCACTTCTCTTTTCTCCAACAAGAATGTCCTTTGGTTCCCAGTCTTCCTTCTATGCAGCTCCAACTTTAACCTGACTCCATTCCTTTAATCCTACATTTCCAATGAAAAATCCAAGCAGCAACAAAACCAACAGGCCCAAAACAGAACTTCCCTTACTCTTCAAATTTGCTCTCCTTCCTCTATTACTATTAATGCTATCACCATTCCAGAGTGATCTATCTTGACATCTCAGAATCATCTTTGATTATTCCATTTATCAACACCCATTTCTGTCATTTTATACTTCAAAATGCTGCCTCCCTTCCTTCTTAGTCCATCCCTTTCTATCTCCCGTTTTTATAGGAACAGTATCCTAAGTCTTTCAGTTTCTAACCTCCCCTTTCAGACCCATTCTACCCACTACCAAACTACCTGTCTGAAAATACTACCTAATTTTGGATTTTTATTCATTATCAATCAAGGTACCATCAGGCCACAATATTCCCTGTTCTCTGACAAGTGAGCTATCCCAAACCCACAGAGATCTCCCTATGTCTGAGCAACTTAACCCTATCGTGCAGCCATGGCTAACTGGTACAAAGCTAGGCACTTCATCCAGGCCAAGCCAGAGGTTTTGTTTTTTTTTCCCCCAAAGGAACATGAGATCCAGACTAAGATTTAGTCTCTTGAGACAGAAGACAGAAAACACTAGAAGCTGAAGTATGTCCATTTCTCACCACCAGAGGCAATATATAATATGGTGGTTGAGAATTTAATCACAGCCCAGACTCCAACTAGGTATGTATGTCTCTTAAAAACTATGATGTCCCTTAAAAAGGGACAGCACAGGGGAATCTGGGTACTGCCTTCTACTCTGATGATGGTTGCAGGAATCTATCCACTCGTTAAAACTCACAGAACTGGGCACAGAAGAAAAAAAGCCAGTTTTACTATAATGGTAAGGAGATAAACGTGTTACCGTCTGCCTATCTCTATCTCAACATCTCAATCATTCCGGAATCATTTTCCCCTTCAAAACAGGAACCTCAGGCCTGTGGCTTTCTGTGTATTTCCAAATAAACAAATTGCTTTTGATTTTTTTTTTAACAACAACAACAAAAAAAAACTATGATGTCCTTATCCATAATATGAAAATAACTGAGTATTTACCTCACAGATTTGATGGGTTACTAAAAGATAACTGGTGTAGAATATTTAGCAACTGTTATCTGACAGACAGTAAACACAATTGAAAAGGCTAAATTCTTGATTGTTGGAATAAGCAGCAGAGAAAATCTGCAGAAATGAAAAGAATGAAGCAGACACATAGAGAAAAGCAGAAATAAGAGTAAGACTAATTCAATTCCCTTTCTAAGTCATGGGTATATTTCCATGTTAGGCTTCTTGGCTTCTATAATGAAAAGCCCTTTCTTTGCTTATTTAAGCTTGGCATGAATTTTTGTTTCTTATAAAGGACCCTACCTTCTATAATTGTACACTACAGGAATTTAGAGGAGGTAGTGTCTCTTCTTAAAAACCTAATGGCACCCACATCCCACCAAATAAAGCTGAAATTAAATGTGTTTTCCAATATACCCATATGCATCTGGATATTTCTACCACACCCTCAGATAAAGGAATAGAAATGGGCAGCAAGGGGCATTTGAGGCAACGTTGCTGTCATTCTACCATTCCCCATTTATGACCGCTTTATCCTCCCTTTCTTGATATCCACCTTCCTATCTTCTAATCTTTCTCTGGCCTTGAATCTACTGTGATACTCCCTGGAACAGCCTCACCTACTATCAGTGTTTACTAATTTTTTAAAGCATAACTTCCTTTGCTTGGTCACCCATCAACCCCAAACTATAACATGCTAAAAAGAGGGGGAAGAAATAAAGAGTAGACATCTGCATACTTTAGGTCCTGAAATTTGTGTGATTGATTTCATCCCCCATTTGCTAATTCCCATTATTCTAACACCAGAATAGCTGTAATTCTGCTACAGTTCATTCTCACACACCAAGAAAACACATCAACAGAATATTACTCTGACTTTCACAATTCTAGATAGGCTATTCAGTCATTATTTCTGCTGATTAAAAACTGCCCACACAAAGGGAAAGGGACTGGGGAAGATGGGTGGGAAGGGAGGGATAAGGGGGGGAAAAGGGGCATTACGATTAGCAGGTGTAATGTTGGGGGGGCACAGGGAGGGCTGTACAACTCAGAGAAGACAAGTAGTGACTCTATAGCATCTCACTACGCTGATGAACAGTGACTCTAATGGGGTTGGTGGGGGGAACCTGATGAAGGGGGTAGTTTAATCACCCTAATATTGCACATGTAATTGTAGATTGATACCAAAATAAATTATTAAAAAAAATAGGGAAAAAAAACTGCCCACACAAAAAGAAAAGCTTCCCTTTTTTGCTATACATGAAGGTAGAGAAATTGAAATGTTTTTTACCTTCTGTCAAATTCTCTAGTTGACAACAAAAGTAACTATCACACTGCAAATGGTAATACTTTTTTATGATTAATGTAGATTAAATGTATTTCTCCCTGGCATTTCCAGAAATTCATTTGGAAAAAATGCTTTTGGCCACAAAGAATAAGCATTCCTCCCTCATTCTTACAAGAAGTTTGAACAGAAGTGTTCAGAAAGAAGGTAGCTGGTGAAGTTTTTTATGTGACTTTGCCAAAAGAAATGAATATCTGAAAATACTGAGTGTCCAAAGTTAAATTACACATGTGAAGATATAGTAAAAAGAATATGTCGTTAAATTCTTGTGTGTTTATTCATTAAACAGAACCTAACAGAATTATCAGTATAACTTCTGTATGTAGTACTGCCATTATATTCTATGATTAGCTAACTTAACCTTCAAATAGGTAGGTAAAGCTAAAGCCCAAATACAACTTTATATTTTATCTGTCCAAAGGATTCATCAACATATACTTACTGTAGTTCAATTTGTTTTTCAAGTTTTATAAAATCACTTTAAAATTACAAGTTAGTATTTGGCCCAAATTCAGTATTTGATCAAAAAACTGAAAACCCTTCAAACTAAAACATTAGTATGTACCAGCCTAAGCTACTCAATGAAGTATTTTAATGTTTTTGATAAACAGTCCTTACCACTCTGGCTGCTCTTTCCTGGGATTCACATTTCCTGCAAAACCATGGTCCAGTGGGTACTTGAACGATGCCATAGCAAGCTGTTGGGAAATAAAATGTTTTAAAATATGTTAAGATTCAAAAAATCATGAAAAGTCAAAGACCCTTTCAAGTCCTATTAAACTAATTACCTCTCAAACTTCCTGTAAACCACCTGCTTTGTAGAAAACTAAAAGTTTTATTTATCACATATTACCTAATTAAAATAGTATGACATTTTAATAAAAATGTTTAAATGCCATAGTTTATTTCATTTAAATAAGTATAAATATTACAATTTTATTTAATTTTTTAAGACAAGAAAAACATTGGATAAAATTAACACATAAATAACTCAGAAATTCATTCATGCATTCCTATATCCTGAAGTTTAAATAGCAAGCATTTTAGATAAGTGTAATGAAAATATGTCCAAATCACCTTTCAAAATGAGCAATAGATACTGAAAAATGGAATGTAATGTTAAAAGTGAAATGCTTCCATCTATATAAAATGTCCAGAATACGCACATCTACAGAGACAGAAAATAGGACTAGTGGTTGCTGGGGTGGGAGCAGTTGGGAAGAATTTGAGAGTAATAACTAATGGGCCCAAGGTTTCTTGTGAGGGGGAGAAAAAGTTTCCAAAATTGGTTGTGGTAATGATTGCAAAATTCTATGAATATTCTAAAACCACTGGTTTACACAGGTGAATTGTAAGGTCTGTGAAATACATCTCAATAAAACCATTATTTAAAAAAAGGTGGATTTTTATTTTTAAATATATAATGTGAACGTTTCAAGAAGTGACCAAGTATCACCTATTTAAATCAGTCTAGTTGCTTGAAAAACTCTTTTCAAATGACTATTTAACTCAAAATTGAAATTTTGCCAAAAACTTAAGAACACTAATATCCAACTGACCATGGGCTTGCTCAGAGGAAATTTGAAAATATCTTAAATATTGGAAAGCACTTAAGGAATATAAAATCAGCCCAAATTTTTAAAACTCCGAAGGCTGAAGCTACTAATCCCTTTTAAAATTTGTAAGTATCTCAGGGTAAAAATATTTTTTATTGGCCAAGAAATACAGCATCACTGTCCAAATATTTGTATTTTAATTCAGAAATACTTCTAGAGAGAAAAATTTAAGATCTAAGTGAACATTTCCTACATTGGGAGATGAGACTGCTTATCAAAACTTGGTAATTTATAATTTGATTCCTAAAAGGTATTTCTACAAATGAACACAGTAATGGAAATACTGTATACGAGTTCTAAGACCTTAAAATCAGTACCTAGTTTGACATTGTTTTCACTCCTTAAAAAAGTAAGGTGTGCAACTTTGCAAACTTTATGAGAAACTTGAGAACAACCGCATTCTCAGGTAGCTAATTCACTATCTCCTAAGTCTCACTCCCTTGTTCTGAAATTTCATTCTATAAAGAATGCACTCTAACCCCTCGGCGATCAGACTTTCCTCTCTCGTTTGGTAACGTCCTTTCCAAAACACAACTTAAACATCCGCATCACTCAGTGCCAGATTCAGAAATGGGAAGCAGGGGCAGGTGGATGAAGAACTGGGAGACTGTAAAAGCCATCAAAGAATTACCTGGTTGGTTTCAGCCTCTATTTCTTACCACGTGAACAGAAAGAGTCAGAAACTTCAAAGGCCAGAAAACTATCTTACTAGTGTCCTCGACATTTCTGTATATCCAAAAAACTCACCGATCGGAAACACCCAGAAATAAGCTAAGATGCTCCCCAAGTCACCGGCGACACCACCACCTCCTCATCTCTTCAGTCACTTGGGCTGAGGAAGTAGCTTGACGCAGCCCCTGAACAGCCTCATCCACCAGCCCCGGGGAAGCTCAGCCAAGCTGCTCCTGCAAGCAGCCCCACTGCCGCGGCGGCCTTCCGCCGTCTTCGCAGGAAGCTCCCAGTCCTCAGCAGCAGGGTCTCCGCCAGGAGGCCTGGGGTGCACCAGCGAGAGCCCGCCCTTCCTAATCTCGAGCGGCATGGCAGGCCCCCGGGCTCCCCCACCCTCCCGGACGCAGCGAGTGGCGCTCCCGAGCCAGGCTGCATGCCACGAAGTCTCCAGACACACTGCGGCACAGCGGAGTTGGCAGCGCAGGGGAGGGGGCTCCGCGTCCAGCCCCAAGCCTAGAGCCACCCTGACACCCCTTGAGGGACGCAGGTCAGCCCCCACCTCGCCCCCCGGCGCCGGCCGCGGCAGCGCACCCCCTCTCCTCCAACCGCCTCGGAAAGTCTCCGGACCCACGGCTCCCGGCGCAGGCGGCGGCCAAATGACACTTGAGTGAGTGAGCGCGGAATCACATGACAGTCCAGGCCACACTCACTTTCTTCCACATGCACAGCCCACACCCGCCCACACCCCGCCACAGACCCTCCGAGTCAATCCAGGGCCGCGGACCGGGGCAGGGCCAGGGGTGGGGCGGGGGTAGGGGCGGGAGGGAAGTGGCAGTTGCTGCCAAGGTGGGGGAAGCGGTGACGGTTGGGAGCAGGCCGGGTTCGGTCCGGCGGGCGGTTGGGTGTTTACCTTGATGCACCGCGACGCTGCAGCCGTGCCCGTCGCAATAAACCAGCGGGTTCTCGGCCCAGCCTCTCTCATCTGAGCAAACGCAACAGCCTCCAATCATCTCCTTCATACTATGGGAGACCTCGTCCTCCAGTGACACGGGCCGGTCGCTAGAGACCATCTAAGAAGGAGTTGGGGGGACCATTAAATAACACATGCAAGCCAATTAGTGCTTATCCCCGCACAGCCACCCGCTCCCCCACTCCCTTCCCGGCGCCCCCTGCCCCCTCCCGCCTCTCGTCCGCTCGCTCACTCGGGCTTTGCCGCTCAGTCACTCACGTTCCGTACAGGAGTCAGGAGCCATGTCCTTGCTGACTCCCCCCACCTCCCCTCCACCACCTCCTCCGCCTCCTCGTCTTCTTCCCTCCCCACCTCCACCCGGCCGCGAACGCTGGAGCCCGGAGAGGGCACACATAATCAAGTAGGCCTCCGCACAGGCGCACTGGGGGGGTTCCCGCTGGGCCAGAGGCAGCGAGGGAGGGGAAGGGGTCTGCGCTTCCTCCTCCGAGCGTCACTCGGCGTGCGCGCCCGCCCGACGACTGGCGTGTGGGAGAAGGCCCGGGAAAGAGGCGAGGCTTGCGTGCGCGCCGCCGCGCCCCGCCGGCAGCCCCAGCCTACCTCCCTGCCCCTTCCCCTCCCCCGCGCCGCTCGCAGCCGCTGAGGTGTGCAGCGGGTGGGGGCAACTGGAGCCGGCGGCGCGCTGAGGCCTGAACAAGCCAACCGGAGAGCGCGGGGGCGCGCGCGCGGAGGCGGAGACGTTGGGGCCGCCTTCTGCAGCGCCTGTCGCGCTGCCTGCGTGTGAGCGTCGTGAGGAAGCCTCGGAGGGATGAAGGGAAGGAGGATGCGCGGGGACGGGGCGGATTTTTTTCCGAGTGGCTCTAGGGGACTCCCCCGGGGGCGTCTTACTGCACTAGAACCTAACTGCTGGCCTTTCCCTCGAGGACTGGCCCGAGGGTAGCCAGATGTGGGCAAGAAGGCATGATGCAGTTGAGGCATGGCTTCCTGTAGTTGGCCGCGGTAACTTCACTGTACCGCCGCAGCCTCACTACCCATTAAATTCACATCCTGGATTGTACCCAAAGTTCACGCAGTGGAAGTGCCACTAAATCTGCCGCCCATTTACACACCACATTGGCCCCAGTGGCAAATGAAAGTGCAACACAGACCGAAGGTCAAAAGTCTGAGTTAGGGTTATACTAGACTATCCTCAACTTGCTGTTTAGGAAGGAGTACAAAAGGTTGTTAATCAGGAATCAGCAATATAATGTGATGATCTGGAAAATGGAGTTAGATGACACTAAAGGATGAAGAAACGCATGTTCTGCTAGTCGGTCACCAAATGACACCATGAAACAGTGGAGTCCAGTTTTGATTGAGGATTTCTCTGATGTGGCTTGGTGTTCCAAATTTACTCTTGAAAACTTAAGGTCATTTTTTTTTTAAGGTCATATAAGTGGCAGAAAAATGGGAACTCACTCCTCATATACAAAAAGAAAATGGATTAGGCCTGTCTGAATATATTAATTAGCTAGATACTGAACAGTTTTGAGCTGTAAAAATCATCCACTGTTGCCCTAGTCCCTTTATATCCTTGTAAGTCCAACATTGATTTTAAGCAAAAAGTGTCTAATTATAAAAGTTTAGCATGAAACAGGAATATAGATAACACTGTTTAAATGACAGGCAAAAAGCAAATTCATGACTTTGGTTAATACCTCGCAGGTACAAAATGGTTGTTTATCAGAAATTAGCAATGTAATGTGAAGATCTAGAAAATGCAGTTATACAGTGGTAAAGGATGAAAGAAACCAAGTTCTCCTACTCAGTACCAAAGGATAATTAAGCTTTAAAAGCATTCTCATAAATAAAACAAAAAATTGGTAGCATGGCTGTTTTTTTTTATTTAAAATGAGTTGCTAGAACTCTTAAGAATCGTAATAGATATGCAAGCATATGTTAGCAAATGTATTCAAACATTCTACAAGCTAAGTGAGACACCTACAGTAATGGAAATCTAAAAGTGTAAGATACAAAAAAAATGTACATCAAAGAGACGCATAAAAATGAGACTTCTCTTTTAGCTACATTAGTGCATGTAGAAAATATGACCAAAGATTATATACTTATAAAATTCAAATTCCTTTTTGGGGTATGGCAACAATTAACAAATTTCTGAACGCATAATAATTATGTTCTTTCAAACAAAACTGTATATCTTAACATCGTATTTTATCTTTACCCTTTTACAAGGGGGTACCAGTTCAACATCCTATTCCTCAGGTTCAAACTCCTAATGAAGAGTAATTTTGAGTTAAAATCAATGTGGAATTTTCCCTTCTCAAACACTGCAGTGAAACCTTTATGCACTAAATTATTTAAAAATACATTCATTTTATTTTTAATCCGTTGGAACTTAGTACTTGTGATGGAACCAATTTATATGTAAAGAAGGATGGGTACTTTACCTTAATCTGTAACACTTAATAAAAGAAATACAGGTAAACACTATTTCCACAAAAAAGAAAAAAATCACCATTTGTAAGAGACTTTCAAAATTTAGAAAAGTAGAGAAAATATAGTATTTCATAAGAACAGGCCTATATATAAATAGCACCTGAAGGAGAAGTTTTATTAAAGATGTTCATATAAATGTTGACAAAATGATAAGTCAAATTATTTAAAACTGACATTTATCTTATTAAATGTGGAGTTAAGAAAATTATAAAGAGAAAAAAATGGGTGTAAATAGCTGATTCTAATTTTAATTAATGTGCCAGACAGAATATTTTTGTTGTATATAAGAAGTATAATATATTTAATGTATTTCTATGAAATATTAAGTGAAAAGGGAGAATAACAAATTATAAGAGAGTTCAGATATAATTAATTATTTATTCATTCAGTAAATATTTATTGAACATTTACTGTGAGCCAGGGACTGTTTTGGGTATAGCAAATATAACAGCAAGTTATATTTGTCATTTGTGTGATACACATATACACAAACACTATACACATATATTTGACAATTGGCTGAATATGCTAATTCTCATACCCCACCATAGATAAAACATATAATTAAATTGCCAAAATTGTTAAAGTTCTAGTAAGTTTTTTAAAAATACATGGTAATGTTAAAAAAAAAGTCCATGGGATTTATAATATAACTTCATAGAAAAGGACAATTTCAGTCTTAAAATAATGTTACCCTTTAAATGTGATTCCACATTCCCAAACTTTTCTTTGAAAAAGCATATCTAGTACCTGTAGAATAAAACAAAAGCCTGTTGTCACCAGCATTCTTCACTTAACAGCAGTTAACTCAGTACTGGCTCATCTATTTCTCTGAACTAATCATCTGAGGCAAACCACAAAAAACTCAAGTGAAGTATTTTATGATGTAACCTCTAACCCTACTATAATGGAAAACTGTATTTTTTTTCTCTATGGGTAATATATCTTCTTATAATTTTCTTTATTCCTCAACTTAGGGACCAAATTTTGGGATTTGCTTTTTCCATAATCATTTACATAAGTAGATGGTATGAAAGAAATATTTAAAACCAAAATTGGCTTATAGGCTAGTATTGCTTATATTTATCTCTTTTTTAAATTAAAGGTTTATTTGTCTTCTGTTTGTGCATATTACATTTAGCCTACTGTATCCACTGTTGAGGCTGTAAAAAGATATAAAAATTGAAATATATTTCTATTATGTTAAGACTGGATGCACTTTCTTTAGGTTATTGACTTCCACAAAGTGCTTAAAATTATGTATCAGCTCTGATACTAAGGTTTTAAAGCAAAAAGGAATTATTAAAATCAGTTCATCTACTAAACTTCATCAGAAACTGTAATCTTGTTTCCAAATAAATTAGCTGGAAAATAAAAGAAAGCAATCTTATGATCTGTACAAACTTTCCATTATAACCTCTTTTACATAAAGGAATCTCTGGATAAAATTTTGTTTTGCTTATTTGATAACCAAGGTTTCTTACCTTTCACATGAAAAGTTTCCTGTGAGCCATATAGTATATGCAAGTATGATTAAAATATTGAAGTATTTCTGAAGCTAGTTTTGTTATTTATCACACAATAAGTGTGTATTGTGTCTTTATAAGCAGATACAAACCCATACTTGGCACCTACATCATGGCATACTATTGTGATTTTCATTAAAAGGTGTTCATTTCAATTATGTTTCCGATTAATATTCTGTTAGTGGCTTTTGAGGAATTCCATTTAATGAAGCGTGGTAATCCTACTAGGTGATGTTAAAACAAGTGCCTTGCACATAGTAGGCCCACAGTACTCGTTTGATATGCAATATTGGTGTTTAAAAGCCAATTGCAGTCTGAGCTTTTAGAGTAAAGCAAAACTTTATTTTGTATGCACAACCAAACTAAAGTTTTAAGTAATGATTAATTTTCAGGTAAATTGGTTTCTTTAAAGATTTACAATAGTTAAAATTAATGTTGGTGAAGAGTTTCTATTTACAAAGTATTTTAGAATTGTCTATTTAAATAGCTCTCAAATGTTATCCACCTTTTCCTATAAAAGTTATTTTCTCACAAAACAGACTCTAATTTAGAATCAATCAAACATATTATTGTTAGATACACTTAATTGCTAGAAAGTTTAGTTAGGTAATTCTGAGACTTAAATTGCATGTAATCTAAATTTTAAAATCTTTTTAAAAATCAAGGTCCAGTATTGACTTTAAAGGGTTTGGTTTAATTAATCTTGTTTTTGGCTTCAGAACCATTCCTTTTGCTATAAAATTTATATGTATTGGCTGTATTTGCATTTTGGGATAAAACACCATGTAATTACCAGTAGAAAAATAATATCTAAAAGATGCCTTTAGATCTTCTAAGCATTACATAAACCTCAATAATATTTCATAGTTGGACTATTTTTTTCCATGGTGCTTACTTAAACCTACTTAATACTTAAAGGTGTTACTTTGACTTTTCAGAGTGTCATCAAAATGATGTAAGGAGTGTAAAGTCCATGTTCTCATTTTTTACTGACTTAAGATTTGCATTTCTGTTATAATTGAAGTGTAAATTAAAGTGACTACTTAGGTATCTGCTTATAGGATACAATAAGGTTATCTAAATGAAAAGATTCTGGACCTAGAAAAGAGGAAAATCAGTTTTGAAATGGAAGAGAACACTGAAAGAAATGAAACATATTTTGGACTGAAAAAAAAAGAAATTAAAATGAATTGCTAAATACTATTTGGACCAAAGAAGATAACTTTTTAAGATTTAAATGTTTTTCTCTCTGAAAGGGGCTTACTAAATTGCTTACTAAATCCAGAAACAGACCCAAGAATATGTTAATTAACTGCATTGTGCGCCAAAAAGAATGAGGTTGACAAATTCATTTTTTTATTCTTTCAATAAATAAACTATTTGCCTAGTGCACCTTAGATTTTTTAAATCTATAGTGCATATATTTACCTCTTGAAATTGTACAGTAACAGTGCCAAGGACCAACATGGCCCCATAGGGTGAATCTTACGAAGCTTAACATTCCTTTCGAATTAAACACATAAGACTCTGATCACTTTTTGTCAGTCTTACTTTACTGTGGTGCTTAAGAGCCAGAACACAGGTAAGTCTTATATGGTGGCACTTTACTCCAAATAAAAAAGCTATGATCTTTGGTGCAAGCACAAGAATGACAAAATTAAAGAAAGGTATTACAAAGACTGGCCAGGAATGCTACATGTCCCTCTCCATCCCCACCCCCAATCGAGCCCTTTTTTTCCACCCATTTGTTGTTTTTCTCACAAGTATATCATGATTTGTAGCATATTTTTCTTTAAATGCCTGAAAATGCCCCAAAAATTCCTGAAACACTAAAAGATGTAAAAAGATTCACCTTCTACAACCAATTACATAACACAAATTAATAAAGCTATTCTAAAAATTCAAAGACTTATAAATAAAAATGTAAGTTGAATCCAAGTAGCCAGGGAGGGAGACTATGGGAGGATGAGTGTGGAAGGAATGAACAGATTGAGAATCCTAATTCTCAACACCCGTTTTTTTCTGTTCTAACCTTTCCGTAATTACATTGCAAATGATTTCTTACATAAGAATTTCGCCCTATACCTCAAAATAACTGAATGATGCTCATGAGGAAAGGCAAGTTTGGGAAAACGATCCGCAAAATGAAAGTGCTCAAATGCAAAATCACTACTATAACCCTTCAAATACAAAAATCACAACCACCACTACCTTTAACTGACTCAAAAGTTCTTTTCAAACAGATGCTATTTATGAACATCATCTGTTAACTTATTTCTCGTAATTCAAAACTCTTGTTAAATGTTTTCATGATGACGTATAAATATAATATTCCATTAGAGGTCAATTCTAATTGGTTTTTAAAAATCTACCTTGGGAAACAGTTCTGCATAATACACAGACTAGAAATGAGCATTTTAGAAGGAATTTCTACAAAGTCTATTGTAAATCTAAATTGAAATTACTCTTTTGCCTTAGTAAGGTCTGGACCGAAGGACTGAAATTATTTCTTCACGAGTTCGCACGCAGAATGACTTTGGTTGGTCTTGTCTTGAAGACTCGCAAGCACTTGTTGGAAATCTTCATTTTTTAAAACTGTGACGTTTGCCAGAAATACTGTTCCCACATGCCTAACAAAGGAAAACAGGCAGTTTCGTAGGTGGATTGCGATTGTTTCCAAAACGTGGTTTAAAGGCAAATTACACGTTTTTCCCTTTTGAATTTCACTGGTATTTTGAAAATTGCATTTCATGTTAAGAAATCAAGTCTGTTTTTGGTAGGGTTTGCTCAGCCTTTTCTTTTAATATCCGACTCCTTGTATACAACAAAGAGCCGAATAAATCGCAAATAGAGACAGCGAACCGTGCTTTTCCGAACTCCTTTGAACCCCGACATTCATTTTTCGAATCTATACACTGAAAGATATTTACAATGATATAATCTCTAACTTTCCGGATCAGGAAAAAAAAAAGCCCACATTTTTCTCTATCTAGTTACCGCGTTATAAACCTATCTATGCTGCTTTCCCTCGTCTT
Source organism: Phataginus tricuspis (assembly GCA_029783875.1). Classification (NCBI taxonomy): domain Eukaryota; kingdom Metazoa; phylum Chordata; class Mammalia; order Pholidota; family Manidae; genus Phataginus; species Phataginus tricuspis. Next base: position 13,779,218 of record JAQQAC010009376.1, on the reverse strand, counting down.
TTAATGTGTGAGCTGCAGGCTCGCCCAGCTGCCTCCACTTTAGCGGCACGTTGTAAAGCCTCCTCCCTACGTGGTCTTGAGCTGGGAACCCCTTGCTGGCCCAGTCTAATAATTAAACTTGCGGCGCCGACCCGACCCGGCCAGAGCACTGCAGTTCGGGGTGGCGGGGCTGGGATCCCACTAGGGCTACAGGACCCCTCCCCCGGGAAGGTCGAGCTCCGCGCTAAGCAGCGCGAGGGCCGAACAATGGGGGCGACCGGGAGACAGCAGCCGGCCTCCTGCTTCCACGGCGGCGCGGGCCTCGCGCCCGGCCCCCGCCCACCGCGCTCGCGCTGCAGCCGCCAGCCTCTCGAGCGCCTCGGCCCAGCCCGGCCCGGCCCAGCCCTCGCCCCGCGCCTCCTTCCCCTCCCGGCTGGCCCTCCTTCCTCCGACTTCGACACCGAGACGCTCTCTTCGGCGACTCCAGCTTTCGCTGTGGCGGCCTTCCCGCTATTTTGTTAATATATTTTTAATTTTTTTTCTTTTAAGAAGTGGTTGAGATGTTTCACATTCACCTTAATTTTAATGTGCTATTTCCCCTCGGAAAATATTTCTCAAGAAGCCCAAAATCTAGAAGGAAATACAAGTCCAGTAAAACCTTTCGCTCCAAATACATCTCGGGTTTTGTTAACACATTTTTGTCGTCTAAACTGGCACACGAACTCTCCCCTTTTTATTTCCTCCTGTAAATACTGTTAAAAACTCCATCCAGTGCATTTTGACAAGAGGACAATGTCCGGCAGCACGCAGCAAGTCAGAGGTTTTATCTTAAGCCTCTCGGGACGGAAAGAAAGTGGAAGGTGGACGAGGGAGCTTCTAGGGAAGAAAAGCAACACAATTCGCTGGGGATGAAGCCGGGCAGCCGGGGGGAAGGCACGGCAGGAGCCCGCGGATTCGAAGCTGGGTAGCTGGTCTGGGGAAAAGGCTTTAAATAGCGCCTGACTGTACTTTATGAGTAAGGATGGGGCCGCGGATGAGATTACTTTGCTTTCTCAGCCCCCAAGAAAAAAACAAAGTTGGAGGGAGGCGGCGAGCACAGCCAGCCTGATTTCCTCCCCACGTTTCCGCGGAAGGGCCGGGACTGCGGCGGGCAGGGAGAGGGCGCGCGACGAGGCTGACCAATCGCAGTCAACAGGTCCAGGCCGCGGCGGGGCGGCAGGGCAGCGGGACAACGGGACAGCGGGGGCGGGGCAGCGGGGCCGGGCCTGGCCGCCCCCCTCGACTCGACTCCTCTCCCCTCCCCCCGCAGGCCCGGCCCAGCAGGGGAGGCCGGCTCCGCACACCCCGCCCCACCCGGCCTCTCCGCGGCCGGGCTCTCGGGATGGGGGTGGGGTGGGGGTTCCCTGCCGGAGAATCCTCCCCCAGGGCTGGCGGCGGGGGAGGGGATGGAAAGTCGGGGAATGGAGGATTAAGAAGGACTCGAGCTCGGCACGAGCGCGGCCCGCGCGAGGGATCCTGGGTAAAAAGTGGCCGCTCTGCACCGGGAGAGCGCAGAGAGGAGCTGGGGTCAGAGGTCAGGGCCCTGGACCCCCGGGTGCAGAGCCCCCCCACGTGAACGCAGCAAGCTGGAGGAACCTTTTTGTTTTCGACCTCGCCAGCGTGCTCCCCTATTGACCGAGCTGCTTTTACCGAGTCGCTGGAGAGAGGAGCTCCATCCCGATCTCCTAACCCCTCCCCCCTTCCACCACCAACACAACCCAACTCTACCCTTCCTCTCCACTCACTTCCCAGCCCCCCGTACCGGGCTTGCAATAACGCAGTAAATTCGCTTTAACAACAAGTGGGGGTGGTTGCATTTACTCCTCCCTCTCCTCTCTCCTCCCCCTCCTCTTGCTGCGGCTCTTGACACTACTACAAACCAGGACTATAAACATAAACATGTGTCACTGTAACTGGCCAGGTAATATACGGATTTGGGGGTGGGGTGGAGGGTGGCTTGTTCGCCGCTTGGGGGGCAGTAAAAAAATGTGTGTTTCACGTGCTCGACGGCTTTGGGGGCTCCCCCCACATACAGATCCATTTATATAATGTCTGCGGCACTCGGTCCCTTACTCATTCAACCACAGAGACCCACAAAGACAGACCTGCCGATCACCACCGTACCCAAAAGCAAATATATTTAAATACGAATCTCTCCTTTCCCACCCACCGCTGCCGTTTCTTCTATCAGCAAACAGAAACGTCAATAGTTGAATCCCCTTTCCTTTTTAAAGATTATTTTCCACAGAGCCGTAAAGAACATTTTTCAACCTAAAAAGTACACCGCTCTCTTCCCAAACACAGTGCCTACACATTGTGCACGCAGAAATCTTTTCAAAGAGCAAAGAAAGGCTATTTAAATGACTGAGTTCAAAACCTGTGATATAAAGGTTATTTCTTGGGCTTTGCCTTCATGGATTTAGCAACTTCGGCTCTAAGTTGCTGCGACTGGCGCCGTGGAGATTCGCCACAGCAAGCCTTTATTATTATTATTATTTAGTCTCTTTACCCTGCCGCTCAACTTTTTTCTCATTCCTAGTTCTACAAACCCAGCAACAACTGCTTAAGGTACAGTAAAGCGAATCCCCTCACAAGCTTTTTGGCTTGAAACAGAGGGAGATAGAGAAAATGTTCAGATGGAGAAGTGGTTCCCTTTGTTCTTTCATTGTTTCTCTATGAACTGGTGGATACAAGGACGAACACTTACCTTCTCTTCTTTTTGCTCCAAAAACCAGTCGTTCCCATCAACCTTAAAATACACAATCCACCTTGAAACTACGACTGTTGAGAGAGTTTGTATTCCATTCTTTTTCGGTCTCTGCCCTCTTTTAGCGTAGGATTAAGTTGCCGAGCACGTTGCTGCAAACTGTAGCCCCCCGCCTTAGTGAATCAGTCACGTTTAGGACCCTCTAAGTCCATCCTAATTCTGCCAGTAGAATTGAGGGTATTGGAGCTCTAAACTTTCAAAAGGAAAGGGGCCTGCAACTATCCAGAAAACTTAACAATACCCTGAAATTGTTTACCCTTGTGTTTTTGTACCACCTCACCAAATAGAATTTGCTGAGAAATATTAGATACTACTTCGAGGAAAGTTTTTTTTTGTAAGTTTAAACTTAGCAATGAAATTAGAGGGAGTAAAAATGCGGGTTTGTTATGGACATTTAACAGAGAGTGAGTTCTCCAGTTTGTTATGCCATGTGTTTTTTGAAAACACCAAAAAAACACTACTGCAACTGAGAAAGGAAATAAAAGTTTAAATTACAATGTTGTGTTATGACTTAAAAAGAGGCGTTTATTTGAAATTTATTAGTGTAAAAATCGGTTTCAAAAGCAAAAAGTAAACTATTCAAAGTTGAGAGACTTAATTTTCACTCCATGATTCCAAAATTAAGAAAACTTCAATGGTTAGTGTTTGATACTTGTGTTTAGTGCCCACCGGCCGGGCACTACTGCCCAAAACTTGTTTAAATTTTATTACGATGTGATTTGTTGAAGTCATGAATATGAAATGATCCTTGTGTATCCATAAATGTGAACTTGGGATCGCCCGCTTTTTTGTGTGCGCCCAGAAGCTGTAGCCCTGGAGGACAGTGATTGGCTCCAGTGCTCCTAGAAGGATTTGGGCTGAAGCCAGGGGAACAGAACCAGAGGATTCCCTTTTCGGAGACCATCAGGCCCCATATGTCTTATCTTTCCTTCTCCCCTCATGGGTGCTCTGAATTTCTGTATGGCCTCAGCAGCCGGTAGGTAGGCCTCAACACTTAGTGTCATCACTCGTTTCTACATATTTGACCCTTGTGGAAAATAAACAAAAATTTGGGCAACCCAAATAAATTGTATTTGTGTATCACTTGATATAGCCACATTGAACTCTACTTTCTCAGATTTTTTTTTCTACATTCAGGATCAATTGTGAGAGGCCCTAGTGTCTCATAGGAAAATACTGCAACAAAACAAGATAATTGGGGGGAAAGGCAGTTGCAGTAGGAAAAGTGGCTTTTCTTTGATAGTGTTTAATTGGAATTAAAAGATTCTTGAGCTGTAAACATTCTTTATTTATTCAGCACACATAAGCAGGCATTGTTTTATCACCATCATAATTATGGTGTCCTTTAAACTGGCTGATAGCAGGAAAGATAAGGGAATGTGCCTGTAGATTCAGATCTGTTCTTGCTCCTCTTTCTTTCCCTTCCTCCCTCCCTCCCCTCTCTCATACCCCCCAATATCCCCCTCATTACTTCTATAGTCACTAGGGTCCCCCACAGCCCTTGAGATGAGGAGAGCAGGAAGACTGTGGCCTAACCATTTCTTACATCATGAAAGTGATTTGTACAGCACTCTCATTTGATGCAATCTATAACCTTGTCTCCCAGGTTTATAACTGCTTTTTCTTAGCTTGCAATATGTGTTATCTGAAGAGTTTCCTATTGCTCACCTGTATAAAATCTTGTCCACTAGGTTTGTTGCTTTACCTTTGTCTAATTTAGAAAGTACACTCTTAGGGCTTTTTCAGACAAAGCCTCACAAAAACCCCTTTACCTCCAAGGATTTGCAAATTTATAAAGGCTGCACTGAATTCAAGATGGGTCAGGGGGCAAAAAAAGGGTAGAAGGTCATTGCATTTTGATTATGGGTCAGTAGACAACATGGCATATACTCTGTATCCTAAACTTCGGTTAAAAACAGGATTTTTAATTACCTAAGAACAGAGGGATGGGCCCTTTTGAAGACTTGCCTTGTTGTTTGGATGAGACAAAAAGAAAAAAATTAAGGAAAATATACTAAGTTATAATTTAAGTTGTTCCTTAATTTAGCCATTTCTTCCTCCTCCATTCTCATTTTCCCCTCCCCCAAAAGCAGAGAACATGTGATATTAGACAAATTTAGGTAAAAAACGGTTGACTCTCACACAAGATTTTATTGTCCTATATCCCAAACTAATGCAGCCACATGAGACTTTAAATTACTATTTTAGACTTTGTTATGTTGTAAATAGTATAGTTACTTTTAACAGTTCAAGGAGCTTCTTTCATTCTTCAAACCAGTATACTTACATTTTTGAGGCCTTTGTGATGTTGCTTAGTCTCTTCTGTTTGAATTCACTTTGAACAAAATGTGCCCAGCAATCACTAAGACAAATGTATATGGTGAAGTTAGGTGGTGGTGAAGGGTGATGTGGGAGGGTGATCCTCATTTAAATTATATATGTATGGATGAAAGCTTGGAAGGAAAGGATTATTTTAATGTTCTTCAATACTTTAATTATATGACAGTTGTAGTGTAGAAATGCAAAAGTACTCTTAGGTCTTCCTTCAGGTTTTCAAAAGAACTTTCCCCATTAGTAAACTACTCCTGCAAATTGCTATTGCATTTTCCAGCTAACCATTTAAAAGACTGTAAATGCCGTGTGCATTACTTCGCTCCAGAGGAAAGAGGTCAGACTGCATTGCAATGGTATTTAAACATAAAATACAGTGAAAATAAATCAAAATAGAACATCTGAAGGTAAACTTAGCACATTCATATAGGATAAGTAAAGACAAATATGTTCATATCTTCATAGCCTATCACTTTAAAAACTGAAAGTGGTTTTTTACAATAAATGCAGAAGTGGACATTAAGAATATACCTCTGTCTGTATTTGCCACAGAGGATTTTCCTTTAGCAAGCACCTTTGTTTTGAAAGTCAAAATACTTTTTATGGTAGTGTGTAGATTATGCATTCCTGAGTAAATAATCACATTTAATTAACAAACTCAGTGCATATCATATGCCTAAATTCTCAGTAATTCCGTGGACCCTCAGAGATGGGTATACACATAAATGTTAACTTGGGTGTACCTACCCACGTATGTATATGTGTTTGATAAACATGGAATTTGATACATCTTTTCTTAAGAAAGAATTTGAATACAGTCCATCATCTGAATTGGGTTCATCTTTGATTATGAGGCGGCTGACATGGTCAACAAATTTATCAAAGAAACCCCCTCGCTTTTGAAGAATAATACTTTATACATCTGGATATGCACATCCAGGCAAAGTAAGTAAATTATTGCATAAGTTTAAGCATAATTGATAACAGACATGTTTAATTTTTCATCCCCATTCTTTTGGTCAGCTTTCACATTAATAATCTAAGCCATAAATGTTGGTAGCTATTGATCGAAATCCCCTGTGTGCATGCAAATCCATCTTATAAAGTCCCTTGCCTTTCATGTCTGAGCGCTCAGGGGCCTCTGCTAGATATTTTTATCGGGATCGACCCCCAATGTGCCTGGAGAAGACCCCGGATATGCAACGTGTGCTGATGGCCACAAGAAAGCTGTCTATCACATTCTGTGTGTGTGTGTGTGTGTGTGTGTGTGTGTGTGTGTGTGTGTGTGTAAGCATGCATGCGAATGTGCATGCTCACGCCTTAACACATACACACACACAACGATAGGGAAGTTAAAGGAACAAAAGAATGTATTAGACAAGAAGATAGATATGTAATAGGAGTATTAAAAATGTATAAGTGTAAAGGTGTCTGAGTGTACATACAAAGATACTGGCATAAATTGTATCTACAGATATATTTCCCAGGTCCTCTGGCCTTTATTTTTCTCTATTTGACCCAACAGATTTTACCTTTAGTTAAAAAAGAAAAAAACTCAATATTCTACTAGTTTCAAAAACCACCTATATTGCCAGTATTTAAATGGTGGAAAGAGAGGAAGGGAGAGCACAAGAAGGTAATTTTGAAATGGTTATTAAATCATGTTGCCATGTGCAGGAGGAATAAGAGTGTGTGTGTGTGTGTGTGTGTGTCTATGTGTAAATCTAAATAGGAATTAAAACAACTAGAACTACCTGAAAAAAAAAAAAGACATTCTAACCAACCTTTTGTAATGTCTCCTGAAAGGCTTTTTCTGAGTTTACTATTTCTTGGCTGTTTGACTCTTTGGTCGAAATCTTAAGCTGGGGGAGGGGAATTGGACGAGGGTGGGGTGGGAGGAAGAGGGCTGGCAGTATATAAGTGCATCAGGAGGAATTTTAAAACGACATTATTGTCGCTGGCAATAAAAGACTCTGGTCATTCTACTTTGAAAAACAAACACCAGCATCTGTTTTTCCTGGAAACTTTGCTTTCTGCTTAAACCTTTTGCATTTTGCCTTCTATGAAAGTGAAAGAGAAAAACGCGGTGTGATAGATCCAGATGCAAAAGAAAGCCAACTCGGTGGATGGTATTAGCTGTGACGAGGCATTGTTCATTGCTGCCTCTCGGTTACGTTTAAAGCCTGAAATATCACGAGATCCATTCAATGATCCTTCTCTCATTCAAGGAACAAAAATGTAATTTGCTGTAGCTCTGATTTCTTGGATGGAAATGCTATCCTTAGATTTCAAAGGCAAGAACTAGACATCGCGGTTTGTACACACATTGATTAAGTTGAAGAGCGGCGATTACATCTGTGCTGAGTGCAACAGTAGTCCAGGGCTGACTTTTCAAATCCCAACCTCTGAGTTACAGACTCTCTTAAATAGACTTCCTTAATTTCCGGATGCACTTCTTGAAATTCCCACTTCTCTTCAAAATTCCTGGGAAATTACAGGGGAGACGAGTGTGGGGGTGGGGAACTATGGCCGAGATTTCAAGCAAACCACCTTTTTGTATGTCTGATTCCTGTTTTTATCTTTATTTGTTTTATTTTCTATTTTTTTATTTTTTTATTTTTTGAGCCATACCTGCTCGTGCTGGCCAGACCAGAGCAGGGGAAGCTGGAACTTTTGAATGTGAAGGAAGAAATTATTGCACAGTTTTTTTCCTGCAGGCTCAGAAATATCCGTTTATTCTTTTAGCCACACGGATGTGTCTATTTTTGGAGGAGCAAGGAAACATGTAAATGCCTGGGTTGTATTTATGCTGTAGTTGCAAACACCGAACAGTTAAGATTTTGCCGAATTTTGCAAAGCAGCCAACAAAACGCCTTGGGATCGTGGTAATGTAACTGGGAAGACCCTTGCTCTCTCATTTGGCAGTATTTTGGATATCCTTGAAAATGACACCAAAATAAGCCTTAATTTGACTAAGAAGAGGTTAAACAATATTGATATTCATCCAAAGTGATTTTTTTTTTTTAGCAGATGCTTGGCTTCATGGAAATAATGAGAGTTGTGGAAGATTCATTTAAACTACCAACCAAAAGCATCATAGACCACTGAAATAGTCTACATCGTACATCAGCACTTTCTTTTCACCGTCATTACGTAAAACCTCTGGAAGCACCTTGGGCGTTTTACATTTTCTTTTCTCTGCAGCAGAAGCAATCTGCTCCCTGAAATTCTGACCTGTCGTGAACAGGACCCTGGCAAAGGATGTGCTGGAGACTCTAGGACGATCCCTCCTCCAATCCAGCCTAGTTAATTGTGAAAAGTGTACACATTTCTGGCTTATCTATGCTTTGTTATGGGTCTGACGTGAAGCTACCTCCTCCCCACCCCACCCCCAAGCAGGGAACCAAAATCCAGTTGAATTGTTACAGTGTTTCGGAGCTGGAGCCTTGAACTGCTTCCTTGGTTAAATAACTTTGTCTCTGGTTGTAAAAAGGCATTTCAGGGAAAAAAAAATAAGGAAAACCGAGAGAAATTCAAAACGTAAGTCTGTACTGGGGTTGTTCACTGCACGGGTTTAACTTTGGAGCTCCCAGCCGGTCTCCTTCCCCACTCCCATAAGGGAAATACCAGGCTGTTCTGCACATTTTCGCTTAAGCTCCATTTTCCAGAGGAAAAGAGGGGGTGGGGATATCTATTTAGGCTTGGTAATGTTTCAAAAATGCTTTTCTTTGAATGATAAAGCTGTAGCGGTAAAATGCAAATAAAGCAAAATATAGGCAATATTCCTTTAAAGGCGAATATACTGATTTTTTTTTTTTTAAGCTCCACACACACTGGTTCAGATGAAGTCTGTGAGTCAGGCTGTTTCTGAGCTCCGATAGTTTAATGGAAAGATTTATATACCGACTGTATTATTTACTTTGGGAGGGGAGGTGGCAGTATAAGGGTATGCTAATTAGTGGGAGATTTTGGGGGGAAGGGGTGGAATATCAATTTTTATTGCATCACCTGTCAGGAGTGTCCAATCAGCGCTGGCTTTAGGGGAATTAATTGATGAAGGTGTCTCCGGACGAGCTCACTTCACTCTGTCATTTTATTTGTAGCTAAAGCAGCGGCGGGAATAGCAGCTGCATTTCTTTTCTCTTTCTCCCTTCACATTCCATTATCATAGTGCTCCAATGGAGAAGGAAGGAATAGAGGGGCCCAGGTACTGATCTGCATCGGGGACTTAGACCAACACACTGGCAGATCAGAAACCGGATGGTTTTTTCCCTCTTTAAAAAAAAAAAAAAAACCAAAAAAAAGCAAGAATCCAGTCAGTGTAATTTCATGTTTTTTTTTCTTTTTTTCCAATAATTTCGCCTAGAGTTTGGCACTCCCTTCGCCGGGAATAACAGTCTTTGTTATTTTATTAGCAGGATGCCTTGAGACACACGCAGCATCTGGTGCAGGATTAACATACATACATGTGTATGTATGCGTCACGTATATATTTACTGCAAATGGTGGGGATCATTTAGTGCCCGAGATGGGAGACCTGAAGTCAGGTTTTGAAGAGGTGGATGGCGTGAGGCTCGGCTACCTCATCATTAAAGGAAAGCAAATGTTTGCCCTCTCCCAAGTCTTCACGGATCTGCTGAAAAACATCCCGAGGACGACAGTGCACAAGCGCATGGATCATCTGAAAGTGAAAAAGCACCACTGCGACCTGGAGGAGTTGCGGAAACTCAAGGCAATCAACAGCATCGCCTTCCACGCCGCCAAATGCACGCTCATTTCCCGGGAAGACGTGGAAGCGCTCTACACCTCCTGCAAAACCGAGCGAGTCCTCAAGACCAAGCGCAGGAGGGCCGGCCGGGCCCTGGCCACAAAGGCGCCGCCGCCAGAGCGCGCCGCCGCCGCCGCCGCCGCCGCCAGCCCCCGCCCGGGCCTTTGGAAGGACAAGCACCAACTTTGGCGGGGCCTGAGCGGAGCCGCGCGGCCGCTGCCAATCAGCGCGCAGTCCCCGCGCCCCGGCGCCACCACCACGCGCCCCGCCGCCCATCTACCTCAGATTTTTAGCAAATACCCGGGCTCGCAATACCCGGAAATCGTGCGCTCGCCTTGCAAACCCCCTCCAAACTATGAAACTGCCCCGCTCCAGGGAAACTACGTCGCGTTCCACTCGGACCCTGCTTATTTTCGGAGCCTGCTGTGCAGCAAGCACCCGGCCGCCGCCGCCGCTGCCGCCGCTGCAGCCGCCGCCGCCGCCTACTACCAGGCGTCGGCAGCCGGGCCCCAGCCCAAGGCGGCGGCGGGCGCGGGAGGCCCGGTGAGCCTGACTTACCGCTGCAAGCGCAAGCGCGGGGGCGCCAAAGACTGCCTGCTCGCCCCCCACGCCGGCGCCCGCCGCCTGCTGCTGCTGCCCAGGTCCTACAGAGCCAAGGCGGCGGCGGCGGCGGCGGCCGCAGCGGCGGCGGCGGCGGCGGCGGCGGCAGCCGGGGCCACTTGCCTGGAGAGGTTTCATCTGGTGAACAGCTTCTGCCCGCCTCCCCACCACCACCACCACCACCACCACCATCACCACCACCACCACCACCACCACCACCGGGCCCAGCAGCCGCAGAACCCCCCACCCCCTCACCACCACCGGCCGCAGCCCCATCTAGGCAGCTTTCCCGAGAGTTGCAGCAGCGACTCTGAGTCCAGCTCCTACTCGGACCGTGCAGCCAACGACTCCGATTTTGGCTCCAGTTTGTCCAGCTCCAGCAACTCTGTGTCCTCGGAGGAGGAAGAGGAGGAGGAAGAGGAGGGAGAGGAGGAGGAGGAGGAGGAGGAAGAGGAGGAGGGGGGCAGTGGGGCCTCGGATTCCAGCGAAGTCAGCTCGGAGGAGGAGGACTCGTCCACAGAGTCGGACTCCAGCTCCGGCTCCAGCCAAGTGTCGGTGCAGAGCATCCGTTTCAGGCGCACCAGCTTCTGCAAGCCTCCCAGCGTGCAGGCGCAAGCCAACTTCTTGTACCATCTGGCCTCCGCCGCCGCTGCAACCAAACCCGCTGCTTTCGAGGATGCCGGCAGACTTCCCGACCTCAGGAGTAGTGTCAAAGCCGAGTCGCCGGAGGAGTGGAATCTGCAGAGCTGGGGCTCCAAAGCGTCTCCGGTGTACTACCCGGCCAGCCTGGGGAGTTGTTTCACAGAGATAAGGAACGATAGGGTATCTGAGATTACATTCCCACACTCTGAAATTTCCAGTACTGTAAAGAGAACTGACCTGACAGTTAACTGCCTGGCGGAGGGGGCCTCTTCACCTAGCCCAAAGACAAACAATACATTTCCACAACAAAGAATTCTCCGAGAGGCTAGGAAATGCCTACAAGCAACTCCTACTACACACTGTGCAGATAACAACACAATAGCTGCTAGGTTCTTAAATAATGGTTCTTCAGGAGCAACAGCAAATTCAGAAAAAGATTCCAAAACCCCTCATTGTCCTGAATTTGCCACGGATTTGCCCTTTTCGCAAAGTGATCCTGGACTGGATGGAGCAGCAACAGCGAAAGCCGAGAATCCTTGCACTGACACAGGCGACAAGACATTGCCAGTTCTGCACAATATTAAAATCAAAGTAGAAGACAGTAGTGCTAATGAAGAATATGAACCTGACTTTATTACAAATAAGCTAAAGTGTGAGTGCAATTATACAAAGAGTGATTTTTACAGTGTAATTGAGAGTAAAGAGGAGGATGTCTTGTTGACCACAGCCAAGGAAGGTTTTGCATGCCCTGAAAAAGAAACTCCTTCCTTCAGTCCACTGGCTCAGAGTCAGGGCCTTTCATGCACTTTAGGTTCTCCAAAACCTGAGGATGGGGAATATAAATTTGGTGCCAGGGTGAGAAAAAATTACCGGACTCTAGTACTGGGAAAGCGACCTGTACTTCAGACACCACCAGTCAAACCAAATTTGAAATCAGCTAGAAGTCCTCGTCCTACAGGTAAAATTGAGACACATGAAGGAACACTGGATGATTTTACAGTTATAAACAGACGCAAAAAGGTAGCCAGCAATGTAGCATCAGCAGTGAAAAGGCCATTTAATTTCATGGCAAATTTTCCTTGTCCACCATCACTCATTATTGGGAAGGATGGGGATTTGTGGCCGGCATATTCTTTAAACACCACTAAGGATTCCCAACCTCCTCACAAGGCCCATCCTATATGGAAATGGCAGCTGGGCGGTTCTGCAATACCTCTTCCACCTAGTCACAAGTTCAGGAAATTTAATTCATAAAAGTGTTTTGGAAGATATTTTCTTGAACCATATTCCCTTCCTTTTGTTGTAAACTGCACAGGATGGTTTGTACAAGTCCATTAATGTGTTACACCCCTTTTGGAGTCCTGGTTTATCGCATTTTGAAGACAGAAATCGGATTACTTTTTTTTCCATTGCCGGGTTGGTTTTTTTTGGAGTAGGGTGGGGGCCGGGTGGGAGAAGGGTTGGTTTACATTCCACAGACTACTTCAGGCTAAAGACTCAAGTAAAACTCAGTTATTATGATAGAGCTGGAACACTTTACTGTTTCAATGCTAATAATGCACCCGGTACCTCAATTCAACTGCTACAAATAAATGTCAAAAGGTTGAATAATAAATATTACAATGAGCCATTAAGTTTATGCACTAGATTTCAGACCTGAAAGTGTAACTGGTAATTCAGTGAAAGTTTGTTAGGTGATATGGTTATAGAAGGATGTAGCAAGAAGTTTCTCTGAGCCCAAAATGTTCTTTTCTGAAGCTCTTGTTTGTGGGGTGTCTTTTTCTTTGCTCCCCTCATTCCCTCTCCAAGAGTAGTTGCACTTAATTTTCTTTGAGTGGAAAGATTTTACCAGAATCCTGATTGAATGCTGGTAAAAGCTGCCCCATATATACTGAGTAAAATAAGTATGAGATTGCAATTTTTTCTTTTTTTTTTTTTTGGTAAAGGGTGTGATTTTACTTTTACAGCCACTCCTTGAAATTGAAAAAGTACTTTTTGTGTTCTCACCCAAAGGTTTTAAATAAGGTGACTCTTACTATTGTCCTGCTTACCTTGTGGTCTGAACATGACTCCTCAAACTGGCAGAACAATTAAGATATTTCTCCTAATAGCAGGATATTTTATGGTCTGACTCTTCATAGTGACAAAGCAGTAAATACAACCAAGAAAAGTAAAATGGGTCAGAGTTGTAAGAATATCCCCAAATGAAAAATGCTATTTCAGGGTTTTTTGGTACCAGAACTCAGGCACTTGGATTTTACTCCTTTTACTTTTTCTGCATCTTTCTAAACTTCTGTTTTCAGACCATCCTGTGAATAGAGCAGGAGAGTTTCTACTGCAAGTGACAATCAGAGGTGACTATCTATGTTTGCACTTAAAGGAGTTCAACATGTAAATGGCTAGGGTCTATCCCTTGGTACAGGCCATGCTGGTGTACTATGTTGTGATGATGGCAGCAGTAAATCAAAATTATGGAAATTTGCACTGTTGAAAAGCATGCTTTAGCTTTATTTTCAATTAAAAACACTGTTTAAAATTGCTGGTTCCATACATTTCTACTTATTCCAGGTTGTAGAATGGTTAATAGTAATGAATGGTTTTGTTGACATTTTCACTTGTAATGTTTTTGCCTGAAAGAAATACATTTATTGGGTGTTGTATCTTGTAATACCATGTGATAAGGCCAGTCAGGTTCTGTGCAAAGCACTGGTGGATTTCTTCCTAATAGCAACAAACTTTATAAACTTCTTACAAATGGAGTGCAAAAAGTTTCAGGTTTAAGAAAGTGAAGCAAAGATCAATTGGTATTTTAATGAAAGTTAAATTGAATAATTTTTGGTCCACCTCCCTTAGCCTGACAATTATGTATCTCAGATCTTTGCCATTTTAAACCTGGGAAGTTGCATCATAAATCATAAAACAAAACAAAAAATCAATGAAATGTTTGCTGTGTGAATTTAAGCCACTGTTTCTCATGGAAGTGCATCTTTTTTTCCCCTCTTAGCCCTTTTATTCCTACTCCCTTTGAAAATTTTCTTTTGTCTATAAATGTTTCAGATAGATCTGGTCTCAGCCCTAATTGCTGTATATGCTCTGTGGTTTTACTCTTATTGCAAAGGACAGAGGCTGAGAATACCTGCATCCAAATACATTTGGATGGAGTAAACAGATGCTTTGAACTGCCTCCCTTCCTTCCCTTCTTGAATGTTGCCAGATGTAGGTTCACTGGATCCTTTTTTATTGGGATGATAGGTATGGTCAAAGCAAAAATTGGGGGATGTTATTCATGAATTCATGTTTGTGTATAATTCCAAAGACCAGTACAAGTTAGTTAAAGCCCCAGAAAGCTGAACAATTAATTGGCTTCTCAGTCTGATTTCTTTCCTCTTTGGAAGGCAATACAGAATCTGGGTGCAGTGAGTTGTCCTGCAAAATCAATCTGTAAAAAGTGCTACCTCCACACACTGAAGTCCGTAATTTCTACTCTTTAATTACTGCTAAGTCAAGAGAGTTCTAAGTATGATGACTACTATATTTAGAATAGTACTTTTCTTGTTGGCTGTGAAATCATTGTTCCTAAATTATAAATTGAGAATATATTTGAAGTCCACAGATCTTGGCTGTGGGAGGACCATGAGATGACATCAGCACAATTTAAAACAAATATACCCTGTGGAATTTCTGACATAAAATATCGGCCTCCAGCTTTTACACTTGGTCTCCAGCCCTCAGAGAATCAATAGTTTCAGTTTATAGGAGCTGGAGAATGAGCAGCATGGAGGCCGAGGCATTCCAGAGTGATACCATCAAAAGGAAAGAAATTAAATAGTCAACACAAATTTTACCCCACAGTACTAATACAAGCCAGCCAACCACAGCAAAAACTGAGTTGGGGCTTCTGTTAGGAAAGTGTACCAAATAGTATTCTTGCAAACAGTAATTTGCAAATACAAGGTGTTCTTTCAATTGCTGGTAGTCCCTTAGCTGTTTTCCATTCTGCTGTGGGAATTATTCTCAGTATTTTATTTCATTCTGGTTGTTTTATGATTAATGACAATATCTAGATT
Source organism: Phataginus tricuspis (assembly GCA_029783875.1). Classification (NCBI taxonomy): domain Eukaryota; kingdom Metazoa; phylum Chordata; class Mammalia; order Pholidota; family Manidae; genus Phataginus; species Phataginus tricuspis. Next base: position 13,764,025 of record JAQQAC010009376.1, on the reverse strand, counting down.
TCCTAAGATGCTGTAAATGTCCCAATTATTCAAAAAGTTGAGCCTTATCAAGAGAAAAGCAAGTACCTCCACTGATGGGCATTATTACATTTAAATGTTTTCAGGTGATAGGATTTTTTTTAAAAGGCATTATATGGTTCCAGGGTCACTGATGCCCTTGTCTAAAGCTCAGTACTCACAGCCATAACGAAAATGCAGGAAAGGGCTCTTTCTCTGACTTTCTGGGGGAAACAAGCTTATTTTGGGACTCCTATAAAAAGTAGCTTCCTGATAAGACTGTGAAATGAAGATTTAATTATTTTTTTGAGAGCTGTGTGTACTCTGTCTTCCACTGTCAGATTATCTGCCTTTTCAGAAAATGCAGCTTGGTCCTTTTCAACTATTTACTTTTTAAAGTGGGTGTTCTTTTCTACTGGCTTACTTGATTACAGTGTAGTAATCTCAATAATGGCTGTTTATTTTAAAATCAACAAGGAGCCACTACTAAATAGCAATAACAAACTAGATGGGCTGCTGTGTGGGTTTTTATCTTGTCCGTGTCTGGGTGACTTTCCGTGACCTAGAAATTCCTAAGTTCCAGTCACAAGAATTGGAAGTTTCTGCTGATATGAGAATGATAATTTTGTTTGCATGCAGGAAGAGAATGTAGACTCATTCATCAAAAGCATTTTTTTCTTTCAAAGAAAACAAAAAGCATCCATGGTAAAAAAAATAAAAAATAAAAACAAAAATGTTAAAAAAAAAACCATTAGCATCTACAAAAGACAGAAAATGTGAGTTTTGCTTCACCTTGAAAATAACCTTGCTGAAAAGGATTTGAGAAAGGAGTTCCTACAGCCAAACTAGGGGAGGAGTACGGAATTAAAGGCTCCCCATCATCTAATCTCAGGAAATTGGCAAGGAGGATAGGGCATCCAACTTGGGGAGTCGACCCGGTCACCCCAGTCTTTCCCAGGACTTTCCCTTTCCCTGGAAGGAAGAACTGGTTTTAATGCTAGCTTTGGTTTTGATTTGCTCCCTAGGCCAAAGGGCATTTTGCAAACAAGCCCGGGGGTGGGGACATAGGGCACATTTAGGAGGTGGGGGGAGGGCTGCATTTTACCTGTTTGGCAGGCCCTCTTTTGCTAAAAAAAAAAAAAAAAGAAAAAAAAAAGAGGGGGCCCAGCTATCATTCTTTGCCCATGCCCAGGGCCCCCGCTCCTCTCTCACTCCTTTTCAAACTGTGGCGGCCTCACAAGCTCCTACTTTAAAAGGCCTGAGATGTTTTGCATGAAGCTCTCACAATAGGGGTTGAGGGAATTGACAGTTTCAAAAACAAGGCGTTCAGTCCTTTCCAGCTGCCGGGCCGGCGCTCTCGCACCAATTCCTGGTTCCTCTCTGCTGGTGGCGTCCTACGGAGCGAGCCGCCTGCCCCCACCCGGCCAGCCCGCATTCCGGCCGGCCCCACCCCGCCCCCAGGCTGTGTTTGTAAACAGGGGTCAGGGCCCAGGGGCTGCTGACGTTGGGCTGGGACTGGCGGGCTGGGATAGGAGGCAGGGTCTGGCCTAGCGGGAAAAGGGCCGGCCCGGGGGCAAAAGGGGTCTTGGGGTCCCTTACCCCCTCGCTTCCTTACCGGGCGCCGAGCTCGGGCCACCGCGCTGGCCCAGGGCAACTCTCAGCTCCCTGGCCTGGGCCAGCACCACCAGAAAGATGCTTAAATGCCGCCATTTTGCACGGTGGCAAATAAATTTCTTTGTGACTTTTTTTTTCCCTCCCAGATCTTCCTCTCCTCGGAATTTGTGATCAAGTCGCGGCCCGGGCGGAAGAGCCCGCACCAGGCACGGCCCCCGGCTCCTCTGGCGCAGCCTGCTGTCCCTGCAGCGTGGCCGGGCCCAGCGAAGCAGGGACAGGGCGCACAGCAGGCCTCGGCTACCCCCCGTCCCCCGAGGGCCGGCCCTGGGGGAGACCGCCTCCCGCACTTGGGGCTCCTTTTGTGTTCTGAAGTCATCTCCCACCCTGGCACACGCCCGCCTAGCCATTTCTCACCTTCTCGCCTAGGCCTCATCTCTCTCCCCCAGCAAATGGGGCCCGGCTTTCTGCACTGGGCTGAGGGCCGGCCAAGGCCTCCAAAATGCATGTGTGGAGAGCAAGTGGCAAAGGGATGGGGCTTCACACTGGGCCAGCCAGCGTGGCTGGAACGCCTCCTGGGAAGTGGCCCAAGCCCTGAGGCCGGGAGTCTGCGCGGGCAACGGCCCAGCGCACTTCCCAAGTGGGGGCAGTGTGATGGGGCAAGGCTTGCTTTTTTTTGGTACCGTGGTTCCCGTCCTTGGGACCTCTCAGTGCATCTTAAGTGGAATGATGACCTGGAAACGGGAAACGTGAGACAGTGAACTGGAAAGCCACCCTGGGTTGGGGAGGTTGGAGTGCAGCAATGCAAACAAAGCTGCTCCTGGAGGAAGAGGGGAAACAGAGGTGCACCGCAGATAGGTCACAGGAAAGTGCAACAAGCTTGTTTTCCCGGGTGTTTAAAATGCAGCCCCAGTTGTAAAGTGTGTGAAATTACGCACTGGTCTCTTAAAGAGTGCCTAATTTATAGTAAATAGCATGGTCTTTGTAAATGGCTTTATTATGTTGTTTCTTGTTAATTGTTGAGAAAATCCCCATTGTTGAGTGTGAAAGGCTTTATGAGCTAACCTGGTCCTCGGCGCAATCAGAGGGCAGTAAATGGCCGCTCGGCCTCGGAGGCCCCGCGCAGAAGCGGACGCCGGCCGAGAGCGCCGCTGCGACCTCTGGAGACGCCGCCTGGGCTCGGGAACAACGTGGCGAGGTCTCCAGGCTCTAATTAAGGAGAAGGAGTGCTTTGAACTCTCAGGCCCTTCGGAGCAGCTTGCAGAGTGAGGCGAAGAGTACCGGGCGGCGAGGGCGCGGGGAGGCGGCGCGGACCCGCGCCTTCCCCGGGCCTAGCCTCAAGCCCAGGGCCGGGCGCCTCCTGGAGCCGCGCTGTCGTGGACCGAGACAGTTCTCGGGCATTGTCTCCAGGGCTCGGGCCGCGTGGGGCGCGAGCCCAGGCCCTGTGGGCCAAGCCGGCGGAACGCCCACAAATGCCGCGCCGGGCCTGGGGGCTGCAAGCTGAGCAGACGCACCGGACAGCTCCAGACCCCTGCCTGTGCCTCCTCGCCTTTTGTTTAAAGCTCTCTGTCTTCTCTCTTTCTCCCTATCTCGCTCACGCGCGATCTCTCTTTCTCTCTCCCTCTCTGCGCTAGAAACCCGAAATTGACTCCGAAGACAGGGGAAATAAGAGGAACGGTTTCAGGTTTGGGGGGATGGGTTGTGTTGGTGGTTGTTTTTAACAAGAAAAAGGATTTCTTCTTGAGTCTCAGATAAGATATCCCTATCTGCTTTTCCCATCTCCTCCAGTCTCTTCCCAGTCAGCTGGGCCCCGGGAAGGGTATGGGCAAAGCAGGCAGGAGTTGGGATCATTTGATTAACTTTGAAGGGAGGATCCCGCCGGCTCCTGCAGGCAGAGAGCGCCTCCATGGGCTCGGCCCCGCGGCCTTCCCAGGACTCTAGACCCCAGTGGGTCGGGGGAAAAGCAGCTGCAGGCTTAATGCAGCCTCTGAGCTCTGGCGGTGCAGCTAGAAAGCGAATTTCGTGAGCCGTCACTGGCGGTGCGCGGGAGGGGGGAACCTGGGTGAGGTGGGCTGTACGTAAGGGTTTGGACATTAGCAAATGCAAATCACAAGGAAATATTAATTCCAGTCAGAAGAACCTATATTCAGCTCTCTTCCTTCCCTTCTAGGATGGCCCTCTGCTTGCGCACTCTCGCTCTCACCAAATTAGCTATTACGTGAAATCCCCCTGGGTTTAAAGCACTTGTTTCGCGGATTCGCGTACAACCCATATTAACCATGCGTTTTCTGCTATTCCTCTTGTGACTGATTGTCCCTGCCTCTCCCTTCTTCGCGGAGAGTATGAGGCATTTTATTTTAGCCCAATCGATAGCGTGCAAATACTGGGATAACACAACCCACAGTTCTTCGATGGAGGCTGTTTTCAAAATTGAGTTTAGGGATCAATAGTAAGTGGGAATGCTCCAAATTGCACGAATTCACCAAATTCAAGCCTTGGCTCCCAAGCCCCTTTCCTGACTGATTAACGCACTGGTGGGCAGTAATTGCGGTTCCATGGTTCCTGCTTCTCAAAAAGGATGTTTTCATCATGTGTATTTGGCTTTCCCTAAAGATCACTCCAGTTTGTTGGGAAAAACAGGACCCCAAAACGTGTGGAGTTAAATCCCTGTCAGTGGCTTCTATGAACGGCTCCTTTCACACTGGCATTGCTGTCATTCCTCATTCTCTTACTAGGACCTAAAAGCATCTAAAATTGCCATAGTGGGTGCTGGGAAAACGTTTGCACAGTTGAATACATGTTTTACTGGTCAGGAAGCAGCCCTCTCCTGGGCTATTACTTGACTCCCAGGACCTCTTTGCCCAGAGCCAAGCTGTGTGGTTGCACCACAGCGAGATCTCTTTTCTTCTGCAGCTTGTGGCCATAGCTGCGGATCGGACTGGTGCCTAACTGGGTGTGTGTGTGTGGGGTTGTCTCCCTGCAAGGGACCTTAAGGCCAGAGAGGTGGAGGAACAGACATTTTGAAAGAGAATTAAGAGAGCTTGCTGCCCTCAGACTGTGTGTGTGTGTGTCCCCGTGTAGTCTGAAAAGAGCATCTACAGGGGAAACAGGCCAAGTATCAGGGACACCAGGGTATCCCCTATTCCATAGCTCCTGCTACCTGTATCTTCCTTGAGTTGAGAGGACTGGAGCTAGGCAGAAATAGATGGTGAGAGAGTGACAGGCAGCCTAGAGGCTCTCCAGTAATTTCCAGTTTTTTCATCTAATCACTGCCATCGGTATGTTTGTGTTTGACCCCTTTGGATGGAAGAAACTTAGCAGTCAATAGACTTACACCCTAAAATATCACCAGTCTAGCAGAGAGCAACTGCTCACAGGTCTGCATAGGCCCTCTCCACCCAGAATGCTCAGAAGAAAGGGAGGGAAACAGAAGGGAAACTGGGGGTGGTGCCTACCCTCTTCCCCAAATCATCAAACAAACACACACACTCAATTCTCCTGGACACGAGGCTATTGGGCCAGCATATTTAGGGCACAGTAAAGTTGGAATATAATTTCCATTGTACTTAGAACTTGATTGTCTTCTTTAAGATGAGTTTGTTATCTCCAGGAACAACACAATACTTGTGATAAGTGATGAGCAGGAGAGAGGAAAAACGGTATAGAAGAGAGACTGCACTAAGTTTAGGTAGTAGCCCTCTCTCCTATGAAAGACAGATAAGACACAAATATGTAAGAGATCTTAAGGCTACAACTTGTTCAGCAGACAAGGGTTTCAGTCTCAAATGATTAGAAGGGACCTAGATTCATGGGTCTTCCAGCAATAAGGCACCTTTTTACATTCATCCTCCCTTGTGTCTCTTTTGCTCTCTTTTTCCCTCCCTTTCAGATGAATAGCCTAGTTGTCAGTGGTGCAAATGTGGATGATTAGTTTATTCCTCTACATGGATCCAGATATGCCGACCAGTGGATGGTTAAGCTTTCAGATGCCTAGTTATTATATCCATTCAAAGTAAAACCTGCATGATACAGTAGGAATCCTGTGACCAGATTTATTCACCTTGTTCTCCTTTTCCCTTTATAGTCTCTTATTTTCTCTTCTCCTGCCTTCTCAACTTGTCTTCTTCTTCCCCTCCTCATACCCCTCATCCCTAACCCTTCCACCAAAGTGAAGTCTTTATGGGGAATAGCAATATTCTGTTCAGAGATGGAAAAGTGGCTAAGATTTGGACTTAAACCAATGCTGGTAGAGGCTACATGGGAGCCTGCAGTGACCCCGAGCTTCCTTGCTTGGGTGAGGGGCCAGTGAGGGGCCAGGGCTTCCCAGCCTCTTATCCTGTATATGTGCTGAGCTATTCCTGTTAGGCTATAAAAAACAGCATGTATCTCAAGACCACGAGAACTCCACCCCATAAACACATGGCTATGGGTCTAACATGGAGTATATTGCCAGATGCAAATGCAAAGAGTTGATTTTAATTTTGTTCCAAGTGTTATAGATCATGTTGCAAACTGGTCTTCAGAAAGCTGATTTTGTTTTTTTCCATTAATAATAAAAACTTAAAAAAGAAACCTTAAACATGTATGATTGAGGGTGTTTATCACTACTACCACAGTGTTTCTTATTTGAACTTAAAAAGAGAGGTGGTACTTTTCTTTCCTCCTCCTAAATAAGGAAAAATTGTAATTAGTTAACATTTGTATTGTTCAATTGTTTCACTGCTCATAAAATTTTAAGAAAATAAAAATATATTAATCCTTGTTTTTTAAAAAAATCTTTTTACATCTTTATGTATTGTAAATTTAAAAATTAGGAAATTAGTTATACACTCCTGCCAACTACTTTAGAAAAATGATCTGAAAAACATCTAGTTTCCCTAAAATCAACATTTCAGATTATCTTATACATTTCAGTCTGTACTCTGTATTTAACATTACTATTAAAAAGGAGAAAAAAAGAATTTATTTTGTGTAACTTAAGTGGGAAGAACATAGAACTTACTTTGTACACTTAGGGAGGTTACCAGGGCTTCTAAAATTTTGTCCTTTGTTACCAGGGCTTCTAAAATTTTGTCCTTTGTATCACTCGCTAGCTGGTTTATCTGAATATGGACTACATATAATATTCTGACACAATGGAAGGATTTCTGGATGAATTGGAAACATGATTCTGAGTTTCCTATCTCTTCCTGTTTTGAGCCAATACTTTAGTGTGTACCTTAAGGTTGATTTTAAATGTGATCCCTGAAAGAAAAAAAGTGCAAAAATGACTATTAGGGAAAGGAAAAGCAGGAAATCTTATATATATTGTTAGGACCATTGATCCCAGTTACCTGCTACAGTGTTAATGGAATAATTATGGCTGTTCCATTGACATAGTTTCTTCATTCAGGATCCTGGCCAGAGCATGTTAATGTGTAAAATTCTAGCCAAAGATAAGCCATTACAATGGAAATCTCAATGTGCAAAGTCTTATTGAAGCCAATGAAATTGAGTGTAATATCCATGCTATACCGCATTCTCATCTGCTTGCCCCAGGATTTAGTACGCAGCTCTGCATTGAAATGAGATTATGCATATAAAATGCCAAAATAGAATACAATGCCCAATAAAACACTAGAAAAGCAACTTACAAACCTTATACATGGGCTTTACTTAAATTTGAAGTTCATGTGCAAAATAAACCACAGCACCATTGGAACACTAAATCTACAAAATGTCCTCTGGTTTTTTCATGCTTCTTTCTGCAGGATTCGCCCACACCCCCTCCTATCCAAACACAATTCTTTTAAGGGCACTCTTCAAATCATCTAACAATTCCCAAAGGGTATTCCAGGAGTCTCTTAAAGTGTCTTTCTAAATTAAAAGGCCCCAAACAATTTAAGTGAATTTTTGAACCAAAAATATCAGAAAGTATTTGGACTTGCAAACCTATGGGTGTGTAAAAAGAAGAAAGAGACCAAAGAGAAAACGCCCCCACAGTGGATTACAAGGTTATGGGACAGGTCACTAGGAAAGGGAAATAAAACTGAAGGTTAGGTTCAGCTTGTAAATTATGCACCTTTCAGGGAAAGCAGTTTTAAGGTCTCTTCACTCAAGGGTTTTTTCCCATCCATTTTGCTATTAATTCTTAACTCTTGGTAGGCAGCTCTTTAATGAGGTTGTTTGTGGCAGGTTAATTTTCTCCAATCTACTGAGCTCCTCATTTTCCCTTTTAAGTGCAGTGCTGCCTAAAGCTTTCAGTATTTTCCATACCAGAAAACAAAATGAACGTGAAGTTGCTGGGCTGGGCTGAGAATTAGAGGCGTTATACGGACAGAAAAACAGGGCTGGGACAGATGGGAGTAAAACCAGGCTGAACTGAGGGCATGAGAGACAGAGAATTCAGTCTTAGGAGAGCAGTGACTCTGGGAGTGTAATATATTAAATATTGCGGCGATCGATTTCAATACCCCAAGTGGACACGGGAATAAAAATTCACCAACAAGCTGAAGTGATTAGGAATGCTTTGTTGTGAGGAGAAAAATGTGATTTTCTTCAGACTCTTTTTGTTCAGGTTAGAAGAGGCCTAGACAATCCGAGTCTAAGCCTGGACTCCCAGTTTGGGATATAACTCTAAAGGTTAGTCATATCTATCTCAATGGTGCTTCTGCATCGTGAAAAGATGGGCCTTTGTACTAAGGAGGATTAAATATCAACTGCAATTATGGGCTGGTTACTCTAGGAGCTTTTCTCCCAAATCAGAGAAGAGTACATTTTGGAAAGGCTGCTCCTTTCCTGTGTATTAGTCTTTGTTTCAGCTCTGGGACAAAGCAGTTGCTTTTGCACAGTTCTTCTTTCATTAAAATCCAGGGAAAATGCACAATATGGTTTACAGAAAGCTGATGCACAATAGCCAGACATAAAACCAGCCTTTGGTGCTATGTAGGGGAGAAATATTTCTGAAATGTCATTCTGAGGCCAAAAGTATGAGACCGTCATATACACCACACAAATACCCACTACCACACATGATGTCATTAGTGATTTCAGAATTGGGTGGGATTTTCTGCTCCTTTTTCTACCAAATCCAGCTCTTAGACATTCATCCTATGAACTGGTTTCTCTCAGTCCAGGAATCTTTTTAGGCATTTGGGGCAGTCACTGTGGAGGCTCCTTGGAAGGGGGGTGGGGAGGTTGTTTCCAGGCACAGCCTAATGGGCAAGGCCTGGACTTTTCACACTGGGGATACCAAGTGTGCTGCTAGGGACACGCACTACCTGCTGCCTCTTCCTTTTGCATGGTCGCCACAAATATGGGAAAGAAATGCAGCATCATACAAAGGACTTCTTTAATGAGGATGAGTTCCTCAGAATGACTGGGGCTGTGGCTCCCTCTCAGGCCTCTCTTTCCCTCTGCCAGACCTTCCCCCTACCCCTTAGATCCTTCCTTATACTCTAACCTGGGGTTGGAAAGGGCATGCTCCACCTCACCTAAAGGCTCTGATAACCTAGAAGCTGATTTCTATTTTGCCCTGGTGGCTGAGTGAGGATAGACCAGAAGGTCTCATAGGCTGGAATCCGTGTCAGGCAAAAGCAAACTCTTATATATATATATATATATATATATATATATATATATATATATATATATATGTTTATATGGTGTCCTCCCTCCCTTCTCTGCCATCAGTTTTACAGTCTTCTACTGTTCTTGCATCCTAATTATCAGTTATGACAACTAGCTGCTCCTTAGAGCATGGTCCTAAGGACTAGCTATATTTCCATATGAGGATCTTCTTACCAGGGAATGGTCAAGGCAGGAGAAGGAACCCTAAATCTGCTCATTTCCTTTGGATTTAATTTGGGCTGACCAGGGCTGGGTTAAGGTTGGTTGTACAACAAAGAATTGAAGTTCCTGCAGCTTGAAATTCCCAGGCTTTCTATGGAATGACGACTGGCTACAGGGAGGCCATCTGCCCTGTAAAGCTGTTTCTTTCCCTAAAGGTATGAGGTCCTTCCTCTCTTCACGTTGGGGAGAGAGGTAGGTTGGGTCCATTCAGGCCCAGGAGCAAAATATCACTCAAAAAATTACTCTGAGAAGCTGAAGTTGTTGAAACCAGTTATTGCCCTTCTTGAGTGTAGGAAAGACTGAGTTAGGGGCAATTTGGATAAGAAAGAATTGCTCTGTTTTGCTATGGTCCCCTTTGGCCTTCCTCTATTCTGCATCTCCCTAACTTTCTTTTTCCTCTTCTTCTTCTTTGCCATATCAGGAAGAACAAGAAGATTGAATGCACTGGTGGATGGACTGACTCCGGGAGGGCCAAGCTGACACTGAAATGAAGCCTGTGTCTGGGCAGGTGGTTCAGAGTGCAGAGATATCTGCTCTGGTGTGTGACTCAGGGATAATCTGGAGGAGTCTCCTGGGGTAAAAGATGCAGTGGGGACTCTGTCCCATGTCACTGAGATTCTGCATCTAGCACCTAAGCTCCAGGATAATGAAGGCCTGTCTTGCTTAGGGTACCTGTTGCTTGAGGCTGCTTGGGGAGCCTTTGCGCCCCTGCCCTCCTGGAAGTCTTGGGCATTAGGTCTGGCTTCCCCTGGGGCCTGCTGGATTCACCTGTCATTACGCTCACTGCCCAGGGACCCTGACAAACCTCCACAATGTGGGTCTGAAAAAAGGGCGCTTAAGGTTCACTGGTCTGTGTGTAGAACTTTGCAAAACTGCAAATAAGCGAGAAAAATTGTCTATTCTTGTGAAGGGAAATACAAGTTTGCACTTAACATGGAAGCATGAGAAAAAGAGGAGGGAAAAACCTCCTGGCCAAAAGCCCCCCTGTAATCTCCAGAACAATTTCATTTCCTCTGCAGCACCCTGGCTACCCCAGCAGAGACCCGGAGAGGTCAGGGAGAAGATGGCGCTTAAAAGCGGGGGTGGGGAAGACGAGAGGTGGCTAGGCCCTCGGCAAGGTCACAGGTGAGGACTAGGCCGGAGGCTGAGGAGGAGACTAACAGGATGGAAGGCCGCGGGGTGCGGGGAGGGGCAGAGCCAGGTCTTTGGGAAGGTTTTGGTGTTTCTGAGAAGGGTATTTCGGAGGAATTCGCCCGGCCCCCTCCGGGAAACCCTACCGGCGCTCTCCCCGCCCCTCAGTGCTGGGTGGCTCGCAGGGAGCTCGGGTTTCCGCCGCCGGCCGCGCCGCCGGCCTCGGCGTGCAGGCCTCTCCCGCTTGCTGAGAAAGGGAAAAGCGCGCGCCCCGGGTCGTGCGGGCCGGAGACTTTGTGCCGAGAGAGGGCTGGTCCTCCAGGGAAGCCAAACTGCCCCATGACAGGCTGCGCGGGCGGCAAAAGGTGTTCCCAGAAAGTGGCTCCTGAGATGGGCATCTGAGGTCCCCAGTTGTGGCGCGGCTGCTGGCAACCCGCGGGCTGCGGAGAGAAGCAGGCCCCAGGAAGCTCGTCCTCTCCCTTCCAAAGGGGAGGTTGGAACTTTTGAATCCTTTACTTAAAAGTGATTGATGGTGTGCCACCGGAGAGCGGCTCCACCCCCTGTCCCCACCTCCACCGCCTTCCCGAGTCACCTCGGCTCGAAGTGCGCGCGGACCGCGCGGGTCAGTGCATTTGGAGGTGCGTGCAGCAAACGCGAGTGTTCGCGTGAGAACGCGCGCCCCGCAGCCAGCCACAGCGGTGCCGCGATCTGGGATGAATCCTGATGTGAGAACCCATACCGGGAGGGTTGGTTCGTTCCTCCTTCCCTACAGCCCTTTAGGTGAAAGACGCAGGCGACATCTTTTCCCCAGAAACCTGACCGCACGCCTGCCTCCCTGCATGGAAGCCCTCGCAGGGGTCGGGCTCCGCACCGGGAGCCTGCAGGGAGCTCAAGATGAAGGCTCAAAGCCTCGACAAGTTAAGTTGGTTATTAATTTAGGCTGCTCGGAGCGAGTCACACGCTCAACGCCGTTGGCGCTGGGAATTGTCCCGGAGCTGGGACCAAGGCATAGATGGCCCAGGGCTGTGGATGGAAGTGCGAGTTGCAGAGGTTCCCCGACGTGTCTGATGGGGCCGGAGAAAGTTCCCAAGGCAAAGGTTCGCTCCTCCTTGCTCCCAAATAAATTCGTGGCTAACTAGTGTAGACTAAACACATTAGTGTTCTTAAATGTGGCAAAAAAGACGGGGTTTAAAATGGGGGCATGTTAACTGGTCCCATAGCTGGTCATACTTCTCCTCCGGTGACAAGTCAGGGTGCTTCCAACACGAAAATAGAAATGTAACATTCAACTGGACGAATTAATTTTTGAAGGATTTACGGTATGATTTTCTTTCAAGCGGTATTCATTGGTTCTTTCGATCCGTAGTACGGTCCAAAGACAGAAATATAAACAAGCACTTTCTGCTTTATGGAAACCCCTTAACAGTATCTCCCAAAGAAAGATCAAGACACTTTGTGAATTTTCCCCAGATAATGCCTCATATTCCGAATGACTGATCAGAGAACTCCGGTATTGTTAAATAAAATGAGAGGAAGGCGAGTGACGTGGGAGTTGAACAATGGCATTTCTGAATCAGTTTGCTTGATTGACATTTGGGAGCTTCATGACCCCAAGGAATAGGACTCATTACGATGGATACACCAAAACATCAACCAAGATTAGAACTCTAGATCCTGTTTTAATCCCATTTCAGTCTAAAGTATAGTGGGAAAATATAAAATCCAAGAGGAGAGAATTACTCCATCACATAGTATTGACCTAAACTTTTAGTTGTTCTATGGAGGAAATAAAAGTAGGAAACCAATACTCTTTTCATCACTTTAGGAATAGCACTGATAAAGTGAGAAGGTTTGGTAGGGTAGGTACTAAGAATTTTTATGTGGCATAAAATATTTTATACTCATTTGGAGAGATACACTTGTTTTGTATGTTCTTTCTCTGCATATAATCCCCCTCCACTGGATAAAAAGTGAGAATCATCAGCAAATTGATGCCAATAAATAGATACCTTAAATTTCCATTATTATTTGGAAGACTTCTCTATTTCTTGGGAGGGTAGTTTTTTTTAAATGTCAACAGTTGTGTTAACATGTACATTTAACCGTTGCTCAGAGCTGGTCTTCAATTGGAAAAAGGGAATGTGTTTAAGAAAAGTCTATTTTTAACAACAGAAAAGTGTAAGATAATGTGCAGCTGTGTTAGGTGGGAGTATAATCTATGGTAACTTCACTATACAAAAATTTTTAATTCTTCAATGGAAGTTATCCTCAAATCTTGGAAATTTGAATGACAATTGGTCTTAAGTGTTACATATTAAATTGAACCAATAGAATACAGAAAGACAGAGCTGTAGTCAAAGATATTATAGTTACATTTTCCTGTTTTTTAGTAGGTAAATTCCAGCAGAAGGGAATATGGCAGGAAGATATAAGAATAGAGCAAATATGCTATAAATAATGGAATGGAATCAGTTGCTGCAAAATATAGCCCACAATCTTATATTTTGAGGGGTAGATTTTAATGAGAAGCCTCTGTGTTGCATGGGAACTGGGAATCATAAGAGTTATTTATGCAGCAAGAAGGAACGAAAATTAATTATTAGGAGCTCAGTAATCACCAAATAAACCCTGAGCTTTGAGGTTAAAAATAGACGACTATCTTCATGTTCAATTATACAATATCAATTACTAATACAATTGATGTTTCAGTGTCTCAGTGAGACCAGATACCATCTTCTATGGAGATATCTTGGTATTAATTAATGACTGCTTTATTCTCATTATTCACAAGGAAAAGTAGGGGTCGTGTCACATTAAAATTAAGTTTATCTTAGTTTATCTGGGCTCTTAAACAAAGATCATTCAAAGTAATAATATTTTGAATTAACAGAGGTAGGCAGTTTATCTCATTTTTTGTTCAGAGACAGAAGACAAAGATCAGAAATAAGCAAAGTTTCACTCTGAGCATGGAAAGAACCAAACAAACACGCCTTGACTTTTGCAGTATTTCCCTTGCTAAAGGGGGGATGAGAGAACTGTATAAGACGTGACTTTGCAAAGTCAAGTCCTTTTTAAAAGACTCGGATCGAAATTCTTGCTATGCAACAAGGATTCAGGTTTGATTAATTTTCTGCAAGCGACGTGACAGCGATGTTTTAAAAGATTAATTAAAATTGAAGTGATACGAAGCAGGAATTCAACCTGCAGAGGCGTCCCTGGCGCCTTGGGGGGCTTTGCAAGCGAGTCCCGAGCCCAAAGTGCGGGCTTTCCCGAGCCTGGGACACAGCTCCCCGTCTCCTGGAGAGGAACGCGGAATTTGGCAGGGCGCCCGCCTGGCCGCCTGGCATCCCAAGCTGGCCGCCAGCTCTCGGGGGTGGGGACGGGGTGTGTCCCGGGGAACCCGCTGACGGGAGAACTGCTGGCGCGGCTCTCCACCAGCCAGTGAGGTCCGGGGTCACAACAGAGGCTGGAGGGAACTCCGGGAAGCCTCGGGCTGATGGCCGCGAGCCGCGTCCATTTCTCCGGGGGGAGGGGGACACCTACTCGGTGACCCGGCTCAGGCGGCCACCTCCGCGGTGGCGACCGCGCGGGGTGCGTAGATGGCACTCTGCGTGGGCGCATCCGCGGCGCTGAGGACGTGGAGGGCTCGGCAGCCCCGGCCGGGGCGCTGGCCTTCCCGACAGCCCTGCTGCTTTAAGTCGCACTCGGGGATCCTTCCGGGCTGGGTTGCCCAGCCACGTCCTCCCATCTCTCCGTTCACGTTCCCGTCCCGGCTTCTCCCCTCCCCTGTATCCCTGGCCCCTGGCTTCACTCCGCGACGCCTTCGCCCGACTAAGAAATTAAGCGGAGCGCAACTGTGGCTGTACTTGGGAGGACACAATCTCGGAGCCCGTGGGGTCGTGCGCGGCGCAGAGGCGATGCGGGTGGCACTCAGAAGGGTGGGTGGAGGGAAGAAGGGGGCATTCGTTGTCAGTTCGCCTCCCAAGGGGTGAGATCTCCGGGGTCCCTTCTCTCCATCTGGGGGCTCGGGTCCGGCCCGGGGACATGGCGCGCGTGGGGGCCTTCAGCCCAGCGGTGGCGCCAGAAAACCCCTTCCCAGGCGGCTGGGCCCAGGGGTCCGGGCCTAAGAGGGTCCCTGGGGATTCTCCGCACAGCTGAGGCGAGGTGGTTTCCTCCTCCTCGCGCCCGCCTAGCCCACCCTTCCCAGAGACCGCGGAGGTGGCGAAGTGGGAAGGGAGGCGGGTAAACAGTGAAGGCCTGGGAGCCCGAGCTTGGAGGCTAGGAGAGTCCGGGTCGGAAAGGCTGCATCCAGGCGCAAAGGAAGGGGGCCGTGGACAAGGGGGAGTCAACTGGGTAGGGCTGGTGGGAGGGAGAGGCAAGAGTCCCTTCACTTCGGAGTGGCTCAGGGGGACCTTTTCCCCGGGGAACCCCCACCCAGCAGCTCCCAGCCTCGAGAACAAAGGGCCTGGGAAGCACGGTCGGGGTCGGAGAACGGAGGTGGAGGGAGGCAGGAAGGCAGGCGGTGGGGGCAGGGGAGGGCGCCTCCCCACATTTCCTCTCGCGGCCGAATGACGGAAAGCTCCCTCCAGCAAACGCCTCACTGAAGCCGCTTCAAAATCCGGGAGGACCCGGGTTCCTTACCTAACGGCAGAATTCTATCCCTTTCTCCCCCAGCATCCCCGCCCCCTCCGGGGACAGAGGCACGGGAGCTGCGCTCCAGCAGCGAGCCGCGGCGGGGACGGAACCGCGGGGCAGCAGCGCCTCCTGCAGGTGTCTGGAGCCTCCGCAGTCGCCGCGCCGCACGGACTCTTAAGGTGGAACAGCCTGGCTCCCCACCCGCGAGCTCTGCCCTCTTGCACCCGTGGTTCCACCTGCTGCAAGTCCCCCTCGCCAAGCGGGGCTGACCGTCCAGAATGGTCGGAGTCTGCTGATCCCTGCAGCTATTTCCTTGATCCCTCGGCCCTGCTACATGCAGGCCATCGCCCGCGGATGCCCCAGTCTCGGTCTCGACAATCACAATTGATAATTCCCTCCCGGTATGAAAGGAGGCGTAAGTCACGCGCCAGGGCGGGAAGACCAAAACGTTGTTTCTTTAACCCGAAAGCAAACTTTTATTTTCGTTTATTAAAAGCAGAAGGCCAGCAGAAAAGGGTAGCCAAGGGTTGCCCCGTCCATGGGTCTTGCAGATCTAAGGGCTCAGGGCAAGAGTGATAGGTCGCATTCAGCACCCAAGTCCAGCAAGCTCGTGGACAGGTGCGGGTTCGAGAGAGACTCGGGAGGAGCGGCAGTCCCGCCGGGAACCCCTCCTTGCGCATCTCCGGCGACTCCCAGCTTCATCCCCCTCTCGCCTGGATGCTTTGTTTTTGTGGTGAAAGGAGGAGACGTGGGGAGATCCAAGCGCAGTTTTTCTTTTCTTTTTTCCTTTTAACTAAATGTGCGTGTAATCTCAACGTTTCTCGGATGTGTGTCCTCAGCGAACTCGACATTCTTGGGGGAAACCTACGAACACTGAGCAGGACACGAAAAGCCAACTCTGGTTGTGGTGCCATCTGCAGTGAATGCCTTCCCGTGGCTCTTCCCTACTCCGCGTCCTGGCACCCGGGGCTGTCCCCGGGCGCCAGCACGCCCAGGACCAGAGCTGCGGAGAGCTCGGGGTCGACTTGAGGGCGCGGGGAGGGGAGGGGCCGTGGCCAGGCGCGGGAGGTTTACCTGCGCCGTGGGAACCTCGCTTCCCTTGGGCGCTGGCCTTGGCCCCGCCCCTCCGAGCCCCGCCGAGCGCCGCCCCAGGGAAGCGCAGGCCGCAGGTCCGCCGCTGCTAGGGAAGCTTGCTTGGGCAGGTGCCGCAGGGTCACATCCGCTACGGGGGGTTGCAAACCGCAGGCGAAAGTCGAGAGGGAATGGAGCTTTTCCTCTAATCCGTTTTACACTGTGAAAACCGCAAAGCTGTCGCCTAGGCGGCCGCTTTTTAACTGGGAGGCAAACAGACGAAAAACCAAAACACACGCGCGAGCTGACTTTCTTTCCGTATGTTTTCTTTCTCAACAAAAGGCCCATTCTCGGTCGAAGAGGGAGACCGACTCTGGCTCACGTTTGCTCGCTCCGGGGTCTGGCCAGGGGCACGCGGGAGGCGACCCCGCGTCGGGGGCAGAATCTCAGCTTCTCCGGGCGGCGGTCTCCACCCGCGTCCCGCTTCTCCATGGGTCACGCCGAGGCTACACACTCCGTGCAAGCCCTGTCCCGCGCCTACTCGCCTGGGGTGAGGGGCGGATGGGGGTAGCTTGGGTGTCGGGGGTTCCGAGCGCGTTGAGCTGGCCCCAGATTCAGGTTCCTGCGAAGCCCTGGACGAGAAGAGTAGGAGTCTGGGCCGGCCAGCGAGGACCTCCGAGACCTCCAAGTCGACTGAAGAAGCACCTGCAAGGCGTGCTTCAAGTCTCGCAGTTTTCCCCGGGGAAAAGCAGAAGTTAGCAGATACACTGCGCCAGGGCAAACTGTCGACTTATCGCGCGCCCTGCCTGGGGTGCTCGACCCCTCGGGGTTCCCCAGAGAAGCGGGGAGAGCAGGGGGCGCAGGGAAGGGGTGGGGAGACCGCCCGGATCAGGATAGTGGGTGTCCCCTTCCCGTGGTGATGTGTTAAGGGTACTACGTGGAAAACCATTTTCAGTTAAATTTGTGGTGGTGGAAGTAGAACGAGGGAAGGAAGTAAAAAGAAAAAAGGAGATAAGACTTTATTTAAAAAGAAATACTAGGAAAAATTGAGTGATCAGATTGGGAGGGAGGGAGTGAAGGAAGGATGGAGGAGGCTTTCCTTCTTTGTTCTTTAAAAGCCTGAGCACTTTCAAAACTCAAATACAGAAAGGCAGTCCTTCTTGGAGCATGTTTATGTAATTTAATTGAGAGATTCCTCTCATTAGTTCACTTTTAAAGCATTTGCTGGGTTGAGCAAGGTTTTTAGAAGGTTCTTTCTCATCCAGCCCCTGTTTGAAGCTCAACTCATTTTGATTTAAAGCAGATTTGAGATAAACATTTCAGGAGAGAAAATGTGTGTATCCATCTGCACACGTATGCACATGCGACAGAGTTTGTATTTAGTTTGCTTCTAAGAGATTCTGTAGTAAGTTATATATGATGACTGATTTTTTCTGCTATTGTATTGTCATCAGCGAGGAGAGCCCTGAGTTGTCTTTCTCTCCACTCCCCATTAATAAATCTCCTGAGAGATAACTCTCATTATGCAGTGGTGGCTTTCCCCCTCTCTTTTTGGGGGCTTTCTTTCTTTCCCACACATGAACACACACACCGAATATACATCATGTGCAGACTTTCCCCTAATCAGCCTATAATGCATGATCTATAAATCCATGCTCATGTTTTAAGTTTCCAATGAAGTTTGGAACATTGTTGTGAACCTGCTTTATTTTTCACTGTGTTTCTTCAGGGATTTTTGTTTTAAAGCAATAAAATCATTACCTTTGCTTTAAATTTATTTCTTTGTGATTAAATAGAAAATAGCATTAATGAACAGTTTAAACAGTATTTTATATCAAAATATCAACAAATAAAAAAATGAACCATAGTTGTTTCAAATATTCAGAATGGTGGCTTCCCATTCGCAGTCATATTTTGACAAAACTACTTCATGTTAATTGGAAATTACTAAATGTAACAGTGCACACATTCCAGACAGATAGACTTGTTCATTGAGCTTTACCTCCAACAACTTAAACTATCTGGTTTAAATTACTTAACTGATTCTTACTGAAGGAAGGGTTGGAAAGTTAGGAACTGTGGAGTAATTTGTGTTTTGGGTCTTTTCATGAAGCTTTAATAAAATCTGATTTTTGTGAAAACTAAAACAATACAATAGTCTCTTAAGTGATCTTGTAGAATAATATGTGATTGTTATAAAAAAATCTGTGCTCAGGGGCTATTTTAATGAAACTAGATGAATACAAATAGAACTACTAAGTTGTTTTTCCAGTGATTTTTCTCTTAAGTGCAAGACATTTAAAACTCCAGAGCATGCACGTTAATGTGTTCAGATAATAAGAAAACCATTGCTGGTTTTCTCAGAGGAGCACAGTTATCTAGGGGCAATGCCAAAATCATTAGATAAGCATCATCTTTCCTATCACATCATTGTCTACATGAAATGCCATCTTAGGAAATATGGGAGAATATTATATTTGTTTCAGAAGCTTGAAAATACAATAGAATTTAAAATATTGAAAATATGATTCTTAGTTGACAGTATCTTTGAAGTTGCAGAGGTATCTCTCTTTGAGATGACTTTAATAAAGACTGACTTTAATAATGTTGGAAAGTAAGGAAAGATTTCAATAGCAGGCAGGATGTGATGAATGGATACAATGAAGGAACAATGAAGCTATTGACAGAACATGCTAACTTTTAGAATTCTATTTAAATAATTATTTTTCCTTCTGGGGCAGAGGAAGACACCCAAGTGCATCAATGTTTATCAGATGCTGGGTAATAAAAATGTGAGTGACAGTCAATGGACTGTGACTGTAATATGATTGTGTTAGTGTAGGTGGATAAGTGTGCTGAAACATTTGTTTCTCTTCAAAGAATGTCTGTTGTTCTCAGTGGGAGAAAGGGGAAGTTTGTAGAAAATTGAGTCCAGGAAGGAGAAGAGAGAAATAAGGCTAAAAACAGAATAAAGCAAATTCAGTAATTAAAAGATGATTTGTTTTCTACTTAAGATTTTACTTTACTCAATTTTTCTTGCTAACTATTTAGATTGAATAAATGGAATATAGCTTAATAAGCAGATGCTCTGATACATTTTTCTCTTAAAGGGTCTGATTCCTGGCATCCAAAGGAAACTGGAATATAAGTTAGTATTAGAACCTGAATTGTTCTGCCAGAGCAAAAATTGGTTCCATTAGGCATCAGTCACAGAACTCTTACAGATCTGGCTAGAGCTGTAGATACTATATACCCAAGTAGCTGAAATAATAAAGTCTAATGGGGGAGGTGCTTTGGGAAACCACCCAGAGGGTTTTAATTTTTTTAAATGAAAGTTTCCTTATTTTATAGTCCTTATAAACGTGGAACAAGAAAAATCACCAGGGTGAGTGAAAGCTTAATCCTTGACCCTTTGGAGATAGCATAGGAATAACTTAAAATGCAAAATATTCAATTGTGTGCAGTTTTTAACAAGGATTAATTTCTGGAAACTTTTCTTACCCACTAGTCCATACTTCCTCACTGCAGATTTATAGTGCTTTGGGGAAATCCTGGGAAGAAGTGATGGATCAGACAGATATACTGTTCAAAAGCTTAAAAGTTAATGTCTGACTATATAACTAAAAATCTAAACAGTAATGGCCACCAAAATGAAAATCAACTGTGCCTTAGGTGAACAACTATATCCACTATATTAAGAGGAATAGGAAAAATGTGCATGTTATACAGAAGTTCATAAAATAAATGTGATTCATAAAACACACATGGATTTAAGCACATAAACAGTGTGATATCTCATAAATTAAATAAAATTGATTGGAACTCCTAGCATGTTCCTTATATGAAAAGATTTGATAGCTTTCATTCAATAATTAACTACACATTATAAGAATTTAAAAGTAACTAATGAGAAATAGAATATTAGACTCAATAGAAAAATTTTAAATTAAAATAAATAAAAATTTCCTTAGTTTACCATAGAAATCTGTTTTCTATTACTTTTTCTTTTGAGCAGAAAGTGTGTCAACTTATTATTTTGGTATCAATTTCTCCTATGTATTTTGTTTTATCTACCTGTGAACAAATGTTTTTAGCTAAGTTAATAATACCAAATACAGTACTCATAAAATCCCAGAGGTAATATTGTGAATAGTACTTTAAATTTAAAAGTATTTATGGATAACTCAGAAAGCTTACTTACTTTAGGTAATTATTTTCTTATTTTGGACTTACTGCCACCTGATTTCTAACTTCTTTTCTCTCCAATGGCAGATACCAATGTTTTCAAGACATCAATATTTTCAACAGTTTTTGTAATTTGCAACTTGAACTGAGTCTGTCCAAGTTCTTCAGCAAACAGTTAAAAGTAAATGAAGGAAGTGCTTTGCATTTCTTTTGCCGATTAAGGAAAAATTGAGGAATATTCCTATGAATAAATTTAGGTATTGTTTAGTTCTTACAAAATATCTGGCTGATTTTTGGCTCCAAAAATCACTGAGCAACAAGAAAGGTCCCATTAAAAGTTAATGCCCAAGTAGCTACTTTAAAGTAGTTCTGTAGACTTTGCCAGAAGCTGTGCATCAGAGCCCAGCTCTTCCTAGGTTTTCATCCCTCCTAGATTCAGGGGGCATTGCTTTGCCCTGTGGGAGTGTTTCTCTTCCCAAGAAGCTTGGAAGAAATGCAATAGACAGTTTCAGAAGTGTTGCCTTTGACAGCTTGTCTCAGGAGACTTAATATTCTAGGCGGCAATTGGCCAAAATAAGTAGGAAACTGAGGTAACTGCCAAGCTCCATTACTGATGAAGGTACTGCCGTAGCTAACTAGAAAGCAGAAGGAATGTTTCGACATTAAAAAGAACTAGAAATTGAATGGTTAGTGGTGAGGGAGAACTGCTCCCTGTGTGTGTAAGCATAGAGGGAAGGATAGATATTTGTAGGTTTTTATAAAAATCTTTTAAAAAAGCTATTTGAAAATAGAGTTTATAAAAACTCTTATAACAAAGCTGCTTGAGATTGGCTTTGTTGATTTGCATATTGTTTTTCTTTATTCTTTAGAAATCAGAGCTATATCATTAACAATACTTACATTTGTTTGAGCTGTGAAAATATAGTGTGGAATCACAACAATTGTTTTAATGGCCACAGTTCATCCTGTTGCAGAATGTACAGCCCTTGGTAATGTGACTTTTCTGTTCCCATCCAGAGGTGAAATCTGGGCTGGCCTTGATGACTTACTTCAACAAATTTGATACGGTGAAAATGGTGGTGTCCCAGTTCCTCAAGAAGCTTTGCAGCTTCCACCTTTATCCCCTTGGAGTGGAGAAGCTTGGGATGAAAGACCGTGAAGAGAGAAAGGGCCCTGGCTGTCTCACCTCTCCCTGCTGAGCCTCGGCCCTTGCACGCCTGCTAGCGGATTGCTGCTTCAGGAGCCCAGGCAAAATCAGCAGAAGATGTTCTGAATCTCGAGCAGAATCATGAAAAAGAACAAATCGTTGTTTGAAGCCACAAAGATTTGAGGTTTGTTACACAGCAACATATAACCACACATGTCTTATTATCTGCAATTATAACAGTCATATAAAACAGAGAAAATTTGTTGATCTAGAAATGTCTAAATTGTGATCAGATTAAGCAGCTCTTAGTTTTTCAAGAGTCTGAGTTAGCGTGCGTGAAGTGACCACAGGCCCAAGGTTACCATCTGTGATTGTTATCGTGGCATTGGATTTTCATCTGTGCAGTTGGTGAGATTTAAGGAAGTCATAGTATTTCACCACAGCGAGAGCCAAAAGTTCATTAGGTACATTTTTCTGTCTTCCAGTTTACCACAGGTGACAAAGGTGCCGGCTATTGTACTGTCATGTGACAGAAATCCCTGCTCCATGCCGTGGGAGGAGTTGGTCACCACCTTCCCAGACTGCCGGGGACCCTTTCACTGTTTTCCAGCCTTTACTAATCCTTTTGCTGCTTTTCCAGCCTCTACCCATTACACTGTCCCCAAACGCAATCCACAGACGGTGGGTTTTGCTTCCAGGACCAGTATTTATTGCTGAGAGATCAACTAGGGAAGCAGAGCCATCCAGGGCATTCTGGAGAGAAGGGAGAGGAAGTAGAGACATTACAGAAATGTCAGAGGAACCAGGGAAGTGAAAGTCTGGGAGGGGACTTGAAGGACTGAATAGAGTCCTTATCCACCTCAGCCTGCACCATGGAGGTGGACAGACAAGGTGGAGCTGCAGAGAACTTGAAAGGCTGACACCACTCAGGCCCACAATGGGGCCCAAGGGCAGAGCTCCTGGGTAGGTCCTGGGGCTCTGAGGTCTGCATTCGCACAACTGAAGCTTTACCTGGGGCAGCTGTTGGCCTGAGGGCCAGCAGTTGGGAAGCCATCTGGGATGCAGCCTGGAGAATGATGCAAGCTGGGGCCTGCCAAACACCTGAATCTGTCCCTCACTCTATTTGACTGTAGTCCTAGACGTGCCGCATTTTATCTGTATCCTGACGACAATGGCTGCTGCTTCACTGCTGCCTTCCAGATTTCACACAAGTTCCTCTCCGGCCAGAGCTAGCACAGTGCAGAACACACAGGGAAGGGGACCTGGGAATTGTAATGAACCAAGTGGGCAACAGCATAATCCAGCTTGCACCCTGTACATTTTTCCTTGCCTCCTGGGGAAATGGTACCATTTATTTGAGGTCCATTGTGAGAGGCATAGAAGTACAGAATTTAGGCATTTATGTGTGTGGAGGGGAGCAAGGAAGAGAGCCATTATGGTTTTGAATGATTGGTCTATTTTCTATTGGAAAATATAATCCAGACTATTTATTTATGTTTTTAATGATAATGTGGAATGGCTTATTGACATATGAATTCTCATAAAATAATGTTAAATTAAAAAAATCGAATTATAAAGTAGTTCATACTGCATGATCTCATTTTTATAAAAAGAATAGCAATGTACACAAATTCCTTGATCCAGATGATAATAGTGGAGAATCGTGGATGATTTATTTTCTTTGCAACGCTTCACATTATCTACATTTAAAAAATAATAATATTCATTTGACCCGTGACTTTCTACTTCACAAATCACTTTGATTTTGAAGAAAAGCAAGTAGCCATTGAAACAATTCTTTTGGTCATAAAACTTCACTTGAACACACAGTGTTTAATTAGATGATATCAGAAAAAATTGGTTTTCTGAATGCAAATCAAAATGTTGGATTATATTCATCATGATGCTATTTCTGATTAAAGTGGGCCTCTAACAAAATGATCATGATTACACCTTCATTTCTGTATACAACTCATTATTTTATTTTTACACCCATAATTACCCATCAGACGCTCTCCTCTTATTCACATTCCTCCTCAGGATATGGAGAATAGAATAGATCTTAATTTCTTATCCTATTCTATTTTTTAGCTGAAGACCAAGAAAGTTAAAAGTTAAAAGGCAACAGACTTCAGAATGTAAGACAATGTCTGTGCCAGCCTATTTTTGGTGTTTAAGAATTATCTACAGTTGTGTTTTCCAAAAATTGATTTCACATTCATCTCTGCTCATTGTCTGCCCTCTGTCTCCCTTAAAATTGATCTTATGCAAGATACCAAAGACCTCCTTGATGCCAAATCCAATGAACACTTTTTGTTTCTTACCATATTTAATTTTTTGGGAGAGAGGTGGGCAGTATGGATTGTTGATTATTTCCTTCTTCACTTTCTGTGGTTCCTAGGATGGTTTCTTCTTTTGCAATTTCTTTTGTTCTGTCCATCCCTTAAATATTTGTGCTAGGATTGTATGTAACACTCTCTTCTATTCACTGGTGGCCAGAGAAGGCTTGCAGCCACTCTCAAGAACTAATTGGGTTCATCTCTTCACAACTCCATGTTCAATGTTGACAAGTTGTAGTTTGAAATTAACCACAGTGGGAGTATTTACACCACAGACATCAGCAAATGCTACAAATCAGGGCTGCATTTGCTGCAGAGCTGATTGTTAAACACTTAACAGCATCACTGCTTCTATTCTGGCTCCTCACACCCTCCCTAGATAGTCCACATTTGTAGTTTCAAGCACCATCTCTATACTGATGACTGTCACGTCTTTCATCTCCAATTAAAATCTGTCTTTAGGTCCAGCTTTCAAATACCTTCTGGCTTTCCTTGGATATTCCACAAGCGTATCATATTCCTCTTAAAATAACTCCCTTTTTAAAAAAACTTGTCTGTCTTAGTGAATGGTACCATCCTTGCCCTCTTTCTCATCTCTCATCTTCCCACTCCTTATTCCAACAACCATCTATTATGCTTAATTATTACTCCATTTCTTTCTAAAATCCATCTGCTTTTCTTCCTACAACATGGCAATAACCCTGTATCAGCATTTCGGTCCCAGATTCCTGCAATGACATCCTAACTGGCTTTTCTGCCTTTGGTCTTACCTCCTGCGAATTGATTCTCTCTGCTGTGGCCAGAAGTATGTTCCAGAAGCACAAATATGATCATATCATTCCCTTGTTTAAAACACTTCAATGGGGATTCAAGATGGCAGCATGAGAGGTGACCCGGAGAACTCCTCCCCAAACCACAAATAGTACAAAATATAGTTAATTAATACAACTAACCCTAAAACAGGAAGAAGAAAGAAGGCTGAACCAGAGTGCATACAGAGCTCACAAACAGAGCAGACCTCACGAAACAGGGTAACGTACAAAAGCCTTAATCTGGCGGGACCCAAGCCCTTCCCCCACCCCAGCTTGCTTCCGAACACCTAGCCCTGGAGATCTGCTTTGTGAGCAGAAGCCTATATTGTGTGGGGCTCCAGCCGTTGGGGAGCTCGGATAGGTGGAGGGCCTGGGAGACTGACATGTGGAAGATGGGATCTACACCCAGCCACTGTGTGTCAGAGGGTGGGTGGTCTGAGAGGCTTCCTAGCAGTGAGAGGGCTGCTGAAGGGGCGGGGTTTGCACAGAGCTTGCTGCACAGGAGAAGGGAGAGCTGGACAAGGTTGCCTGGGTGCGCTCTGCCCAGCTGGTTGAGAACTTTGAGGAGCTTCAGGCGCTCCATCCCTCTGGCTGCCTACTCAGCTCCGAGGCCCCCCACTGTGACACACAGCCTGCCGAACCTTCCTCCTGGCCTGACAGCACCTGCTTGCAAACCAGCAGCCAGAGGGAGGCCCCGCCTACAGCAGCTAGAGACACAAAGCACAGAGGTTTACACGTGTGTGCTTGGCCCACTGGCTCTGACATTGAAGACAGGCACCACAGACGGGAATCAGGAAACATCTTTCCTCCCCCCAGGCACCAGCTCTGCTCCCCTACGACCCCCAACCTCACTTTAGGGGCTGAGCAGCTCCAGAGACTGGAGTTTCTGTCCACTAGTGGGCAGCACACAGAAATATGAAATGTCGAAAGAACATGGTTCAGACCAAAGTCTCACAAACCCCAGAAAAAGGGCCAAATGAAACTGAACTCACAAATCTTTCTGAAAGAGAGTTCAATTTATAAACATGCTGATGGAGGTACAGAAAAATATTCAAGAACTCAGGAACGAATTTAAGTCAGAGATTCAATCATTAAGAAATTTCACATCTGAAATGCAACATAAAATGGAGGAATTCAAATGCAGACTACATGTAGTAGAAGAGATAGTAAATGAAATAGAAATTAGAGAAGAGTAATACAAAGAAGCTGAGGCACAGAGAGAAAAAAGAATCTCTAAGAATGAAAGAATATTGAGAGAACTGTGTGACTAATCCAAATGCAACAATATTTGCACCAGTAGAAGAAGAGAGAGAAAAAGGAATAGAAAGTGTCATTGAGGAGGTAACTGCTGAAAACTTCCCCAGTTTTCATGGAGTTGGAGGTTCACAGATCTCCCAACACAAGGGACCCAAGGAAGACAACATCAAGACATATAATAATTAAAATGACAAAGATCAAGGATAAAGACAGACTTTTAAAAGCAGCTAGAGGCAGAAAAAAGATCACATACAAAGGAAAACTCATCAGGCTATCATCAGACTTCTCAACAGAAACCTTACGGGTCATAAGGGAGTGGCATGATATATTTAATGCAACGAAGCAGAAGGGCCTTGAACCAAGAATACTCTACATGGCAAGGTTATCATTTGAATTTGAAGGAGGGATTAAACAATTTTCAGATAAGCAAAAGCTGAGAGAATTTACCTGCCACAAAACACCTCTATGGTGCATTTTGGAGGGAATCCTATAGATGGGAGTATTCCTAAGGCTAAATAGATGTCACCAAGGGCTAGACAAAGAGTACGGAATATGATACATAACATACAAAGAATGGAGGAGGAAGAAAAAGGAGACCCCCCCGCCCAGAACCTTTAGGTTGTGTTTGTAATAGCATACAAAGTGAGTTAAGTTAGACTGTTAGATAGTAAGGGAATTACCCGTGAACCTTTCATAACCATGAATCTAAGGCCTGCAATGGCAATAAGTACATCGATAATCACCCTAAATGTAAAGGGTCTGAATACATCAATCAAAAGACATAGAGTTACTGAATGGATAAAAAAACAAGATCCATCTATATGCTGCCTACGAGAGACTCACTTCAAACCCAAAGACATACACAGAGTGAAAGTAAAGGGATGGAAAAAGATATTTCATGCAACTAATAGGGAGAAAAAAGCAGGAGTTGAAGTACTTGTGTCAGACAAAATAGACTTCAAAACAAAGAAAATCACAAGAGACACAGAAGGATATTACATGCACCCAACACAGGATCACCTACATATGTGACACAAATACTAACAGAATTAAAAGGGGAAATAGAAAGCAATGCATTCTTAAGAGACTTCAACACACCACTCACTCCAAAGGACAGATCCACCTGACAGAAAATAAATAAAGAGACAGAGGCACTAAACAACATATTAGAACAGATGGACCTAAGGACATCTACAGAACACTCCATCCAAAAGCAGCAGGATACACATTCTTCTCAAGTGCACATGGAACATTTTCCAGAATAGACCACATACTAGGCCACAAAAAGAACCTCAGTAAATTCAAAAATATTGAAATTGTACCAACCAGCTTCTCAGATCACAAAGGTATGAAACTAGAAATAAATTACACAAAGAAAATGAAAAATCCCACAAACACATGGAGGCTTAATAACAGGCTCCTAAATAATCAATGGATCAATAA
This sequence comes from Phataginus tricuspis, assembly GCA_029783875.1. NCBI lineage: Eukaryota > Metazoa > Chordata > Mammalia > Pholidota > Manidae > Phataginus > Phataginus tricuspis. The sequence continues at coordinate 13,736,567 of JAQQAC010009376.1, read as the reverse complement.
CCAAATAAAAACAGAGATCAAGCAATATATGGAGACAAATGACAACAAGAATTCAACACCACAAAATCTGTGGGATGCAGCGAAGGGGGTGCTAAGAGGGAAATATATTGCAATACAGGACTAACTCGGGAAAGAAGAATAATCCCAAATAAAAAGTCTAAACTTACAATTAATGAAACTAGAAAAGGAAGAACAAATGAGGCCCAAAGCCAGTAGAAGGAGGGACATAATAAAGATTGAAGCATAAATAAATAAAATTGAGAAGAATAAAACAATAGAAAGAATCAATGAAAGTAGGTGATGGTTCTTTGAGAAAATTAACAAAATACATAAACCCTTAGCCAGATTTTATCAAGAAAAAAGGAGAGTCTACACACACAAAGAGAATCAGAAATGAGAAATGGCAAATCACTATAGACACCACAGAAATACAAAGAATTATGAGAGAATACTATGAAAAATTGTATGCTAACTAACTGGATAACTTACAAGAAATGGACAACTTTCTAGAAAAATACAACCTTCCAATTCTGACCAAGGAAGAAACAGAAAATCTGAATAGACCAATTATCAGCAAAGAAATTGAATTGGTAATCAAAAAACTAGGTAAGAACAAAATACCTGTACCAGATGGTTTCACTGCTGAATTTTATCAAACATTTAGTGAAGACTTAATACCATTCTCCTTAAAGTTTTCCAAAAAGTAGAAGAGGAGGGAATACTCCCAAACTCATTCTACGAGACCAACATCACTCTAATACCAAAACCAGGCAAAGACACCACAAAAAAGAAAATTACACACCAATATCCCTGATGAACATAGATGCAAAAATACTCAACAAAATATTAGCAAACCGAATTCAAAAATACACCAAAAAGATCATCCATCATGATCAAGTGGGATTCATCCCAGGGATGCAAGGATGGTGCAACATTCGAAAATCCATCTACATCATCCACTACATCAACAAAAAGAACAAAAACCACATGATCATCTCCATAGATGCTGAAAAAGCATTTGACAAAATTCAACATTCATTCATGATAACAACTCTCAATAAAATGGGTATAGAGGGCAAGTACCTCAACATAATAAAGGCCATATATGACAAACCCACAGCCAACATCATACTTAACAGCAAGAAGCTAAAAGCTTTTCCTTTAAGATAGGGAACATGACAAGGATGCCCACTCTCCCCACTTTTATTCAACATAGTTCTGAGGGTCCTAGACACGGCAATCAGACAACACAAAGAAATGAAAGGCATCCAGATTGGCAAGGAAGAAGTCAAACTGTCCCTGTTTGCAGATGACATGATAGTGTACATAAAAAACCCAAAAGAATCAACTCCCAAACTACTAGATCTAATATCTGAATTCAACAAAATTGTGGGATACAAAATTAATACACAGAAATCTGTTGCATTCCTATACACTAATGGTGGACCAGCAGAAAGAGAAATCAGGAAAACAATGCCATTCACAACTGCATCAAAAAGAACAAAATACCTAGGAAAAAACCTAACCAAGGAAGTGAAAGACCTCCTATACCCTGAAAACTACAAGACACTCTTAAGAGAAATTAAAGAGAACACTAATAAATGGAAATTTATCCCATGCTCTTGGCTAGGAAGAATTAATATTGTCAAAATGGCCATCCAGCCTAAAGCAATGTACAGATTCAATGTAATCCCTATCAAAATACCAACAGCATTCTTCAATGAACTAGAGCAAATAGTCCTAAAATTCATATGGGATGACAAAAGACCCCGAATAGCCAAAGCAATCCTGAGAAGGAAGAATAAAGCAGGGGGAATTACGTTCCCTGACTTCAAGCTCTACTACAAAGTCACAGTAATCAGGACAATGTGGTATTGGCACAAGAACAGACCCATAGAAGAGTGGAACAGAATAGAGAACTCAGATATAAACCCAAACATATATGGTCAATTAATATACGGTAATGGAACCACGGATACACACTGGGAAGATGACAGCCTCTTCAGCAGCTGGTGTTGGAAAAACTGGACAGCTACGTGTAAGAGAATGAAACTGAATTACTGTCTAACCCCATACACAAAAGTAAACTCAAAATGGGTCAAAGACCTGAATGTAAGTCATGAAACCATAAAACTCTTAGAAAAAAACATAGGCAAAAATCTCTTGGACAGAAACATGAGCGACTTCTTCATGAACATGTCTCCCCAGGCAAGGGAAACAAAAGCAAAAATGAACAAGTGGGACTAAATCAAGCTGAAAAGCTTCTGTACAGCAAAGGACACCATCAGTAGAACAAAAAGACATCCTACAGTATGGGAGAATATATTCATAAATGGCATATCTGATAAGGGGTTGACATCCAAAATATATAAAGAACTCATGCACCTCAACAAACAAAAAGCAAAGAATCCAATTAAGAAATGGGCAGAGGATATGAATAGACACTTCTCCAAAGAAGAAATTCAGATGGCCCACAGGCACGTGAAAAGATGCTCCACATGGCTAATTATCAGAGAAATGCAGATCAAAACCACAATGAGATATCACCTCACACCAGTAAGGATGACCAACATCCAAAACACCACCAACAACAAATGTTGGCGAGGATGTGGAGAAAGGGGAACCCTCTTACACTGGTGGTGGGAATGCAAATTAGTTCAACCATTGTGGAAAGCAGTATGGAGGTTCCTCAAAAAACTCAAAATAGAAATACTATTTGACCCAGGAATCCCACTCCTAGGAATTTACCCTAAGAATGCAGCAGTCCAGTTTGTAAAAGACCGATGCACCCCTATGTTTATCACAGCACTATTTACAATATCTAAGAAATGGAAACAACCTAAGTGTCCTTTAGTAGATGAATGGATAAATAAGAGGTGGTACATATACACAATGGAATATTATTCAGCCATAAGAAGAAAACAAATCCTACCATTTGCAACAACATGGATGGAGCTAGAGGGTATTATGCTCAGTGAAATAAGCCAAGCAGAAAAATACAAACATCAAATGATTTCACTCATATGTGGAGCATAAGAGCAAAGAAAAAAACTGAAAGAACCAAACAGCCGCAGACTCACAGAACCCAAGAATGGACTAACAGTTACCAAAGGGAAAGGGACTGGAAAGGGTGGGTGGGAAGGGAGGGACAAGGGGAAAAGAAAAAGGGGCATTACGATTAGCAGATGTAATGTTGGGGGGGGCACGGGGAGGGCTGTACAACTTAGAGAAGACAAGTAGTGATTCTATAGCATCTCAGTACACTGATGGACAGTGACTGTAATGGGGTAAGTGGGGGGGGACCTGATGAAGTGGGGAGTTTAGTAATCGTAATGTTGCTCATGCAATTGTAGATTCATGATAAAAAAAAAAAGGCACAGCCAGCAGTTAAAAAAAAAAAATGGGCAGAGGATCTGAAGAGATAGTTCTCCAAAGAAGAAATTCAGATGGCAAACAGGCACATCAAAAGATGCTCCACATCACTAATCATCAGAGAAATGCAAATTAAAACCACAGTGAGATATCACCTCACACCAGTAAGGATGGCCAACATCCAAAAGACAAACAACAACAAATAACACTGCTGGTGGAATGTAAACTAGTTTAACCATTGTGGAAAGCAGTATGGAAGGTCCCCAAAAAAACTCAAAATAGAAATACCATTTGACCCAGGAATCCCACTCCTAGGAATTTACCCTAAGAATGCAGTAGCCCAGTTTGAAAAAGACAGATGTACCCCTATGTTTATTGCAGCACTATTTACAATAGCCAAGAAATGGAAGCAACCTAAGTGTCCATCAGTAGATGAATGGATAAAGAAATGTGGAATATTATTCAGCCATAAGAAGAATACAAATCCTATCATTTTCAACAACATGGATGGAGCTAGAGGGTATTATGCTCAGTGAAATAAGACAGGCAGAGAAAGACAAGTATCAAATGATTTCACTCATCTGTGAAGTAGAAGAACATAGGAAAAACTGAAGGAACTAAACAGCAGCAGATTCACAGAACCCAAGAATGGACTAACAGTTACCAAAGGGAAAGGGACTGGGGAGAATGGGTGGCAAGGGAAGGATAATGGGGAAAAAGGGCTTTATGATTAGCATACGTAATGCAGCGGTGGGGGATGCAGGAAAGGCAGTATTTATAGAGAAGACAAGTAGTGATTGTATAGCATCTTAGTACGCTGATGGACAGTGACTGTTGTGGGGTATGTGGTGGGGAGTTGATAATAGGGCGTCTAGTAACCATAATGTTGTTCAAGTTATTGTACATTAATGATACCAAAACAAACAAACAAAGATACAAAAATCCACTTCAATGGTATATGGTGGGGACTTGATAATAGGGGCTATGTAGTAGCCACAATGTTGCTCATGTCAAATTTGAGCCTAAGATTATATATCAATGATACCAAATAAAAAAACACAACAGAACAAAACACTTCAATGGCTTTCATTTTTCATTCCAACCCCTTCCCACCAATATCTCTCTGCTCTGAGGTTAGATGTGCAGTGCCCTCTCTCTGAAATGCTCTCACCTTTTCAGTTCTCCCCCATCGTCGTTTAACTTAGAAATTGCTTCTGTGTGGCAGAGACAATGCTATGGGTCACCAATAGTTTCATTTTCTTGCTAGGCTTCAGGAAACCTACATGACTAATCTCTCTTGCATTTAGGTGGACCATGTGGCCAGTCCTGGCTAATGCAATGTACATGAAAGTGATGTGTTACTTCCAGGCTCCAGTTGTTAAGCATGGATGTGACTTTCCCTTACACCCACCCCGCCTTCTCTCTGCATAGCTGGGCGGTGCCTGGGTAGACTTGAAGCTCTAAGTTGGTGTGATCATGATGCAGAAGCTGCCTGGATCCCTGATACACTTTTGTAGGAGAGTGTCAAGAGATCTGCCTGAGCTGAACAAAAAATAAGTATTTATTATGTTAAATCACTGACATTTAGGGGTTGTTGTCTGGCCAGCTGGTAATAAATGTCCTGATAAATGCAGTTTGGGTATCTGCTCCTGCATCCCCTGGATGCTTGTTTGAGTCCTCTTCTATCTGTTCCCTTAGCACTGTGAACTTATTCCTAATAGAGAACTTCTCTCTAAATAACATGAAAGCTTGTTTTCTTGTTTCTTTCTGGCAGCTGTAAGCTCTTTGAGGCCAGGGGTTCTACCCTGTTCCTGTCTGCCCAGCACAGCACCCTGCACAAGTGTGGTTTGACAGCTCGCTACACTAATACAGCCATCTTTGCTACCCTTTCCATTACTCCACTGAAGCCTCACATTTGCAAGAAGTCCAGATTCTCTCTTTGGAAGCCCTGCTGTCCCTGCCAATCATCCAAGAATAATAGGGCTTTTTCAATCCAAAGGGATGAGCTCTGCTCTCAAACATCTGACAGAGAAAGAGTTGGAGAATTGAATCAGCTCATGGGTGGGCTCTGGTTTAGGGTTCTGCTCCTAGATCATTTCTGTGATATCACTGCAGAAAGAGTGGTTCTGTCCAGACCTGGCCTGCATTGCTGGCACAACGGCCCTGCTAGTCCAGATCTCAGCAAAGGCTCACATGTGGCCTCCCAAGGAATAGCTCTTCTAGTTCACCTTCATGTACACTCACTATTCCCAAGGCTGAGCCACTGCAACATGGAAGCTGGATCCAGAGAGATTTGCTGTCCTTAGTTGTGTGCTCTGTTCCTCCTCTGGGCCTTCTAGAGGGCCATGATACAGGACATGGGCCACTGGTGCACAATTCTCCATGGGTGGTAACTTCCCCCCTGAAGTCTTTGGTGGGGAACTTTGTCCCCACCAGTTCTCAGGCCTTCAGAGTGGTTGCAAAGACACTGACTCTTCCAGGAAGAGGTCAGGGTTTGGTCACTTTCCTCATCCAGATGAGGGTGCTTCTTGGTCCTCATGCAAATTTACACACAGTGACCACCTCTGTATACCAAGAGTTGAGGAACAGCCTTTTTCAGACCACAAAACATCCTCTTAATCTTCCTCCCAGAGCAACAGTTGCCTATTCATCACGTGTTTGCATTACTAATAAAGGCCACTCATGGATTTTTCCAGAATAAAAAGCAGATACAGCCTAAAGTGCCTTTCTCTAGTTAGTTAAACGAGCAGTTCACAAACTTATTGGCCACAGGACCCATTTTTACTCTTAAAAATTAATAAACTTCTATTTTGGGCATTCTGTTTATGTATTTTATTTATTTATTTATTTATTTAGGTATCATTAACCTACAATTACATATGCAACATTACAGTTACTAGACTTCCCACATCAAGTCCCCACCACATACCCCATTACAGCCACTCTGTCCATCAGTGTACTGAGATGCTATAGAATCACTACTTGTCTTCTCTGAGTTGTACAGCCCTCCCCGTGGCCCCCTACATTAAGTCTGCTAATCGTAATGCCCCTTTTACCCTCTTGTCTCTCCCTTCCTGCCCTTCTTCCCCAGTCCCTTTCCCTTTGGTAACTATTAGTCCATTCTTGGGTTCTGTGAGTCTGCTGCTGTTTTGTTTCTTCAGTTTTTTTCTTTGCTCTTATATTCCACATATGAGTGAAATCATTTGATACTTGTCTTTCTCCGCCTGGCTTATTTCACTGAGCATAATACCCTCTAGCTCCATCCATGTTGTTGCAAATGGTAGGATTTGTTTTCTTCTTATGGCTGAATAATATTCCATTGTGCATATGTACCACATCTCCTTTATCCATTCATCTACTGATGAACACTTAGGTTGCTTCCATTTCTTGGCTATTGTAAATAGTGCTGTGATAAACATAGGGGTGCATATGTCTTTTTCAAACTACAGTGCTGCATTCTTAGGGTAAATTCCTAGAAGTGGAATTCCTGGGTCAAATGGTATTTCTATTTTGAGTTTTTTGAGGAACCTCCATACTGCTTTCCACAATGGTTGAACCAATTTGCATTCCCACCAGCAGTGTAGGAGGGTTCCCCTTTCTACACGTCCTTGCCAACATTTGTTGTTGTTTGTGTTTTGGATGTTGGCCATCCTTGCTGGTGTGAGGTGATATCTCATTGTGGTTTTAATCTGCATTTCTCTGATGATTAGCGATGTGGAGCATCTTTTGATGTGCCTGTTTGCCATCTGAATTTCTTCTTTGGAGAAGTGTCTATTCATGTCCTCTGCCCATTTTTTAATTGGCTTATTTGCTTTTTGTTTGTTGAGGTGCGTGAGTTCTTTATATATTTTGGGTGTCAACCCTTTATTGGATATGTCATTTATGAATATATGCTCCCATACTGTAAGATGCCTTTTTGTTCTACTGATGGTGTCCTTTGCTGTACAGAAGCTTTTCAGCTTGATATAGTCCCACTTGTTCATTTTTGCTTTGTTTCCCTTGCCTGGGGAGATATGTTCATGATGAAGTTGCTCATGTTTATGTCCAAGAGATTTTTGTGTAAGTTTTTTTCTAAGAGTTTTATGGTTTCATGACTTACATTCAGTTCTTTGATCCATTTTGAATTTACTTTTGTGTATGGGGTTAGACAATGAGTTTCATTCTCTTACATGTAGCTGTCCAGTATTGCCAACACCAGCTGCTGAAGAGGCTGTCATTTCCCCATTGTATATCCGTGGCTCCTTTATCATATATTAATTGACCGCATATGTTTGGGATAATATCTGGGCTCTCTATTCTGTTCCACTGGTCTGTGGGTCTGTTCTTTTGCCAGTACCAAATTGTCTTGATTACTGTGGCTGTGTAGTAGTACTTGTAGGTGGGAAGCAAGAAACTCCTGCTTTATTCTTCCTTCTCAGCATTGCTTTGGCTATTTGGGGTCTTATGTGGTTCCATATGAATTTTAGAACTATTTGTTCCAGTTCATTGAAGAATGCTGTTGGTTTTTTGATAGGGATTGCACTGAATCTGTAGGTTACTTTAGGTATTATAGTCATTTTGACAGTATTTATTTTTCCTAGCCATGAGCATGGTATGAGTTTCAATTTGTTTGTGTCCTCTTTAATTTCTCTTAGGAGTGAGTGTCTTGTAGTTTTCAGAGTATAGGTCTTTCACTTTCTTGGTTACGTTTATTCCTAGGTATTTTATTCTTTTTGATATAATTGTGAATGGAATTGTTTTCCTGATTTCTCTTTCTGTTAGCTCATCACTAGTGTACAGGGAAGCAACAGATTTCTGTTTATTAATTTTGTATCCTGCAACTTTGCTAAATTCAGATATTAGTTCTAGTAGTTTTGGAGTGGATTCTTTAGGGTTTTTTATGTACAATATCATGTCATCTGCAAATAATGACAGTTTGACTTCTTCTTTACCAATCTGGATGCCTTGTATTTCTTTGTTTTGTCTGATTGCTGTGGCTAGGACCTCGAGTACTATGTTGAATAGCAGTGGGGAGAGGAAGCATCCCTGTCTTGTTCCTCATCTTAGGTGAAAAGCTTTCAGCTTCTCACTGTTAAGTATGATGTTGGTTGTGGGTTTGTTATATATGGCCTTTATGATGTTGAGGTATTGCACTCTCTCCCCATTTTGTTAAGAGTTTTTATCATGAATGGATGTTGAATTTTGTCAAATGATTTTTTAGCATCTATGGAAATGATGATGTAGTTTTTGTCCTTCATTTTTTTGATGTGGTGGATGATGTCGATGGATTTTCTAATGTTTTACAATCCTTGGTTCCCTGAGATGAATCTCAGTTGATCATGGTGTATGATCCTCTTGATGTATTTTGAATTTGGTTTGCTAATATTTTGTTGAGTATTTTTGCATCTATGTTCATCAGGGGTATTGGTGTGTAATTTTCTTTTTTGGTGAGGTCTTTGGCAGGTTTTGGTATTAGAGTGATGCTGGCTTTATAGGATGAGTTTGGAAGTATTCCCTCCTCTTCTATTTTTTTGGAAAACTTTAAGGAGAATGGGTATTATGTCTTCTCTATATGTATGATAAAATTCAGCGGTGAATCCATCTGGTCTGGGGGTTTTGTTCTTAGGTAGTTTTTTGATTACCGATTCAATTTCTTTGCTGGTAATTGGTCTGTTTAGATTTTTCTGTTTCTTCCTTGGTCAATCTTGGAAGGTTGTATTTTTCTAAGAAGTTGTCCATTTCTTCTAGTTTTTCCAGCTTGTTAGCATATAGATTTTCATAGTATTCTCTAATAATTCTTTGTATTTCTGTGGGGTCCGTCATGATTTTTCCTTTCTCATTTCTGATTCTGATTACGTGTGTAGATTCTCTTTTTCTCTTAATGAGTCTAGCTAGGGGTTTATCTATTTTGTTTATTTTTTCAAAGAACCTACTCTTGGTTTCATTGATTTTTCTATTGTTTTATTCTTCTCGATTTATTCATTTTTTCTCTGATCTTTATTATGTCCCTCCATCTGGTGACTTAGGGCCTCATTTGTTCTTCTTTTTCCAATTTCAATAATTGTGACTTTAGACTATTCATTTGAGGTTGTCCTTCCTTCTTTTAATAGGCCTGGATTGCAAAGTACTTTCCTCTTAGATGTGCCTTTGCTGCGTCCCACAGAAGTTTGGGCTTTGTATTGTTGTTGTCATTTGTCTCCATATATTGCTTGATCTCTGTTTTAATTTGGTCGTTGATCCACTGAGTATTTAGGAGCATGTTGTTAAACCTCCATATGTTTGTGAACCTTTTTGTTTTCTTTGTACAATTTATTTCTGGTTTTATACCTTTGTTATCTGATAAGTTGGTTGGTAGAATTTCAATATTTTTTAATTTACTGAGGTTCTTTTTGTGGCCTAGTATGTGGTCTATTTTGGAAAATGTTCCATGTGCCCTTGAGAAGAATGTGTATCCTGCTGCTTTTGGGTGTGCAGTGCTGTAGATGTCTTTTAGGTCCACCTGTTCTAGTGTGTTTTTCAGTGCATCTGTGTCCTTACTTATTTTCTGTCTCGTTGATGTGTCCTTTGGAGTGAGTGGTGTGTTGAAGTCTCATAGAATGAATGCATTGCATTCTATTTCCTCCTTTAATTTTGTTAGTATTTGTTTTACATGTGTTGGTGCTCCTGTGTTGGGTGCAAAAATATTTATAATGGTTATATCCTCTTGTTGGAGTGCCCCCTTTATATCATTATGTAATGTCCTTTATGTCTTGCTACTTTCTTCATTTGGAAGTCTATTTTGTCTGATACAAGTACTGCAACACCTGCTTTTGTCTCCCTGTTGTTTGCATGAAATATCTTTTTCTGTCCCTTCACTTTTAGTCTGTGTATATCTTTGGGTTTGAGGTGAGTCTCTTGTAAGCAGAATACAGCTGGGTCTTGCTTTTTTATCCATTCTATTAGTCTGTGTCTTTTGATGGGTGCATTCAGTCCATTTATATTTTGGGTGATTATCGATAGATATGTACTTATTGCCATTTCAGGCTTTGGATTCGTGGTTACAAAAGGTTCAAGAGTCACTTCTTTACTATCTAATAGTCTAACTTATCTCTCTTATTAAGCTATTATAAACACCATATGATGCTTCTTTATTTCTCCCCTTCTTATTCTTCCTCCTTCATTCTTTATGTTAGGTGTTTATTCTGTACTCTTTTGTGTTTCCTTTGACTCTTTTTGTGGATAGTTGATTTTATTTTTTACCTTTAGTTAGTATTTGGATGGTCTGCTTTCTTTGCTGTGATTTTATTTTCTCTGGTGATATCTATTTAGCCTTTTGAGTGCTTCCATCTAGAGCAGTCCCTTTAAAATACTCTGTAGAGATGGTTTGTGGGAGGCAAATTCCCTCAACTTTCACTTGTCTGGGAATTGTTTAATCCCTCCCTCAACTTTGAATGATAATCGTGCTGGATACAGTATTCTTGCTTTAAAGCCATTCTGTTTCATTGCATTAAATATATCATGCCATTCTCTTCTGGCCTGTAAGGTTTCTGTTGAGAAGTCTGATGATAGCCTGATGGGTTTTCCTTTGTAAGTGAGCTTTTTTTCTCTCTGGCTGCCTTTAATACTGTCCTTTTCTTTGATCTTTGCCATTTTAATTATTATATGTCTTGGTGTTGTCCTCCTTGGGTCCCTTGTGTGAGGAGGTCTGTGGGCTTCCACGGTCTGAGAGACTATTTCCTTCCCATGCTTGGGGAAGTTTTCAGCAATTATTTCCTCAGAGACATTTTCTGTCCCTTTTTCTCTCTCTTCTTCTGGTACCCCTATAATGTGAATATTGTTCTGTTTGGATTGGTCACACAGTTCTCTTAATATTCTTTCATTCCTAGAGATCCTTTTACCTCTCTCTGCATCAGCTTCTCTGTACTCCTGTTCTCTGATTTGTATTCCATTAACAGTCTCTTGCACCTTGTCCAGTCTGCTGTTAAGCCCTTCTATTGATTGTTTCATTTCTGTAATGTCCCTCCTGACTTCCTCCCTTAACTCTTGCATATTTCTCTGTAGGTTGATCAGCATGGTTATGACTTTTATTTTGAAATCTTTTTCAAGAAGATTGGTTAAATCTATCCCTCCAGGCCCTCTCTCTGGAGTTGTCTGAGTGATTTTTGACTGGGCCCGATTCGTCTGCCTTTTCTTGATGATAGAAGTGGTCACAGGCAGGTGGCACGTGTGTCAGCTGGGAGAACAAAGTCCCTTTCTGCTTGTTGTTCACCTTGTCCTTCTCCGCAGCCTGTGTCAGTTACCCGCACACCAGTCGGCAGTCTGTATGATAATCCCCTGAACTGCCATGGACAGGGCCACCCTCAGGCTAGCTTAGAGCACTGCAGGGGGTTGCATTCTGCAGCAAGGATGGCGCCCCTTCATGCCTTCCGGACCTTGCTCTGGCTTCCGCTGCCTGTGCTGGTTACCCTCACACCGGGAGGCAGTCTCTGGGATAATCCCCTTAACTGCCGTGGGCAGGGCCACCCTCAGGCTAGCCTAGAGCACTATGTGGGGTTGCAGCCATGCCGGGTGCCTTCTGCAGGAAGGCTGGCCCTTTGTACCTTCTGGACCTTGCTCTGGCTTCCGCGGCCCATCTGGTTAGCTCCACGCCCATCGGGAGGGGGTTCCGTATGGTTGCTGTGGGTGGGGCTGCTGTCCGGCTGCTCCGCAGCTGTGGCGGTTCAGCCGGTCCATTTGGAGCACCGTCTGAGGGGAACAAATGGCAGGGTGTTTATCACCCTGAGAGGCTTTGGGACTGCTTCACCCAGTAGTGGGTTAGGAGGCCCGAAGTTCGTCAAGATTTCCAGCCTGCTGGGCTGAGGGTGTTGGGACAGTTTTGTTTGGCTGTTGGGCCCTTGTCCCTTTAAGTCTTTTAAAAAATCACCTGCTTTTCTTTTGCCCCAGGGGAGCCTGCTGTGGGGACCCGCTCCTAGTCTCCATCTCGGATCCTGCCCTTCCGTTTCTCTAATCTCCAGTACACCATGCGATGTGTGTCTGTGCTCCCGGTGCAGATCACCAGGGCTGGTTATTTAGCAGTCCTGTGCTTCCACTCCCTCCCCACTCTGATTCTTTTCCTCCTGCTGGTGAGCTGGGGTCAGGGCAGTGCTCGGGTCCCACCCGGGTCACAGCTTTGTATCTTACCCTTGTCGTGAGGTGCTGAGTTCTTGCAGATGGAGATGTAGCCTGGCTGTTGTACTGTATCTTCTGGTCTCTCTTTTAGGAATAGTTGTATTTGTTGTATTTTCAAAAATATATATGGTTTTGGGAGGAGATTTCCGCTGCCCTGCTCATGCCGCCGTCTTGAGCCTCTCCTGTTTATGTCTTTTACTATTAGAAATTAAAATAAAGAAATAAAAAAAAAATATGTATTTGTTGATTCACTTAAAATAACAATAATAAACCCTGTACATATTAATGAAGTTGAAATACATAATATGACAAAGCTATATTTTCCAGAGGGGGGAAAAGAAGGCTTTAGTGAGAAGAGTGATGTTATTTTAACATTTTTGTAAATCTCTACTTTCTGGCCTAACAGAAGATACTGGATTCTCATATTTTCTTCTGCATTCAATCTGTTGCAATATGTTGTTTTGGTTGAAGTAGTTGGAAAAGGGAGGAGTTATTTTAGTAGACTTTTTAGATAATCATAGATATATCATTTGATATCACACCAAAATGTGACAAGTGGTAATTGCTTAAAATTTAGTTGCAGAGTAGAATCTGAAATCATGTCAAATCCATTGATCTATTTTGCCTTTTGAATGGATCTTTTCTTACTATCTTTGTTACGCTGTGCACTGATTATGTGGATAGTACTGGTCTACCAAATTACACAGATCTCCCGAATGCTGACACAGCTCATTAAGCAATATTAAAAATTTCACATTTGTTATTATGACCATGGAGCTCATTGGAAAACCCTTAAGTATTGGGAAGCTGTTTAGCTCACAGTGGCAGATACAAGTTTTCCATAATTCTAATTTTTGCTTAAAAGCTCAAATTTTTTCACTGGCAACCAACACGTTAGCTGTTTTCCTTGAAGTGACAGGCTCACTTCATTTATGTTTGAGCAAAAGTGCCAAATACCCAAGTCAAAATAATCATAGTCTGTCTGTCAGTTCTTTCAAGTAAAAGTGGTGCTCCATGGAAAAGCTGCTAGTTTCACTCAGAACTCAACCACAAGAGTGCTTTCCCTTGGGGCAACCATCCTATTCTGGTATACAGCAGAAATGTTTTATTTCCATTTTGTCACATAGAATATTAAAAAGATATGTAATTAAGGTTGAGCTTGAATACAGTTAGTGATTTTAAGTAAAAGTGGCTTTATTTTTATCCATCATCGACCTATTAATCATTTAATATTATTTTATTTTTTGGCTTTACTCTGAGTGCATGATAATAAAGAATATGACGGCTACCAGCACAGTGTGGTGTTATTGCTTTGATTCATGCTAAGTGGCCAGCATTTTAACCCACCTTTGCTTTTGCATCACCAGCGTAACCTAAATAGTGGAAAAAGGCAAATGACATCTTAGTAATATCATGAACATAGTTTTGGCCTCTCAGATGCCCTGAAATATAGCTGTAGAGTTGGTGTATGTGAGGGAAGAGGTGAGTTCAGGATCTTCCTATGTCACCCTCTTGAACCAGAACCCCAGGGAGGCATTTTAATAAAAATATATTTTTTTCATCTCATTTGTAAATGTTTTCTTGCTTTAAAAAATTTCTCATGTAATTGTTTATTTTTAAAACTTTGAATAGATATTACACACACATGGTATAAAATTCAAAAAGTAAAGAAAGGTATGCAATGAAAAATAACCATCTTTCTCTTTTCAGTTTTTAGCTATTCAGGCTCTCATTGTTTTCAGTTTCTTGAGTATCATTCAAGAAGTATTTCAAGCATTTTTGTAAATATTTAATACATGTATATACATTTAAACATGTATAAATATACATTATTTTTTCCTCAGACAAATGGTAGCATACTTTACAAAATCTTCTGCATATCTTTTTTTCACTTAATGATATATCTTGAGTATATCTTTTTGTAGTACTGCATATAGAGCTCCTTTTTTTTTCTCAATTTTGGTTGCATGGTATTTCACGGTTAGAAGTACCATCACTTCTTTAACTAATCCTTTTTAAAGAAACTTAGATTTTCTAATAATTTGTTTATAAATAAAGCTATAACGAATATCCTTATATAATTTTGCAAAAGTGCCAATATATTTATAGCATAAATTCCTAAGAGTGGAGTTTTTAGGTCAAAATTTCAGTAGCTGTTGTCAAATTACCCTCTAGACAGGTTATAACAATTTGTACTTCCACAGATTAATTTTAATCTTGAAGTCCAGGGTGACCTGAGATGACAAAGACTTGGGGTCAGCCAGGCAGCTGAATTTTGGGTTACATACAAATATCTTACCTGCCTGTTTAGCACAGCATTGGGACTCCTCATGCCTGTGGCTTCCTTTATGGGTCATATCATGTGGGCATTGCAGGTCTTGGTGTGCTTTCCACTAGCTTCTTTTGCCAGTTTCACATTCGCTGCCCCCTTTATAAGCTCCTTTTCTTCATGCCTTATTTGTTTCCCTGGGTGATTAATTCTTTCTATGTCTTTCTGTTTCACAGATGGATATGTTCCTGAACTATACCTTCAATGCAAACCCGTGTATTCTTTGTTCCCATTTGTATACTACTGTATACATTCTAGGAAATTTCAGGATAGAAGCAGGAGTAAATTTTGATGTATTTGAGGGAAAGTGAAAGGAATGTTTTATCCCCCATGAGGAAGGGGTGGAGGTATGAACTTCGAGAGGATCCAGTGGTGGGCCATGATTGAACTGCAACTGTGGTTGTCTGTTTGGTATCTCAGCTCCGTTCTGGAGGCTTAAAAAACAACCCCAAGGCCTTTTGCTGGAAAACAAAATAAAGTAGTAACATGATCACTACCACAGCTTTGTGATGGACCTCCCAGGGTCCAGTGTCTTCCTTTATAAACCATTTTCCAGCCCACTGTGAGTGAGAGTCATCTTTCTAAAATACAAGCTCTATCTTCAACTTGAAGGTCTTGCCTTTGTGGCTGCCAGAAGAAAATCTAAGTGATTTAACACAAGGCCATTAAACATCAGGAATCCCGCCTTTCCTCCAAGCTGCATGTTTTTTCCATTCTTTCCTTCCACCCACTCTCACCTGCTTCTGTCCTTGATGCAGCAGCTACATGGAACCTCTTACTGTCTGACACCTCCATTTCCTTCTTGGTTTATTTACTGAATGGTGGTCTGGTTATATGAATTCTTCTCTACTTTTCCCCAGAAAGAATCCTTGAGACAGAGATAATCGCTCTCTGTGTTGCAAGGCAAGTGAGTGCGCACTTGTGTTATTCACTCACCACACTACACCAGGGTCACCTCACTGGGTCTGTCGCCCTGGTTGGCATGCACTCCTAGAAGGCAGGGGCCAAGTAGCCTAGTTGTCTTTATGGTCCCAACAACTCACTAAGGCGGGCCCATCTGAGGCTCTACATACAGCTTTACTGACTCAGTGACTGAGGCCCACGCTCTAGATTAATATATGTGATTTGGGGCAAATCCTTTATTCTCACCTGGTTTCGGTATTCTTTATTTGTGAAATGGTCACTTCCTTTCTTAAAATTTTGTAATCCTGGGAGGATGGATAATGTTTTGACTCTTGGAATTAAAAATTAGGAAGTGTTACTTTTGCTTGTTAACTGACTACAATCACACTTCATTAATATGCAATCTGACAGGTGGTGGCCCGTTCAGGTTTGCCGTGTTGCTGAGCATGAGCTGTATAGCTCTGCCATACCTAATCAAAGAGCTTGACATAACTGCATTATTTATTCAAGACAGTCCCAGAGAACCTTCAGTGTACGTGAATGTCTCATGTTTTTCTGGTACTTAACCCTAGCTTTATTAAAGTGTGGTTGGCAAATAAAAATTATATGTATTTAGGCTGTACAATGCTATTTTTTGGAAAAGTTTTTATGGTGGTGAAATATGTATAACATAAAATGAACCATTTAGCCATTTTTAAATGATCCCCCTTGAGTTTTATTGGCAAACAATTCAAGGACAGCATTCCAATCCCCCTCCAACATTTAATAATATATTGAATATCTGTCTGTATCAGTATATAGATTTCCCTTATAGCCAGTGGAAATCTGCCTGTTTCTGAGAGGCTCATCACTTAGAATGAACAGTGTATCATGTTTCAGTCTATTTTGTTTATTAGAATGCAATGATAATGTACAGCCAAACCTTAATAAATTTTTGAGCACATTAGTGGCAGATGGTTACAAAGCCAAGATAAATATTTTGGTGAGGAATCAAAGATTAATTTTAAAATGTGTGAGAAGAGTCTGAACTCTAATTGGGTTTTAGAAATAGTCTTTTGGCTTCTTTCTTTAACCTTTACTCCTAGTTTCTGTGCATACGTATAGACTGGTAGGAAAAGAAAATGTAATAATTAAGTCATGATGTTTTGAGTTTCTGTTTTCTCTCTTACCTGGTGTAACCCAAATTTCAGAAAAAATTATTTTCTTCATCACTTTTATTTATCATAATAAAAGGCACATTCTTCAGAGTAAAAATAGCTTTAATAGCTAAAACAGTCAATGGTCAAATCTGAGAATGCATTCCAGTGTAAAAATGTTCTTGTCATCTTTCTGAAGTGTTGTCATGCTGTTCAGGTTTAAGCAAGGCAGGTTTCTTCCCATTTCATGGCTAGGGGATGTTAGAGTAAACCAGTTCAGCTGTTTTTGTATAAAATGATTTTCAAAAATCCTGGTGACCTTTTTCTGCCCTCAAATAAGTTTAAGAACAGTTGGACATAAAAACTTCAAACTTTACATATTCATAGCTCTCTGAGGAATACAATCATTGTTAGTTTGAGAAAAAGCTTAGTATTTTCTTGAGTTGGAAAGCTCTAATATTACATGTTTGCATATGCTTGGTATGTAACTCTTTGTCTGCTGATGAAAAGTGATATAGGAGACTTTTATAGCATATGCTAGATGCTGGTTTTTTACTTTATTTATCATGTCACAGAACTTACATAGACATATGGAATTTATGCTGTAACCCTTATATTGAAGTTAAAACTTCACATATGTTCAGCAATATAAAAACAGAGATCTTACTATGATATTGCAGAAATCATGCAGAAAATCTTACAACGGTGACTCCGAAGAACTGATCTCTGCTATGTTCACAGCCCATCCAGGGAGGCCTGAGTGTTCTGGCACTACACGGGAAAGGGCTTTTTCTTGGAAGGCTCCATAAAAGACTTTCACACACATTCTGGATACAGCCCTAAGCAAAGACTGTTGATTGCTAGTGTGGTCAGTCCTCTGACACCTGGTGTTTAAAAATAACTTTCAACAGAGTTCCATTTAGAGCACTGAAGGTTGTTAATGCTTCATACACAACCCCTTGAACGTTTAGCAACCAACAAGCATGCAAGCCCTTTGTATCATCTTCTCCTCTGATTTAAGTTCCATATTGTTGCATATTCCCTTCTCCTCATACATCTTCCAACTGTTGCACTCTGATCTCTGGAATCTCTTCCATTAGAAAGAAACCCTCCTGCATCCCAAGCCTCTTTCCAGAAGTCCTCTTCTACCTCTCAAGGACATGCTGCTCATCTTCCTATAGCCCTTACAGTTGCCTGCAGGGTTATTTTCCTAGTAGTCTCTGTCCCTGTAAAAAACTTCTTAATACCAAAGGAATAAAAGAAAATAAAAACAAAAACTCTCTCTGATCCCCAACTAGGAGATAAACATTGTTATATTTTTGAGTATATCCTTCTGAACGTGTGTAATGATTATACTACATGTATTTTTCCACATAATGATATACTGTAATTTTCTTAAAATTTTTTTTTTGTGAATTATTTCAAAGATATAGAGAAAAACAGAAAAAAGTATAAGGAACGCTTGCATACCCACTAGCTGGTTTTATGAATTTTACTAGTCAATGTACTGGATATCTTTGCTTATCACTTTAGATTCATTCTTTACCCTTCTGCATGCTGGTGAAGGCCCTGAGAGGCTGGCTTGTAGGGACTAGTTCACTGCCTTCCTCTCCAGCAGAAGGGGTTGGAAGGGTGGGAGGTCTGTGAGATCAGGACATTTATTCCTTCCGCTCCCCAGCTCCATTCCTGCCAAGTTGCTCCTTGTTGGCTGAATCCTTTTACTGAAAGTCATGGTTCCTATATGATGAACCTAGCTACACTCTCTCTCGGGTTCTGATGACATCTTCACGGCTAGGGCTGAAACAACTCCCTGTTGTGATTAGCTCCAGCATTCTGTACTGTCTCTTGTCAGTTTCCTCAAACGCTATCTACAGCTGTTATGGGTTGATGATGCTCCACCGCCCCCTACTCCCTGCTATTCATATGTTGAAGTCCTAACCCCAGCACCTCAGAATGTGACATTATTTGGAAATAGGATCTTTACAGAGGGAATGAATTAAAGTTAGGTATTTAGGGCCCTAATCCAATATGACTGGTATTCTTCCTTCTCAAAAGGAGAAATTGGGACACAGAGGCAGATACACAGAGGGAAGATGATGTGAGGACGCAGGGAGAAGAGGGCTTTCAAAGCCAAGCAGAGAGGCCTGGAGCAGATCCCCCATCACAGTCCTCAGAAGACATCAACCCTCCGAGAACTTAATTTTAGATAACAGAATTGTATGACAATTAATTTCTCTTGCTCAAGCCGCCTTGTGTGTGGTAATTTGTAATGGTAGTCTTAGAAAACTAATACACCGCCTTTATAAATAGTCCTTTTGTTTGATAATATTTAATTACCTAGTTTGAGTATGATTATCTGTTTCCTATTGGAACTAGACTGATCTAGAGCTATAATCTATCAATCTATATATCCCTTATTTGCTTCAGATATCTTTTTTGCTGTTAGGAAATGGAACCCTGCAGATCCTTGAACCACTTTCATGTGAATACACATGTTTGCACAACATTCTGAACATACATAGGAAGTCTGATCTGGCTACTCCTTCAGCATCAGCCCAGACCTAGACAATTTCCACTCACATATAGATAGGACCCTCTACAGCTGTGTGTCCCTCCAGGATGCTATAAATTTATTGGTCACTTTGACCAAAATTATCCATGGAATCACTTGCTCTTTCTGTTAAATAGTAACAGTGCTAGTAAGAGTACCACTGTTAAATACCATTTAAAGAGCTGTTTCTACGCATATGAATGTTTTATCACCCCCAAAATCAGACCAGGAAGCAATTGTTGGCTTACCGAAACCCACACATCTGTTTTGTGGAAATCTCTTTTATTGTAAAAAGGCAGGCAATATCTAAGCATTTTACCTCAAAGCCTTTATATTTACATCCAGATTGCTATTTCTTTATTTATTCCCAATAATTCATTAAATCCACCTAAAAAAATACTACTACTAAAGAAGAGGAAACTTTTAATGTTCCTGATTTCTAAAAAGAGAAAAAAATGCAAAGAGCTTTTCACTGGAAACACCCTATTAAAAAAAGTAAGACCCTCCTTTGCCAAATTAAACTTTAACATTGACAAGAGGTAGTGAAATCAAGCTTTATGTTCACTTGCCTATCTTAGATAATTAGCAAAGCGTGTCTTTCAAACAGAATTAACCAAGGAGGAATGAGCAATTTAAGAAAAAAGAAATTTAACAGCCTTGGGGAAAATAGAACTAGGAATTGAAAATTCAACCCATATTACATTTTGAGCTGCTGAATGTGATTTGACTATATGGAAAAGTGGCCTGGCAAATCCCTCCAACCACCATCTTAAAACATGGCACTGAAAGCAACACTTGTCACTTAGGTTAGTATTTCATTGCGGCTTTCAAGATAATACGCTGTCCATTTTTAAATAACATTTAAAATGTTCATCTCTCTTTGACTGAGCACTTATAGCAAAATTATTAGTGCTTATGGCTTACTGCAGACAGTATTTATGCTGCTTTCCAGAAGCCACTTTTATCTGTTGAAAAAAAAAATCCCACTGTAGGATTTCCAACCTTTTAGGCTAACGTCTGACTCTATTAGCTCCTAAGGAGAAGAACCATAAATAATCTTCCCATTTTACATTCTGTGCTTTTAGCTAAAGCATTAATCATGGAGGTTTTTGTCTTTGTCTTGTGAGAAAAACCAGTCTTATAGTTTGAAAATTTGGTTTACAAAATATGGTTTTGAGGGTAGGCAGGAGTAGGGGTTGGATATAGAAAGAAGAGGAGGTCTTTGCTGGGCTTTATGACTAAACAACTTTGAGAACAGATGGGCTTTCTTTCCAGCGCGAGATAATATCTCAGAGATCACCTAGCAATAGATCTGGGAGGAGGGGAGTCATATTAACTCTTTCAGGTCAGAAGGGTACCATTTACTCATCATGTAACAATGCCCTCAAGCTGTCCTGTGGACCCAGCAGTTGGTGTGGCTCCCAAAGAGCTGAGTGTTTAAACCCACTGCAGGGGGTAACATTAGAGCAGATTAAGGCTGATTAACTGCATTTCTTTATACATGGGCTTTCTCTGAAATTCACATGCATGCAATTTAATTATTATTATCATTATTTTTCTTGTCATTGAAATGACAGGTGTTCTTGGACATTTCATTCAGTAAACAGGCATTTTCTTTTTCTTACAAGGTGATCACAGGAGAGCAGCTTTTAACACAATTCTTGATTTCTCTCTCCCGTTTTTTTCAGAAGGCACTACGTCACCCTTAGGAGTTAGTGTGGCAGAACTTGACGGTGCTAGTCTGGCTCAAACATTGACTCCCTACATCACCTGCTTCTTGAACTAGGTGTATGCTAGGTCAGTAACTCATTTCTGAGCCTTGAAAATTGCTTGTTTGATTTGGTTTTACCTACTGACGAAATTGGTCTTTTAATTTTGTTAATGCTTCCATACTACTTCTGATTCGAATTAGGTTAGCTCACACTTTTAAGGAACAAATTCAACTGACTTGGATGAATAGCAGTAGCGACTTACTAGATGACTGTGTTATCTTCATCCTGGTCTTGAAGTCTCCAATTTCTCTAATGGCTGTAAGTGGGAATAAAATGACTGAACTACTATATACAAATATTTCCTATGCTTGTCAAAATCGTTTTAAAGAACCAAACACTACGTCAGGTTTTCTTTTCACTTTTTATGAATATCAAAGAATTTATCACACTGTTTTAACTTCAGTATCTCTTTTATCTCATTCTTTTCACCATTAACCTGCTGTTCTCCTATTATTTAAATATTATTGTCCCCAAGAGACTCAAGTTAATTGATAAGATAAAATATTCTTTCCATTAAGGATTAGTACATATTTTTCTCTTCTGATAATGTGAACTATAGACTCCCAGTTTGCCTCCTTGTCTTGGCTATTTGGGTGCTTAGAACAAAATGTCTCCGTTCTTAAAAACATATTTTCTGCTTTCTTTTTCCTTGATCCTGATTTCCTTTCTTTAAGTTTTAAACATTTATTATAGGTCTCTTGGTTATTCAAATCATTTTTAGAATGTAGCGGTTACAGATAAAAATATTTTCTATAAATAATCATGAATTCTTGCACAATCGCTAGATCAACAGTATCACTGAGGAGATGCAATGTTATAAAACTTTATTTGATGACCTGAAGAATGACTCACTTCTCTGATGCTTTTGTAGAAAGTTCCCTGGCATTTTGCCCTAACGTGGGAAGGAGATGGGAAATCCTGAAACGTTAATGTTGCCTGTCAGTTTAATGGAACGGGGAATCACAATGAAATTTAAGTCATTCAGCAGGGGTTGTTGTGTTTTCCATGAAAGTCTCCTGTATGCTAGGCTGTATTCATTGGAATAAGCATATAATTTGGATTCAGTCAGAATTTGGTTCTGACTTCAGGTTTTGTATTGCTGCTTCTGTATAGTTGGACTAATTGTTTAATTTTCTTAAACCTCAAGTATTGTATCTCAGGTGTTTCATCAGCAAAATGGGGATTATGCTGAATTGTTTCCGTGAGAATTAAGTAAGGTACCTGGCACCAACAGACCCAATAAACAGTACTTATTATTATTTGGGTAAATACACCCTACGAGGTGAGTGTCAATATCGAACAAAGTTACTAATGTCCCGTCTTCAGAGTGATCATCCGTGACCATCGATCTAAATTAGGTTCCTCTCTCGCAAAGCTCTCTTTTTCCCTTCTAGCACCTGCTGCTATTGGTAGCTGTGCATTTTTCTTTCTGTAACTGTTCAACACAGCAGTTGCAAACTCAAGGCCCAGTGATGGAGACTGTGTGAGACCTGGGAAGACCTCCGTGTGTCTAACCAGGGCACCTCCCACTTGGAATCTGCCGGTTGCTCTTTGGAGGGAGCGAGGGCTCAGTGCTACTGGATTTTCCAACCTTTCATATAACTCAGAACTCTGACTTTTTATGGGAAATGTTCTGGTTTTAAAATGTAGGGATATAATCCAATGGGTCAGTTTACGGTCTCTGGCTTCTGTCTGTCTCCATGACTCTCCTGTGTTATGTTCACTACTGTTTGTGCCATGTCTGTACAGTAGGGGCACATAATAGGCACAAAATAGGTATTGAAAAAGAGAGAAAGAAGAAACAAAGAAAGGAAGGAAGGAAAGAAGAGAAAGAACAAAACCAATGCAATTGGTTTCTGTTTTTCTTTCTGTAAAGAATAATATTGGAAAGACAGCCAATACTGAAAATTATTAGACAGTCTGAGCAAGTTGATAGGTGCCATATCTGAGAGTTTAAGTTAATATAAACTAAGAAAGAGAAAGAGCATTCACCGTTTCTCTGTATATTTTTTAGGGAAAAATAGAATTATAAATTTTGTTGCTTTTATAACCAAATGTTAATAAAATGAAAATGTTTTGACTCCTTCAGAAGCAAAATTTGCCATGTGTAAGTATTGTATTGAATGGACTGCTGGTTGCATATTGTCAAACCAATATTTGTTTGCTGGGAAATAGAGTTTAATTTCTGACCTCAAGTTTTATTGTGTAATGAGCTCACCAAATACACTGAACTGTGGATTTCCATGGTAGTATGATTTGTGTACTGACTTGAACTCTGGAAGTCATTGCAGCTGTCATTCGGTTAAAAATAGGAAAAAAGAGGCTTTGGGGAGCTTAGATTTCTAGAGGCAGTGGAAGGGGGAAAAGCTCAATGCTAGATTATTTAAAGACTGTCTAAATTGAAGTGGCTGTCTTTGACATATTTGTAAATTTTTTTTTTTACAATTTATTTTATTTTAGTATCATTAACCTACAATTACATGAGCAATATTGTGATGATTAAACTACCCCCTTCATCAGGTCGACATATTTGTAAATTTAAGGATTCATAGAGATCTGTCTTTGTCGACACAAAATATGCATCAATAACTAGAGTGGTTTGCTGGTCAGATTACTGAATTGGAAAATTGCAGATCAACAAATGTTCATAATAGATATTTACTATGTATCTTGCACTACTTCAGGCACTGTAGCCCCTGAAAGTATTGGAAGTGGTGATAGAGGGGACCATCTCTGTTCTCAAGGAGTTCACGGCCTCATTGGGGTGTCAAGACCAATTAAGCAAAAAAGGCTCTATGATTATAGGCTAAATCATGTGTTACACTGTAAGTATAACAGGACATCAGAGGGTAAAACTCATAGTAGGCTTCATAGATTAGGTAAGACTTCAGCCAGAGCTTCAAGAAAATATCATGATTTAGAGAAGGATTGAATATATAGTGCCATCATGGTCCTCTCTGCTTAAAAGTACATTAGCTCCTATCTTGAGCTTTCCTGAAAAAAAAAACAAACAAACTTTTTTTGTTTGTTTCTATCAATGTATCTAATTAAAATATTTCTGTAATTCCCATATTTAGCCACTTAAGTCCTATGACTTCTTCATTCAGATTGAGTCTCTTACAGGTAATATTCTAGTTGATAACTCTTCAATTTCATGCATAAGTTTTGATTTGTCCAAGTTCACTCTGCAAGTGGCAAAGCCAAGAAGAGAAACAAAGTCCTGTGCTTTGTCTCTGAGCCCATGTGGTATGGCCTCCCTTTCAACAATCTTAAAATCTTCCCTGTTATTGGTTAAGTGAACCATAGCACATTCTTATAATGGAATGCTATGCAACTATCATAAATAATGATTTAAATTTAACACTCATTGTTGTGGAGGTTGTTCACAGTATATTGTTAAATGAAGAAAACGATTAATAAATACGATGCTGTCTTTGTAAACATGTATCTTTAAATACATGCTTGCATGGGAAAGATCTGGATGTTTTATTTTATTCTAAAACACTACTACTAGTTCTGAGTAGTGGGATTTTAGGTAATTTAGATTTTTTTCTATGTAACATCTCATTTTTTCACAATGATCTTTTATTATTTGCATAATTAATGAAATGTTAACATCCTCTCCTTCAAAAACCACGAAGGGCTCTTTATTGCTTACATCAAGAATTAGAAAGATTTAAACCCCTGGTTGCATATTTTAATCGCGTGGGTTATTAAAAATAAACATACCAGTGCTCATGTCCTGCTTCAGACCAATGACATCAAAATCTCTGAGGGGTTGGGCCCTGGTTTTGGCTTTTTTGAAAAGCTTTTTAGTTGGTTCTAATGCGCAGTCAGCATTACCTGGGAGCACAGCAGAACTACAAAATCTTAGATCTACTGAGACAGAAGTAGACTCGGGGACTGGGGTCTGGAAAGCTGTTTTAACAAGTTTTCCATTTCTGTACGTGAAGTCCAAGCAGGGCTGTGCTTAGACTGGGAGGATACAGGAATGCAACGGTTGATAGGATCAAGGCGAAAATTTGGATGAAAATTGAAATGATTGAATGAGTTCGTATGAAGTATGTGTGTCCTTTATCTGAATGTATATGGGAATGTATAGCGTATCTGACTGAGGAATTCTTCTCCTACCTAGAATTGTAAAACAGAAGGCATGTAAATCTGCCCTCCAGCCAATATTGATTTGACATGCTCAGTGGAAACCAATAAGATAATCCAAGCCCACACATGTTGCTAATTTAGAAAAATATAGAATATCTGGTAGACAAAAATTATGACTTTAATTCATGCCCTGTTTGACTCTGGAATGCTGGCACAGACAAATTCTCTGTACAATAGCCCTGTGTGGAGTACAGACTGAGGCTTATGGGAAAGCCAGTGAACACCACCCAGCAGTGACCACTGGAATTTTGGACCATAAAATTCCCATTTGGAGAGATTTCTAGCTTGCTGTCAGACATTAAATGAAACTGTTCTGATGGCTGAAGGACATAAAATAATCTTGAAACCTGAAATGCCCCAAATATCCCAGGTGATGTTGAGAGCACACTAATGGGGAGGAAAGTACCCAGAAGTATTTCATAATAAAATGGAAAGGGTTTGTGTAGGGACGTGTTACCATGGGAGTGCTGGGTACTCACTGTTTTGTGGTAAGAAAGCCTTTGCCTTGGGCTTCTGGGAGATAGTGTTTTGTTTGCCTGGGGGCTTTGAGCCCTACTGACACCATATTACAGGGTACTTTGGGTCATGCCAAGTCATCTTGACCTCCTGAGGGGCTGGAGCCTGAATGAGTGATGCAGACAGGCAGCTATGCATACAAGATTGTGGAGAGCGGTTGGGACAGAAGGAGCAAGAGTCCAGGACAGGACTGATTGTGTTTTTGTGCCTAGTCTCCATCTAAGGCCTGAACGGGGCCTGACTCTGAAAGTAACCTTGAAAAGTTTCCTAATTTCCAGGAACAAGTATCTCAGAAATGCAGGGAGGTCTTATCTCAAGGCCAGCCACCTGGACCAGATGCCCCCAGGTGTATGTGACTTAAGTATTGGATTAATGTCTGATTGGATCAATCTGTAGGTAATACTTAAGTGATTGGATTAAGGTCCTTGAAAAGGGCGTGTGAATCCAAATCTGTAGGCAATTCATGTGTATATAAGCCATGCCAGAATAAAGCATCTTTGCATTCTGCACCAGACAGTTTGCCCTCCTGTCATCTTGTATATACAGCCCGACGCCCCCACTCAGGAACTGTTCGACTCCTGCCGGCAGGCCCCGGCACAAGATGGAGCCCCAGTAAATACTCTGGACACCAGGGTGAGCTTCTACTGATGGTAACACTCTGTGCTTACTGCCATGTCATTACTGGGAGGGGTTAATGCTGTGCACAATGCCATGGAAAGCTCCATGTTTGGACTCTGCCCTATGTACCTCCTCCCTTGGCTGATTTTAATCTACCCTTCAGCTGTAGTGAGCTGCAGCTGTGAGTATAACAGTTTTCAGTTAAGTTCTGTGAGCCCTTCTATCAAATTATCAAACCAAAGGTGGTTTGGGGGACCATTTCCTTTAGCTTTGCAGCATCTATCTTTCCTATCTGAGGTTTCCTTGGGAATCTGTTGGTAGTTGGGTGTCAGCTCTCATTTAAGCATGGGTGTCTAAAAAGCTGTGTGTGGCACTGTAAGTCCAGGGAAAGGAAATCCCAGGGCAAAATACCTCTAAAAACCGAAATTAGTCAAAGGGAGAAATAAAGTTTAAAACCCACTATTGCTTACAAACTGCAGTCCAGGGCCGTCTCTCTCCCCTGCTCTGGAAGGAAGCAAGCAAGCAAGCCCCTCCCTTTAACCTCTCAGGTTCAGACATGCCCTCCGTTGCCCAGGTAATTACCCATTGACATGGAGATGAACTTCTCTCCACCCGTGAGGATATGAAAATGCACCAAAGCCAGGCGAGATATTTTGGAAATGTTACAATTTTACCCACAGGCACCTATCAGCTGCAAGTCACAGTAGCCTGGCAGTTCAGTGGGGAACCTCCAACCAGGTGTTTGCTCTGCAGAAAATACTTTGTTAAGTCCTGCAAAAGGGAGTGTTTGGTTGTCAATGTCCTGCAGGCTGAGGAGAGAAGAGCAGGGTGGCAGTCTCAGTATCCTGCATGCATTTGCTAATTAACCCCTCTGTTTTTGCCTTACTTTCAATCCTTCCTTGGTGCCCCAGTCCTAAGTCCCTCTCCATTTACCCTCCAGAAAAGAAATCTTTTGTGGGGATGAGGCCGTAGCATGTCTATTTGCAGCTGGGAAGGGAAATGAGGATCTGTTTGCTTCTCAAACCGACTTCCAACAGTCCCTCCATTTTACTGTAACCCCTCCCCCCAACCAAAGCCCATTTCTGCCCACTTTCAGTGGTGTCTGATGCCACCAGTTCCTGAGCTTTGGGGGGCTTCTTTGCTAAAAATCCAATTGCTCCTTGGCCTTCTTCACTGTCAGTTTAGGATTTGGTTAATTCCGATGAGAAATCATTTGTCACTTAATCATGTGCTCTCCAGCTGTCCCGATTTTGATGTTTTGTTTCCTCTCTATTCTGTCTCCCTGAGTTTGTTTATTTAAACCTTTTGGGTGGACTGGGTGGCTTCTGTTGGGTTCAGCAAGATGTGAGTTCAGGATATCACTTGAAATGGCCTAAGATTTTTAGTGATGGGATCAGGAGCAAACACTCTAAAACTGTCAGTGATGCGGGCGATTGTCTGGGGTCTGCCCCTCCTCCCCTGCCCGCTGAAGTCCAGGCCTCCAGGACAAGGCTACCTAAGTAAAAGGCAATGACGGCAGGGCGGGGCTGGGGCTGGAGCCTGGCCCAGGTGGGTCCTAGGCTGACCGTTCTTGCCATTACATCGGTGATTTCCTGGAGACTTAGAAGGAAACCCTATTACAGAGCTCAGCCAGAGGTTTTCAAACCAGGGCCCATAGAGAGGTTTTGGGATTCTGTGTACGTTTGGCTAACATTTTATTTTAATGTAAATTTATAGCACAATGTTTATGACAATTTATAGCACTAGATGCTGCTTTTATTGTATTGAAAATCCCTTCACTGTTTTTTTGAGTATGATTTGAGTTGAGAGTAGAAGTAAATTCAGTTTCAATATTTACCTGGAGGTCAGGGCTTCCACTGTGAGATAGGGAGGGAAGGAGGACATAAAGGGTAGGTGGATAATGATGCTGTTGGATAAGTTCTCAGGAAGTAAGATAACAATGGCCTATTAGAATGGTTTCTTATTTTTTCTTAAGTGGGTAATAGGGTTTTACATTCTACCCTTGATAATCTGGTTTTATGCTGCTTGACCATTGCTGATATACAAATGGCAAATGGGAAGGAAACAGTGTTGGGGGAAGGAAGTGAGAGAAGGTAACTGTTGACAAATGAAAAGCTGCAAGCAGAAAACAATAATGAGAAGACAGAAGGGAGAGAATGTCCTCTCTCCGGCTTTCTTGTCTCTTTCCCCTTTCCTTTTTCTTTCTTTTTGTACTTGAGGAGCATAATCCAATTATGAATTCATGCCCGTTGTTTAATAATAAAAAAGAGAAAAGAGAAAAATCAACTCCTTTTAAACTTTACAATAGGTCTTTAGGAAAATTAAGGCTTTTAATTCTCCTAAAGTTCACTAAGTCTCCTTAAGGTCAATAATAGAGGAGAATTCTATATTATTGATTAAAAAGACTTAAGAGACAGTGTTATGTCTCTTTGTTTTAGGTTCATTGTTTTGTTTTAAGGAACATAGCAAATATATAGAATGTGTGGATGGACCTTGTTTGGATCCTGGATTGAGCAAACCAACTATAAAATGTCATTTACTTTTTATTTTTTATTTTTATTGAAATATAATTGACATAATATTATATTGGTTTCAGGTGCATAACATAGCGGTTCAGCAATTATATACATTCATAAATGCTCACTATGATAAGTGTAGTTACCATCTGTCAACATACAAAGTTATGACAACATTATTAACTATATTCCCTATGCTGCACTTTCATCCCTGTAACTAATTTATTGTATAATTGGAAGTTTGTACCTCTTTATCCGCTTCACCTACTTCCCCCATATCCCCCAAATGGCACTTTTGAGCCAAATCAGGATATTTGATTTTGGACTGGGTATTAGATGACATTAATTTTGTTAGCAGAGCTAATAATATTGTGGTTATATACAGAAATGTCCTCATTTTTATAGGTGCATAGAGACATGATATATGAGATTTACTTGAAAATATTGAAGTATTACTGCAACCAACATACAGGAAAAGAATGCAAAAAGAAGTAGATGACACAAATATGGCAACATGGCCATACCTGAATTTGGAAAGGAGTTCATTTAATTCGTTTGCAATTTTTCACAATAAAAAGTTTAAAATGATATTTAGAGTTCTGCCAGTGAACTATAGCTATTACTGAGAAGATCTGACTGCTTGTGTGATAAACAAAAACTCAGAAGCATAGAAACGAATGTTAATTTTAGGCAGAACAACAAAATGAAGTCATGGATAATGACTCCAATTGGGAAAGGGAGCTCTGGAACACACTGATACTGTGTAGAAACAAAATGAGAATAATAAAGCTGACAATAAAAATAATATCTAACACTCAAATAAATAAAGTTTAGCAATCTTTTTTTTTAGTCAGAGATCTTTTTATTGTCTTTTAAATTACAAGTAAATGTGAAATCAAAGTTTAATAATCTTGCTGCTAAGTATCAGGTAGTATATTTATCTCACTTATATGATCCCAACAAGCTTCTCAGATAGTGTTAGTATCTATCAGCTTTTTGCATATGTGGAAACTGAGGTACAGAACTCTTGAGTAATTTGCCCAAGGTCCATGCTTGGGAAATGTCAAATCAAGATTATCATTCTGCCCGAAAAACATACAATTTACCTTTAAAAGACTCGCCAATAGGAAAAGAAATGATTTTTGGAATGCACACAGCCTTGTGCATTTTGGTTGGTCAAAAAAAGCTACTTTCACCAAGGAGTTCTTTGTTCAGTGTTTTATACATAAAATTTGTGGTGCCTTTAAAAAGTAAAAATGCACCTGTGCATGGAGTTTCTGGAAATTAGTAGGATAACTGTGTTCAAATTCACCTCCAGATTCCTCCACATGATAAATACGTCCTTTCTCACCCAGTAGCGAGTGCCAGGTAAACTCAGGGTCCCCGTGCCACCCAAAAGGGATTCCTGGGAGAAAAGGGCAGGTTTGTCTAGAACCGGAGCATTCGACACCAGCTGGCTCCCTGAAACACAAGCCTTCTGCTACAGACACTTGAGCACTGTTTTTTTTTTTATTTTATTATAACAGCAGAACAGTTACAGAAATGAGCTGTTACAGAGTAAGACAACAATGGGTGAGATTATTAGAAAGTGAGATCTATTTGGGAAAATAGATGCAACCAATCAATGAGCTTTTCTGTTCTTCCTGCCGTGTTCTGCACTCGTGTGGGCCCATAGGTAACAGAGCTCCTCTCACATGCAAAGAGCAGCAAATGCTGTTTGAAAAAAAGTAGAAATATTAGTGATTTTGAAAAATATTTGAACCATAGGCTTAAAATGACTCAGGTATGCACTCCATGCCTGTTTTCAGCTCTCTGACTTGTGCCTGAGCAGGAAGAGGAAGAACCAATCTTGTTGATATAAGATAAAAGATGTCCTCCCATGGTTAATGTCATAGGCCTAGCTAGCTGGCATTTGAATTGTGAATATTGCAGTTGTAGAAAGAGAAGAATGAAAATAAAAACAAGAAATGAGGAAGATGGAGGCAGATTATAGGTTATGCCTAACAGTTTACGGCAAAGGAAAGCAGTAGAGTGGAGCCCAGGACAGGGCTCTGTGCAGAGGCGATAGCTGCAGGTAGTAATTGAAATGTATATAGACTGGCTAAACTGTGACCACCACCCACATTATCCCCATAATCTCCCAAGCCATACATGCCATTAAATGCGATACGACCACTCTCACAACAGGGGCTACTAGTTAGAGAAAGCTCCGAGATGGTTGCTGAAAAGCCTGATGAAAACAAAGGACAAAAAGAACACCTCCACGCACAGGAAGAAAAATTAGAATTGGTTTGCTGCAGGGCTTCTGGATGCACCATGTGGCAATGCGAAGGGGTATTTCCCTTCACAGGCCCTCAGGTCAGGCTCTACACGATGCAGAACAGAAAAGACCATTTTATGAGAATATGCATCAGTGACTATATTTATCTTGATATCTTAGATTTTCTTTTGCAGAGACATAAGTATGCTCTTGTATAATAATAATCAATAAAAATGATCATTTGCTGAGTGGTTACTGCAAGCTTACACATGACTCGGGGAAGATGTGAGTCACCAAAGGGACTGATACTGTTCAGACCAAAATGACAGAGGCCCACTCTAGTATTACCATCTCCATTCAATAGAAAATGAATCTGAGGCTCAGAGGGGTTAAGTAATGTGCCCAAGGTCACACAGCTGGCAGGTGGAGAGGCCCTGGCCTGTCGGACCTGGAGAAGCCCGGGCTCCTGACACCTCATACTTTGTTGGCTAAGAGTGGACAGGATGATCCACTCTGAGGAGACAGATTACTGGAAATTGTGTCCTTTGAACACATTTGTGTAGGATATTATAATTTTAATACATTTAAATATAAACATAAAATATAAAAAAAATCATATACCCTCAGAATTGGTGGAGAACACATTAGAGGTCCTCTCACCATGCCCCCTGACATGGCTGATAACTCAACTTGTGTCAAAATATGTGAGTTCTAACCAGCTATGTGTCCATGGCCCTGTTACTTTGCCTTTCTTGAATATTTGCATCCTCATTTTCAGAAGGTGAATAAATACATCTGTCCCTTTAAGATTGCTGTAGAGACCAAAGAAGAAAACATTTGTGAACAAAAAATTTTTATATGATATGATAACGCATGAATCATATTGTATGAATATATATCATATCAGAAGTGTATGCTATAATTGAAAAAAAAAGCTGATTTCAGTCCTTTTGAAATGAATTCCCATTAGGCAGAAAATATAGTAAAGTAATACTTAATGCGTTTAGCATCATTGGGGGAGTCATAAAAATGAATTCTCTGGGTTGGCGGGCGCCTTGAATGTCAACATAAGAAAATTACACTACACAGCTGACCATACACTCAGTGAAAATGCTCCGAATGATGATGAGCTCAGTTCAGCCCCCTCCTCCCACCCCTTGGAGCCAATTACCAGTCAGGTTGTATTCAAATTTGCCATTTTGCTATGTTGTAAGGTTTTATTATACATGCTTTTCTGTGTTCTTTACTTGAATGTGCTGAAAATAAACATTTCTGGGGTCATGGCTATAAATACAGTTGGGATATGATATAGGGTGCTCTGTCCCTGTCGAGCATGACCCCGGACTATTAAGCTTTACTGAATTTTGCATTTGCTTCTTGCACTGTTATTCTCATTCTTCCTGCCAAGCGTTCTATGGTTGCTTCGCTGTAGTCAGAGAACCAAGGATCAGTAGTTCTTCTATTTGCTCCTTTTAACCTGCTTTGGGTTAGGAAGCCAGACATTGGGCTTCTTAGGATGACATGCACTTGCAAGGCTACGAGCCCAGAGGAAAAGGTTATCAAGAAGTTTATAAAACCAGCACAAACGAACAAAAATAGAAACGATCTAATAACAAGATGGTATCTTTTTTTTTTCCTCTTTTCCTTTTTATTGAAGTATCATTGATACACAATCTTATATTGGTTTCAAGTAAACAACATAGTGGTTCAACAGTTACCTGTATTATTAAATCCTCATCCCCACCAGTGCAGTTACTGTCCACATAGGAAGATGTTACAGAATCATTGACTATATTCTACATGCTGAACTACTATCTCCATGACCAACTTTTTTTTTTTTTTGGTATTGTTAATCTACAATTCCATGTGCAACATTATGGTTACTAGACTCCCCATATCATCAAGTCCCCCGTATATACCCCATTATACTCATTGTCTATCAGCATAGTGAGATGCTATAGAATCACTACTTGTCTTCTGAGTTGTACAGCCCTCCCCGCGCCCCCCCCACATTATGTCTGCTAATCGTAATGCCCCCTTTTCTGCCTTGTCCCTCACTCCCCACCCATTGTCCCCAGTCCCTTTCCCTTTGGTATCTGTTAGTCCATTCTTGGGTTCTGTGAGTCTGCAGCTGTTTTGTTCCTTCCGTTTTTTTTTTTTCTTTGTTCTTATACTCCACATATGAGTGAAATCATTTGATACTTGTCTTTGTCCAGTTGGCTTATGTCACTGAGCATAATACCCTCTAGCTCCATTCATGTTGTTGGAAATGTCTGGATTTGTTTTCTTCTTATGGCTGAATAATATTCCATTGTGTATATGTACCACCTCTTATTCATTCATCTACTGATGGACACTTAGGTTGCTTCCACTTCTTCGCTATTGTAAATAGTGCTGTGATAAACATAGGGGTGCATATGTCTTTTTCAAACTGGGCTGCTGCATTCTTAGGGTAAATTCCTAGAAGTGGGATTCCTGGGTCAAATGGTATTTCTATTTTTAGTTTTTTGAGGAACCTCCATGCTGCTTTCCACAATGGTTGAACTAATTTGCATTCCCACCAGCAGTGTAGGAGGGTTCCCGTTTCTCCACATCCTCACCAAAATTTGTTGTTTGTGTTTTGGATGTTGTTCATCCTTACTGGTGTGAGGTGATATCTCATTGTGGTTTTAATTTGCATTTCTCTAATGATTAGGGATGTGGAGCATGTTTTGATGTGCCTGTTGGCCATCTGAATTTCTTCTTCTGAGAAGTGTGTATTCAGATCCTCTGCCCATTTTTTAATTGGATCATTTGCTTTTTGTTTGTTGAGGCATGTGAGTTCTTTATGTATTTTGGATGTCAACCCTTTATCGGATATGTCATTTATGAATATATTCTCCCATATTGTAGGATGTCTTTTTGCCCTTGCCTGGGGAGATATGTTCATGAAGAAGTCACTCATGTTTATTTCCAAGAGATTTTTGCCTATGTTTTTTTCTAAGCATTTTATTGTTTCATGACTTACATTCAGGTCTTTGATCCATTTTGAGTTTACTTTTGTGTATGGGGTTAGACAGTGATCCAGTTTCATTCTCTTACATGTAGCTGTCCAGTTTTGCCAACACCAGCTGTTGAAGAGGCTGTCATTTCCCCACTGCATATCCATGGCTCCTTTATCATTTATTAATTGATGTATATGTTTGGGTTAATATCTGGGCTCTCTATTCTGTTCCACTGGTCTGTGGGTCTGTTCTTGTGCCAGTATTAAATTGTCTTGATTACTGTGGCTTTGTAGTAGAGCTTGAAGTCTGGAAGCATAATTCCCCCTCTTTTATTCTTCCTTCTCAGGATTGCTTTGGCTATTCGGGGTCTTTTGTGGTTCCATATGAATTTTAGAACTATTTGTTCCAGTTCATTGAAGAATGTTGTTGGTATTTTGATAGGAATTGCATTGAATCTGTAGATTGATTTAGGAAGTATAGCCATTTTGACAATATTTATTCTTCCTTGACAAGAGCATGGGGTGAATTTTCTTTTGTTAGTGTCCTTTTTAATTTCTCTTAGGAGTGTCTTGTAGTTTTCAAGGTATAGGCCTTTCACTTCCTTCATTAGGTTTATTCCTAGGTATTTTATTCTTTTTGATACAATTGTGAATGGAATTGTTTTCCTGATTTCTCTTTCTTTTAGCTCATCATTAGTGTATAGGAAAGCAACAGATTTCTGTGTACTGATTTTGTATCCTGCAACTTTGCTGAATTCAGATATTAGTTCTAGTAGTTTTGAAGTGGATTCTTTAGGGTTTTTTATGTACAATATCATATCATCTGCAAATAGTGACAGTTTGACTTCTTCTTTACTAATCTGGATGCCTCGTATTTCTTTGTTTTGTCTGATTGCCGAAGCTAGGACCTCCAGTACTATGTTGAATAACAGTGGGGAGAGTGGGCACCCCTGTCTTGTTCCCGATCTTAGATGAAAAGCTTTCAGCTTCTTGCTGTTAAGTATGATGTTGGCTGTGGGTTTGTCATATATGGCCTTTATTATGTTGAGGTACTTGCCCTCTATACCCATTTTATTGAGAGTTTTTATCATGAATGGATGTTGAATTTTGTCAAATGCTTTTTCAGCATCAATGGAGATTATCATGGTTTTTGTTCTTCTTTTTGTTGATGTATTGGATGATGTTGATGGATTTTCGAATGTTGTACCATCCTTGCATCCCTGAGATGAATCTCACTTGATCATGGTGTATGATCCTCTTGATGAATTTTTGAATTTGGTTTGCTAATATTTTGTTGAGTATTTTTACATCTATGTTCATCAGGGATATTGGTCTGTAATTTTCTTTTTTGGTGGGGTCTTTGCCCAGTTTTGGTATTAGAGTGATGCTGGCTTCATAGAATGAGTTTGGATGTATTCCCTCCTCTTCTATTTTTTGGAAAACATTAAGGAGAATTGGTATTATTTCTTCTCTATATGTCTGATAAAATTCAGCAGTGTATCCATTTGGCCCAGCGGTTTTGTTCTTGGGTAGTTTTCTGATTACCGATTCCTTTTTGTTGCTGGTAATTGGTCTGTTTAGGTTTTCTGTTTCTTTTTTGGTCAGTCTAGGAAGGATGTATTTTTCTAAGAAGTTGTTCATTTCTTCTAGGTTATCCAGCTTGTTAGCATATAGATTTTCATAGTATTCTCTAATAATTCTTTGCCTTTCTGTGGGGTCCGTCGTGAATTTTCCTTTCTCATTTCTGATTCTGTTTATGTGTGTAGATTCTCTTTTTCTCTTAATAAGTCTGAAAAGAAATAAAAATCACTTAATCTCACTTGCAGAGATAGCTGTTGTTAATTGTTACCACTTTTTCAAAAACACATTTTAATATTTTTTAAGGTATAAGAACAGTTTTCTAAGTATAAAAAAACAATGTTCTTAAATATATTCTTGTAGACTTTTTTGGATGCCCACACTTACTTATGAAGGGTGCCCTCACAAGATGGATCCAAACCTTTTTGCTCCCTCCAACCTGTATTTTACTCTAAACATTAGATTTAAAGGTCACTGGGGCAGGAACTGTCTATTTCATTTTAGACAATTCAGTAACTTTTATGGTGATTCATTCGTCATGCTTTGGGGACAAAGATAAAATATGATTTGTAAGACTAGTGAATTTCACCGTCTGGGCTCTGTCATTCTGTGATGATGTTTGCACACCAAGGAAACAGTTGTAAACTCATTTAAGTCAGGGGGACATAGTAAGACGGACCTGTTGGTAGCCATCAAATCAACAAAGGAGCCTGTCAGTTGGTTGTACTTCCATTCCTCCAACTCTATGCCATGTGGGTATTGGTTAGGGTTCTCAAGGAGGTGACTATGACTTCCCAAGAATTATGTTTCCTCAGCCAGGCACAAATATGCTTGAAGGTATTCACAATTTATTCGAATCCGAAATGAAATGAAGCAAGCAAGCAAGCTGCTTTCCCAAACAGATGGCTTTCATTAAATATAACCGTTAATCTTGTCCTGATTATTTACTGGAATGTGTTAGATTGCAATATTTCCTTATCTACTGATGAACTATCACCACAAAATATGTCACTGAAGTAAAATAATTGTTGATGTGTTAATGAAAACCATTGGAGAGACCATAAACCTCCTCTCCACAGAATTAGGGCAACGAAGAATCCATTTAAGAAGTGGGGTCGTGGGGGTTGTAATAGCAGATTGAACTACCTGTTTGAGCCATTTTTCAGGTTGTGGAACAAAAGCACAGGCTGTGTAGATGACCTGCTGAATTATAAGAACACTTCTAATTAAGCCTGTCATAGTGGAAATCTGAGTTTTACAATAGCAGTTCTAAATGGGTAATTCTCCATTTCACAACTGATTCACAATATTGTTAACAATACTGTATTGCATATTTATAAATTTGCTATGAGGGTAAATCCTATGTGAAATGTTCTTGTCACATAATAATAACAACAACAACAATAATAATAATAATAGAGAATGGAGGGAGCTTTTAGAAGTGATGGTAGGTTTATGACATAGATTGTGTGATGATGGCTTCACAAGTGTATACTTATCTCCAAACTGATCAAGTTGTGCATGTTAAATATATACAGACTTTTTATGTCAATCACGCCTCAATAAAGTGGTTTAAAAATAATAAAACAAGAACAACACACAAAATAGATTCACAATAGAATCTTTTAAAAGGATTAATCATTGGGAAATTTTATATAGCATTTAGATTTTAAAATTTTGTCTAACATACTGGGAACATATCTGAAGTGTAAAGTAAAATAAACTGATACACAACGTTTAAAATGGAGGAAACAATGGGATTATGAAGCCCCTCAGTTTCATCTGTTGTGTTCAGAGCACCTTTTACATATTGATCAGTAATGACAGGTTGCATTTCAAGTATATTTATTCTCTAATTCCTGTATTTCATATAGGAATATTTTATATATATTTCCATGTATATATAAAATATTACTTAAAAAATACAGATGGAACTGGAAGGGGCTTAGTGAAACCCCTTTTACTAAATAATCAAGGAAATGGTACCCAGAGAGACAAATAGATTGCCTGAATCAGTCAAACAGTGAGTGGCAGGTTATCACAATGGCCAGGAAGACAAGTTCTGGTGTTTGACCACCATGTTCAAGTCCTGGCATCTCACCCTATCAGCTACATATCCTCAGGCAACTTCATTTTTCTGGGTCTGGGTTTTCCTATCAGTAAAGTAGAAGCTAAGATCTACTGCCCAGGGTCATTGTGAGAATTAAAGGAGATTCTCCACTTGGCACACTTAGCAAAATGCCTTATTCGTAACACTCAGTGAGTGTTAGCGATGGCTGCAATATTCTTAATAATAAAAGGAAACTCAACTTTCCTGACCCCCATCCAGGGTATTTTCCATTACTCAAGTCATCACACATCATAGTCAAATATTTACCATGGATGAGCACCACCTGGTCAGAATGAACCTGCACAGCGGGATGGCAGTACTGGTGTTCCCCTTCCTAGCAGGAAATGCCCACATAAAATCTCCCTGTGACACAATACAATGAGTGTCTCCATAGTTCTTGGCATGCATGGGCAGAACTTTGTGTTATTTTATTTATTTATTTTTTATTAGGTATCATTGGTATACAATCTTTTTTTTTAAGGTTTATTGATATACACTTTATGAAGGTTTCACATGCAAAAACAATGTGGTTACTACATTCACCCGTGTTATCAAGCTCCCACCCCTACACCCTACCACAGTCACTGTCCATCAGCATAGTAAGATGCCACAGAGTCACTACTTGTCTTCTCTGTGCTACACTGTCTTCCCCATGACCCCCCCCCCACACCATGTGTGTCAGTCATAATAACCCTCAATCCCCTTCTCCCTTCCTCCCCACCCACCCTCCCCACCCCCTTTCCTTTGGTAACCACTAGTCCCTTCTTGGAGTCTGTGAGTCTGCTGCTGTTCTGTTCCTTCAGTTTTGTTTTGTTGTTATACTCCACAAATGAGGGAAATCATTTGGTACTTGTCTTTCTCTGCCTGGCTTATATCACTGAGCATAATACCCTCTAGTTCCATCCATGTTGTTGCGTATGGTAGGATTTGCTTTCTTCTCATGGCTGAATAATATTCCATTGTGTATATGTACCACATCTTCTTTATCCATTCATCTACTGATGGACACTTAGGTTGCTTCCATATCTTGGCTGTTGTAACTAGTGCTGTGAAAAACAGAGGGGTGCGTATGTCTTTTTGAATCTGGGATCTTGATTTCTTTGGGTAAATTCCTAGGAGTGGAATTCCTACTTTTGTAGGTCAAATGGTATTTCTATTTTTAGTTTTTTGAGGAACCTCCATATTGCTTTCCACAATGGTTGAACCATTTACATTTCCACCACCAGTGTAGAAGGGTTCCCTTTCTACAAAAAATGCCACTGTGCCAGCATTTTCTTCCCTAGTCTTTTTGATGTTGGCCATCCTAACTGGTGTGAGGTGATATCTCATTGTGGTTTTAATTTGCATTTCCCTGATGATTAGCGATGTGGAGCATCTTTTCATGTGTCTGTTGGCCATCTGAATTTCTTCTTTGGAGAAGTGTCTGTTCATATCCTCCACCCATTTTTTAATAGGGTTATTTGCGTTTTGGGTGTTGAGGTGTGTGAGTTCTTTATATATTTTGAATGTTCACCCCTTATTGTAGAAATTGCTTACAAATATATTCTCCCATATTGTAGGATGCCTTTTTGTTCTGCTAATGGTGTCCTTTGCTGTACAGAAGCTTTTTAGTTTGATGTAGTCCCATTTGTTTATTTTTGCTTTTGTTTCCCTTGCCTGAGGAGATGTGTTCAAGAAAAAGCTGCTCATGTTTATATTTAAGTGATATTTATCTATGTTTTCTTCTATGAGTTTTATGGTCTCATGACTTACATTCAGGCCTTTCCCATTTTGAGTTTAATTTTGTGTATGGAGTTAGAAAATAATCCAGTTTCATTCTCTTACATGTAGCTGTCCAGTTTTGCCAACACCAGTTGTTGAAGAGGCTGTCATTTCCCCATTCTATATCCATGGCTCTGTTATCATATATTAATGAACCATATAAGCTTGGGATTATATCTGGGCTCTCTATTCTATTCCATTTGTCTATGGGTCTGTTCTTTTGGGTAGTTGTGGCTTTGTAGTAGAGCTTGAAGTTGGGGAGTGTAATGCCCCTAGCTTTATTCTTCCTTCTCAGGATTGCTTTGGCTATTCAGGGTCATTTGTGGTTCCATATGAAGTTTAGAACTATTTGTTCCAGTTCGTTGAAGAATGCTGTTGTTATTTTGATAGGGATTGAATTGAATCTGTAGATTGCTCTAAGCAGGATGACTGTTTTGACAATATTAATTCTTCCTATCCATGAGCATGGGATGTATTCCCATTCATTTGTGCCTTCTTTAATAATTTCTCTCATGAGTGTCTTGTAGTTTTCAGGGTATAGGCCTCTCACTTCCTTGCTGAGGTTTATTCCTATGTATTTTATTCTTTTGGATGCAATTGTAAATGGAGTTGTTTTCCTGATTTCTCTTTCTGCCAATTCATTGTTAGAATATAGAAATGCAACAGATTTCTGTTTATTAATTTTGCATGCTGCAACTTTGGTGAATACTGTTATGAGGTCTAATAGTTTTGGAGTGGATAAAAACCTAAAGGGATTTTTATGTACAATATCATTTCATCTGCAAACAGTGACAATTTAACTTCTTCCTTACCAATCTGGATGCCTTTTATTTTTTTGTGTTGTTTGATTGCCCTGGCTAGAACCTCCAGTATTATATTGAATAAGAGTGGTGAGAGTGGGTGTCCATTTCTCATTCCCGATCTTGGAAGAAAATCCTTCAGGTTTTCACTATTAAGTATGATGTTGGCTGTGGGTTTGTCATATATGGCCTTTATTATGTTGAGGTACTTGCCCTCTCTACCCATTTTATTGAGAGTTTTTATCATGATTGGATGTTGAATTTTGTTGAATGCTATTAGAGCATCTATGGAGATGATTATGTGATTTTTGTCCTTTTTTTGTTGATATGGTGTATGATGTTGATGGATTTTTGAATATTGTACCATCCTGCATTCCTGTAATAAATTTTACTCAATCATGATGTATGATCTTTTTGATGTATTTTTGAATTTGGTTTGCTAATATTTTGTTGAGTATTTTTGCATCTATGTTCATCAGGGATATTGGTGTGTAATATCCTTTTTTTATGCTGTCTGCCTGGTTTTGATATTAGAGTGATGTTGGTCTCATAGAATGAGTTTGGGAGTATTCCCTCCTCTTCCACTTTTTGGAAAACTTTAAGGAGGATGGATATTAGGTCTTCACCAAATGTTTCATAAAATTCAGCAGTGAAGCCATCTGGTACAGGCACTTGTTCTTAGGTAGGTTTTTGATTACCAATTTAATTTCTTTGCTGGTAATTTGTTCAGATTTTCTATTTCTTTCTGGGTCAGCCTTGGAAGGTTGTATTTTTCTAGAAAGTTGTCCATTTCTTCTAGGTTATCCAGTTTGTTAGCATATAGATTTTCATAGTATTCTCTAATATTTCTTTGTATTTCTGTGGTGTCTGTAGTGATTTTTCCTGTGTATGTGTGTAGACTCTCTTTTTTTCTTGATAAGTCTGGCTAAGGGGTTTATCCATTTTGTTTATTTTCTCAAAGAACCAGCTCCTGGTTTCACTGGTTCTTTCTATTGTTTTATTCTTCTCAATTTTATTTCTC
The DNA here is from genome assembly GCA_029783875.1 of Phataginus tricuspis. Lineage (NCBI taxonomy): Eukaryota > Metazoa > Chordata > Mammalia > Pholidota > Manidae > Phataginus > Phataginus tricuspis. The sequence goes on along the minus strand of JAQQAC010009376.1, from coordinate 13,695,054 downwards.
CTCTTATCTTAATAATGTCCCTCTTTCTACTGACTTTGGGCCTCAATTGTTCTTCTTTTTCTAGCTTCATTAATTTTAAGTTAAGACTGTGTGTTTGGAATGGTTCTTCTTTCTTGGGATAAGCCTGTATTGCTATATACTTTTCCCTTAGAACTGCCTTTGCTGCGTCCCACAGAAGTTGGGGCATTGAGCTGTTATTGTCATTTGTCTCCATATACTGCTTTATCTCTGTTTTTAGTTTTGTCATTGGCCCATTGATTATTTAGGAGCATGTCGTTAAGCCTCCATGTGTTTCTGAGTTTTTTTGTTTTCTTTGCACTATTTATTTCTAGTTTCATACTTTGTGGTCTGAGAAGCTGATTGGTACAACTTCACCCCTTCTGAATTTACTGAGGTTCTTTCTGTGACCTAGTATATGACCTATTCTGGAAAATGTTCCATGTGCCCTTGAGAAGAATGTGTATCCTGCTGCTTTTGGGTGGAGTGTTCTGTAGATGTCTGTTAGGTCCATCTGTTCTAATGTGTTGTTCTGTGCCTCTGTCTCCTTACTTTTTTTCTTTTTTTTGGTATCATTAATGTACAGTTACATGAGAAATATTATGGTGACTAGACAACCACATTATCAAGTCCCCACCATATACCCCATTACAGTCACTCTCCATCAGCATAGTAAGATGCTATAGAATCATTACTTATCTTCTCTGTGTTGTGTTCTCTACCCTGTGGCTCTCCCCCCGCCCCGGATTATGTGTGGTAATCATAATGCACCTTTTTCCCCCTTATCCCTCCCTTCCCATCCGACCTCCCCAGTTCCTTTCCCTTTGGTAACTGTTAGTCCATTCTTGGATTCTGTGAGTCTGCTTCTGTTTTGTTCCTTCAGTTTTTTTCTTTGTTCTTATACTCCACAGATGACTGAAATCATTTGGTACTTGTCTTTCTCCACCTGGCTTATTTCACTGAGCATAATACACTCTAGCTCCATCCTTGTTGTTACACATGGAAGGATTTGTTTTCTTTGCTGAATAATATTCCATTGTGTATATGTACCACATCTTCTTTATCCATTCATCTATTGATGGACATTTAGATTGCTTTCATTTCTTGGCTATTGTACATAGTACTGCGATAAACATAGGGGTGCATATGTCTTTTTCAAACTAGGCTGCTGCATTCTTAGGGTAAATTCCTGGAGTGGGATTCCTGGATCAAATGGTATTTGTATTTTGAGTTTTTTGAGGAACCTCCATACTGCTTTCCACAATGGTTGGACTAAATTGCATTCCCACCAGCAGTGTAGGAGGGTTCCCCTTTCTCCACATCCTCACCAACATTTGTTGTTGTTTGTCTTTTGGATGTTGTCCATCCTTACTGGTGTGAGGTGATATCGCATTGTGATTTTAATTTGCATTTCTCTGATGATTAGCGATGTGGAACGTCTTCTCATGTGCCTGTTGACCATGTGAATTTCTTCTTTGGAGAAGTGTCTGTTCAGATCCTCTGCCCATTTTTTAATCAGATTATTTACTTTTTGTTTGTTGAGGTGCATGAGCTCTTTATGTATTTTGGATGTCAACCCTTTATCAGATGTGTCATTTATGAATATATTCTCCCATACTGTAGGATGCTTTTTTGTTCTACTGATGGTGTCCTTTGTTGTACAGAAGATTTTCAGCTTGATATAGTCCCACTTGTTCATTTTTGCTTTTGTTTCCCTTGCCTGGGGAGATATGTTCATGATGAAGTTGCTCATGTTTATGTCCAAGAGATTTTTGCCTGTTTTTTTCTGAGTTTTATGGTTTCATGACTTACATTCAGGTTTTTGATCCATTTTGAGTAATTGACAATATGTGTTTGGGTTAATATCTGGACTCTCTATTCTGTTTTACTGGTCTATGTGTGTGTTCTTGTGCCAGTACCAAATTTCTTGATTACTGTGGCTTTGTAGTAGAGCTTGAAGTTCAGAAGCGAGATCCCCAATGCTTTATTCTTCCTTCTCAGGATTGCTTTGGCTATTCAATCTTTTGTGGTTTCATACCAATTTTTTTAAGAGTGCTAAACTAATATTTTTATTATTAATGTACAGTTACATGAGCAATATTATGGTTACTAGACTCCCCCATTATCAAATCCCCACCACATATCCCATTATAGTCACTGTCTACCAGTGTTGTAAATGCTATAGAATCACTACTTGTCTTCTCTGTGTTATACTGCCTTCCCTGTATACCCCAGCTCACCACTACATTATGTGTGCTAATCATAACACCCCTTTTTTCCCCATCCCTCCTTTCCCACCTATCTTACCTAGTTCCTTTCCCTTTGGTAACTGTTAGTCCATTCTTGGGTTCTGTGAGTCTGCTGCTGTTTTGTTCCTTCAGATTTTTCTTTCTTCTTATACTCCACAGAAGAGGGAAATCATTTGCTACTTGTCTTTCTCTGCCTGGCTTATTTCACTGAGCATAATACCCTCTAGCTCCATCCATGTTGTCCATATGAATTTTAGAACCATTTGTTCCAGTTCATTGAAGAATGCTGTTGGTGTTTTGATAGGGATTGCATTGAATCTGTAGATTGCTTTAGGTAGTATAGCTATTTTGACAATATTTATTCTTCCTAGCCAAGAGCATGGGATGAATTTCCATTTGTTAGTGTCCTCTTTAATTTCTCTTAGGAGTGTCTTGTAGTTTTTAGGGTATAGATCTTTCTCTTCTTGGTTAGGTCTATTCCTAGGTATTTTATTCTTAAAGATTTTTTTTATCAAAGTATTATTGATATACATTCTTATGGAAGTTTCACATGAAAAAACAATGTGGTTACTACATCTACCCATATTATCAAGTCCCCACCCATAACCCAATGCAGTCACTGTCCATCAGTGTAGTAAAATGCCACAGATTCACTATTTGCCTTCTCTGTGCTACACTGTTTTCCCCGTGATCCCCCACATCATGTGTACTGAATATAATACCCCTCAATCCCCTTCTCCCTCCATCCCCACCCACCTTCACACACCCCTCCCCTTTGGTAACCACTAGTTCCTTCTTGGAGTCTCTGAGTCTGCTGCTATTTTGTTCCTTTGGTTTTGCTTTGTTGTTATTCTCCACAAATGAGGGAAATCATTTGGCACTTATCTTTCTCCACCTGGCTTATTTCACTGAGCATAATATCCTCCAGCTCCATCCATGCTGTTGCAAATGGTAGGATTTGTTTCTTTCTTATGGCTGAATAGTATTCTATTGTGTATATGTACCACATCTTCTTTATCCATTCATCTACTGATGGTCACTTAGATTGCTTCTATATCTTGGCTGTTGTAGATAGCGCTGTGATAAACATAGGAGTGCATATGTCTTTTAGAATCTGGGATCTTGTTTTCTTTGGGTAAATTTGTAGGAGTGGAATTCCCGGGTCAAATTTCTATTTTTAGTTTTTTGAAGAACCTCCATATTGCTTCTCACAATGTTTGAATTCATTTACATTCCCAACAGCAGTGTAAGAGGGTTCCCCTTTCTCTGCATCCTCTCCATGATTCATTGTTCCATATCTTTTGGATGTTGGCCATCCTAACTATTGTGTGGTGATATTTTATTGTGGTTTTAAGTTGCATTTCCCTGATAATTAGCCATGTGCAGCATCTTTTCATGTGCCTTTGTCCATCTGAATTTCTTCTTTGGAGAATTGTCTGTTCATATCCTCCACTCATTTTTTAATTGGGTTATTTGCTTTTTGGGTGTTGAGGCATGTGAGTTATTTATATATTTTGGATGGTAAAACTCTATTTTCAATTTAAGGTATTTATGTCTCCTCAATAAGATGTTGGCCTTTTTCCTCTTCTGACTCAATTTCCTTTCTGTTTCTTATTCTTTTTATAGATTGCTTCAATCTGTTTCACCTCTGAGCCAACTTTTTTGAGATTGGGACACCATTTGGGAGCCTTACTTACCCATGTCTTGTGCACACATGCTTCTAGAGATGTTTACATGGACACACATGCACTCAGAACTGATTACACAAGGTCTCAGCACAAGCTTTTCATGTCACGTGTACTCATGAACAGCCAAAGTGTCAAGAGGAAATAACAAGACAGATGTCATAAGCTGCTCACCATGGTCTGTTTCTTTACTTTATTGTGACATCTCATGTGCTCTGTTATTTTGATTCCTGCAGGTGCAAAGTTGTTTCTGAGAATATATGTAATTGTAGAGTAGATCAGGACTTTTAGAGATGTTGACCCTGAAGAGATGGTGACATCCCACGTACTGTGTAAAAACAACATAAAACAGTGAAATAATAATTTTTAAATTTTCACAAGGAATCCTCAGTTTTGAGACTCTCTCTCTCTCGTTAGTGCCACTGCTTTGCTGGTGCCAAGGTGAGTACTTAGCCCTCCTTTGGCGTCACCAAAGCCCACCCATGCATCCATGAACCATGCAGTGGCATCAGCTGACTCCAGCCCCCCTCCAGGCACCAGGCCTCATACTTTCTGCTAGCCTTTGTTAGCCTTGGCAGGTGGTTGTCCTCTGAGCTTCCCCCTGTCCCCATTTTTCCTTCTCCTCACCACTTGAGCTCCTAGTTCAGATACTTTTTCATATTGTGAGTCCCATCTCTTTTCTATTGGGAGGAGGCAGGAGTCAGGAAAGGCTACTCCCAAATGTGGTACCTTGGCATATTGAGTGTTTTGGGTTGGAAGAACTGCAGAGATGGCAGGGGCAGGAAGGACTCTCTGACCTTCCCCTGGAGGGGAAGCTGGTCATAAGAGCCTCATTTGAGGGGTGGCTTTCCTGTACCTGGAGGGCAGGTGCCTCCTCATCTCCACACACAGAAGGATGACCAGAGGAATCTGAAAACTTACTGAATTCCCTCCAGTTACTCCCATCACTCATACCCTTTTATCCTACCACATTTTTTCACGACTTTCCACTCTTCATTAAACCTAGCATAAAAATGCTCTGGTTTAACTACTTCTTGTCTTCATTTCCTTATGAAGCTTCCCATGTCACATAAAACTCATATTAAATACATTTCTATATTTTTCTCTTGTTGATCTGTTTTTTGTCTATCGGACCCCAGTCAGGGAACTTAAGGTAGGTAGAGGAGGAGACTTTTTTCCCTCTCCTCCAAGGCTGCCTGATTTGCACAGAAGGGGTACTTATTCTGCACTGCAGAGAGAGACACGTAGGCTATCATTTATTCTGTGCTGCTCACCCTGTCCTTGGATTGTGGGATGGGCTGACAGTTCATTAACACATACACTTATTTGTCTCGTCCATCACTCAATAAACACAGTTTTTGAGTGAGGATTATTTCCCAGGTACTGTGCTATTATCAAAGGAAACCAGGGCCAGACTGTAGTCAAAGCTATAAAAACAGATTTTATTCAGGAGCTATTGCAATAGGAAAAAGGAAACCTCAGCACAGAATAGGCTTCAACTCTGAATGCAACAAGGAAAAGTGGGGACTTATAACCAAGCAGCAGAATTGGGGGCAGTGGATAGAAATTACTAAGAGGAGACATCAGGGGTAGGAGAGATCCTCGCTAAACAAACTGAACAGGGCTATTGCTGAGTGGGGGCCATCGTGGGCAGATATCATGTAGGGAAGGTGGGGGATGAGAATATTGCTCAGATATTGGGGGTGAGGAATTTCCTCTAACAAGACCTTGCAAGATTCTTGCTACAACTGGATGTTGCATGGGTAACATCTGGCATGCATGGGCACTGAAGCCACCATCAGAGCCTTGTTGAGAAAGGGCTTAGAGGAAGCTGCCTTGAGTTTGGTCAAGGATCTTTATCATGGGTGCTGGGGGATGAGTGAGGGGAGAAGTCCAGGACATTGTCCCTTCCCTCAAGGAGCAAACACAGGTACACAAAGAACCATATCCTAAGCTGGGGCCAGGGTGAGTGAGAGGTGCCTCATGAAGAGGTAGGTATCCTTGCTTAGAGGATTAGCACCATCTTGTCCTTCATCCAAGAAGAGCAGCTGGAAAGACTGGTCTATGAAGCCCTGAGTTCTTCCTGTGACAGAGTCCTGCAGAAGGGGCATGGGGACTGCTCAGGAAAATGCCGGGCTTAGCGGAGTGGCTTTGAAGTAAGTATAAATTCACATCTTTCCAGTCAGTTGAGTTTCCGACATTTTCAAATTTTTAAAACAGGAAGATTTCTAGATGTGAAAAACAGCTTGCTCATTCTTACTTTCTCTCCATGAATGGGCATTTTTCCTTTAAATGTTATACAGATGACTGGAACATTCCCACTGTGAGGGTCAGTCAGAGGGTGCACATCACAGTTCTAGATGCACCTGATGTTGAGACTTGCTTTTGGGTACTTGGCCTTGTGGCTTATATGTATGTATATTCAGGGCCTTCTAAATGAGAAACCCATCATTAACATGGAAAAGGCAAAATCCCCAAGCTGAGAGGAAGTGTAGGCACTGTTCTTAGTTTCCTTTATTGTTCTATGGATGGCATGAAAAGATTTTCTTTACAAACTACTTTTATTGTGGTGAGCATTTTGTACTGTATATAATTGTTGAATCACTATGCTGTATACCTGAAACCAATATAACATCTGTCAATTATACTTCTATTAAGGAGAAAGAAATCAGGAAACTAGAATAAGATAATCTGATTCTGCTACCTCTGGTCAGGAAAACAGCTTTTTAAAAAACCTTTTTCTACGCAGATCAGATTTGCGTGGTGTGTCTTGGAGTGTCTCCCGTGAGCCAGATGAGTGGTCTGTGAGGCGCTCGGTGGAAACCGTTTCAACTGTCATTTGCTTTGTTGCATCTCTAGGATGGGGAGTTAGAAAAATGAAGCTGGATCAAAAAATAAAAGCAGACTTTAGGGCTTATAGTTGTTTGGTTGGGTGTTCTTTTGCATATGTACAGACACCCCAGTGGGAGGCAGGGTGCTCAATCCTCTGTTCAGTAGTAAAGAATGTTTCTTTCTGATTATAATGAACCATTTGGCAGAGTATTTGGAAATGCTAATGGCCTTTGACTTATTCCTTCCAGATAAATCCTTTTGTCCGGTTGCAGTTTCTCCTTTCCCGCCAGGTGCTGGGGGCCCAGTGGACCAGCTCTGTCTGCCGGGAGGTCCTTACTGGGAAAGAATCTCTCTCCTTGTTACACCCAGTGCCAATAACGCAGTGTGCTGTTTTTACAGTGAAGACATAGGCCCAGTTGGGGAAAAAAAATATGTAAAGGAATACTCTAAAAACAGTGTGCAACTGGGAGAACGTCTTTTTTGAAAACACGTGTAGAATCATGTCATCTTTATAGTAAGAGAACAGCCTTAAGTGTATCTTTGCTTTTTTTGTTATACCGCTAAGAAATGCACCTAAAAAAAGGGCAATTGTCTCTTTTTTTCTGCATCGTCCAGCCCTCTGAGAAAATGAACCCTGAAAACAGATGCGTTTATTATTAGTTATTCTGATTTTGTTGGGTTAAATCTTGAGGAAAATGTTTTATGATGTAGAGCTAAGTGAACAGACGGATTATTTTCCTGCAGAGGCCTACAAAATCAAACAAAGACAGTCTAGTAAAGATGACCTATTTCATGAAATTTCTTTGAGATTTACCATTGTTTTTCTTTTCACTTTTTTTTTTTTTTTGGTTTGTTTTAGGGCTAAATGACAGATCTTTATCATACCTAACCATCAAGTGCTTATTTTCTTGGTTGCAATTTCATCACCTAAAATGGCCTTTGTATACACGCACACTACTCTTCTTTAATAGAAACCTGATGAACTTCGAAATTTATGTGAAATATGTATTCAATATAGACCACTGTTCATTTTTTACAAAAGTAGTGTAGCACCGCAGACTCCATTTGTTTTCAAAATTTTTCTTCTGTTCTCTCATCTCATTCCTCAGAGCAGCTCTGCTTACAGGCTGAATGGCAATATTGATAAACATGAAGCCACGCTCCGCCTCCCTGATAATCAAAGAAATGCATATGAAAATGAGATAGTATCGTTTCCCCTACCATTGTGACAGAAATGAAGGATATGAATCATATCCATTGTGAGTGTGGGCGTGGGGCAGGGAGAACTCAGAACACCGCCTCCCTCCGTGGTGGGCCAGCCCGGCTCTTACTGAGGCCCCCGCTCAGTTCCTGCCCCTGCAGTCTGTAAATCATCCGTATTCTTGCAATAAATCCCTTACTATTATTATTATTTTTTAACCTTTCATTTTCACCTTTTTTTTTTTTTTTGGTCTTTTGGGTTTTTTGCAAGCAATGCATATTGACTGACACAATGAATGCCTTTGCCCTCAGATCAACCTATTTTCTCTGTATGGTATTTAGTACTTTAACAAATTATCATGTGCATCTTCTCGCCTTCACTGTATCTCCTAAATTCTTTTCTAGATCCTACATAGGGTCCATTTTTCAGTTGGAGGCTTTTTCTGTGAGCTTTCTGGGCATTTTTCCTTTTAAATTTGTTTTAGTGTGATTTCACAGACCTCAAGTTTTCCCCCACTTCCTTTGCTGAACTTCAGACAAGAAGATCTATGCACGCTTGCTGACTGCTGTCAGACCTTTAACTGCTACTAATTGCATTTGGCTGGACTCACTGTGCATTTTCCCCCTCTAGGGTTCAGGGCTGCTCAGCTCTTCACCGGTGTCCCCAAAGAGTCATCTCCTGGGGCTTCTGAGGTCCTCAGGTATGAGGCCTTCCTAACCCCCCTCGACGTGTTCTTTGACTCTTTCAACCACTGGAACCTGGGAATAGCAATTGTATGCCCAGGGTGAGCACACCCTCCCGCGGGGATTGCAATCCCCAAGGACTGTGGTCCAGATTCTTCTCGTCTTTGACTCAACCTACAGAATTGTACTCATGGGGTTATGCCTCCCAGGATGCAATGCACCACTAACAGCTCTCCTTTCTTGCCCTGCACTTTCTGGCAGAGAGACAGCTTGCCTTCGGCGTCTTCCTTTGGCTTGCCTTGCAGCTCATTATTCAGTTCTCTGGTAGCCACAGACCCTCAGTCTCTGAGACAGGAAGTTGATACTGAGGGAGACGCAATATGTTGTACTGCTTTTTTCAGTCTGGCTCTGGTTAGATTTTTCTCAACGCAGCTCCAATGGCAATAACAGTGGTCAGAAATTTCTAATGGGTTTTGGCAGTAGATGGTCTCTCAGTGTGCGTTTTCACTAGAGGGGAAGAAAGCTGGTGAGGAACCCAGTTATCCTTTGTACAGGACCTCGCAGTGTCTTCCTGCTGCCCAGCAGATGAAATCTGCCCTGCTCACTGTGGGCTCCGTAGTCTGCACACCCTGGCCTAACCCTGGAATTCCTACCCTCTGCTGCAAGCAGCTGGCCTCCTTCACCTATTTATGGATGTCTCTCTTCTTCCGGGCAGGGTCCCTTTCTCTGCTCTGATAAATTCTTTCTTGTAATGCTGAGAACAGGTTCTGTGTCCTTCATCTAAGTCCTCCATATTCACTCAGTCATTCATTCACTCTTTCACTGGACAAGTATTTGTGAGATGCTCACGCTCTGCCAATCACCATGCTTAAATGGGGATCCCACAGTAAAGAAGGCAGACTTGTCCCTTACTTTCATGGGGCTAAGAGTTTAGGCATCACATATGCAAAAATCACACAGTAGTAGATTCTTTGTCTTCCTTATAATTCCTATTCATTAGTCTGGGTAATTTTTTTTTTTGCCAGTGAAACCCAGTTCTGGAATGCAGGCCAAACATTGATTCCTTGGGACGGTCCTGAGGACCTCACAGAACTGAAGGGAGGGCTGAAACCCTGGCTTCCAGGTGGTAGGAAGAGGGACTCCCTAGGGATTTCAGCCCCAGAAATGTTCAGACTCTGTAGGGCCCTTCAGTACCTGCTTCTTCCTGCATGTAAGCCAGGTTTCAAGTCCCAGGAGGAAACTGGGAAGTTTAAGCTTGAGTCAGGTGAGTTTGATCATTCAGCCAGGTGGTGCTGGGTAAGCGGGGCCACTAGGGCCCTCATTTGTGAGTGGGACCTTTCCAGAGCAGAGGCAACTGTGACCTGGAGCCATCCTCCTGTGGATGCTGAGCTGCCCAGATTCCCTTTCGAGGTGGCAGAGCTCCCAGCTGTGGAGGTGCCCCTGGCCGGACAGGACCACCCACTGTCAGCACACCCTGGGGATTGCTTCTGCTCTGGGAGCCCTTGCTCTAGGGCACATTTCCACCTGGGCACCCCATACCCACTGACTGGAAGGAGTGTGTGGGGGCGTCTAAAGGCTCAGTGTGACAATTTTGAAGGAACATCTCAGCCTCGGTGCTTCCCACACAGGACCTGTGCCACAGACTAGCATCTCCATCTGCCCAGGCTGAGTCCTCCCCTTCCTCAGGGGGTGGCTCCCCGAGCACTCCCCAAGGTCTTCCTGTGCCCCAATCTCTGCTTGAGTTCACCTCCTGAGGAACCCAATCTGCGTGACACCTCATGGTCACACGCTGCCTCACCTCATGAACATTATCTGGCATAGTCTGTTGACATTTCATGTGTTACCCATGCCTTCCAAACTAGGCTACAGACTTCCTCTGAAAGAAACTTTAACTTTGCTGATATCCAGCCCTCAACCCCATTGCAGCACGAGGCATGGCTATCACCCCACATGACATGTTCACTGATGGATTGTCCGCAGCTGAGGACAAAGCCAAGCTGAGTCTAACTCGTCAAAATGTTGCTGTTTTAGACGGGAGAGATTCAACACTTCAGAAGGACTTCTTTTAAAAAGGTTTTAAGCTGTGGTCAAGAGGTTTCGGTTTTGTTTGTCTGTTTTCATTTGTATAACCAATCCACTGATTTTAGAGAGTGGAAAATTCTGATTGGGGAGAAAAAACTTTCTGCAAAACATCTTTTTTCTCTCTGCGGTCTAGCTTTCTTTTCCTTTCCTTTCTGGGGGATGCCATAGCCTTACAAAACATGCCAACGTACAGGATTTTAAGAGCTGTTCCCATTCTTTATTAGTGTGTGTGTGTGTGCGTGTGTGTGTGTGTGTGTGTGTATGTTGGGGGAAGAGCAGAGAGGAATGTGCATCCTAGACCATGACATCAAATGTTGCTGTGACTGTATTTGGGAGCTGGCTGCGTCCACAATAGCCACGTGCCAAGAAGATCGGAAAGCCGGGGTGGGGTTCCCAGGCTTTGAGCTTGAAAATAAGTATCTTTTCAAGAAGAGGGGACTCAGGAACAAGCCATCTCCACAAACATTTTTGTAATCATCCCAATTCTATGACAAATAAAGTGAGATTCCTTTTACCTAGAGAGTATTCACTTCTAAGAATGGAATAAAGACATGATTTTCTAGCCCTTTTCCCATCTCTTAAACACTCTCACCCCATTTGGAGCTGACACTTGGCAAAGGGAAGTGATTACTCCTGCCCGTCAGTCTCTGCCTGATTCTGCTAACGTAATAATACTTCATGGAGCTGTCCCAGGATGAAGGCACATTTTCTACACTCCGTACACATGTGAACTTTCATTTTAGAAAAATTGTGCTGTGTGAATAGCAAGGAGAGTAATGCCTATGTTTTTGCTCTTTTAAGGAAGGTGCTTTGATGACATATTTTTTAATTGATTAAAAGGTGAGGGTAATAAATGAACATCTGACTATTATTGAAGTACAGACTCTAAAAAGTTATTTTAGGCAAGTTCTCAGGAGGAGGTTTTAAAACCATAGGACTGGATGAGGAGACTGTGATTCTAATGAACTCTGCCACTCTTTAGAAATAAATTAGGAGTTTCCTTCCAAGTGGAGTGGCTAGTGGGCTGAGAGGTCATATTTTAAAATGGATGAATCCAAACATAAGCTGGATTCGCATTTTTAAACGTCTATAGTTTGCTTTCCACATTTTCTCTCTTCCCCCATGAATCTGGCATCATATGGTCCAACTTGCTTTCTTGCAAAGGTACCTTGTGCTCATTTTATGAGGTGTGGAACAGAGAGCCAGCCCGGTGCTTTGACTGGCTGAACTTTCCATCCTGCCTTAAACAACCTGGGAAAAGTCAGCGTGATTTATGACGGTAGTTACTGCTACCCTTTTACTTAGCCAGGAATACTCTCATGCTAGCAAAAAAAAAAACAAAAAAAAAATACTCCACAAACTGGTACATTTTTGAACCATTGTCATTGCTGTATGTCGGCTTGTCATCTGAGTGACTCATTAATTAACTTGGCTTATGTAACTAAGAAGCCATCCTTGTAAGTGAGGGTAAGGTGAAAATAGAAGAGATCACCTTTTCTTCTAACTGTATTCAATACAATCTTAAAAACAGGGAGAGTCTACTGAACAGATCTGTGGTATGAGACTGCCTGGTTATTCTCATGAAATATTCCTGTGTATCGGGCTGAAAAGCCGAAGAGCATGTGGTAGGGGCTGATGTCTACAACATCCACTGGGGTCTCTTCATGTTAGTGTTTTAGGTTGTGTGAATCCATGCAGTAGAGATGAAAACAGATACCCCCCTACATCCCTCTACCACTCGAAAGGAACCCTTCACCTGTGATTCTGAAAGATCAGGATGTCAGACACGTGTTTGCAAAAAGTCACTGGGAGATGTTTTTGCTACTAATACTCTTTCAGTTGTGTGGTGTCCTAAACTTATAGTAGCTTACAGAACTTCCTTTTTGACTACTTCATGTTTGGGAATAAAAAAAACTCCCATTTTGCGTAGTGGTTAAGGACACATGCATAAGGGGCTTCCCAAGCTTTTTGTGGCAGTGACACATATGAGAATGACATTCACCATTAGCTGTGCTTCCTGCTACACACAGAAGATCAGCTGCCCATTACGTGTAATTCCCTGCCGGAGCTGTAATTCCCCGCATTTTCCAGACTCCAAAGAAAGCTTGTGGTGGTGCAAGTAAATGAGATAAGAGCAAAGTTAGTTGCGTTCTTCTCTCTTTTTTTTTCACTTTTTAAAATGGTTCATCTCTACTTTTCCCAATTTTTTTTTGTGTTAAAGCTCACATAACATAAAATTTAATATCTTAACCACTTTTAAGTGTGTAATTCAGTGTTATTAAATACATTCATAATCTTGTACATCCATCACCACTATCCATCTCGGTAACTCTTTTCCTCTTGTAAAACCGAAACTGTACCCATTAAACAATAACATTCCGTTCTCGCTTCTTCTCAGCCCCTGGCAAATACCATTCAACTTTCTGCCTCTATGATCTTAATTACTCTAAGTACCTCATATAATTGGGATCATAATGCATTTGTCTTTTTGTGAGTGATTTATTGAACTTTGCAAATGTCCTCAGGGATCATCCATGTTGTAGCATATGTCAGAATTTTTTCTTTTTAAGATCTAATAATATTCCCCTGTATGTATAGAACACATTTTACTTATCCATTCATCCACTGATGGGCACTTGGATTTTTTCTGTATTGTAGTTATTGTGAATAATCAAACCAGTGTGGTACTGGCATAAAGACAGATAGACCAATGAAATAGAACATAAAGCCCAGAAATAAACCCTCACAAAAATAGTCAAATGATTTTTCACAGGTGCCAGGACCATTCAATAGGTAAGGGTCTAACTTCTTTCATTTGCATGTGGATATCCAGTTGGTTTCTTTTTAGGTTTTCTAACTCTTTATTGATAATTTCATTTGTTCACATATCATGTTCTTGACCTTCTCTGCCTTATGCAGCCCATCAAAAAAGCAACTAACAAAACTTTTTAATTTTTCCCTCCTCTGAACTTCTGTGGCCCTTAGGCACTTGTACTTTAAACACGCTTCTGTTTTATCTCCTCTACTAGATCCTAGTTTTTTTGAGCCTAAGGACTGTCATCTGTGTGTATTTCTGCTGGTTCACAACCTCCTCGGGAGTTTCCTAGTGTAATCTGAAACCAGCTCGCTTACGTGGAGGGCAAGGAGAGACCAAAGAACAAGGCAGGCCACTCCAGATTGGCAGCTGGCAGGTTTAATAAGCAAGGGAACTTACTTACAAGGCTTGTCTTGAGTGGACACATGATGATAAGTTTCTGCACCTGTCTGCTGGAATCTTAACTGGGTTCAGTCAGGTACCCAGTCCAGGCAGCCGCCATGAATTTCTGTCTCAGGCTGTATCTTTGGAGCACCTTTTGGGAGTGGGGAAGGCAACACACATTCCAAGGGCAGAGGAGGTGGTGGGGTGCTTCTGACTGTCCAGGTCCAGTTCACGGACCACATGGTCATGTCTTTTTGATGACCTCCTCCAACAATTCCCTATGGGGTAGAATGTAGGTAACCAATAAATATTTGCTTAACGAATGAATGATTCTCTTGCTGTATTTTGCCCTGGATTTACTAAGCCCACCAGATAATGTATTTTATGTAGGAGAAATCTGGCCTGGTTTCTTACTGACTGTTCCTACTATCGGAGAGGCCTCCTTATCTTTCCTGAGATAAAAATCTGCCCTTAAAAAGAAGCCATTAGTGGAGCCAGAAATGGAATTTAGGAGTTCAGGCCAACAGTTATAAACATTTAATCCCACTCTTTATGAGTGTGGATGGCTGAGGGCATTGCATAGGACACAGACAACCTCAAACTGTGGTGGTAGGGGGTGTGTGGGATCAGATCTGGAATTAGTGATGGAAAAGGTATGGAAAGTCAGCTAGCCTCTATCCCTTCCGGTTCAGCTACAGGGCCTGAGGGTAAGGGTGTTTGTTCTTTTTGTGTTTCAAAATGAGAATGGAATGAGAAAGCAGAGGACTTATAGGATGGATTTGCATGAGAATAGGGGATTGGAGAGCTGAGTAATGTCAGGGAAATTTGTATTACTCTAAAGGCCACTGAGGCGTATGAGAAGTTTTTAAAGCAGAAACAGGGAGCACAAAGAGGAGACCAAAGTAATTGTAAGCCTGCGATATTCCCTCCTCTTCCCCCTTTTTTTTTCTGATCTAGAAAATGACAGATTCTTCCTGAACAGTTGGCAGCACTGGAAACCTTTGGTTTAATCCGTCCTTTTCTTCTAGAGTTCTAGTTGGAAAGTATTTGTAAGAAATTGTAACAGGCTGCACAGTCAAGTAGCTTATTAAGGGAACGTTCTGTAGGGTAAAGGACGTTGCTTACCTGGCCCATCCTTCCAGACCAGGACCATCACTGTCACTTAAGGTTTTTCTCTGAATATGACTGTAACAATACCTGGAGGGTGCATTGGCTTGGCATCTTACAGAGCTTATAATAAAGGCCTTAATTAAGAATGCCAAATGCACACATGGAAGGAGACCTAGATGTAATTTACTGGGCCTTGAATGCAGGCCCCATTTTATATATAATAACTACAAATAACTTGCAGTGTGGTTCTGCTATTAATTTATAATCCTGACCTGCTGGGGACTTGGTGAAACCTTTAACTGAGTGTGCCTAAAGGAAGGGTCTCTGCTGTGTGCCTATTTTCCTCTTTTGTCAGCCAGCCTCTGTGTTTTGTCTGCTGACCTTTCAGAATGTCCCATGCCACTCTTATCCTGCACCTGTTTGCACCTGCATGGTTGCTTCATCCTTTCAGGGGCCTTTTCTTTTTCTGCTACTAATTGAACATCTCATACTGCAAAAATGCTCAGTTTAGAGCCCAAATAACAGAGTCCTTGTTAACGGCTGTTAGGCAGGCTCCAGTGTGCATGGCTAAGTGCCTGCTGTCTACTAACATAGGCAATGCAATTCAGGAAAAGAGCCAGGCCCTGGGTGAGTCAAGAAAAGCTTGAGGCCAGTTTGTGAGGGCAGCTGGCAGAACAGGTTAAACAAGAACAAACCAGCTAGGTTCTAGGAAAATAACTGATGGCAAAATAGACTGCGGTTTCTAATTGGTTCGCATAGCTACATAGGGATGGGGGAACAAAAATAACCCACATTACCACAAAGCTCATTATACACTCATTAACATACTAAAAATCACACCCCTTGGCTCCATGATCAGGGCAAAAAGAGAGTGTAGCCTTTCCCCTGAAACGCTCTCCCTATTTTAAGAAAACCCCACCTATTCCGATGAATATCCCACTCCCTCTTAATTCAGCTATGACTACCCAACCTGAACTTCACCTCGCTGCTCACCTCTGGAGCATGACCGCACCCCTTCCTTGAGTGTGTACTTTCACTTTATTAAACCATTCTTTGCTTGTACCTGCTCATTAATTCTTTCTTCACCAGAGTCAAGAACCCTCTCCCGGGTTGAGGTCTCACCTGGAGCACAGGGAGGTCTTCCTGGATGGGAACTGGCTGACAACAGTACTTTCTGCCAGCAAAGGCTTTTCTTTGTGTCTTTTTAATTTCGAAAATGACATGAGAGCTCTGTATTCTAGGCAGATGCAATCTCCCACCTGCTGGCACTGGTTTCTGGTTTTCCCGTGTGTAACTCTGGGGATGGGAAAATCCTGGGGCAAAATATCTTTGAAACCGAAATCAGTCAAAGGGCGAAATAAAGTTTAAGAAACCCGTTTATTGCCTACAAGCAGAAGTACCACGTCTCTCTCGACTTGGCTGCAGTAGCAGAGCCAAAAACTCTACCCAACCTCTCTGGTCCCTCACTGGCCCTTGTAATTACCTGTTGATATGGAGATGGACTAATGCCAGGTGAGAGATTCTGGAAACATTACAATTTTACCCACACCGTGCTCTTAAACTCTGACCCATCCTACAAAAATGCTCTCCTATCTCAGCCTGGCTTGTAATTAAATAATTTATCATATGGCTAGTTGTCAACTCATTGTCATTCGTGATAAAGTGCCAGGAGGGCAGGGACTCGTCTTTCCTGTTCACTCTTGAATTGCCATATCTAGACTAACATCTTGCCCCCAGAGGGCATTCGGTCAATGGTCACTGAAGGAGTGTTTCCTCCACACTTCAGCATGAGGGAGAAGACTGTTGACTTGCTTATTTTGGCAGACAGAAACTTCTAGGCTGAGTTGGACTTGAAAAGATTGCCTATTAGGTAGATTCTATGCTCTGATATGTTGATGTAGTTTTAACTGCAGTCACTTAAGAGTTTTTCTGTTTAATTGTTTCATGCTCACTATCTTCATAGTCTTTATTACAATTTTTGAAGAAGGGGCATTTAAAAAGACCAAGTAAAACAAAGAATTTGGGAAATTACTCAGCTGATGTTCTAAGACACAGAATGCTAATGTAAAGGGTCGTTGACAGTTTCTTACTTCTTAGTTTTCACTAGAAATTAAGTGTTTCTAAATATTAAAATATTTAATATATTTAATTAAAACTACTAGAAAATAAGGGAAACATCTTTATGCAAGAAAAGTAGGACGTATGTTTTCAGTAAAAGAAGGTATGAGAAATGGAGATGCGTTTTTGTTGAGGGAAGGTAATTTTGTCTTAAAGTGAGGCTGGTTATTTCAGAATGGGAAAGAGAAAATGCATAGGACAAAATCTGAATGTAAAAAAGAAGTTTGTAGAGGTCATAGAAACAATCTTTGGAATGAAATTTTGATGTGTGGTCAGCAGGCTAAGATTAGAATGGATTTAATTAAGTTAAATGTATTTTAATATCAAAAGTAAGTGAATACAAAATTAGAATTTGGTTTAGAATAGGACAAAGTTTTCTTGGGTTATTGGTCTGCTCTTTTTTTTTTTTAACTTACTTAATTTTGTGCTTTTATTTTTATTTATTTATTTTTTTAAAGGTTAATTAAAAATTTTTTTATTTTGCTATTATTAATATACAATTACATGAGCAACATTATGGTTACTAGACTCCCCCTATTATCAAGTCCCCACCACATACCCCATTGCAGTCACTGTCCATCAGCGTAGTAGGATGTTATAGAATCACTACTTGTTTTCTCTGTGTTATACTGCCTTCCCTGTATCCCCCCACCCCACCCCCACCCCCGCTACATTATGTGTGCTAATTGTAATAGCCCTTTTCCCCCCTTATCCCTCCCTTCCCACCCTTCTTCCCCAGTCCCTTTCCCTTTGGTAACTATTAGTCCGTTCTTGGGTTCTGTGAGTCTGTTGCTGTTTTGTTCCTTCAGTTTTTTCTTTGTTCTTATACTCCACATATGAGTGAAATCATTTGATACTTGTCTTTCTTCGCCTAGCTTATTTCATTGAGCATAATACCCTCTAGCTCCATCCATGTTGTTGCAAATGGTAGGATTTGTTTTCTTCTTCTGGCCGAATAATATTCCATTGTGTATATGTACCACATCTTCTTAATCCATTCTTCTACTGATGGACACTTAGGTTGCTTCCATTTCTTGGCTATTGTAAATTGTGCTGCGATAAACATAATGGTGCATATGTCTTTTTCAAACTGCAATGCTTCATTCTTAGGGTAAATTCCTAGGAGTGGCATTCCTGGGTCAAATGGTATTTCTATTTTTAGTTTTTTGAGGAACCTCCATACTGCTTTCCACAATGGTTGTACTAATTTGCATTCCCACCAGCAGTGTAGGGTTCCCCTTTCTCCACATCCCTGCCAACATTATTGGTCTGCTCTTGATAAGAGATTGTAAAGATTTTTCTTTACCTTTTGAGTAATCTTCCTAGAAAACAAAGATTTTTGTGTCCTGTCAGAATAATTTCCTGTTTCTTTATCAGGTCTTTGATTACTTTAAAAAGTCAGTCTTCTCAACTAAAAGAGCTGTTTTTTAATTTTTCAACAATGATTTAACTTCCTGTATTTGCCTTCAAAATCTTTAATTGTCACTGATTAAGTGGATAACTAAGTATTATTTCACAGTGACTTATGATCCTACTTGAACAAGTGTTTTAAAGACTTTTGATATTTTTTGACAAATTTACCCAAATCAAATTCTAAAAGAAGTGTTTTTGACCTTATACTAACTTTGGGAATAACCAGGTTGTCTCTAGAACATCTCAGAAGATTTGTTCTTTTTCCTTATAAAAGGGGAGATGTCAAACTAACTCAGCTTATTTGATATGTTAAATCACATAGGAAGCATTATAAAATAATAAGTAATACTAAGCTTTCTTTATATTGTATTTGTATAGCTATATGTTACAAGTAGTCAAACAATTGTGTGAAATTCCTGGAAATCTAATACGTCCTTATATAATGTTTTCAGTCATAATTACAGTTATTATCTTAAAATGTTGTATGCCAGAGAAATAATTACATTTCCTTATCACATGAACTCTCATCAGATTTTTAACAATGAGCATTTTTAAGTCTTTGTCATTTACAGAGTTACTGTCTTACTCAGATGTTTTGAGAAGGTATTCATATAAAAGTGTTCATCTTAAGGAAATTCATGGAAAAGACTGAGAAGTAGAGATTTCTTTTTTTAAAAAATGTTTTCCCACAAATTTTATTAACTTTGGAGCAATCTTACAGGAAGGGATACATTTTTTTAAAATTAAGATTTCACATGAAAAACAATGTGGTTATTACATTCACCCATATTATCAAGACCCCCCAATACCCCATTGCAGTCACTGTCCACCAGCGTAGTAAGATGCCACAGAGTCACTATTGTCTTCTCTGTGCTACACTGTCTTCCCCCTGACCCGTCCCACACCATGTGTACCAATCATAATATCCCTCAATCCCCTTCTCCCTTCCTCCCCACCCACCCTACCCCACCCCTTCCCTTTGGTAACTGTTAGTCCCTTCTTGGAATCTGAGTCTCCTGCTGTTTTGTTCCTTCGGTTTTGCTTTGTTGTTATACCCCCAAAATGAGGGAAATCGTTTGGTGACAAGTACAGATTTCTGATAACTTTAAGATCATAAAATTGAACTGGATAAGAATTTCTAGAACTAATGGGGGAAAAAAGCCAACAACTGTATTCAAGCAGAGCAAGAATCAACAACATGGGGCTGATTGAACTGAGAATGATTATAATTTTTATGATTTCTTATTTGAAACATTGATGATTCACTAATGATTTGTTTTCCCAGATTTAAGAAAATATTTCCTCTTATCTATAATTTGCAGCAATTTGGTAAACTATACCTTTGTAAACAAAGATGAAATAGTTATTTCTCCTTATCTGATCTCTCCAGAATTCAGAAACTCTTAACTATTCCTTTTATGCAATATAGTTAGTGAAAGGACCAAACTAATGCCATGACAGGCTTCAGGAAGCCTCAGAAACTAGAAGGCCTAAGTTACAGTTTCCCTGAAACTATCAAGTAGTTACATATTACCGTAGGCATGCAACCACCCCCCTTGCCATCCAATCAGGAAAGGCCAAAAGCCCTCTCCCCACATTCCTAAGGATGAGGTCTGCGGGCAAGAGATAGATAAGACCCCATCACAGAGAGTAAAGATTAACCTGCTGGTCACCAAGCAAGACCCTAGGCTCGCTCTGTAATTGGTTAATTTCAAAGATACCCCAAATATTGTGATTTGATCCCGCCAAAAGTAACGGATACTCTAGGTAACCTGTATGGCTAGAACTGTTGTCAATAATGTTGTGTGATTATGATTGGATTACTGCATCTTTGTCCCAGTTTCCTGAACCCCCCCTTCCCAAAGCCCATAAAAATCCTGCCTGCCTTTGTCCGGGGCTCTCAGCTCACCTCCACCACCTAGGTGAAAATGCTGAGAGTCCGAGCTTAAGCCCGTAATAAACGCCCTTTGCTCTTGCATGCGTGACTCGGTCTCCCTGGTGGTCTCTGGTCTCCGAGGATACTGCGATCCGGACATAACATTAGTTATTTGCATAAGTTCAATGAGAATCTGTTCTCCCTGTAACTCGACACAATTAGAAATACTGGCTATATTATCAAGGCTTTGACTGGATCATCATATTTGAGACATGTGCATAGACTCTGATATAACCAGACAGTGTAAGGAACTAAGGTTGACTTTATGGAGCAGATAAAGTTCCCTTTGGAAAAGTTACCCTGATACCTTGTGTAAGTTTGGGGAGAGGAAATCCCGGAGCAAAATACCTCTAAGAACCAAAATCAGTCAAAGGGAGAAATAAAGTTTAAAACCTGTTTATTGCTTACAAGCTGCAGTCCAGGGCCATCTTTCTCCTCTGCTCTGGAGGAAGCCAGACAGCAAGCCAGCCCCCTCCCCTTAACCTCTCAGGTTCAGACAGGCCCTTGGTTGCCCAGGTAATTGCCCATTGATATGGAGATGAACTTCTCTCCACCCCTGAGGAATGATGCAAATGCACTAAAACCAGGCGAGATAGTCTGGAAATGTTACAGTTTTACCCACAGCTTGTTTACAAGGTTCCAGCAAAGCAGTCTTTGAAAGAAGTTATATGGTTGATCACTATTCTGTGTTTCTGTCTAAATTGAGATATATCACTTTTCGAAGCCATGAATGTTGGGGGTAACTGGAAACTCTTAAGTCACTAGGAGCCACTGGTGTCATGTTATAGCCAATGCTTTTTAAATTCTGTTGGCTTCCTGACTCATCTATGTTGGCCACAGCCTAACTGCTTTCTATACTGATTTAGGTGCTTTTTGAAAGGCTTGATTACTATGACATGTAATACTTATAATTTTTGGTACCTCTGAGCATAATTAATGTATAAAAATATTCCCTCTAAAAAGTCAATTTCATCAGGTTATATCTATATGCATCCAAGCTGGTATTAATTAGAGTTAGGCTGTTATGTCTTCCTCAAATGATACTTTGTAGTTTAAAATGAAATTATTCATAATACAAAAGACTTCATAAAGATTCAAATATAACATTTGAAAATCTTTTCTGAGAGTTCGTTTTGGAAACACCTAGGCTTGTATTTGACTATGTGAAGTATCTCCTGCTGGGCATTTTGGGGCACTACTTGTGATGTAGATTTGTGTCTCCAGTGATTCTTTTTTTGGCTCTGTCGGCTCTCAACCTCACCTTCGACTGACCAGCAAATATTTAGTGTGTAATATTTAGTGAGTGATTAAAAAAAAAATTTGTAACCTGACATGCTAAAGATGAATCTGAAACAAGAAAGTGTTTGCATTTTCTAATAGTTGTCTCCCTGACCCTTCCTCCTTGTCTTCCCTTGCCCCTCCTAACATGGATTTACAAAGGATTCAGTCAATGAAATATGAGACTTAGCCCCTGAACTTTGCATCTGGGCCAAGTCTCATATTTCATTGATCTTGACGCTTACTAAATGCCCCCTCCAATTTTAACATTGCGACTTACAATCACTGACATCTTACAATTATTGCTGTCCAAGTCTCTGTTGTGATGCGGTTGTAAGAATCTGGTTATAACTCTTCATATTGTCACTTTAATTGAGGTATCTGCATTTAATTGCCATATATAATGTCTTCAAATTAATCTCAGCGTGAATTGGCATTGGAACAAAAAGTCATTTTATGTGCATGGAAAAAGAACAGTGTGATATATAATGTGACTAAATATATATAAATTATATATATTATATACTATATATAGCATAAATATAAAATAGTCATATAATATGACTAAATAAGCCTAAATAAGTCTTGCCATGCATAAAATATTAACTCTAAGTGATCAGAAAACATTGTTTCCAAATTTAAGTTGTACTGATTTCTCTTTTTTAGTGGCATATAATGGGAAATCTAAAGATCAATGGTATCTTAGATTTAATGAAATGTGGCAGTATTTGCTTTGGATTGAAAATTTGAATCTCATGTCCCTATCTTGGTAAATTTCTTATTTCGATATGCTTAATGTATTACTAGCTTCTAAGATCAAATTGAAAGGAAATTATCTGCAATCTTTTTTCTACGATCTTTGTTCAGGTTCAAACTGCAGTTTTTCAGTCAGACTCCACTTCAAAGCATTGCAAAAGGTGACTGAGAAATCTGGTGAGCATGTTGCAATGACAGGAAGTACTAAAACCCACAAAGGTACAAGATAATTTTAGATTATAGGAGCATCATAGCTAAATAAAGCACACATTGCAGTGTTTTCTTTTAAAAAAATTTCTATGTCTTCATAAGGAATTGTTCAAAGCCTTATAATAAGATTGGGGCTATTCGTTAGTCACCAGACATGCATTTGTTGTGAAACCACTATGTGTAGAACTCAGTGTTCATTCATACCTAATATTTATGGAGTCTACTATGTGCTGGGCATTGTGCTGGACTCTAAGAATAGATAGAAAAAGAGAAGGTCAAAGTTCCTTTGGTGTTTATTTTCTATTGGGGAGGACAGGTCAATATCAGCAGGAGACATTTCTCCGTTTTGTAGGTATTTCTTGCCGATGAACCTGAAAGCCTTCTCTGATAGCTGCTCTGCAAGGTGGAGTGTCAACCAGGAGAGTCAGTCAAGGTCCTGCCTGGACACAGATGCTAACTCAAAACAGGGGTTTTGCAGAGAGTTTATTGAGGGGACTATTTGTAGTGATCAGGTGTATCGGGGTATAGGAAAACCACAGGGTAACTCTGTACTTCAGTTGGTAGAAACAGTCACGGGGGTGAGGAGAGGGTGGCTGGAGTGGAGAGTGAGGTAGTGGGATTCCTACCCTCAGGCCTCAGAGGAAAATCCCAGACACAGGCACAGAAAGTTCTTCAAGTGTTTATAGAGAGGTCCTTTGATATGATTATGAAAGAGAGTTCTGGATCCAGACAGCCCAGGTTTCAGTCAGTTCTTTGCGTTAGTCTTCTGAGACTTAACTCACTCTCAAATCCATTTTCTCTTCTTGCTTTCAGTGGTAAAAGCATGTTCTGGAGTTTTTTTCTGGGCCACACGGTCTCTCAGCTTCAGGCTATCTTGTCCAGCTAACTCTGGACTCTGCACCAGCAGGCTGTGGCAGAGGTGATGTGTGCAACTTGAGGATCACCTTAGCGACGCTTGATTCTGACTCTGCCTTTTTGCTGGCTGGCCTAGGGCAGTAATCAGAGCATATCTGCAAGCTACAAGTGGAGGAAAGCAGATCCATTTCTCACCTCTGCATCATCCTGTGGGAGAGAAATAAATTTCTGTCTTATTTACCGCTGAATATTTGGATCTTTTCGTTAATAGCAATTTAATCCCTTAACAAATAGATTATGTGACCTTGGATAAATTACAAAATTTTGCTAAGCCTTAGTTTGTGCAGAGTAAAAATAACTTCCTCTTATTAGAGTTTCTGTGAGGACAAACTGAGATAATGTATGTAAAGATAACTGTGACAGAAACCTGTATTATTGAAAACCTGGAAGGAAAAAACCCATGATCTCCTTGTCTAGAGAAATGATCATAATCTTCTGCTGTGTTTTCTCCTCTTTTGAAAATGTAGGAGAGATGATCTCTTTCTACAATCTTGCATCCTGTATTTTTCATTTAACACAGTGGTAAAGGTCAGGCTCAAGGTGCCGGCTTCCTCCTTGTATCTGTGTGACTTTGGACCAGTTAGTAACCTTTCTACACCCTACTTTCTCATTTCTGAAAGGGGGACAATGAAAGAACTTCCCTAGTGAAAGTCTTAAGAAGATGGAACAAGGTAATGCGTGTGAAGCTCTTAACACCAGTCCTGGATTTCAGAAGGTGCTCAGTAAATGTTAGCAGTGATTATTTTCCCCATATTACTGCATCTTTCTACGTATCATTTATGCCTATGTAATAGTCTGTCCTGTGGTTGAACTCTGGTTTACTTTTGTTGGACATCTAGGCAGAATCCATTTTTTATTGTTATAAAGAATGTTATAATGAACATTTTTGTGCATAAACAATTTATGAACTTTATATTCCTTTAGGCTAAAGTCCCAGGAATAGAATTATTAGGTCAAAGGGTAGGCTCTTGATTCTGTATATATGTGTTTTACCGAAAATCCATTTTCTGTATTTAAAGTTTTATTTAATCATGGTAAAGCTTATGACATTAATTTATTACATATGTTTTTTTAAACATTTAATAAATATATAACTTAATATTTTAAGAAAGAGTTTAAGGAGCTCTCCAATTATGAATCTACTTTGTTCTACAAATTTATTTCCCTTTTTATGCAGAGTCACAACTGAAAACAGGATCCAGGCTGTTGCTTAGGTCGTGATTTAGCTGATACCACCAGTTTTCTTCTGGGCACGCTACTGAAGAAGGGTCTAGAATCTCTGGAATTTGATCCTTAAACTCAAATTTTAAAGAAGTTTCCCTACATTTTGCATGGACTCTCTCAAAACTGATTTCTACATATTCATCTGTTTATTCACTTGTATCTTAGTTAAATCTATAGCGATGCTCGGGTGAAATATCTGGGATAGGAAATGTTTGCATAATTGATTGGCTTGCACTTCGGAGTAGAGTTTCCAGATGTTAATGCTGGAATTCTGCTACTATTATTCGTGCAGGTAGCTTTCGAACCCTTCAAACTCAGTTTACTCAAAATGAAAGGAACACTGACCTGAGGAAATCAGATTTTTACAGATTCTTCACAACTTCTACGTTCGTGATTACTTCATCTGTGTACAAAGATGGTTTTAATTTTCCCTTTTTAATCTCTGTCTCTTACTTATTCTTGTTGTCTTATTTCAATGACTAAGAACTTAAAGTGTTGAATGGAGAGATAAGCCTTTCACCATTAAATATGATGTTCACTGCAGGCTTTTTGTGGATGTTCTTTGTCCTATTTTCCTTCGCATTTATTGTTGTCATATGTGGTTATTGAATTTTGTTAAATTCTTTTGTTGCATCTATTGAAAAACCATGTGCTTTTTCTCATTTATCCTATTATTTTGGTGGATTATAGTGATTTAATTTTAATTGTTAAAGTAATCTTGTATTGCTGGGATCAACCTCATTTTGTTATGATGTATCCTCCCTTTAACATAGCCCTTAATATCTAATATTCAATATACTAATCTTTGAGGGTTTGTATATTTATGACCATGTGGGATATTAATCTGTAGTTTCTATTTCTTGCAATGTATTTGCCTGGTTTTGGTATTAATGTAATGATGGCCTCATAAAATGAGCTGGGGAATGTGCCCTCCCTCTCTATTTTCCGAAGGAGTTTGTATAAAAGTGATGGTATTTCTTCTTTAAATATTTGATAGAATTCACCAGCAAAGAATTTTTTGAAAATTTCTTATGAGAAAATTTTTAATTACAAATTCAGCTTCTTTAAAAGATGCAAAATTATTGGATTCTCCATTGATTTTGTATTAGTTTTGGTAATTTATATCTTTTAAGAAAATTTTCCATGTATGTAAGTTGTCATGTTCATTGGCATGAAATAATATTACCTTATTTTGCTTTTGATATCTGTAGAATCCATGATGTTGTCTTATCTTTCATTCCTAATATTGATATTTCTGTTTACCTTCTGTTGTCTGTGATCAGTCTAGTAGAGGTTTATCAATTTTATTTATCTTGTCCAAAAGCCAGGTTTTGATTTTACACCATTCTTTGCCTATTTCTAGTACACTGATTTCTGTTCATATTTTTCCCTATCTCTTCTCTTTACTTTTATATGCTCTTCTTTTCCTACTTATTTATTTATTAAAGTATCATTGATATACAGTCTTATGCTCAGATTTCACATGAGCATCAGTATGGTTACTACATTCCCCCTATTATCAAGTCCCCATCATACACTCCTTTACAGTCACTGTACATAAGCATAGTAAGATGCTATAAAGTCACTACTTGTCTTCTCTGTGCTACACTGCCTTCCCTGTGTCCCCACCATATTATGTGTGCTAATCATAATGCACCTAATCCTTTTATCCCTCCCTTCCCATCCACCCTACCCAGTCCCATTCCCTTTGGTAACTGATAGCCCATTCCTGTAAGTCTGCTGCTGTTGTGTTCTTTCAGTTTTTGCTTTGTTGTTATTCTCCACAGATGAGTGAAATCATTTGCTACTTCTCTTTCCCTGCCTGGCTTATTTCACTGAGCATAATACCCTCTAGCTCCATCCATGTTGTTGCAAATGGTAGGATTTGTTTTCTTATGGCTGGATAATTTCCCATTGTGTATATGTACCACATCTTCTTAATCCATTCTTCTACTGATGGGCACTTAGGTTGCTTCCATTTCTTCATTATTGTAAATAGTCCTGCAATAAACATATGGGTGCATATGTCTTTTTGAATCTGGGATCCTGTATTCTTAGGGTAAATTCCTAGGAGTGGAATTTCTACATCAAATGGTATTTCTGTTTTTAGATTTTTGTGGAACCTCCATACTGCTTTCCACAATGGTTGAACTAGTTTACATTCCCACCAGCAGTGTAGGAGGGTTCCCCTTTCTCCACGTCCTCGCCAACATTTGTTGTTGTTTGTCCTTTGGATGTTGGCCATCCTAACTGGTGTGAGGTGATATCTCATTGTGGTTTTAATTTGCATTTCTCTGATGATTAGCGATGTGGAGCATTTTTTCATGTGCCTGTTGGCCATCTGAATTTCTTCTTTGGAAAAGTGTCTGTTTAGATCCTTTGCCCATTTTTTAATTGAGTTATTTGTTTTTTGGTTGTTGAGGCATGTGAGCTCTTTATATATGGATGTCAACCCCTTATTGTATATGTCATTTATGAACATATTCTCCCTTACTGTAGGGTGTCTTTTTGTTTTACTGATGGTGTCCTTTGCTGTACAGAAGCTTTTTAGTTTAATATAGTTCCACATGTTCATTTTTGCCTTTGTTTTCCTTGCCTGAGGAGATATGTTCATGAAAAAGTTGCTCATGTTCATATTGAAGAGGTTGTTGCCTATGTTTTCTTCTAAGAGTTTTATGGTTTCATGACTTACAGTCATGTATTTGATCCAATTGGTGTTTACTTTTATGCATGGAGTTAGACAGTAATCCACTTTCATTCTCTTACATGTAGCTGTCCAGTTTTGCCAACATGAGCTGTTGAAGAGGCTGTCATTTCCCCATTGTACATCTATGGCTCCTTTATCATATATTAACTTGGCTATATATGTATGGGTTTATATCTGGGCTCTCTATTTTGTTCGATTGATGTATGGGTCTGTTCTTGTGCCAATACCAAATTGTCTTGATTATTGTGGCTTTGTAGTAGAGCTCAAACTCCGGGAGCATAATCACCCCTGCTTTACTCTTCCTTCTCAAAATTGCTTTGGCTATTCGGGGTCTTTTGCGTTCCATATGAATTTTAGAACTATTTGTTCCAGTTTGTTGAACAATGTTGTTGGTATTTTGACAGGGATTGCATTGAATCTATAGATTGCTTTAGGCAGGATGGCCATTTTGACAATATTAATTCTTCCTACCCAAGAACAAAGGATGAATTTCCATTTATTAGTGTCCTCTTTAAATTCTCTCAAGAGTGTCTTGTAGTTTTCAAGTATAGGTATTTCACATTCTTGGTTAGGTTTATTCCTAGGTATTTTATTCTTTTTCATGCAGTTGTGAATGGAATTGTTTTCCTGATTTCTCTTTCTGCTAGTTCATCATTAGTGTACAGGAATGCAATAGATTTCTGTGCATTAATTTTATATCCTGCAACTTTGCTGAATTCAGATATTAGTTCTATTAGTTTTGGAGTGGAATCTTTAGGGTTTTTTGTAATATACAATATCATGTCATCTGCAAACAGGGACAGTTTGATTTCTTCCTTACCAATCTGGGTGCCTTTTATTTCTTTGTGTTGTCTGATTGCCGTGGCTAGGACCTGCAGTACTATGTTGAATAAGAGTGGGGAGAGTGGGCATCCTTGTCTTTTTCCGATTCAGAGGAAAAATTTTCAGCTTTTCACTGTTAAGTATGATGTTGGCTGTGGGTTTGTCATATATGGCCTTTATTATGTTGAGGTACTTGCTCTCTATACCCATTTTGTTGAGAGTTTTTATCATGAATGGATGTTGAATTTTTTCAACTGCTTTTTCAGCATCTATGGAGATGTCATTTGGTTTTCGTCCTTCTTTTTATTGATGTGGTGGATGATGTTGATGGATTTTCAAATGTTGTACCATCCTTGGATCCCTGAGATAAATCCCATTTGATCATGGTGTATGATCCTCTTGATGTATTTTTGAATTTGGTTTGCTAATATTTTGTTGAGTATTTTTGCATCTATGTTCATCAGGGATATTGGTCTGTAGTTTTCTTTTTTGTGGTGTCTTTGCCTGGTTTTGGTATTAGAGTGATACTGGCTTCATAGAATGAGTTTCAAAGTATTCCCTCCTCTTCTATTTTTTGGAAAACTTTAAGGAGAATGGGTATTATGTCTTCTCTAAATGTCTGAAAAAATTCACTAGTGAAGCCATCTGATCCGGTGGTTTTGTTCTTGGGTAGTTTTTAAATTACTGATTCAATTTTATTGGTGGTAATTGGTCTGTTCAGATTTTGTGTTTCTTCCTTGGTCAATCTCGGAAGGTTGTATTTTTCTAGAAAGTTGTCCATTTCTTCTAGGTTATCCAGTTTGCTAATATATAGTTTTTCATAGTATTCTCTCATAATTATTTGTATTTCTGTGGTTTCCATAGTGATTTTTCCTTTCTCATTTCTGATTCTGTTTATGTGTGTAGATTCTCTTTTTTTTCTTGATAAGTCTGGCTAGGGTTTATCTGTTTTGTTTATTTTCTCAAAGAACCAGCTCTTGGTTTCTTTGATTCTTTCTATTGTTTTATTTTTCTCAATTTTATTCTCTCATCTTTATTATGTTCCTCCTTCTACTGACATTCGGCCTCATTTGTTCTTCTTTTTCCAGTTTCAATAATTGTGAACTTAGGCTGTTCATTTTGAATTGTTCTTCTTTCTTTAAATAGGTGTGGATTGCTATATACTTTCCTCTTAGAACTGCCTTTGTTGAGTCCCACGGAAGTTAGGGCATTGAGGCATTGTTTTCATTTGTCTCCATACATTGCTTCATCTCTGTTTTAATTTGGTCATTGATCCACTGATTATTTAGGAGCATGTCGTAAGCCTCTATGTGTTTGTGAGCCTTTTTGTTTTCTTTGTATAATTAATTTCTCGTTCCATACCTTTGTGATCTGAGAAGTTGGGTGGTACAATTTCAATATTTTTGAATTTTCTGAGGCTCTTTTTGTGGCCTAGTATACAATCTGTTCTGGAAAATGTTCCATGTGCAATTGAGGAGAATGTGTATTCTGCTGCTTTTGGGTGTAGAGTTCTGTAGATGTCTATTAGGTCCATCTGTTCTAGTGTGTTGTTCAGTGCCTCTGTCTCCTTACTTATTTTCTTCCTGTTGATCTGTCCTTTGGAGTGAGTGGTGTGTTGAAGTCTCTTAAAATGAATGTATTGCCTTCTATTTTCCCCTTTAATTGTGTTAGTATTTGTTGTACATATTTGGGTGCTCCGAAGTTTGGTGCATAGAGATTTATAATGGTTACATCTTCTTGTTGAACTGACCCCTTTATCATTATATAACGTTCTTCTTTGTCTCTTGTTACTTTCTTTTTTGAAGTCTATTTTATGTGATACAACTATTGCAACTCCTTCTTTTTTCTCTCTATTGTTTGTATGAAATGTCTTTTTCCATCCTTTCACTTTTAGTCTGTGTATCTCTTTGGGTTTGAAGTGAGTCTCTTGTAGGCAGCATATAGATGGGTCTTGTTTTTTTTATCCATTCAGTGACTCTATGTCTTTGGATTGGTGCATTCAGTCCATTTACATTTAGAGTGATTATCAATAGATATGTACTTATTGCCATTGCAGGCTTTGGATTCATGGTTACCAAAGGTTCAAGGGCAGCTTCTCTAGTATCTAGCAGTCTCCCTTAACTCACTTATTTAGCTATTGTAAACACAATCTGAAGATTCTTTTTTCCCCCCTTCTTTTTCTTCCTCCTCCTCTTTTTGTATGTTAGGTGTCATATTCTGTACTCTTTGTGTGTCCCTTGACTGACTTTGTGGGTAGCTGATTTAATTTAGCATTTGTTTAGTATTTAATTGGTTTACTTCCTTTGCTGTGGTTTTATTTTCTCTGGTGACAGCTACTTAGCCTTAGAAGCACTTCCATCTAGAGCAGTCCCTTTAAAATACCCTGTAGAGAAGGTTTGTGGGAGGTTAATTCCCTCAGATTTTGCTTATCTGGGAATTGTTTAATCCTTCCTTAAAATTTAAATGCTAATCTTGCTGTGTAGAGTATTTTTGGTGTAGGCCCTTCTGTTTCATTGCATTGAAAATATCATGCCACTCCCTTCTGGCCTGTAAGATTTCTGCTGAGAAGTCTGATGATAACCTGATGGGTTTCCTTTGTAGGTGATATCTTTCCTCTCTCTGGCTGCTTTTAATACTCTGTCCTTATCCTTGATCTTTGCCCTTTTAATTATTATATGTCTTGGTGTTGTCCTCCTTGGGTACCTTTTGTGGGGACATCTGTGGACTTCCATTGTCTGAGAGACTATTTCCTTCTCAAGATTGGGTAAGTTTTCAGCAGTGTTATCTTTTCAAAGACACTTTCTATCCCTTTTTCTCTCTCTTCTTCTTCTGGTACATCTATAATATGAATATTGTTCCGTTTGGATTGGTCATACAGTTCTCTTAATATTATTTCATTCCTAGAGATCTTTTTTTCTCTCTGTACCTCAGCTTCTCTGCACTCGTATTTTCTAATTTCTGTTCTATTTATTGTCTCCTCTATGTCATCTAATATGCTTTTACATCCCTCCATTGTTTGTTCCATTTCAGTTATCTCCCTCCTGAATTCATTCCTTAGGTCTTGAATATACTTCTGTAGCTCCATTAGCATGATTATGACTTTTATTTTGAATTCTTTTTCAGGAAGATTGGTAATTTCAGTTTCACCGAGCCTTTTTTCTGGTGTTTGAGGGATTTGGGATTGAACAAGGTTCTTCTGCCTTTTCACAGTCCTGGAGCAATGGTTGTCATTGCAAGAGAGCAGTACAGTTGTTATCCACTGGGAGGACAAAGTCCCTTCCTGCTTCCCATCGCACTGCCTGTCTCTGCTGTCTGTGCCAGTTAACCATGCATAGGGAGCAGCCTCTGGGTTGATCTCCTATGCTGCCATGGGTGGGACAGCCCTTGGGACGGCCTAGTGCAACGGCGGCGATCACTGGCAAGTGGCATGGTTGTTTGCAGGGAGGGCAAGGCCCTTTCGTTCGTACTGGTCGCCTTGCCTGTCTCTGCTGTGTGGGCGGGTTAACTGTGCAGAGAGAGAAGCCTCTGTGTTAAGCTGTGTAGTTGCTGTAGGTGGGGCTTCCTTGCAGCTGGTCTGAAGCAATTCCGTGGATAGCGGGTTTGTGCTCAGGTACCAGTGGGGAGGTAGGAGCAGCAGGCTGCTTATCATGGTGGAGGAACCTCAGGGCTGCATTGCCAACCTGGGGGATGGAGCGCCTGAAGCTCCTGAAAGTTGCCAGCCTACTGGACTGAGTGTGCTGGGCCAATTTTGTCCACCTGTTTCTTCTCTTAAACCCTTGCCCCTTTAGCAGCCTTCTGACTGTTGAGAAGTCTTTCAAAGCACCTGCTTTTCTTTTGTCCCAGGGCCGCACGTTGTGGGAATCTGTTCACAGTCTTAGTCTCAGACTTTGGTTTTCAGCCCCTCTAATATCCAGAGCGCCATGCAGTTTGGATCTATGCTCTCAGGGTAGATTTCTAGGGCTGGGATTTAGCAGTCCTGTGCTTCCACCCCCTCTCTGCTCTGATTCTCTTCCTCCCGCCAGTGAGTTGGGGTGGGGAGAGTGCTTGCTACCCACCAGGTTGTGCCTTTTTTACACTACCCTTTTCTGTTAGATGTTCACTTCTCCCAGATGTAGACTGCCTGGTGCACTCTTACTTCTGGTCACTCTTTTGGGAATTGTCGTATTTTCTGTATTTTCAAAATATATGCAGCTTTGTGAGGAGATTTCCACCACACTTCTCACACCACCATCTTTTTACCCCTCTTTATCCTTTTCCTACTTCTTAAGGTGGAAACATAGAGCACTGATTTAAAAATTTTCTTCTTTTCTAATAACATTTAAACCTACCAGTCTCCAAAGTGTTGCTTTAGTTGGTATCCCACAACTTTTGATATGTTTTCACTATCACCCAGTTCGAAATGTTTTTGAATTTCTCTTTTAGCTTGTTTTTGAGCCATACATGATTTTAGAGTATGTTTCTTATAGTTAAAGTAACTGGATATTTCACATATTTCTTTTTGTTACCAATTTCTAATTCTGTTACAGGTAGAAAATATACTCTGCATGATGTTATCCTTTTAAACTTACTGAGTCTGGGAGGAATGAATAAGTCTCAAAAACTTTGACATACTTCTTTTCCATTCATGTTTAAAACATCGCTGTAAGGTTGAGAGCTCTCAGGAGCCCCATATAGAGAGCAGATGAAGTACAAAAATACAGCTGTGGTAAAGAACATAGGTAGCCTCGAACAGGTTGTTATGGACTGAATGTGTTCCCTTCAAATTCATGTTTTGAAACCCTCCCCCCTCCCCAATCTGAATGTGATGTTATTAGGAGGTGGGGCCTTTGGGAAGTGACGAGGATTGGATGAGGCCATGAGGGTGGAGCCTTCATGAGTCATGAGAGAGCTTCCCTGCTTCTCCCTTTGTGCCATGTGCAGATATGAGAAGTCACCAGTCTGAAACCCAGAAGAGAGCTCTCATCAGAGTTTGCTGAGGGTGCTGAGCGAGACTGCTGCCACCCTGAGCTTAGACTTCCAGTTTCCAGAACTGTGAGTAATAAATTTCTATCATTTGAAGCCACCCAGTCTATGGTACTTTGTTACAGCAGCCGAAACTAAGACACAGGTCCGTTGGACTGGTTAAGTCTCAGTTTTTTCATCTGTAAAATGGGCCTAATAACATTTACCTTATTAGATTGTTCAGAGAGCTAAAGAAAATGTATATAATATTATATTACTTTACACATGTAATGGTAATTACTTTGCAAAGTACTGGTACATTATCTGATACACAGTAACAGTGCAATAACGTGTGACAATTATTATGTTAGTAAATAGCTGGCTCAGGACCATTTTTCAGGGCAGCTGTAGAACTGCCTGGTGGAGATCTTTTTTGGGGTGTGGAATGGATGGGTTCTTCCCAGCATTCCTTTCCTCATTCCTTTGGTAGCTACACTGCCCCTCCCCTTGGCGAGCGGTCACTGCCCTCCCTCCATGCAGGTCTCACGGGAGCAACATCAGGCCAATCGTAGTGCCATTCTCCTAGCCACAGGGATTGGCTGAGGAGTCACACTGAATTGCACGTGGATCAATCAGAATCTTTCATTGAGGTTTGTATATACACATGCTGGGAGAAAAAAATGATCTTTTCTTTCAGTGTTTTTAAGGTAAGCTGATAGGAGCTCTTCTGTCACAACTAGCAAAGCTTAAAGATGGAGAAAAGGCGAGGAGGAGAAGGAACTGAAAAGAACATTAGGTCTCTAAATCTGCCCTTCAACTTTCCAGTTCTCTGTTGCTTGTAACCCTGACTAATGCAAGGACTAACTCAGCCTTCCAGACTCTCCTCTCGCTGTGTTATTCTTAAGTCAGGGCTTTTCAAGAGATATCTCCATGATTTGCTAACTAGTCAAGATTGTTTTGGACAGATTCTGGGGTGATGTTGTTTAGCTAAGAGAATAACAAACAAACGTGGGTCCTGCCCTGTGTGAGTCTCAAACTAATCAGATGTAAAGCACTAAAAAGTTAATCAAGAAAACAGAGAAAACTGTGACAAATACCAACTGACTTGAAGTGCTATGAGAGTCCAGAGAAGGGAGAGGAGGCCCAGGACGTGTGGGGACACTCAGGGAAGCCTTTGAGGAGGGCGTGGGGGTTTGAGCTGGGTACTGAAGGACAGGTCAGGAAAGTGCTTTCAGAGAGAATTTCAAGAGAGTTGCAGTGGGTGCACAGCTGTGTCTGTACAGTCATCTAGGCAAGGATAGCTAGGGTGGAGAATTTCTTCGCAGGTTAGTGGGAGGTATGAGTGGAAAGCTAAACTGGTGCTCTATATGTATTTCTGGAAAATTCTGTTATGGAGAGTAAACATGTTCAAACATGAAATAGTATCATGAATCACCTGTAGACATTCGCCAGCTGCAGCAATAATTAATATCCATCATTCTTGTTTTATCTACCCACCTTACTCTTCATACCTCACCCCCCCTGACACCCCTCCCCACAACCTGAAATATTTGAAAGCAAACCCCAGACATCGTTTCAGCTTACCTTTAAGTATTTCATTATTATATTTAAAAAGTAAGGGCTTCTTTCCCCAATATTAGCACCATAACCCCATATCTTAAAAGGAAAGAATAATTTCTTAATATTTTGTCTAATTCTCAGTTATGTTCAGTTTTTCCAATTGTCTCCTTTGTACAGATGATTTGTTTGAATCAGGATCTAAAGAAGGTCCACACATGAATTTGGTTGTGTCTAAGTCTCATTACCTATGGTAATTCCCACAACTCCCTTTAAAAAGTATGTATTAAAGGAAATCGGTCATTTGTCCCATGGAATTGTCCAGATTCTGGATTTGACTGATTATGTCATGTGACGTAGCTCAAAATGCAAGGCTGTTCCCTGTGATTACTGGAAATTGGTAATAACGAGGTCTGGAGGCTTGATTAGATTCTGCTTCAGTCATTATTTTTATGGTTGCGGGGGGCAGGAGTACTTTATAGGTGGTGCAGAGTACTTTCTAACACATCTCATTAAGAAATACCTAATGTCTGGCTGTCCCTGTTTAGTGATCAGCAAATTTTAGTAAAAAATGCTGTTGTAATTTGTTATGTCTCTCTCTAAGAGTCTGACCTGAGTTCATGGGGGATGGGCTGGTGGACAAATAAATTCACCAGGCTGCAGGCAGTCACCCTTCCTCTGGGACCAAGGAGGACCATTGTTCCTGGGCCAAGCTTATGCCTGACCTTTCAGAGCTTCCCTTGGGTGGTAGAATTTCCCAGGAAGCTATTCAGGCAAATAAGGTTCCTGCTGGCCTGCCCACCAATCTGTCAGACACTTCTGAATCTTTGAATGAAGTGAGGAAAGTCCAAAGAGATTTGTCAGGATGTGTGATATTAGATTTCTTTAGCAAGAATGCTTGTCACTTTGCCACTTCCCAATGAAAAAATTCCCACTGATTGTGTCTAAAAATGCAAACTGAAATGAGAAGCAAGGCGATTTTACATGGAAATAGTAAGCCACAGAAACTTACTGAGCAATACAGGAGGGCTTTTCTTTTCCTTTATGGTCTTGAATTATACAACTTGCCCTTCGAACTGGATAATTTGATTATGTAGTTAGCACCCGTGGGCAATTCAGGTTTGCCCCCCAGATCACTGTGACCCCCGCCCCCGACCTCTCTACATGAAGATAATTGTGTCAGCTTCAGAATTTTTAAACCTATAGTAGAATTTAGAGTATGGTAGACTTTAAATAGAGCAAAATTGTTTCTGCAGATTGATGAACGT
Organism: Phataginus tricuspis; assembly: GCA_029783875.1. Lineage (NCBI taxonomy): Eukaryota > Metazoa > Chordata > Mammalia > Pholidota > Manidae > Phataginus > Phataginus tricuspis. Next base: position 13,658,871 of record JAQQAC010009376.1, on the reverse strand, counting down.
GGTAATTTAGTCTATAATTCATTTGCATTGGCCACTAAGGAGGGAGTTCATCTTTAGAAATTAAGAAACTCTGTACATATTTTTGTCTTTTACATGATTTGAGGTCCTTTGCAAAACAGGAGGTAATAGAAAGCAAATGCCCTTGCTCTGCCTCTATTTTCCGTCGTAAGATCTTGTGTTGGGGATGTTTCCCTTCTGTGTCTGCCCTGGGGCTTGTTTTTGTTGGGTGATACGCCTGCTGACCTTCCCCAGGCCTAATTTCCATGCTCAAGAACCTTCCTTTTCTCATAAAATGTTTGCTCTGTTCATGGGCAGAATTAAAATGTTTGTGAGAGGTGTTATGAAGCATTTTTTATAAAGCAGGCTTCTCAAATTTATTTATTCCATCTGAGGCGTCCTTCTGTTTCTCTTTTTCACTGAAAGCTGACAACAAAGTCCCTTGGGGAACTTTATCTTCTACATCATTGTTTCTCCAATTCCGAGCACAGTGCCTGGCCCATGGCAGGTGTCCAGTGACTATTTATTGAATGAGTTAATGAGTGAAAATGAACTTTAGGAATTTTCTTCCCTCTTTCCAACCCAAAATTCCTCAAATTGGGCACCTTGTTTAGATGGGTTTTCATGAACCTCTGCATATCGATTACATCCCACTCCATTTGCCTAGAGAGATTTAGGGGTTTATTTTTCTTAGGTAAATGCTCAGCTAAATTCAAATCGCGAACTCCAGTTTACAAGGACAGTTAATTGTAGCATCAGAACATTTTGGCCAAGGGCTGTAGGCCGTGCAAAAAGCTTCCAAGACTGAGGTCAGAGACAGTGGCCTTGTATTCATTTCCTGTGGCTGCTGGAAAAATGACCACAACAGGATGCCTTAAAACAACAGAGATTTGTTCCCTCACCGTTCTGGAGACCAGGAGCCTGAAATCCGTAGCCTTGCGAGGAACCCAAGGTGTTGGCAGGGTTCTGCTCCCTCCCGAGGCTTTGGGGAGAATCCATTCCTCGCCTCTTCTTGCTTCCGGAGGCTGCCGGCACTGCTTGGCTGCACCTCCTAAAATATTTATCAATCACACTGAAGGTGGGTGGACAGAGAGAATGCGACATTTCAAGATAGAAATATGCCGTTAAAAATTGCTCTTTGTAGCATCAACTGTAACCAATTTCTAGTGGTGACGTGCCCCTATTCTTTTGGCTGTGTGCCCCCCTTCCCTTAGCACACCCAGACCCCAGGGCCCGGCCTGTTAGAGCAGGTGGGGCTGGCGGACTGAGTTCTCACCACTGCGCTGTGGGTGGAAGTGGTATGGGCAACTTCCTCCTCACTTTCTTAGGAAGAAATTGGTTGCCTTCTACCCCCTCTCCTTTCTCTTCCTTTGGGAAGGGCGCGGATGTGACGGTGCGCCAGTCTGACTACACGGGTGAGGATACCATCCTCGGTGGCAAAGCATGAGACAGATGGCCCCTCCGAGCAGGCACCGCCCACTTACCTCCGGGAAGCAAATGAGGGGAATTACCTCTATTGTTTCTTGTTATATTGTGGAGTCCCTTTGTTACAGCCGCTTAGCTTATATCTGAACTAACACGCAGACAAGATCAGGAAAGAAACTCATTTCTTGGCTTCAAAGACTGCTGTTGGTCTATTTGATAAGACCTGTTGGCAGACAGGTTAATGTTGCTTTGCATAGCTTGGTAATTTTTGAATAACAACAATTCTTCTCCTACAGACTCCAAGAGAAAATAGTTATCCCAACCTGTGTCTGAATAAGCTGGTTATTTTCTCTCTTCTCTACTGGGCTCAGTTAGGCCTCCTTAGAAAGTTCTGTTTTATTCCGAAATTGCTCGAGTGAACTTTTCACTCATATGTATGAACATATCAACACTACGTGTCTATCCTGCTGTAGGCCGCTTAATAGCTTTCAAAAGAAATAATGTATTAATGTCTCCTGTGTTTAAATTTATAAAAATAACCTCTGGGACATTGACTAAAAAGAATCTCTCCTAAAACCTGTTGAGAACAAGTTACTTCTCTTTTCCTTTATAAAATAGAAAGATTAAAACATTTTTTTATGAAAGCAATTCATTTCAATTACTAATGAATTAAAAAACAGAGTGAAAGGAGAAAATAAAAAAGTTTCATATCCTGCTATCCAGTTAGCAACTTGATATATATTCTCTAAGTTCTTTTTCTAAGAACTGTTTACTAAATCTGAGTATATTGTACACAATTTTATAACTTTCTTAAAAGAAAAACCAAATATTTCAATAAATATCTCAGTTTGACTGACTAAGGTGACTTTAGTACCTGCAGGAGCCAGACTGGGCCCCACAAAGGGAAAATAGATCTCATACTGGGTGAATTTGGGGTTACTATGTGCCATGTGTGTGCTCTGTATGTCTCACAGTGGTGTGAGGCAGGGAAGCGGGTGAGGACTGACCTATCTATTATCTGTGAAAACTTTGCTCATCATTTACAAGCATGAGAATTAGGACTCTTTCCAACTCTGGATTGCAGGCTATTTATTTTTTCTTTGTGTTGTAGTGATGAGAGAATTGTTTGCCTTGTTCATTAAGAGTAAGAATCCAACAGTGAGCATTTGTAATGTATATAATTGTCAAGTCACTATGTTGTACACCTGAAATTAATATAATATTGTATGTCAACCATATTTGAAAACAAATAACAATCCAATATTGGCCCTATGCTTCTTGTAGCTTTTCCTTTTGAAAAAGCAGGAGGACTGGAATGTAGTTAGCACTCTGAGCATTTACCAGGTGGCAGGCATTGCTTAAGCACATCACGCAATACCCTTTAAACCTCACAAAATCCTGTGGGTAGACAGTGTCCGTCCCTTTGTCCAATTTTTCACATTAGAAAATGAAGACTCAGAGAGATTAAGCAACTTTTCCAAGTTGTTAAGAGCTACTAAGTGCCAGAGATGAAATTTAAACCCAGGCTGTGACTTTTAAGTCCACCTTTTCATTGCTGTGTTCCTTGTCTCCCAAAGCAAAATAAATTTACTTTTGCATCGGAGAGCCAAATTCCATCAAATCTATGATACCACAGACTATAAGACATCATTATTTCATAGTCCAATAACAAAGAAAAGTGCAACTGACTCTAATTGTAAGCTGCCTTTCAGTTTCTGAGACGTTATAATGGGAAAACTATGTAAGTCTGAGAATCAGGGAAATAGATATAATTGTAGAACTGATTTTTATAGAAATAGGAGACTAAAACTACATAGCCCACTTGCCTGGCCGTCTGATGACGTGTACAGTGCAGTGTATTCTTGGTGTGAGCTCCAGCGGGCAGGGCCCTGCACGATTTTCAACTTGCTTGCAGAACGAGCAGCTGTGTGGTTGGCTAAGTCATTGTTATTCCTGCCGGTGGCCCAGAGCTCGGCAGCACCCCACTGCCTAGAGCTACTTGAAAATAATAATAGAAAAAGAGACAAGGGGAATAATGGATGAGGGATGTGCAGCACTTTGTATCTGTGATTCTGAATGTGGGGACATGTACATCTAGCAGTTCTTTCCCTGCAATGATGTACTGAATATCTCCAATAGCAACATTCTGTGATTTCTATCAGCCAAAAAATTAGAACAGAAGAAGGAAATTAAATCACTCTGGCAGAATTATTCTAGGAGTGTAGAACAAACCAACAGAGGATGAACCCTGAGTGTTGAGACATGCCTCCAGTGAGGGATGGGAGAAAGAAGAAAAGGAAAGAGGGGGCAGGGAGAGGAGGAGGAGGGAAAAGCCACAGAAGGGCTGGACCGCAGAAGCCCACAAGGGGCAGTTCCGGAGGGCAGAGGTGGGCGCGGGGGTCAGATGCTGGAGAAGGGCTCGTTGACAAACGACTATTGGTCAAGGTACCTCGGGTCTGTAAGGAGAAGAGCAGAAGGTAATCCCGCCACACAGAAAACCCCTTGCTCCTTTGTTGTTTTATCAGAAATGTTACAAGGGTAAGGCTGGGGTGATCGCCACACAGCACATGTGCACCATCCGAAGTTTATGTCCAATGGGTCTTGTCTCTGACACCTGAGATCCTTTCCTTCCACCTTCTTAAAGCCTGCCCTCACTTGGTACCACGGCACCTCTTCCCTCTGTGGATCACCTCCTACCTCTTGGGCTGAACTTTCTCAATCACCTTGACCTGATTTTTTCTGCTGTCTGCACCTTCAATGTTGACTTTCCCCTGTATCCGGAGCCCGAGTCTCTTCTTGTCTTCTACACACTGTCTTTGGAAAGTCTCATTTACACCCACAGCTTCAATTACCATCTGTTTATCTTGATGCCAAAATAGACTTGCAGCCCAAGCCTCTCACTTCAGTTTCTGACTAAGCTTCCCTCCCTCCCTCCCTTCCACACTTCTTTCCTTGCTTCCTTCGTTCTTCCACTTGATAACTTTTGCAGCTTTCCACTAGCGAAGTGTACACAGCCCAGGAGACTGTACTTTAGGAACTGTTTTTGCCCTTAGCTTGATCTTATTTTTTTCTGCCCTCATTTTCCCTCTCACTCTCCCAAATCTCTTACTTGGACTTCAGTCGTTTCTCGCCTTTCATCTCGATTCACGTTAACTTTCCCAGTGTGAGCTCTGTAACAAGCAAGTCAGAACAAACCTGATCCGTGTATCCCCAAGTGTCCGCAGGTTAAAACAGAAACAGCTTTTCCCTGGCACACAAGTCCCTTCACAATCTGGCCTCTGACTACTTATCTGCCCTCTTCTGCACCTGTTTTCCACTCAATTTTTGACGCAGGAATGCGGAGTTAATTTGCAATCGTTATGTCACATTCCTTGGCGTCTGCTTGAAATGTGCCCCTTCCCCATTTGATCTGGGGACACACCCAGGCTCATCTCCCATCTCCATGAAGAGCTTTCTCCGACTCCCAGTGTAGATAGTCCTTTCCTCTCTTCCAGCTGTACTTTGACATCTCTGGTACAGCACTATTGTGTTGTAACTGTCTGCTTTTCCCTTCTAGTCTGTAGCAGGTTCAACATCAGGGACTCCCTTCCCATCTTCGTGCCTTTTTGCCCAGTACAGAGCCTAGAAATAAGAGATTTTTGGTGTCTCTGAGGGTAGCTTTGTCCACAGAAAAACCCACTGGGGGTTTACTTTGATTTTAAACACTATCATTAATTTAGGTTACATATCAAAAAATCAAATTCTTTTAGGGGCAATTTATAAATCAAGCAAATCTCAACACTGTACATGGAGGCTTTGATTAATATTTGGTCCTATTTATAAATCTAAACTTTTACATATTTGAAACTGCAATTATGACCAATAAAATATGTTGATTTCCTTTTAAAGTACTTCAGGGGTCTGGCTGTTAAGCTTTCCTAAATGTTTAATTCCTATAAACCTGACAATTAAACATATAAATATGGTCAGCCTTAATTCTAAGTGCCAATATTATATACAAACTTTATAAACTTTCAATTTAAAATCATAAGTCTAAACTAATTCTTCAAATATATATGTTAAGTGGGAATTACAAGGTCAACAAAAAACTCTAAAAGCCCAAAATCTCTTAAGTATTTTGAGTATTTGCACTATTAATATGTATAGATTCCTTAATATCAAGATATTAGTAATACAAGTTCCATTCTCTCAAGCATTTCTATACTTAATTCTAAGTCCTTCTGAAGTTAATATGTATGCATCAAGGAATAATCATGGTTAGGGATTGCCTTCTCAGGACAACTTTTTTTGGGAGAATACAACAGAATTTGTATCTGCAACATGGTAGGACCCTGACCTTTGTCTGGTTGCTATGTCAGTGACCCCAAAACTTAAAGAAGGTGACACATAATTCCATATTGTTTAGATTCAAGTTATTACCAAATCTCCTATCTCCTTACAGTGTATATAAGCCTACATCCTTTGATTGGATTTTGCATGCTAATCTTTTCTCCTAGCTCTAAAGACCCTTGGACTTGACAGAATTCTCATTCTCCCCCCGACAGATCTCCTGTCTGGGAGAAGCATATGATTATTACAGATATTAAAATGATTCCTTATTTAATTCTGAAACTGTCTCAGAGAAGAGTCACAAACTTCCAGGTCATTCATTCCCCTGTTGTCTGGGACGCATAATATGTGCATAATAAATGTTGGGTCAATAAATGCCATGATTGAATGTGTAAATAGATACCTCGTAAAACAGAAGGATTTTCATAAATGCTATTTTTTTCTCTCTCTCTTCAAAAGCATGGGCTTTGCAGGAAGACAGTCCTGGGTTCACAGTCCTTGACACTGTGTGATGGGTGAACCGTTAAACCTTTGTGAGCTTCAGGCAGTCAGCTGTAAAATGGAACAGCAGCGTTGTTCTAGAGTTGTTGGAGATTAAATTATATATTTAAATACATGCATACTTACGTGTGCATTATAACCTGAATTGTGTGCCTCCAAAATTCCTATATTGAAGTCTTATCCCCCAGTACCTCAGAATGTGACTGTGTTTGGAGACAGAGCCTTTAAAGAAGTGATTAAATTGAAATAAGGCTTTTAGAGTGGGCCCTAATTCAATCTGACCGGTGTCCTTATAAGAGGAGGTTAGGACACACAGAGAGACCCCAGGTGAATGCCTGTACAGGACAGTCATGTGAACAGGCAGCAAGAGGGTGGACATCCACAAGCCGAGGAGAGAAGCCTCAGAGGAACCCAACACTGCTGGCACTGTGGTCTTGGACTTCCAATGTCCAGAACTGCAAAAAATGCATTTCTGTTATTTAAGCCACCCAGTCTGTGGTATTTTGTTATGGCAGCCCTAGCAGACTGGTATTTTATATAGATATATAGATATAGATATAGATTCAGATATAGATATAGATAGCTTAGCAGTGCCTAGCTCAATAAATCATAGCCATTATAATAATTATTCAAGTTTTCCAGTGATGCTGCAAAAATGGAAGGTTATCCCACAAGCCACACATGCACTGTTCATTGTTTTCTGGGTTTGACACAAGCTGGAGGAATTCCCTTGCTCTCTTGTCGGCTTCAGCACCAGCCTCCGTGGCTAAGCCTTTCCTGTATCTTGGCCCCTCCTCTGGAATCGGCCTGGAGTGTCCCCATGTGCTGCCATCATTGCTCTATGTAACTCCCTCACCAGGCAGGGCCTGGTTCAGCTTTGTAGCCCAGGCACCTAGCATGTTGTGTCAAGGAATTCAATAAACTGAAGTAAGTTCACGGAGACTTTAGGTGTTGAGTATTTACTTCATCTTGTTAACAACTGAGAGGATGACATTCCGGGTTAGGGAGCATCTTTCCCATCTGTTCTCAAACCTTTTCCCAAGAGTCAGCTCTGGAGCTTCCCAGCGCTGCTGCAAGCTCAGGGCATTCTTAGCTGCTTCAAAGGGCAAGACGCAGCCTGTCTGATTTGCCCGAGCGCATGTAACAGAGGCCTGGTCACATCTGGGCATACAATGCAGGCTTCATTGATCTCTCAATTGCAAATATCTCTTCTCATAACGAGGAGTCTGAAACATTCCTTGTTTTTCAGAAACTCAAGCAATAACCAGAAGTGAAAGGACCAACTATTTCATGTGCAATTGTTGCTGCTTATGATGGGGTGGGACAAACTGCAGGGGAAGAAAGATTTTAACTGTCATGATTCATTTTATTCTTTGTGTGTGACTTGGCAGGACGCTGATATTGTGTTCTCCTTGAAGGGCGTCTGGAACCTTGTACGTTCCCCATGCCTTCCTCCTGACCCAGTAGCAAGAGCACAGCTTCTTGGAGAAATCTGACTTGTTTTTAGCAACGGCAAGTGGGACCCTCCCAGAGCAGGAATAAGTGAGATGCTCTTTGTTTCTTTGGCAACTATTACATCACTCTTTGCTTTCTTTATTTGATGAGAAGGTAGTAGAGAAAAGAGATAATGATGCTCTCATACAGTATGTAGGTATTTTTATGAAGCATCTTATACTTGAAAATTATTTTAGAAAATAATTATTTTAGAAATTACAAAAATATAAAAGAAAAATACCAGGAAAAGGGAAGAATAGAATTACTCTCGTAAAATGTTACAATTGCTGTCAGAAAAATCTGCAGTGTAATTAAATGAGTCAATATCAAAGTGTTTTTTTTAAATAAACTTTGTGACCATGTGACTCAACTCTCAGCAAGGGAATATGTGCAGTAATGTTGGGAGCAGCTCCCAACCCACTTGCCTAAGAGGAGATGTTCAGCCCTAAACTCAGCTCCTCCTTCTTGGTGGTCTGGCTTGGCCAAAGCTCAGGCCTCCGTGGAAGCTATGTGTGGGAGAACAGTCACCAGCCAGCCTGCAGTGGAGGCAAACCCACCTGGAGTTCCTGCACTGGACTGTTAGATGAGCCAGACATGAAGACATTACATGCCATTGAGCCCCTTCTTTCTTTCTCTTCCAAATACGTTGCCTTCTGGTCTCTTTTTCTGTACAGCTTCCTCTAACACCATTGCCCGAGGTTAGGCCCTCCTCATTTCTTCACCCAGATTTTCATTATGGGCTCCTATATGGCTCTACCTCTTTGGTGCCTTTCTCTTCAAATCTACCCTCTGCTCCGAAGCTGGGCGAGCTCCCTGAAATGACAATCTGATGTGGTCACTTCTAAGCTCAGGGCCATGGCATTTGCTCAGCTTGTAGGCCTGCCCCCCTCCCCCAGCAGCCTGGCCAACTTTCCTCTGTTGAAGCTTTTCTAAGTAAGGAATGAATTTTAAAGCAAAGTCTTGGCATCATAGTCCAAAAAATTAAATATGTTTTCCTAACGAGCCACAATACTATTGTCACATCTAACAAAATTGGTAAGAATTCCTTAGAATTACCTGGGTCCAGTCCATATTCAGATTTTTCCTGATCATTCCTAAAATGTACAGTTGGTTTTTGATATCCAAATGAAGTCCCCACATTGCACTGGATTTTTGACTTTTGTTTTCCTTTCTCCTACATCAGTGTGCATCTCCCATTTTGTACTTTCATTGATTAAAGTCGAGTCATTTGTCTTATCCAGTAAATAATGCCCTGGATTTGCAGGATTCCTTTGCTGTGGTGTCATTTAACTTACTCCTCTGTGTCAGACCTTGGAGTAGGCATTTTAGTTTGGCAAGAACAAGTTGTTAAGTTGTGGCTCTGAAACTGATTGCATTGCTTTGGACAAGTCATTTATGCTCTCTGTTAATCCCCTGCCTTGCATGCCTTCATTTTTCTACCTGAAAACTAAGGATGACCCATTTGGGATGCCATGAGAATGAAATGAAGTGCTCTGTGACGTAAGTATTAAAGTTCTTAGGAAGAAAGCTCTATGTTAGAATGGTTAGAAAAACTTCCTTAGGCTGGTGGGAATATGGTGAATTTAGAAGCACAGAAGCTTTCCTGACAGTGGGAAAAGGACATTGGATTTAGAGAGTGATATCGTTATTTTCCTCTCTGCATATACATCAAGGCGTCCAGATGTAAGTGGTAAAGGAGGGTGCAGAAATGCATTACAATTCAAGTGGAAGTGTCACATCACATTAAGCTGATTCTGTTTGTCTTCTTCATTACTACTTCTGATAATAAGGAGTACCAGGGTAGGGATCTAGCTGTTTCTTTACCCTTGATAGTGTGATTACAGCAAAATAGGATGAAAAGCACATTCTGGTGTGGAAAACTGCATTGTATGGGCTGATGATATGATGTTTGAACGGGTGACAAGATACCTCTCAGCTTGCACTTGACAGACCCCTAAATCTTCCGTCATGGATGGCCCCCCAATCTACCGATGTGGCTCTGTTGTCCTCCTGCCACCTGGCGGCCCATCACACTGTTCTCTTTACAAAGCGGGTTCCCGAGCTCTGTCTGATGCAAGGTTCCCTCTCTCATGCCTTTGCAGGCTTTTACTGTCAGCATCTCCTGCCCTAAGAGAACAAGGAAACTCTTATTAACAAAATGGTTGGTTGCCATGTACTCAGTTGGGATTGACACCATATATAAAAGTGAAGGGCAGTCTTTTAAGTTTGAAAGACTGAAAAATAATTTCAATATTTAGAACATAAAGAAAGCATTTCTGAATTGAAGTTTGCCCTGTGTTCTGGCAGGATGGCTTGCAAACCTTAGCTGCTACATGTAGCATTGGTCACCACTCAGCACCATTTAAGCAAGAAACCTTGGGTTACTCAGTCAGCATTTGCTAAGGGCCTATCTGACTGGAACATGATATTGTGTAAGTAAGCTTTTAATTAATTAATTAATTTTATTTTGGTATCATTAATCTACAATTACATGTGCACCATCATGGTTACTAGTCTCCCCACATCATCAAGTCTCCCACACATACCACATTACAGTCACTGTCCATCAGTGTACTGAGATGCTATAGGATCACTACTTGTCTTCTGTGAGTTGTACAGCCCTCCCTGTGCCCCCCGCTTCATTTTGTCTGTTAATCGCAATGCCCCTTTTTCCCCTTATACCTCCCTTCCACCCATCCTCCACAGTCCCTTTCTCTTTGGTAACTGTTAGTCCACTCTAGGGTTCTGTGAGTCTGCTGCTGTTTTGTTCCTTCAGTTTTTTCTTTGTTCTTATACTCCACATATGAGTGAAATCATTTGACACTTGTCTTTCTCCACCTGGCTTATTTCACTGAGCATAATACCCTCTAGCTCCATCCATGTTGTTGCAAATGGTAGGATTTGTTTTCTTCTTATGGCTGAATAATATTCCATTGTGTATATGTATCACATCTTCTTTATCCATTCATCTACTGATGGACACTTAGGTTGCTTCCATTTCTTGGCTATTGTAAATAGTGCTGCGATAAACATAGGGGTGCATCTGTCTTTTTGAAACTGGGCTGCTGCATTCTTAGGGTAAATTCCTAGGAGTGGGATTCCTGGGTCAAATGGTATTTCTATTTTGAGTTTTTTGAGGAACCTCCAGACTGCTTTCCACAATGGTTGTACTAATTTGCATTCCCACCAGCAGTGTAGGAGGGTTCCCTTTTCTCCACATCCTCGCCAATATTTGTTGTTGTTTCTGTTTTGGATGGTGTGAGGTGATATCTCATTGTGTTTTTAATTTGCATTTCTCTGATGATTACGGATGTGGAGCATCTTTTCATGTGCCTGTTGAACATCTGAGTTTCTTCTTTGGAGAAGTGTCTGTTCAGATCTTCTGCCCATTTTTTAAATGGATTATTTGCTTTTTGTTTGTTGAGGTGCTTGAGCTCTGTATATATTTTAGATGTCAACCCCTTATCGGATACGTCATTTAGGAATATATTCTCCCATACTTAGGATGCCTTTTTGTTCTGCTGATGGTGTCCTTTGCTGTACCCAAGCTTTTCAGCTTGATATAGTCCCACTTGTTCATTTTTGCTTTTGTTTCCCTTGCCCAGGGAGATATGTTCTTGAAGAAATTGCTCATGTTTATGTCCAAGAGATTTTTGCCTATGTTTTTTTCAGAGTTTTATGGTTTCATGACTTACATTCAGGTCTTTTCATCTATTTTGAGTTTGCTTTTGTGTATGGGGTTAGACAGTAATCCAGTTCCATTCTCTTACATGTAGCTGTCCAGTTTTGCCAACACCAGCTGCTGAAGAGGCTGTTACTTCCTCATTGTATATCCATGGCTCCTTTATCATATATTAATTGACTGTATATGTTTGGGTTGATATCTTGACTCTCTATTCTGTTCCACTTGGCAGTGGGTCTGTCCTTGTGCCAGTACCAAATTGTCTTGATTACTGTGGCTTTGTAGTAGAGCTTGAAGTCAGGGAGTGTAATTCCACCTGTTTTATTCTTCCTTCTCAGGATTGCTTTGGTTATTCGGGGTCTTCTGTGGTTCCACATGAATTTTAGAACTATTTGTTCCAGTTCATTGAAGAAAGCTGTTGGTGTTTTGATAGGGATTGCATTGAATCTGTAGATTGCTTTAGGTAGTATAGCCATTTTGACAATATGTATTTTTCCTAGCCAAGTGCATGGGATGAATTTCCAATTTTTAGTGTCCTCTTTAATTTCTCTTAGGAGTGTCTTGTAGTTTTCAGGGTATAGGTCTTTCACTTCCTTTGTTAAGTTTATTCCTAGGCACTTTATTCTTTTTGATGTAATTGTGAATGGAATTGTTTTCCTGATTTCTCTTTCTGTTAACTCATTGTTAGTGTATAGGAAAGCAACAGATTTCTGTGTATTAATTTTGTATCCTGCGACTTTGCTGAATTCAGATATTAGTTCTATTAGTTTTGGAGTCTTTAGGGTTTTTATGTATAATATCATGTCATCTGCAAATAGTGACAATTTGACTTCTTCTTTACCAATCTGGGTGCCTTGTATTTATTTGTTTTGTCTGATTGCTGAAGCTAGGACCTCCAGTACTATGTTGAATAACAGTGGGGAGAGTGGGCATCCCTGTCTTGTTCCCAATCTTAGGTGAAAAGCTTTCAGCTTCTTGCTGTTAAGTATGATGTTGGCTGTGGGTTTGTCATATATGGCCTTTATGATGTTGAGGTACTTGCCCTCTATACCTATTTTGTTGAGAGTTTTTATCATGAATGGATGTTGAATTTTGTCAAATGCCTTTTCAGCATCTATGGAGATGATCATGTGGTTTTTGTTCTTCTTTTTCTTGATGTGGTAGATGATGTTGATGGATTTTCGAATGTTGTACCATCCTTGCTTCCCTGAGATGAATCCCACTTGATCATAGTGTATGATCCTCTTGATGTATTTTTGAATTTGGTTTGCTAACATTTTGTTGAGTATTTTTGCATCTATGTTCATCAGTGGTATTGGTGTGTAATTTTTTTTTACGGTGGGGTCTTTGCTTGGTTTTGGTATTAGAATGATGCTGGCTTCATAGAATGAGTTTGGAAGTATTCCCTCCTCTTCTATTTTTTGGAAAACTTTAAGGAGAATGGGTATTATTTCTTTTCTATATGTCTGATAAATTCAGCGGTGAATCCATTTGGCCTGGGCGTTTTGTTCTTGGGTAGTCTTTTGATTAGCAATTCAATTTTGTTGCTTTTAATTGGTCTGTTTATATTTTCTGTTTCTTCCTTGGTCAGTCTTGGAAGGTTGTATTTTTCTAAGAAGTTTTCTATTTCTTCTAGGTTTTCCAGCTTGTTAGCATCTAGATTTTCATAGTATTCTCTAATAATTCTTTGTATTTCTGTGGGGTCCATCATGAGTTTTCTTCCCATTTCTGTTTCTGTTTATGTGTGTAGATTCTCTTTTTCTCTTAATAAGTCTAGCTAGGGGTTTATCTATTTTGTTTATTTTTTCAAAGAACCAGCTCTTGGTTTCATTGAATTTTTCTATTGTTTTATTCTTCTCAATTTTATTTATTTCTTCTCTAATCTTTATTATGTCCCTCCTTCTGCTGACTTTGGGCCTCATTTGTTTTTCTTTTTCCAGTTTCAGTAATTGTGACTTTAGACTATTCATTTGGGATTGTTCTTCCTTCTTTAAATAGGCCTGTATTGCAATATACTTTCCTCTTAGAATTGCCTTTGCTGCTTCCCACAGAAGTTGGGGCTTTGTGCTGTTGTTGTCATTTGTCTCCATATATTGCTTGATATCTGTTTTAATTTGGTCATTGATCCATTGATTATTTAAGAGCATGTTGTTAAGCCTCCATGTGTTTGTGAACCTTTTTGTTTTCTTTGTACAATTTATTTCTAGTTTTATACCTTTGTGATCTGAGAAGTTGTTTGGTAGAATTTCAATATTTTTGAATTTACTGAGGTTCTTTTGTGGCCAAGTATGTGGTCTATTCTGGAAAATGTTCCATGTGCACTTGAGAAGAATGTGTATCCTGCTGCTTTTGGGTGCAGAGTTCTGTAGATGTCTGTTACGTCCATCTGTTCTAGTGTGTTGTTCAGTACCTCTGTCTTTTTGCTTATTTTCAGCCTGGTTGATCTGTCCTTTGGAGTGCATGGTGTGTTGTGGTCTCCTAAAATGAATGCATTGCTTTGTATTTCCTCCTTTAATTCTGTTAATATTTGTTTCACATATGTCGGTGCTCCTGTGTTGGGTGCATATATATTTATAATGGTTATATCCTCTTCTTGGACTGACCCCTTTATCATTTTGTAATGTCCTCTTCTTTATCTCTTGCTACTTTCTTTGTTTGGAAGACTGTTTTGTCTGATACAAGTACTGCAACACCTGCTTTTTTTCCCCTGGTGTTTGCATGAAATATGTTTTTCCATCACTTCACTTTTACTCTATGTATATCTTTGCGTTTGAGGTGAGTTCCTTGTAAGCAGCATATAGATGGGTCTTGCTTTTTATGCATTGTATTACTCTGTGTCTTTTGACTGGTGCATTCAGTCCATTTACATTTAGAGTGATTATTGATAGGTATGTACTTATTGCCAATGCCGGCTTTAGATTCGTGGTTACCAAAGGTTCAAGGATAGCTTCTTTACTATCTAACAGTCTAACTTAACTCTCTTGTTAAGCTATTATAAATACAGTCTGATGATTTTTTATTCCTCTCTCTTCTTATTCTTCCTCCTCAATTCTTTATAAGTTAGGTGTTTTATTCTGTACTCTTTTGCATTTCCTTTGACTGTTTTTGTGGCTGGTTGATTTTATTTGTTGTCTTTAGTTAGTATTTGGATGGTCTGCTTTCTTTGCTCTGATTTTATTTTCTCTGGTGACATCTATTTAGCCGTAGGAGTGCTTCCATCTAGAGCAGTCCCTTTAAAATATCCTGTACAGGTGGTTTGTGGGAGGCAAATTCCCTCAACTTTCACTTGTCTGGGAATTGTTTAGTCCCTCCCTCCAATTTAAATGATAATTGTGCTGGATACAGTATTCTTGGTTCAAGGCCCTTCTTTTTCATTGCTTTAAATATATCATGCCATTCTCTTCTGGCCTGTAAGGTTTCTGTTCAGAAGTCTGATGATAGCCCAATGGGTTTTCCTTTGTATGTGATCTTTTTTGTCTCTCTGGCTGTCTTTAATATTCTGTCCTTGTCTTTGATCTTTGCCATTTTAATTATTATGTGTCTTGGTGGTGTTTTCCTTGGGTCCCTTGTATTGGGAGATCTGTGGGCTTCCATGGTCTGAGAAACTATTTCCTTTCCCAGCTTGGGGAAGTTTTCCTCAATTATGTCTTCAAAGACACTTTCTATCCCTTTTTCTCTCTCTTCTTCTTCTGGTATTCCTATAATGCGAATATTGTTCTGTTTGGATTAGTCACACAGTTCTCTTAATATTCTTTCATTCCTAGAGATCCTTTTATCTCTCTCTGCCTCAGCTTCTCTGTATTCCTGTTCTCTGATTTCTATTCCATTAACAGTCTCTTGCACCTCTTCCATTCTGCTCCTAAGCCCGTCAATCGATTGTTTCATTTCTGTAATGTCCCTCCTGACTTCATCCCTTAGCTCTTGCATATTTCTCTGTAGGTCCATCAGCATGGTTATGACTTTTATTCTGAATTCTTTTTCAGGAAGATTGTTTAAATCTATCCCACCAGGCCCTCTCTGTGGGGTTGTCTGGGTGATTTTTGACTGGACCAGATTCTTCTGTCTTTTCATTGTAATAGAAGTGGTCGCAGGCATGTGACACATGTGTCAGCTGGGAGAGCAAAGTCTCCTCCTGCTTGTTATTCTTCTTGCCCTTCTCTGCAGCCTGTACTGGTAACCCACACACTGGGAGGCAATCTTTGGGATAATCCCCTGAGCTGCCATGGGCAGGGATGCCCTCAGGCTAGCCTAGAGCACTGCGGGGTGTTGCAGCCACGTCAGGTGCATTCTGCAGCAAGTCTGGTGCCTCTTTGTGCCTTCCGGACCTTGCTCTGGCTTCTTTATCCAGCCATTCTCCCTATGTCCTGGTCAGTTGGGTTAGGTTTTGAGGTTCTTAAATTTCTTCTTCTGAGCTATATTTTCAGGTGAGTGATCTTAACATTTATGTATTATCATGTATATAACTTTCTTTTTAGTTATAAAATTAATGCATGACATGGTAAAAAATAAAAGATAAAACAGAAAACTAAAAGTCTCTTCTTCTCCTCACCCATGTCCAGAAGTAAATCCTGATAATAGTCTCTTGTTTATCCTTCCCAAAATTTTGAATGCATATACGTGCATAGATATGTATGTTATTTAAAAATACAAATAAATGCTATTTTTCTTTCTATGTTTTTTGCTTTGTTTTTTGTACTTTTTATTCAACAGTACATCTTGTTCAGAGAAGGCAAAATCAAGTGTACAGCCTTTCTTTGAATTCTGCCTTAGTGGGGTTACTTCTTGTCGGGCACCCACCCTGAGTCAATATAACTCATTAACTAATTCTCTTAATAAAGGCATAGGCTCTTAAAGAAAGGATTAGCATTTCCGATGGTACTACACACAACACTTATTTATTTTGTTTTCCTACTGCTCAATATTAGTGATGTTAAATTAAACAAGGAGGCCATTCCACTGCGCCTCGGCAGCCGGCAGAAGCACACCAACATCTAAGCCTGTAAACGCCTCAGGTTAGAAAAACGAACTCTAAGAACAGCCAATCACGAACAGCCCCTTAGCCTTTGCGATAGCCAATCGAATGCTTTCCTTTCTTTGCTTCCGTTTTGCTCTCTCAGGCTCTTGTCAGAGGAGCACTCCTACCACTTCCGGCTTGTCTAATCGATTTATGCTCAAACTCTTAACATTTTTAATTTTCCTCAGTTTATCTTTTAACTGTGACCATTGGAGGCCTGTACGAGGAAGGTGCTTTTCAAAGATTGCTGACAAAACAACTAATCATTGGCTACAGGAAATTTATCCCAACAGAAATCTTGGTTATAGGAGGGAACAACAGTTCTGAGCTCAGAAAATATGCTGGGTTTGATGATAGGAAATGAATTCTAATGCTTGTCCAGGAAAAAGGGACCATTTGTTTCCCTTCAGTTGGTTGGTTCTCTGGTTCTCTCTGAATTTTCACATTCGACCAAATCTCACTGGCCACTGGGAAGGTCCTACCTTCCATTATCACTTCTCCAAATAATTCTGGGCAGGTCCAGGCACTGAAGGGTTACACCTATTTTACTGACAAAGACTGCAGTTTCAACAGCCACCTGAGGATACAATGGCAGGCCGAGCCCTCAGCCAGATAATCACAGGCATGTGACCTTGGCCCCCCAGCCCACAGCCTGTTTGGACAGTTGAACTTCGAGTTAACATCAGATTGAAACCAAGTTGCATCAATAATGATGATTCTCATGGAACTTCTGTTATTTGCAAGGAAATGCAAACCCTAGAACATTGTTAAAGCTTGACTTTCGACCTCTTAAGACATGAGATTTGAGAAGGGAGAGTGAAGCGTGAGCCTTAAATCTCAGGCCGAAGAATGTGATATATTGCAAGATGACTGATTTAGAAGTAAAAGAAAGAGCAAATGGAGTACTATTTTTATGTTTTATTTTGTTCAGAATTAGGAGAATCAATTCCCATTAAAGTGAGTTTTCAAACGCCGATTCTAAGTGTTTTTAACCTGTTAGGTTTAACGAGTCCACATTCTTAAAAGCTTATGGCTGCATTATGGATGTACACTCCTTTCTGTGTATGTGGGGAAGGAAGTTAGACATTGACATTTTTCCAGAACATTCCCTGGCCTGATGCCAAATTTCCTATTGCTAATCCCTTATCCTGATTCCTCTCCTAGGGAGTCTTGCTTAAAACCAAACCTATAGATCTGGGCAAAGAATGTTGGCTGACAAAACATGCGGTTTAGATTTTTCAAGTGACACAAGGAATTTTTATTTCTATCTTCTAGTGAGCTGCGAGAAGATTTTTATCAACTTGATTAATCACTGTGAAAGTGATATCGTGGTAGATTGAGTTACCTCTGAATTTTTAAAGTGGTAAATGGATAAATGGATCCTCTTTTTCTTTTAATAGCAGAGAAATAATTGCTGTAGTTATTTCTTGATTTTCTGCATGTAGCTTATGTATATTGTAAGACTACTCATGGCAATTCAATTTCTTTCTTTACCTTGGGGGCAGTGATACCTTCCTGATTTTGTTTGTTTAGGATAACAATACATTTATTTTTAAAGACTGTCTTAGCAATTACCATTTGTAGAGCTGCACGATGACATCATTCTCTCACTTCTGTTGTGATTTTGCACATTAGTTTCCATCTCCTGAGACCACCTTCCAACCTAAATCTTTGGAGCTACATTTTTCCTTTTTTTTTCCTAACAGAAAGAATCTTCACTAATCATTAGGTAAATGCAAATCAAAACCACAATAAGATGCCATTTCACACACATTAGGATGGCTATTATTTAAAAAAAGTCCAAATCCCAAACCAAGAAAACAGCAAAGGTTGATGAGGACGTGGAGATATTGGGACCCTTGTGCATTGTCAGAGGGAGTGCAAAACTGTATCTGTTCTTGAAAGCACTATGACCATTCCTCAAAAAAAATTAAAGAATTGCCGTATAATCTGACAGTTTCACTTCTGGGTATATCTCCAAAATATTGAAAGCAGGGACTTGGACAGATATTTCACACCCATGGTCATAGCAGCGTTATTCACAGTTGTCAAAAGGTGGAAACAACGCAAGCATCTGTTGATGGATGGGTGGATAAACAAAGTGTGGTATATCTGTCAACAGAGCATTATTCAGCTTTAAAGAGGAAGGAAATTCCAACATATGCCATACATGGATGAACCTTGAAAGACATTATGCTAAATAAAATAAGCCAATCAAAAAATGACAAATATTGTGTACTTTCATTTATACACAGTATCTAGAGTAGTCATATTCATAGAGCCAGAGAGCAGAATTTAGGATGGTGGGTGCCCGGGCCTGGAGAGGGAGGACTGGAGAGCTAGTATCTAGTGGATACAGAGCTCCAGTTGGGGAAGGTGAAAAAGTTCTGGAAATGGGTGGTGGCGATGGTTGTGAAACAATGGGAATATACTTAATGCCAGAGAGCTATGTGCTTAGGAATGATACATTTTATGTTATGAGAAAGAAAGACACTTATGATTTTACAAAACAAAGGCTTTCCAGTGACTCTCCTTTACTAGTGGGCTATGGACATCACTAAGGCCACTCGGTAACACAAAGCCCGTAACCACCACCTCTTCCTTGGTGGCTACTTTAGCTCATCACCTCCTCCAGCCCATCCAGAAAACGTAGAGATTGGGTGATGGTGGGTAAAATTGTAACATTTCCAAGGAGTGGAAATAAAAACCAAAATCAGGCAAAGGGAGAAATAGAGTTTAAAACCCATTTATTGCTTACAAACTGCAGTCCAGGGCCGTGTCTCTCCTCTGCTCTGGAAGAAGCAAGTCAGCAAGCCAGCCCCTCCCCTTAAACTCTCAGGTTCAGACACGCCCTCGGTTGCCCAGGTAATTACCAACTGACATGGAGATGAACTTCTCTCCACCCCTGAGGATATGCAAATGCACTAAAGCCAGGCGAGATATTCTGGAAATGTTACAATTTTACTCACACCATATTTTTAAATCCATACCCCCCCTCGTGTGGTTACTATCTGTCAACATAGGAAGATGTTAGAGAATCATTGACAATATTTTTCCATGCCGTACTATTATTCCCATTATCAGCTTATATTATGATTGAGAGTTTTTATGACCCTTTATTCCCCTCCCCACCCACCCTAAACCCTCCCCCACGGTAACCACCAGTCACTTCTCAGTGTCTATGAGTCTACTGCCGGTCTGTTTATTCTGCATTATTATTTTTTTTGGTATCATTAATCTACAATTACATGAGCAGCATTATGTTTACTAGACTCCCCCCATCATCCAGTCCCCCCCACATACCCCATTACAGTCACTGTCCATCAGCGTAGTGAGATGCTACAGAATCATTACTTGTCTTCTCTGTGTTGTACAGCCCTCCCCAAGCCCACCCCACCCACATTATGTCTGCTAATCGTAATGCCCGTTTTTTCCCCTTATCCCTCCCTTCCTACCCATCCTCCCCAGTCCCTTTCCCTTTGGTAACTGTTACTCCATTCTTGGGTTCTGTGAGTTTGCGGCTGTTTTGTTCCTTCAGTTTTTTTCTTTGTTCTTATACTCCACAGATGAGTGAAATCATTTGGTACTTGTCTTTTTCCGCCTGGCTTACTTCACTGAGCATAATACCCTCTAGCTCCATCCATGTTGTTGCAAATGGTAGGATTTGTTTTCTTCTTATGGCTGAATAATATTCCATTGTGCATATGTACCACCTCTTCTTTATCCATTCATCTACTGATGGACACTTAGGTTGCTTCCATTTCTTGGCTATTGTAAATAGTGCTGCGATAAACATAAGGGTGCATATGTCTTTTCCAAACTGGGCTGCTGCATTCTTAGGGTAAATTCCTAGAAGTGGAATTCCTGGGTCAAATGGTATTTCTATTTTTAGTTTTTGAGGAACCTCCAGACTGCTTTCCACAATGGTTGAACTAGTTTACATTCCCACCAGCAGTGTAGGAGGGTTCCCCTTTCTCTACATCCTCGCCAACATTTGTTGTTGTTTGTCTTTTGGATGGTGGCCATCCTTACTGGTGTGAGGTGATATCTCATTGTGGTTTTAATTTGCATTTCTCTGATGATTAGGGATGTGGAGCATCTTTTCATGTGCTTGTTGGCCATCTGAATTTCTTCTTTGGAGAAGTGTCTGTTCAGATCTTCTGCCCGTTTTTTAATTGGATTATTTGCTTTTTGTTTGTTGAGCTGCGTGAACTCCTTATATATTTTGGATGTCAACCCTTTATAGGATATGTAATTTATGAATATATTCTCCCATACTGTAGGATGCCTTTTTGTTCTACTGATGGTGTCCTTTGCTGTACAGAAGCTCTTCAGCTTGATATAGTCCCACTTGTTCATTTTTGCTTTTGTTTCCCTTGCCTGGGGAGTTGCTCATGTTTATGTCTGAGAGATTTTTGCCTATGTTTTTTTCTAAGAGCTTTATGGTTTCATGACTTACATTCAGGTCTTTGATCCATTTTGAGTATACTTTTGTGTATGGGGTTAGACAATGATCCAGTTTCATTCTCTTACACGTAGCTGTCCAGCTTTTGAAGACGCTGTCATTTCCCCATTGTATATCCATGGCTCCTTTATCATATATTAATTGACCGTATATGTTTGGGTTAATATCTGGACTTTCTATTCTGTTCCACTGGTCTGTGGGTCTGTTCTTGTGCCAGTACCAAATTGTCTTGATTACTGTGGCTTTGTAGTAGAGCTTGAAGTTGGGAAGCGAGATCCCCCCTGCTTTATTCTTTGTTTCCAGGATTGCTTTGGCTATTTGGGGTCTTTTGTGATTTCATATGAATTTTAGAAATATTTGTTCCAGTTCATTGAAGAATGCTGTTGATATTTTGGTAGGGATTGCTTTGAATCTGTAGATTGCTTTAGGCAGGATGGTCATTTTGACAATATTAATTCTTTGTACCCAAGAGCATGGGATGAGTTTCCATTTGTTAGTGTCCTCTTTAATTTCTCTTAAGAGTGTGTGATAGTTTTCAGGGTATAGGTCTTTCACTTCCTTGCTGAGGTTTATTCCTAGGTATTTTATTCTTTTAGATGCAATTGTGAATGGAATTGTTTTCCTGATTTCTCTTTCTGCTAATTCATCATTAGTGTATAGGAAAGCAACAGATTTCTGTGTATTAATTTCGTTTCCTGCAACTTTGCTGAATTCAGATATTAGTGCTGGTAGTTTTGGAGTAGAGTCATTAGGGTTTTTTATATACAATATCATGTCATCTGCAAATGGTGACAGTTTGACTTCTTTACCCATCTGGGTGCCTTGTATTTATTTGTTTTGTCTGATTGCCATGGCTAGGACCTCCAGTACTATGTTGAATAACAGTGGGGAGAGTGGGCATCCCTGTCTTGTTCCTGATCTTAGGTGAAAAGCTTTCAGGGTCTTGCTGTTAAATATGATGTTGGCTGTGGGTTTGTCATATATGGCCTTTATTATGTTGAGGTACTTGCTCTCTATACCCTGAGAGTTTTTTTCATGATTGGATGTTGAATTTTGTCGAATGCTTTTTCCACATCCATGGAGATGATCATGTGGTCTCTGTCCTTCTTTTTGTTGATGTGGTGGATAATGTTGATGGATTTTGAATGTTGTACCATCCTTGCATCCCTGGGATGAATCCCACTTGATCATGGTGTATGATCCTCTTGATGTATTTTTGAATTCGGTTTGCTAATATTTTGTTGAGTAGTTTTGCATCTATTTTCATCAGGGGTATTGGTCTGTAATTTTCTTTTTTGGTGAGGTCTTTGCCAGGTTTTGGTATTAGAGTGATGCTGGCTTCATAGAATGAGTTTGGAAGTATTCCTTCCTCTTCTATTTTTTGGAAAACTTTAAGGAGAATGGGTATTATTTCTTCACTACATGTCTGATAAAATTCAGCAGTGAATCCATCTGGCCTGGGTGTTTTGTTCTTGGGTAGTTTTTTGATTACGGATTCAATTTCATTGCTGGTAATTGGTCTGTTTAGATTTTCTGTTTCTTCTTTGGTCAGTCTTGGAAGGTTGTATTTTTCTAGGAAGTTGTCCATTTCTTCTAGGTTATCCAGTTTGTTAGTGTAGAGATTTTCATAGTATTCTCTAATAATTCTTTGTATTTCTGTGGGTTCCGTCATGATTTTCCTTTCTCATTTCTCTTTCTGTTAATGTTTGTAGATTCTCTTTTTCTCTTAATAAATCTGGCTAGGGGTTTATCTATTTTTTTAAATTTTCTCCAAGAACCAGTTCTTGGTTTCATTGATTTTTTTCTATTGTTTTATTCTTCTCAATTTTATTTATTTCTTCTCTGACCTTTATTATGTCCGTCCTTCTGCTGACTTTGGGCCTCATTTGTTCTTCTTTTTCCAGTTTCAGTAATTGTGACTTTAGACTATTCATTTGGGATTGTTCTTCCTTCTTTAAATAGGCCTGGATTGCAATATACTTTCCTCTTAGAACTGCCTTCGCTGTGTCCCATGGAAGTTGGGGCTTTGTGCTGTTGTCATTTGTCTCCATATATTGCTTGATCTCTGTTTTGATTTGGTCATTGATTCATTGATTATTTAGGAGCATGTTGTTAAGCTTCCATGTGTTTGAGAGCCTTTTTGTTTTCTTTGTACAATTTATTTCTAGTTTTATACCTTTGTGATCTGGGAAGGTGGTTGGTAGAATTTCAGTCTTTCTCGCTTTACTGAGGCTATTTTTGTGGCCTAGTATGTGGTGTATTCTGGAAAATGTTTCATGTGCACTTGAGAAGAATGGGTATCATGCTGCTTTTGGGTGTACAGTTCTGTAGATGTCTGTTAGGTCCATCTGTTCTAGTGTGTTGTTCAGTGCCTCTGTGTCCTTACTTATTTTCTGTCTGGTTGATGTGTCGTTTGGAGTGAGTGGAGTGTTGAAGTCTCCTAGAATGAATGCATTGCTTTCTATTCCTCCTTTTATTCTGTTAGTATTTGTTTCACATATGTTGGTGCTCCTGCGTTGGGTGCATAAATATTTAGAATGGTTATATTTTCTTGTTGGATTGACCCCTTTATCATTATGTAATGTTCTTCTTTATCTCTTGTTACTTTCTTTGTTTTGAAGTCTATTTTGTCTGATACAAGTACTGCAACACCTGCTTTTTTTCCCCCTATTGTTTGCATGAAATATATTTTTCCATCCCTTCACTTTTAGTCTGTGTATATCTTTGGGTTTGAAGTGAGTCTGTTGTAATCAGCATATAGATGTGTCTTGATTTTTTATCCATTCTGTTACTCTGTGTCTTTTGATTGGTTCATTCACTCCATTTACATGTAGGGTGATTATCGATAGGTATGTACTTATTGCCATTGCAGGCTTTGGATTCATGGTTACCAAAGTTCAGGGGTAGCTTCTTTACTATCTAACCATCTAACTTAACTCTCTTATTAAGCTATTATAAATACAGTCTGATGATTCTTTATTTCTCTCCCTTCTTATTCTTCCTCCCCCATTCTTTATATGTTATGTGTTTTATTCTGTACTCTTGTGTTTCCTTTGACTGCTTTTGTGGATAGTTGATTTTACCTTTTGCCTTTAGTTAGTATTTGGTTGGTCTGCTTTTTTTGCTGTGATTTTATTTTCTCTGGTGACATCTATTTAGCCTTAGGAGGCTTGCCGCAGGAATGCTTCCATCTAGAGCAGTCCTTTAAAATATCCTGTAGAGGAAGTTTGTGGGAGGCAAGTTACCTCAACTTTTGCTTTTCTGGGAATTGTTTAATCCCTCCTTCAAATTTAACTGATAATCGTGCTGGATTCAGTATTCTTGGTTCAAGGCCCTTCTGTTTCATTGCATTAAATATATAATGCCATTCGCTTCTGGCCTGTAAGGTTTCTGTATTGTTTTGTTTTTATATTCCACAAATAAGTGAAATCACATGTTATTTATCTTTCTCTGCCTGGCTTATTTCACTGAGCATAATACCATCTAGATCAATCCATGTTCTTGTAAATGGGAGGATTTCTTTTCTTTTTATGGCTGAATAGTATTCCATTGTGTAAATGTACCACATCTTCTTTATACATTCATCTACTTATGGACACTTTGTTTGCTTTCATACCTTGGCATTGTGAATAATGTGGTGATAAACATAGGGGTGCATATAACTTTTTGAATCAGGAATCTTGTTTTCTTCTGGTAAATTCCCAGAAGTTGAATTACTGGGTTGAATGGTATTTGTATATTTAGTTTTTTGAGGAAAATTCATAATGCTTTTCACAATGGTGGCACCAGTTGACATTTCCAGCAATAGCGGATGATGGTTCCCTTTTATACACATCCTAACCAGTAGAGCTCGATTACCTTACAAACGGAGCACAAACCTAGAAAACTTAAGGCTTATTCTTTTCAGATGTGGGTTCCGTTGCTACTCCACATAGTCGCTGTTGGAAAGCAGTAACCATGAGGGCTTTCTTGCTCTAGTGGCTTTGAAGCAAAGCTCTACGAAGTGCAGGTGCTGGTGACTGACTGCAAGTACCCTCATTCACGAGAAAGGACGGGGTTCCTTTCCAAGCTGTTGTGTTTCTGGTGACTTCTGGAAGGTGATTCTTTGAAGGGGCTGCTTATGCTTAGGATCTTCCCTGCTTCACCAGCACTAAGGCACATCATTTAGGTGAGGCACCGTGGTTTTGTTAATACCTGTCATATAAAAAGTATTTTGGCAGATATGGGAAGTCCTGAGATAAAAACCATATGAACTTCCAGAAACTTAAAAATAACAATTCTCATCTTAGTTTTAAATTTGCAGAATTAAAATGTCTTATATTTATAGGATATATTTTATACTTATTAAAGTAATTACATGCATTTACAAGCTCCTACATTTCTAGGAACTGGCAGCCATTTTGTTTCTGGAAATTGAGAGAATGGAGAAATATTAAGCTTTTATTTTTCCATTTTGGCTAAGCCTCAAAATTTTATTATCTTTGCAAACAGGCTCAGAGACTGTAGATTTTCTAGGGCTTTTTGGATTTTCTTATATGCAGATCTTGCCGGTCCTATTGGATCTGGATATGTGAGTCCATACTGGTTACTTTTTTAGGCTAATTTTTTCTATTTCTTAATATTCTGAAGTTGCCATTGTGGAAGAATTGTTTTTTATCAAAGACTTGGATAAGTCATTCAGGCTAAGCCAAATTTATCTTCAGAAAATTTTCCTATTCAAGTGATTTTTTTTTCTCACTTGGTATGCATACCTTCTTGGGTATTAAATGCATGATTTTTTGTTTGCAAGATCAGGTGAGTAAATGAATATATTCTTTAGAATAAAAAATGTTTGCTTCCAGGGCATTTGTAACCAGGCAGTTCAGATTTGTACCTGAATATGCATTATTATAATTAAAAAAACAATTAAACATTTTCCCTATCTCAAAATGCAGTAAATCACATCCTTCAAAAATTAGGAATTTTATAGTGTGGTCTTTGACCAGGAATGTTCTTAGGGGTGATACAGATTTAAAAAATATATGTGCTTTTGCGGGGATTCTTTTGAAAAACGAGGCAAAATTTCATAAATTTTCATTCTTAAGTTCACCTTGTAGAGGTACTTACCATTAACTTACCAAATAATTAAGAGTAGTTTTATGTAATATTAAATCTATTTCATTTCCAGCATTTACTACATCAGTATCTAAGATGTTGGCTGCTGTACTGATAATGTTGGAAACATTATTAGGTAAATATTGCACAGACATTCAAGGAAGTCTCACAAATTGGAGAAGGACATCTCACATCCCCTGTGGGGTTGATTTCAAATGGTGAAATGTGAAATATTCATGCTTTAAATAACGAACTCTTATTATTTTGAGTGATGTTTGGTGATGGTGATAGTGTTTATGGTGCATATTTTCGTAAACACTATTTTTGGTCTATTATTTTCCAGTACCTCATCTTTATTCCACATATGAATGTGCTGTGTATCAGTGGTATTCATTCATATGCCTATTGCTGAGGCCAATGAATATATAATCCCCTTAACATTTTCTTGTGCAGGGATAGGTCATTAGTGATATGTACCAAGGAGTTTGTCTTCTTTGAACAATTTGTGTTCTTTAAATAACTTATAAAAAAAATAACAAATATAACATTTCTGGGTTACCTTCAAGGTACATATGGCATCATTTTAGAATGTGGAATCATGTGTTTGCTGCCTTTCAATTCTTTATCCCGGGATTCTTTCCCTCTGGTGTTTGGAAATGCGTGGGGGTAGCGTGGGCTTTTAGATCTTTTTGCCTTTCCTCAAAAGGTTGTGGCTAGGAGAGCCACTGCTTTAAACCAACACTTTCAGGAACCTATTATTTGAATATGTATTTATCATGAGTGGTTTTCCTGTAAATCAGTGCACCTCAAGTCTGGTTGAGCATTAGCGTCTCTTGGGAAGTATGTTTAAAACACTGATGCAGAGCCCAACTTCAGACCAATTGAACTGAAATATCTGAAGGTGGAGGCCAGGGATTGTGTTTTTAAAAAGCATCCCAGATAATTATGAAGCATAGTGAAGGCTGCGAATTCCTATAAATGAATATTCTCTAACTCTGAAGATCTATAAAAGAAGCAGCAACTGCCATTATTGTCAAGTAACAGAAATCTTAGAGAGATGAAAACATTAAAAGGGAATTGTTTAAGAAAAAGGAGCATTGTTTTAGGAGAAATCATTGGTTAAAAGGACAACTAATTGTATGGCAGTAATAATAAATAAAGAAGACATGGAGTCATTTGTACATAAAATCCTCTAAGTGTGTGCTTTCATCCTAGGATTGCATTATCAGGGCTCCCTTTAGAAAGTAAATAAGGCAATGGGGTGGAGGAATGATAGATGGATAGGTGGATAGTAAGAAATGAAGCAAACGGAGTCTGCTGTCAGGAGATGGGCGGCAGGGGAGAGCGACATTTCTGAGGGTAGGTGGCCAGGTTATAGTGAGCCAGGAAGAGGCAACACATGGGGTGGTGGGGAGTGGGGAGAACAGCCTCATTAGCTGTGGATTAAGGGCTCTGAGGCACAGGGACTAGGATGCAAGGCAGGAGAGGGAGCAGGAGACGTCAAAGAGAGAACTGGAACTGGGGCAGGGGTCAAAGCAATGCCTTCATGGAGAGATGGAGTCTCAGGTCCATGAGGTCCTTAGATGGGAGTTGACCCACAAGGGCTGCAGCTCCGGGTGAACAGGCACTGGAGAGGCAACACTGACAGCAAACCCCAGAAATTCTTAAATGCCCCTCACCTGGAGCAGGCTTGGGACCAAAGCCCGCGGGTGCAGTTTAAAGATCCTGACTTTTCAGGCTCTGATTGAGCCTTGTCCTCCAGGAACACAGTCCCTATACAGATTGCTTCTACCTGGAGCCGTGGCTTTCCCAGCATCGTCTCCCTGGCAACCTCAGCCATTTACATGTCCAGCTTCCCACAACGATGCTCAGCCTCTGAGACTAAGCCATGTGGTTCACTCACCTTTGCTACCTGCCTCCAAGATAGACAGGGTGCTAGGATTTCTTGCATTGAATAAGTAGATACGTGCACTTAACTTTCATCACCTAATTCAGAGGAAAAGTCAAGCTCACATCAGTTACTCAGCAGAGATTCTCCTTCGGGATGTCCACTCACATGTGACTCAGGAGCACGGATTCAGACTCCTTCTGGAAACTACAGAAAAGGCTTGATGATGCTTGCAGTCAATTGATGTAGCTCAGTGAGCCAAATTCCTTCTCAATGGGGGAAAAAGAAAGGGAGAAAATGTAGGTACCCTAGCCTGAAGGGCAGTTTTCTCCCACTGGGCTGCATATTGGAATCACTTACTGTGTTTTAAAAACCACAGGTTTCTGGGGCTGCCCTCCGGGATTCTGACACACTTAGTTGATCTGGGCCAGGGCACAGCAGATTTGCTTTTCAGAAGTTCCCAGCAGGCTCTGGGGCACACGTGGTCAGGTTTAGGAGATGGAAGTGCCCCCAGCTGATTGCTCTTATCCTGTGTCTCACCTCAGCGCAGACTCGGGAGCACAGCCTGGTTCCTTGGGGGCTTGCTGGCCCCTGGGGTGGAGGTGATGGCAGGCCTCCCGTGTGTCACTCTTCCTGCTTTCTACCTCTTGTGAGAGCTAGCCTGTGCTCACTCTACTTGGGAAAGGCTATGTAAGCACAGGTTCCCCGGGCAGCCAGCAGAATCTGTCCTTGGCAGATTTGCGAAAGTCTAATCTCAACTGGTTCTGCTCCAGCTGGCTGTTGGTTGGCCTCAGCTCAGGAATTCCAGCACTAGGGAGGAGGCGCCTTTCTCCTCTGAATCTGGGGATGGGTGCCCACTGCCCGGCAAGGGATGGCTGGTGCATGAGTAGTGTCCGGGACAGGTCAGCCTCAGGCCTAGAGTCTGAGAGAGAGAGGAAGAGAGAGAAAAAAAACACACATTAACCTGTTGGTACCCATTAATATTTTAGCATGGACTAATTCATCAGAAAGGTATTTATTTCTGGTGGTGAGGAAATGAGACAGTGCAAGTAGGTCTTCAAGGGTTATGTCAAGTCTGGTAAAGGCCTTGGGAAGAACTTCCTCTGTCTGGAATGAGGGGTGGGGATGGATGGTTTCCAAGGCCAGTTCCTGCTCAGGCATCTGCTTGTTCAGTCAGTGAGTATTAATATCAGTCGCTCTCCTGCCATGTGCCAGGTGCTCTTCTGGGCACCAGGGAGGCACCCGCTGAACAGGACTGAGAAGGCCCAGCTCTAGTGGGGTTCACAGCTTGGCACATGCAAGTGCAGCTGCCTGAGAAAGGGGGTCCTGAGGGAGGTGAAGTGGGCCGCTGGACACAGGATGAAACTCAGAGACAGGCACCCCTTCCTTCCTGTCATCCTGTGGGCCCACTCTGGGTGGGAGCGGTTGGCAGTTAGACAAAGTCACTCCCACACCGTGAGCGCAGCCGCTGCTGCCAGCACCTGGTGGCCCTGCCGTCCATGGCAAGGTGGCATTTCAGCCCCGCAGGCGTCCCTGGATGCCCCTCTGATTCAAAGACACAGGCTCTGGGGACACAGGAGTCAGACTTTAGTGTTGGGCTTAATGAGGAAGCCTGAAGTCTGGAGAGACACCCCAAGGTCTTAAGGAATTAAAACAACAACAAAAATCTAAGAATTAGGTGCTGTAGTATCATACCAAAGATTCCGGCTTCAGATTTGTAACGTGTTGGATTCCATAGTAGGCATCTTTGTCTTTGGCTTTTATTGTGCACGAAGTTGCCACAGGCTGATACTGAAGGTGTAAAGGGAACACACAAAGGGATGCCAGGAAACCTGGAAAGAAGGAAAAAGAATGGCCAGTTTATATGGAAGCTGATTTTCATATGAAAAAGTGAGAGATTCTTACTTTAGAAATTGACAGTTCCTAAGGGCCTAGTTTAGTGATTTGCAGTTTCTCCTTCCCTCTTCAATGGAAAATGAATCAATTTCTCTTCCCCTTTCTCATTCCTTGCATGCCTTCTCTTTTACCACTCCCTGACTCAATTCTGCAAATGCCCAGAGTCTGAAGAACTATTATGTTGCTGTGGGGACAAAAGCTCTTTGTCGAATGAAGCCATAGACTCATATGGCTGGGAAGACGCCGGACACCGTTTGGTCCTCTCTGCCTGCTGACAGGATGGCACCTGGCCTGCCCTGGAAAACAGGCCGCTTTGCTTTTTGAAGAACTCCAGAGGAGAGGCCTGATCTCCCCTGATAACTTAGCCCAAGTGCGATACCCTCGCCGGCAGGGATTATTTTCCAGCTTAAATCGCTCATGTGGAAGCTGAGGCGCATTTTCTTTTGTTCTGGCCTCGCTGGAGACAGTGAACAGCTGGTCTCCAGCCTCTGAGGAATATCTCTTTAAACCTTGCAGGCCATTGTTAAATGGCCTCTAGGCATTCTCTTCCTCAGACTGAGAATCAAAACTTCTTTCCCCATTCCTCATGGGTCCTATTTTCCAGCCCTTTTCTCATCTTTGTTCTTTGAATGCTTTCAGATTTTTCTAAGATATTCCCCTTTGGAAGTTATTTGAAGGAAAACAACAGAAGGGTTTTAGATGTACTCAGTACTGGCAGCCCTCTCCCCTTACCCCAGACCTGGCTGCTACCCCTGGCTGGGTGGCTTCTGGGGTCTAGACTCCTGGGGCCCGAGTGCTGAGAAGCCGGTCGAGAGCCCAGCAGCGAGCTTGTAGGCTGGACCGCAGGCTCCATCTCAGCACGGGGGAGGTTTATAGCAGAGAAGCAGGGTGGGGGTCTGTGGATGGAAAATGACCAAAGAAAGGCATTGGGGTCATAGGGGATTCTGGCTAAACCAACTTCATAGGATTCTTGTTGAAGACAGGCCAAGGAGATCAGATACCAAGGGTGGGGAATGAGGAATTTAATCAGGTTATTAAGGGTGGTGACTTTTGGAGATTTAGCAGGAGTTTTGCTAAAATTGGGCAATGCAAAGATGGGTATGACGTCCAAAGGTTGAGTTCTAGCCAACAAGGAGGTTCAGAGGAGCCTGACTAAAATTTGGTCAAGGAGGGTGTCTTGTCAGTTTTTTTATTTGAAATAAAAAATACTTGACAGAGGAAGGTTGAGGTAGAACCTTGAGCTACACAGAAAAACACTATCAAATGCTGTGTAAGTTTTACATAAGTTTTAACAGACTGTTTTGACCTTGGAAAATGAATTTTGCATGAACAATGCCCCTGATGTCAAAGAAACCACTCAACACTGCCATCGGTTGTGATTTTGATACATTAGCTTTATGGATGCTTCCAGGCTTTGGAGAACCCACTGCTGACACTGACACTTGCTTTCCAGCTCATATTGGAAAACACATGGTTCACTGCCACTTACTCTGTTCCAAGAACATACCATTTGTTCGGTTTCCCTATAAGACAAGGCCAAAAGATGCATACATCTTTTCTATTTC
Organism: Phataginus tricuspis; assembly: GCA_029783875.1. NCBI lineage: Eukaryota > Metazoa > Chordata > Mammalia > Pholidota > Manidae > Phataginus > Phataginus tricuspis. The sequence goes on along the minus strand of JAQQAC010009376.1, from coordinate 13,627,521 downwards.
TAAGACTCAAAAATATGTGGTACAATCTTCATGTTCAAGCTTTTTGTAAGGAAGGTTCTGTGTCTTTATCCAAATTTAACTCTTGAATCTTCCTTCTCCCAGTCCATTACCCAAGTGAAGTAGCCAAATCGTCGACCACATAGACATCTTTATCGATCCTATGGTCTGCTGCTTATCCATCTGAGATGCCTTTCTTGACATTTGAGACTTTTGTTTTTGTTTAAGATGATTGTTCTGGAACGAGCTCCATCTTTCTTCCAGGTGTATCATTTGCAGATTAATTTCATTTATGACGTAGTATGCTTTGCACTCAGGGATTCCTGTATATAGTTTATGCAGAAATAAAATGTGTTTCTTGATCACAATTTCTTAATGCTTACTGACTGAGCTTGAGAGGAGATTGGGTAGGAAGTGTGTCACAGAGCCATGATTATCTCACTTAAACTCTACAAAAACCTATGCGATAGATATTATTATTTTCATTTGGAAGAAAACAAAACCGAGACTTTGAAAGATTAATTACTTGCCCAGAGTCACACATTACTTGCCTAGTTAGTGGTAGAGCCAAGATTCTAACTCAGGGCTTCTAAATCTTAGGAGTTTTACATACCAAGAATCTAGTTGTCAGTGTACTATCATGTTATAAAAGTAATCTGTTATGTTGCATTGGGAAGCTGTCTCCTTCTGTCTTCTGCACACACTGTATAAAATGGCATCTACTTGTAATTCTAAAGGAAGGCATTTGGTTATCTGTTAGGCTTGTCTTTCTTCCAATCATTACAACTATCCTTCATAGGACTGATTTTTCATACTTTTAATAATTTATAGTACACTTTTGGGGAATCTCCCTAATACATGCACAATTTTTTTGAAAAACAAAAATAAAAAAACCCCCAAATATCAGGGACCACAGTGGGATGAGATACAGACACAAATCGTCTGCTTACTTCCTGCATGAGGGTCTCATGCTGCTACTGGAACACACTGATTTCATATAGACACTGCCTCTAATTCCTATATCTACATATGTCTGTTGGGCATATGCACACAAAAACATACTTATATACTCTGTGTGTGCATTTTGTGTGCGTGTGTGTGTGTGCATAGTCAGCTTTGGCTCCTGTATCTTTTTCTCCTATTCTCGCCCTGACAGCATGTGAAGAATGAATAAGCAGCCAGAGACAGAGCGTTTTGTGAAAGAAAATGCATGTGGGAAGCTTTCAGGGAAGGAAAAGAAGGGCCTACCTGGTTAGGAATTAGTTAGTGGGGGGAGGGTAGCCCAAGATGGCTGACGCGGCAGCTGCCAAGACTGGTCTCAGTATTTTACATGAAATAATGCACTTGGTCCTCACGATAATCCTAGAAAACAGGTATTATTATTATTTACTTTTTTACTAATGTGGAAACTAAGGCCCAAAATATTAAGTAACTTTCCCAAGGTAGTTCACTTAATAAATGCTTGTTGGATGAAGTAACAAGCATTAACTTCATGGTGTTGGTTTGAACTTGGGAGAGTTTTTATCCCTCAGCATATAATTGGGTTGATTTCTGCATTTGGGCTTTAAATACCTCAAAGTACCTTTAAATACCTAAAGAATAAAAATATTTCTGTTGAAGTGTTAACACACCTCATCTTCTCCTTCAACGGTGATTCACTGGCATACCATGAATTTTCATTTGAATGCTGTTTTGCTTCCCTGTAAACTGATATACTATTAACTTTTATATTCTGGAAGTAGTAATGCCCTCATTTCCTCAGCCACGATAGCTCAATTCCTACCTAGTTGTGTCTTTAGTAGTTAATCATGGCTCCATCACCACTTTGAGCCAGTTATGTAAACACTCAGAGCATCAAAGAACCAGTCAGGTCTGATACAGGTTATGCTTCAGGATAAGCAAGATATTGGAGGGTAACAGACATTTCATAAACTGTGAAAACCTCTTGGAGCATTTCACAGATGCTGACTCTGAGACTCCCGCTATGGTGCCCAGAAAGAGCCTGAGACAACTTGCTTATGGGGGCATTAGTCATGCTTATGGGGGCATTAGTCATGCTTATGGGGGCAATAGTCATGCTTATGGGGGCATTAGTCATGAAAGGAGACACCTATTCTTTTTTTAATTTTGCTATCATTGATGTACAATTACATGAACAACATAATGGTTACTTGACTCCCCCTATTATCAAGTCCCCACCACATACCCCTTTACAGTCACTGTCCATCAGTGTAGTAAGATGCTATAGAGTCACTACTTGTCTTCTCTCTGTTATACTGCCTTCCCCGTGTCCCTTCCCTACATTATACATGCTAATCGTAATGACCCTTTTTGCTCCTTACCGCTCCCGTCCCACCCATCCTCCCCAATCCCTTTTCTTTTGGTAACTGTTACTCCATTCTTGGGTTCTGTGAATCTGCTGCTGTTTTATTCCTTGAGCTTTTTCTTTGTTCTTATACTCCACAGATGAGTGAAATCATTTGATACTTGTCTTTCTCCGCCTGTCTTATTTCACCGAGCATAATACTCTCTAGCTCCATCCATGTTGTTGCAAATGTAGGATTTGTTTTCTTCTTATGGCTGAATAATATTCCATTGTGAATATGTACCACCTCCTCTTTATCCATTCATCTACTGATGGACACTTAGGTTGCTTCCATTTCTTGGCTATTGTAAATAGTGCTGTGATAAACATAGGGGTGCATATGTCTTTTTCAAACTGGGCTGCTGTATTCTTAGGGTAAATTCCTAGGAGTGGAATTCCTGGGTCAAATGGTATTTCTATTTTGAGTTTTTTGAGGAACCTCCATACTGCTTTCCACAATGGTTGAACTATTTTATATTCCCACCAGCAGTGTAGGAGGGTTCCCCTTTCTCCACATCCTCGCTAACATTTGTTGTTGTTTGTGTTTTGGATGTTGGCCATCCTAACTGGTGTGAGGTGATATCTCATTGTGGTTTCAATTTGCATTTCTCTGATGATTAGTGATGTGGAGCATCTTTTCATGTGCCTGTTGACCATCTGAATTTCTTCTTTGGAAAAGTGTCTCTTCAGATCCTCTGCCCATTTTTTAATTGGCTTATTTGCTTTTTGGTTGTTGAGGTGCATGAGCTCTTTGTATAATTTGGATGTCAACCCCTTATCAGATATGTCATTTATGAATATATTCTCCCATACTGTAGGATGTCTTGTTGTTCTACTGATGGTGTCCTTTGCTGTACAGAAGCATTTTAGTTTGATATAGTCCCATCTGTTCATTTTTGCTTTTGTTTCCCTTGTCTGGGGAGATATGTTCATGAAGAAGTTGCTCAAGTTTATGTCCAAGAGATTTTTGCCTATGTTTTTTTTCTAAGAGCTTTATGGTTTCATGAATTACATTCAGGTCTTTGATCCATTTGAGATAACTTTTGTGTATGGGGTTAGACAATGATCCAGTTTCATTCTCTTACATGTAGCTGTCCAGCTTTGCCAACATCAGCTTTTGAAGAGGCTGTCATTTCCCCATTGTATATGCATGGCTCCTTTATCATATATTAATTGACCATATATGTTTGGGTTTATATCAGGGCTCTATAGTCTGTTCCATTGGTCTATGGATCTGTTTTTGTGCCAGTACCAAATTGTCTTGATTACTGTAGCTTTGTAGTAGAGCTTGAAGTCAGGGAGTGTTAGTCCCTCTGCCTTATTCTTCCTTCTCAGATTGCTTTGGCTATTTGGGGTCTTTTGTGGTTCCATATGAATTTTAGAACTATTTGCTCTAATTCACTGAATAATGCTGTTGGTATTTTGATGGGGAATGCATTGAATCTGTAGATTGCTTTAGGCAGGATGGCCATTTTGACAGTATTAATTCTTCCTATCCATGAGCACGGGATGTGTTTCCATTTATTGGTATCGTCTTTAATTTCTCTCATGAGTGTCTTGTAGTTTTCAGAGTATAAATCTTTCACTTCTTTGGTTAGGATTATTCCTAGGTATTTTATTCTTTTTGATCAATTGTGAATGGAATTGCTTTCCTGATTTTTCTTTCTGCTAGTTCATTGTTAGTGTATAGAAATGCAACAGATTTCTGTGTATTTATTTTGTATCCCGCAACTTTGCTCTATTCATATATTAAGTCTAGTAGTTTTGGAATGGATTCTTTAGGGTTTTTTATGTATAATGTCATGTGATCTGCAAACAGGGACAGTTTAACTTCTTCCTTGACAGTGTGAATGCCTTTTATTTCTTTGTGTTGTCTGATTGCCATGACTAGGACCTGCAGCACTATGTTGAATAAAAGTGGGGAGAGTGGGCATCCTTGTCTTGTTCCCAGTCTTAAAGGAAAAGCTTTCAGCTTCTCACTGTTCAGTATAATGTTGGCTGTATGTTTGTCATATATGGCCTTTATTATGTTGAGGTACTTGCCCTCTATACCTATTTTGTTGAGAGTTTTTATCATGAATGGATGTTGAATTTTGTCAAATGCTTTTTCAGCATCTATGGAGATGATCATGTGGTTTTTGTCTTTCTTTTTGTTGATGTAGTGGATGATGTTGATTGTTTTCGAATGTTTTACCATCCTTGCATCCCTGGGATGAATCCCACTTGATCATGGTGTATGATCCTCTTGATGTATTTTTGAATTCGGTTTGCTAATATTTTGTTGAGTATTTTTTATCTATGTTCATCAGGGATATTGGTCTGTAATTTTCTTTTTTTGTGGTGTCTTTGCCTGGTTTTGGTATTAGAGTGATGTTGGCCTTGTAGAATGAGTTTGGGCGTATTCCCTGCTCTTCCACTTTTTGGAAAACTTTACAGAGGATGAGTATTAGGTCTTTACTAAATGTTTGATAAAATTCAGCAGTGAAGCCATCTGGTACAGGAGTTTTGTTCTTAGGTAATTTTTTGATTACCAATTCAATTTCTTTGCTGGTAATTGGTCTATTCAGATTTTCTGTTTCTTCCTAGGTCTGCCTTGCAAGGCTGTATTTTTCTAGAAAGTTGTCCATTTCTTCTAGGTTATCCAGTTATTTATCATATGATTTTTCATAGTAGTCTCTCATAATTCTTTGTATTTCCATGGTGTCCATAGTGATTTTTCCTTTCTCATTTCTGATTCTGTTTATGAGTGTAGATTCTGTTATTTTCTTGATAAGTTTGGCTAGGGGTTTATCTATTTTGTTTATTTTCTCCAAGAACCAGCTCCTGCTTTCTATTGTTTTATTCTTCTCAATTTTATTTATTTCTGCTTTAATCTTTATTATGTCCCTCCTTCTACTGACTTTGGGCCTCATTTGTTCTTCCTTTTCTAGTCTCATTAATTGTGAGTTTAGACTGTTCATATGGGATTGGTCTTCTTTCCTGAGGTAGGCCTGTATTGCTATGTATTTCCCTCTTAGCCCAGTCTTTGCTGTGTCCTACAGATTTTGTGGTGTTGAATTATTGTTGTCATTTGTCTCTATATAATGCTTGATCTCTGTTTTTATTTGGTCATTCATCCATTGATTATTTGGGAGCATGTTATTAAGCCTCCATGTGTTGTGAACTTTTTTGTTTTCTTTGTGTAATTTATTTGTAGTTTCATACCTTTGTGATCTGAGAAGCTGGTTGGGTACGATATCAATCTTTTTGAATTTACTTAAGTTCTTTTTGTGGCCTCGTATATGATCTATTCTTGAAAATGTTCAATGTGTGCTTGAGAAGAATGTGTATCCTCATGCTTTTGGATGGAGTGTTCTGTAGATGGCCCTTAGGTCCATCTGTTCTAATGTGTTGTTCAGTGCCTCTGTCTCTTTACTTATTTTCTGTCTGGTTGATCTGTCCTTTGGGGTGAGTGGTGTGTTGAAGTCTCCTAAAATGAATGCATTGCATTCTAATTCTACTGTTAATTTTGTTAGTATTTGTTTTACATATGTAGGTGATCCTGTGTTGGGTCCATAGATATTTATAATAGTTATATCCTCCTGTTGGACTGACCTCTTTATCATTATGTAATGTCCTTCTTTGTCTCTTGTGACTTCCTTTGTTTTGAAGTCTATTGTGTCTGATAAAGTACTGCAACTCCTGATTTTTACTCCCTATTAGTTGCATGAAATATTTTTTCCCATCGCTTTACTTTCAGTCTGTGTATGTCTTTGGGTTTGAAGTGAGTCTCTTCTAGGCAGCATATAGATGGGTCTTGTTTTTTTATGCATTCAGTTTCTCTATGTATTTTCATTGGTGCATTCTGACCATTTACAGTTAGGGTGATTATTGATAGGTATGTACTTATTGCCATTGCAGGCTTTAGATTCGTAGTTACCAAAGGTTCAAGCGTAATTCCCTTACTATCTAACAGTCTAATTTAACTCACTTTGTATGCTATTACAAACACAGCCTAAAGGTTCTGGGTTATTTCTCCTTTTTCTTCCTCCTCCATTCTTTGTTTGTTATGAATCATATTCTGTACTCTTTGTCTAACCCTTGGGTGACATCTATTTAGCCTAAGGAATACTTCCATCTATAGGAGTCCCTCCAAAATGCACTGTGGAAGTAGTTTGTAGGAGGTAAATTCTCTCAGCTTTTGCCAAATGAAAATTGTTTAATCCCTCCTTCAGATGTAAATAACAACCTTTCTGGTAGATTATTCTTGGTTCAAGGGCCTTCTGCTTCATTGCATTAAATATATTGTGGCACTCCCTTCTGGCCTGTAAGGTTTCTGCTGAGAAATATGACAATAGCCTTATGGGTTTTCCTTTGAATGTCATTTTTTTTCTCTCTATAGCTGCTTTTAAAAGTCTGTCTTATCCTTGATTTTTGCCATTTTAATTATTATATGTCTTGATGTTGCCTTCCTTGGGTCCCTTGTGTTGGGAGATCTGTGCACCTCCATGTCTTGAGAGACTATCTCCTTCCTCAGATTGGGGAAGTTTTCAGCAATTCCCTCCTCAATGACACTTTCTATCCCTTTTTCTCTCTCTTCTCCTTCTGGTACCCCTATAATGTGAATATTGTTCCGTTTGGATTGGTCACACAGTTCTCTCCATATTCTTTCATTCTTAGAGATTCTTTTTTCTCTCTGTGCCTCAGCTTCTTTGTATTCCTCTTCTCTAATTTCTATTCCATTTATTGTCTCTTCTACTACATGTAGTCTGCTTTTCAATTCCTCCATTTTATGTTGCATTTTAGATGTGGAATTTCTTAATGATTGAATCTCCTTCTTAAATTCATTCCTGAGTTCTTGATTATTTTTCTGTGCCTCCATAAGCATGTTTATGATTTTTATTTTGAACTCTTTCAGGAAGATTGGTGAGTTCAGTTTCATTTGGTCCTTTTTCTGGGGTATGTGAGATTTTGATCTGAACAATGTTGTTTTGACGTTTCATATTTCTGTGCGGTGCCTTTTAGTGCCCGGAAGCTCCAGTCTCTGGAGCTGCTCAGCCCTTGGAGTGAGGTTGGGGGTTGTTGGGGAGTGGAGCTGGTGCCTGGGGGGAGGAAAGATCTGTTTCCTGATTCTCGTCTGCGGTGCCTGTCTCCAGTGTCACAGCCAGTGGGCCGAGCACACAGGTGTAAGCCTCTGTGCTCGGGCGTCTCTAGCTGTTGTACGAAGGCCCTCCCTGTGGCTGGCCTGATGTCAGCGCAGTGACTGCGGGTTTGCGAGCTGGTGCTGTCAGGCCAGGAGGAAGGTTTGGCAGGCTGCGTGTCACAGTGGGTGGTTTGGAGCTGAGCAGCCAGCCAGGGCGATGGAGCGCCTGAAGCTCCTCAAAGTTCCCAACCAGCTGGACAGAGCGCGCTCAGATAATCTTGTCCAGCTCTCCCTTCTCCTGCGCAACAAGCTCCGTGTAAACCCCGCCCCTTCAGCAGCCCTCTCGCTGCTAGGAAGCCTCTCAGACCGCCTGCCTTTTTCCTGTCACAGAGCAGCCGGCTGTGGATCCCGTCCTCCACAATGGCCGGAATGGCAGTCTCTCAGGCACTCCACCTGTCCCAGCTCCCCAACCTCCAGAGCACTACCCAGCGTCAGTTTCTGCTCTCAAAGCAGATCTCCAGGGCTAGGTGTTCTTTAATGCCTCCACCCCCTCCCCGCTCCATTTCTCTTCCTCTTGCTGGTGAGCTGGGGTGGGGGAAGGGCTCGGGTCCCGCTGGATCAAGGCTCCAGTACGTTACCCTGTTTCCTGAGGTCTGCTCTGTTCGTGAGGTCTGTATGCAGTCTGGTGCAGCCTTCTTTCCTGTTGGTGTTTTAGGGTTAGTTGTATTAATTAACTATATTTTTGTACTATTTGTGGTTTTGGGAGGAGTTCTTGAATCTCCCAGGGAGACATCTATTTTATATATATACAACTATTATCAAAGTACAAAACTTAGAAATTAAAATTCTCTGAAAAACTTAAAAATTCACTATCTCACATGAATATCACTAAAGTACAAAATATTCTTCTAAAAATGACACCTTGACATCCCCCTCTTCCTTCTTCCTGGTGTTCGATCCATCTTTAACGCCTACTGGTTTCACCTACTCTTTCTGGAATCCTCCCATTTCTCTCCTTCCTTCTATCCTACCTCTTGGGCCTTGGCTCTCATGATTTTTCAGGTAAATTGCTTCAAAAGCATTCGAACTCGTTTACCTTTCCCTGCTCTCATTCCTTCCCTCTCCAAATCCCGCAGTGAAATATTTTAAAATACCTATCTTATGACTCTCCCCTTCAGTGCTTCCTGTTACCTTAAAGTTAAGGACTATTAACCTTAAAATAGAACAGTCAGTTATTTTACAAACAAAAATGGGTTTATTTGGGAATAGCAGAGAATCGCAATCTGGGACATATAAATTAGGGCAAAACCACAGGCAAACCAGAACAGAGAAAATGGAAAGGCCAAAGTGGGAGGGCTGTTCCAAGCAGCAAGTCCATTGGAGGAAACTGGGAGTCCCATATGTCGTGGCTTCTCATTGGCTGAGTTGTGTCTTTCATTGGCTGGACTGTTGCTGGAGGCAGGAGAGGGAAACCTTTCTTCCTCCTATTGGGGAGTAGAGTAGCTAAATTGGTATGGTGCCCCCTCTTACTCAGTGTCTGAGATTTACGAGGAGTGGTGGGTGTGAGAGTATCCCCTGCAGGCCTCCTGAGGCCACGGCTGTGAGGTTTCCCTTTACTAATTTGCAGGGGACTTAGCTTGGAAACCATCCTACAAATCCTGACCTGCCAGCGGCCCCTTCCTGCTCCCGCTTGCCCAGGGTTTCCTGCGCCCTGTGTCACCCCACGCTGGACTTCTGAGTCTATTTACTATCCACGCCCTGCCTATCACAGCACTTTTGCAGAGGCCCCCTCTTTTTATAGTATTGTTCCTTCGTTCCTCTTCCAAAGCTCATGCCTCAGCTCAGGGGTCTCTTCCTTCTGCTCTCCTTGACTAAGTCAGCATCCTGTATCTAGAAGTTGCTACTGTACATTTACTTTGTGACTGCAGATTAATGTGTATCTTTTCCAGTAGAATTTAAGGGGAAGATGCCTTTTATTAAATGTTTCTTCTTGACTGTCTCCTCAGTGCCTACCCAGAGGCTGGCATATGGTAGCAGCTTGATAAATATTTGTTGAATGAAGTGTACAAACTTAAAAGTAGCTATGCATTTTGTTCAGTTTTGTTAGAATGAGACTTAGCTAATTCTGAGTACTCTTGAAATTCTCCTATTATAGCCACATGCCATCGTGTAAAGACTACTGTACAAGCAGCTAGAAGCCCTGCTAAAACCAGGATCGCTCAAGGCTGTTTCTGCAAAGAGAGCAGCTGCCTCGACTTTGGAGAAGCAAGAGATCAATCCTTGTATGGGGTGGGTGGGTGGGGTCAACTGGGGTGGGAGGAAGAGGAACAGAAAGACAAGATAGAGTGCCACCAGATGCCTTTGCCTAAGGGAAGGGTTTCATTCTTTGATTGTTGCATTTAATAACATTGACATTTTAACGGCAGGGGAAAGGAGGGTGGGGGCCTTGGCTGGGTGACTGAGTTTTCCTCTTTACTTCTGCCATAGTGGGGTTTTGGGCTATTTTCTGCAAGGCTGCATGAATACAAAGCCTTCATCAGGGATGATGTCAGAAACTTAATTAAAGTAAATAAGAAATAAGACATTTATAGCAAGGGGGTGGAGGTGGGGCAGGGGTGGAGAAAGATCCTATTTCTTGGTGGCCACAATACCCTGAGGAATTACCCATTTATGAGTTGGTTAGGGAAGCCCTTTTCTTGGGATGCCTGGGTTTCCTGGTATTTGTGTTGCTCTCCAGGTTCTTTGGAATACAGGGAGAACTGGCCCTGGATTCTGGCCCCTGAACTTTAAATCTAGGTAAGTCAGATATAATTAAGACATCAAAGGACCCAGTAGATAAATAAATAATGTAAAGATTATGACCAAGAGATTGTACAGCTTTACTTGACAAAGTTACACAGATGCTAAGAGCATAACAGACCAAGATGAAGTGTCTGTGGTTGACAGGAACCAGGCTCCCTGAATTGCCTTCTATGATCCATTTCCGTGTCAGTGGCTGACCTCCTGGGTATCTCAGTCAAGCATTTAACCTCTCTGAGTTTCCACCCACCTACCTTCCCAAATGAGACAATGCAGTGCGTCTCTGGAAAAGTGTTTTCAGTATTCTCTTAAGAGAGTATAAGCATTATTACAGGGATTTTTTCGGTATGGAATGTGACAGTGATTATGTGTTGATGCAGGAATAAAGAACATTCTACCCAGAGGCAATTCATTCTGAGGAGAAAAAAAAAAACCCTGAACCACACTCCCTTGGTCCCCTGGCCTTTGTTCATTCATCACTGGGCTATCCCTTCACTGTTCCCCCATAGCTGTAACCAGCAAGGGCCTGGGTTCCCCTATCTTTGAGGAAAGAGGAATAGTCTGAGTGGGTGAAATTCAAGTTCTGCAGTTAGAACCTAGGTTGGCCCCTGGAAAAAGTGTCTCCATACGTCAGGTAAGTTGAGAAGGAGGTGAGAGAGATTCTGGGTACCAAAGCTTCTGAATAAACTTTTGAAATAAAAAAAGACATTTGTAAGAAACTTTTTGAGGCATTAAACTATTATTACATATTCATTGTTTTTAGGTGGGAACTTATATACTTTAACGTACCATCTCACAAATTCTGAGAACAACCTGTGTTTTCATATATTCAGCCTAAGTAGAATGGGCCAGTGTCAGAACAGAATGCGTCTAAAGAGGAGAAGGCAGTGTCAGGGAGAAAAAAGCTTTTCCTCAATTATTTTAAGTCCTGATTTGGAGCCTGCAAATTAAATTGACAAAAAACAAATTAGCAAGAAAAAAAAAAAGATTTAATTGCCTATTTAGGCATGGGAGTTCACAAAGAAATATGACTGAAGGAGGCGGTTAGATTTTGGGACTTCCGTACCATCGTACTAGGGAATGGAGAGGGGCCCAGGGGCACTTCTGGAAGACCAAGTGACTTTTTTGAAAGATAAACGGGACCTTAGGAGAACAGAAGGGAGATATGATAGTTTTGTGATGATGTCTGTTTGGGTGTGGTGCTTCTAGGAGAGATTAGAATTGCTCTCTGGAAAGGGATTTATGACAGTTGAGTTCTTGTGAGAGGAGGTGCTTTTAGGTAGATGAGGGATTTCAAGAATTCAGATGACTTTAGAGCAAAATAATTCTTATGCCAAATGAGTATATTTGGGGATGGCATATCCTGTTCCCATTCATTAATGTCCTGAACCCTAAAACTCAAAACTGCTCAGAACTCTCCAATGGCTTCTTATTGTACTTAACATCAAATCCAAGTCTTTACCATGGCCTCTCCCCTCTAACCTCACCCCCACCCAATGCTGCTCCTTAAACAGTCTGTGGGGCTCCTGCCTCGGACATCAGCGTCTTCTGCCACTGGGCCCACTCCTCCCCACAGCATCCCAGAGCTCCTCTAGGGAAGGCAAGACAAGGCCTTCCCCAGTATCCAACTGAAGGATCCTGTTCCAGTCTTTTCACTTTCTTCTTGGCACCTCTCGCGACTGATTATGTATTTACCTGTTTGTATGCACTGGGATGCAAGCCACGCGAGAAAGAGGACCTTGTTGTTTTCATGTCTTTGGCCATACTTGGCACATAAACTGTGAGCAGGGTGGGCTCCTTTGCTGTCCCTCCCAGAGCTTCCCCTTTGGAGGGAGAGCTAGACAGGGAGAAGATACCTAATCTATGGCACAGTGAGTGTCCGGCGGGGCAGCCGTTGTCCGGAAGCAGGGGCCTGGAGGAGAAAGAACCTGGCTCAGCGTGTGGCAAAATGGGAGGTGAAAGGAGAGTTTTATTCTTCCACTTCTCTGTCCATTCACACGTACTAGGTTTTCTAGAATTAGGCTGAGTGGAGACATTGTTCCCTGTGGAAATCTGTTTGGTATGAATGTTTTGTATGCTTTGATTGAATTCCCTGAAGATTCAAGGGTCACCATTTTATCAACTTAAAAAAGAGTTTCTTGTTTGTGTGCTATTTTCATTGAACTCCTGGCATGGTTTATATGCACAGATGATGATGGCATTATCCGCTGGGAGGTGTGGGGGCTGTAATCCCTGCACTGACAATCGGCTCCATTGTTTTCTAGATTGCTTCCTTTCTCCGTCAGCGAACTCTGCTGTTACTCCATGGGGCACACAGCTCTTAAATTATTCTCAAGCCAGTCTCAGTTGGGATTCTGTCACTTGCAAATGACAGACTGGTACAGGGACTGTATTATGGTGACAGTGGGTTCATAAGTTAATTCAATTAAGGTAGCTTTTTCTAACATTTTTTCTATGTCCTTCTCAACATTTAGTATGGCGTTTTACACAGAGTAGGAGCTCAGAAAATGAGATGACTTGACGTCCTTAGTCATCACACACACACAAAGAGAACACACAGAGTTTATTTTGACAAAAGCTACCATCTTGGATGAGTATTAATTAGGGGTGTTCTACTTTCCAGTGTGATATTGTTCTTAAAATCCAGTAAGGCAGGGTATGTATTCCTAGAAGTGTTTCTCATTTTCTATTAGCTAACGCTCTCCGTTAGCTGCTTGCAAATAACTTCCTTACGAAAGAGACAAGAAGATATGACCTCAAAAAGATTTCCCAGAGTGAAGGGGATAAGGCAGTTTGATGGAGTAACAATAACAGTAACAGTAATTACAGCACAGACCAACAGCAAAGCCCTGCTCTTAATGCTGCACACGATCTTCTCACTGCGTCTTCACCATAACTGCCATGCAGGAATTATCATTCCCATTTTACGAATAGGAAACAGAGGCTTAGAGAGATTTTGTGATTCAAATGAAAATTGGAGCCAGAGCTGGCAGACTAGCCTGGAGTTCCTACAGGGCTCCCCTGGGTGTTGTCCCTATGGCTGAGGGCCGGTCACTGACCTCTCAGGGCTTTCTCTGCAGATTTGGGATAGTTTTGCCATCTCAGAGGGAGGCTGCCTGGCTGAAGGAGAATTATCATTTTTAATTGTTTTCTAACTTTCTAGGCTCAAGGCACCCATGCAGAAAGTCAGGGGGCCTTGATTTGTTCCAACTGCATGTGGCCCAGAAACAGCCTTACAAACCCAAATCCAAAACGCTTTACGTATAGGGTGCAACCGGAATCTCCCGGCTGTGGAAATGCAGTGAATGGCATTAAAGCGATTGCTTAGCCAGTAAAGAGCCTTTTAACTGAAGGTGTAAACTTTTCTGCAAGAAGGTGGAGGGACGTAAGAGCCAGACGTGCCCTGTCCTGGACATCGTGGAGAAGCAGCCCCAGTCTGAAAGCAGGGCAAACCGACCAGGCCCCGGTAGGGATCTCTTTTTTAAAACCAATTGCTTTTGGATGCACTGGAGCTGCATCCAAAGCCGGCGACGATGTGGCCACTAGGCCCGTATGGCTGTGCAGAAGGCACTGGGGCAGGGCCTGCGCATGGCGTCCACATTAAGGTTGGGCCCACTGCTGAGAGTCACTCTGTCTGGTTGTTTGCCACGTGAGTGAAGACTTGCCCTACTAGTTCCTTGGGAGAGGAGGAAAGGAGAGACGGAGGAAGGGGTAGAGGACAGGAAAGGGGGAGATGCAGGGAGGGAAGGGCCCTATCTCCTGTTACTGTTAGCAGCCTGGTACCCTGATACAGCTTGTCTTTCCTTCTTTCTGCCACTCTCGTTTTTACTCTCTCCCCCCTTTGCTGCAAAGAAATATTTGATCTTGGAAATATAGGATTATAGAACTGCCCACTGTAGGGGAGGAAAAATGATTTTCCCTCCACACTCTGAGTTCTTGGCTGAGATCTCTGTAATAAAAGAATTATAAGAGAGAAGCAAACAGGAGTTTATTATAAACATGTAGACCTCATGTACACATGGGAGACACTCAGGGAAAGATGAGTAACTCCTTAGGTGGTTAGAATTCAGGCTTAAATACCATCTTAATAGGGAAAGGGGAGAGGATACATAGGTCTCTCAACCAGGAAGGTGGTGGCCCTTAGAAGAATAGACAGGAGGTATGACAGGCTGTGGCAAAGTCTGTCTGGGTGTGGCGTCCACTTCTAATCTCTTCCCCTGTGATGAGTCAGCTTTCCCTGGTTGGTGAAACTGCCTGGCAGGGGATCTAAGACAAGAGTTCCTTTTGGCAGATCTGTCTGTAGGCAGATAAGGGGAGTTTGGAGAAAGCCTCTCCCTGCATTTGCTGTTTTTATGGTGCCTACAGCTCAAAATAATCCCTATTCCAAAGTGGCATATTTGGAGGTGGCATGTCCTGAACTTCTACAGTCATATTTTGGGGTGACATATTCTGGTGCCCTTCACCATTGAAAACTTAATCGGTGAAGGTGTTTGTGTCAATGGATCCGATGGGGAAAAGCTCACTTACATTTTTGCCTCCAAGTTCTGTGCCATTTGATCTGAGCAGAACATGAATGTATGTCTTGGAAAGGATGGATTTGTGAAAATAAATGCAACATGTTTGCATCAATTTCAGGAAATGATCTTTTTTTTCCAAAAATGCAAGCCGTGATTAAAAAAAAAAAGCCAACATTAAACAATATTACACATGCAGAAAGAACCTTCTAAGAGGGCGGCTGCTGATGGGGTATGTTTATTACTGCAGGGAGCGCTGCTTCGTGGAAGCTGAATTGCCCTGGAGAAGAGGCCCCACCTCTAACCTCCTTCTAAGTCCTGGCCTGACCCCAGTCACAGTTGGGAAGGTGAAGCTCTGAGTCTGTAACAGCAGCTCCTTTCTGCTCTGGAAAGAGGGAAACAGGCATTCAGCCCCATGTCCGCCAGGTAGCAGATTTCAGAACACAGGAACAGCTGGACTTATGTTACACATGCCCTGATAAATTGTCATTCATCAGAAAATTCACCAAGTTTTCTTTTCTCCATGTTACATCTTCAAAGGTCCTTGAAGCAGTGAATCCATAAGCACCACGTGGACTTTTAATAATGTTCTGCTGCTGGAACCCGCCCAGGTTGATGTGACAGTCCTTGGACACTTCTTGCCACTCTTTGATTTCTTTCTTTTTTTCTCATTTAATTTTTTTATTAAGCTATTATTGATATACACTCTTACGAAGGTTTCACATGAAAAAACAATGTGGTTACTACATTTACCCACATTATCGAGTCCCCCCTCATACCCCATGCAGTCATTGCCCATCAGTGTAGTAAGATGCCACAGTCACTATTTGCCTTCTCTGTGCTACACTGTCTTCCCTGTGACCCCACACACCATGTGTGCCAATCATAATACCCCTCAATCCCCTTCTCCCTCTCTCTCTACCCACCTTCCCACACCCCTCCCCTTTGGTAACCACCTGTCCCTTCTTGGAGTCTGTGAGTCTATTGCTGTTTTGTTCCTTCAGTTTTGCTTCATTGTTATACTCCACAAAGGAGGGAAATCATTTGGTACTTGTCTTTCTCCACCTGGCTTCTTTCATTGAGCATAATACCCTCTAGCTCCATCCATGTTGTTGCAAATGGTAGGATTTGTTTCTTATGGCTGAATAGTATTCCATTGTGTATATGTACCACATCTTCTTTGTCCATTCATCTACTGATGGACGCTTAGGTTGCTTCCATATCGTGGCTATTGTAAATAGTGCTGCAATAAACATAGGGGTGCATATGTCTTTTGAACTTGAGAAATTATATTCTTTGGGTAGATTCCTAGGAATGGAATTCCTGGGTCAAATGCTATTTCTACCTTTAGTTTTTTGAGGAACCTCCATATTGCTTTCCACAATGGCTGAACTAGCTTACATTCTCACTAGCAGTGTAGGAGGGTTCCCCTTTCTCTGCATCCTTGCCAGCATTTGTTGTTCGTAGTCTTTTCTATGTTGGCCATCGGGTGTGAGGTGATATCTCATTGTGGTTTTTACTTGCATTTCCCTGATAATTAGTGATGTGGAGCATCTTTTCATGTGCCTGTTGGTCATCCGAATTTCTTCTTTGGAGAATTGTCTGTTCATATCCTCTGCCCATTTTTTAATCGGGTTATGTGCTTTTTGGTTGTTGAGGTGTGTGAGTTCTTTATATATTTTGGATGTTAACCCCTTATCAGATATGTCATTAACAAATATATTCTCCCATACTGTTGGATGCCTTTTTGTTCTGCTGATGGTGTCCTTTGCTGTACAGAAGCTTTTTAGCTTGATGTAGTCCCATGAGTTCATTTCTGCTTTTGTTTCCCTTGCCTGAGGAGATGAGTTCAGGAAAAAGTTGCCTATGTTGTCTTCTAAGAGCTTTATGCCTTCTCTGTGCTTCTAAGAGTTTTATGGTTTCATGACTTACATTCAGGTCTTTGACCATTTCGAGTTTCCTTTTGTGTATGGGGTTAGACAATAATACAGTTTCATTCTCATACATGTAGCTGTCCAGTTTTGCCAGCACCAGTTGTTGAAGAGGCTGTCATTTCCCCATTGTATATCCATAGCTCCTTTATCATATATTACTTGACCATATATGCTTGGGTTTATATCTGGGCTCTCTAGTCTGTGCCATTGGTTTATGGTTCTGTTCGTGTGCCAGTATCAAATTATCTTGATTACTGTGGCTTTGTAGTAGAGCCTGAAGTTGGGAAGTGTAATCCCCCCAGCTTTATTCTTCCTTCTCAGGATTGCTTTGGCTATTTGGGGTCTTTTGTGGTTCCATATGAATTTAAGAACTATTTGCTCTGGTTCATTGAAGAATGCTGCCTGTTGGCCATCTGAATTTCTTCTTTGGAGAATTGTCTGGTATTTTGATAGAGATTGCATTGAATCTGTAGATTGCTTTAGGAAGATGGTCATTTTGACAAAATCAATTCTTTCTATTAATGAGCATGGGATGTGTTTAAATTTATTTGCATCTTCTTTAATTTCTCTCATGAGTGTCTTATAGTTTTCAGAGTATAGGTCTTTCAATTCCTTTGTTAGGTTTATCCTAGGTACTTTATTGTTTTGATGCAATTGTGAATGGAATTGTTTTCCTGATTTCTCTTTCTGCTAGTTCATCGTTAGTGTATAGGAAAGCAACAGATTTCTGTGTATTAATTTTGTATCTTGCAACTTTGCTGAATTCAGATATTAGATCTAGTAGTTTTGGAGTGGATTCTTTAGGGATTTTTATGTACAATATCATGTCATCTGCAAACAGGGAGAGTTTAACTTCTTCTTTACCAATATAGATGCCTTTTATTTCTTTGTGTTGCCTGATTACTGTGGCTAGGACCTACAGAACTATGTTGAACAGAAGTGGAGAAAGTGGGCATCCTTGTCTTGTTCCCATTCTTAAAGGAAAAGCTTTTAGCTTTTCACTGTTAAGTATGGTGTTGGCTGTGTGTTTGTCATATATGGCCTTTATTATGTTGAGGTACTTGCCCTCTATACCTATTTTGTTGAGAGTTTTTATCATGAATGGATGGTGAATTTTGTCAAATGCTTTTTCAGCATCTATGGAGATGATCATGAGGTTGTTGTGCTTCTTTTTGTTGATGTGGTGGATGATGTTGATGGATTTTCTAATATTGTACCATGCTTGCATCCCTGGAATAAATCCTACTTGATCATGATGGATGATCTTTTTGATGTATTTTTAATTTGGTTTGCTAATATTTTGTTGAGTATTTTTGCATCTATTATTCATCAGAGATACTGGTCTGTAGTTTTCTTTTCTTGTGGTGTCTTTGCCTGGTTTTGGTATTAGAGTGATGCTGGCCACATAGAATGAGTTTGTGAGTATTCCCTCTTCTTCTAATTTTTGGAAAACTTTAAGGAGAATGGATATTAGGTCTTCACTAAATGTTTGATAAAATTCAGTGGTGAAACCATCTGGTTCAGGGGTTTGTTCTTAGGTAGTTTTTTGATTACCAGTTCAGTTTCTTTGCTGGTAATTGGTCTATTCAGATTTTCTGTTTCTTCCTGGGTCAGCCTTGGAAGGTCCTATTTTTCTAGAAAGTTTTCCATTTTTTCTAGGTTATCTAGTTAGTTAGCATATAATTTTTCATAGTATTCTCTCATAAGTCTTTGTATTTCTGTGGTGTCTGTAGTGATTTTTCTTTTCTCATTTCTGATTATGTTTATGTGTGTAGACTCTCTTTTTCTCTTGATAAGTCTGGCTACAGGTTTATTTATTTTGTTTATTTATCTCGAAGAATCAGCTCCTGCTTTCATTGATTCTATTGTTTTATTCTTCTCGATTTTATTTATTTCTGCTCTGATCTTTATTATGTCCTTCCTTCTACTGACTTTGGGCCTCATTTGTTCTTCTTTGTCTAGTTTTGTTAATTGTGAGTTTAGACTGTTCATATGGGATCATTCTTCTTTCCTGGGGTAGGCCTGTATTGCAATATACTTCCCTCTTAGCACAGCCTTTGCTGCATCCCACATATTTTGCAGTGTTGAACTATTGTTGTCATTTGTGTCCATATATTGCTTGAGCTCTGTTTTTATTTGTTCATTAATCCATTGGTTGTTTAGGAGTATGTTGTGAAGCCTCCATGTGTTTGTGGCATTTTTCATTTTCTTTGTGTAATTTATTTCTAGTTTCATACTTTTGTGAGAAGCTGGTTGGTACAATTTCAATCATTTTGAATTTACTGAGGCTCTTTTTGTGGCCTAGTACATGATCTATTCTTTAAAATGTTCCATGTGCACTTGAGAAGAATGTGTATTCTGCTGCTTTTGGGCGTAGAGTTCTGTAGATGTCTGTTAGGTCCATGTGTTCTAACACGTCGTTCAGTGCCTCTGTCTCCTTACTTATTTTCTGTCTGGTTGATCTTTGGAGTGAGTGGAGTGTAGAAGTCTCCCAGAATGAATGCATTGCATTCTATTTCCCCTTTTAATTCTGTTAGTATTTGTTTCACATATGTCGGTCCTCCTGTGTTGGGCGCATAGATATTTATAATAGTTATATCTTCTTGTTGGATTGACCCTTTTATCGTTATGTAATGTCCTTCTTTGCCTCTTGTGACTTTCTTTGTTTTGAAGTCTATTTTGTCTGATACAAGTACTGCAACTCCTACCTTTTTCTGACTATTAGTGCCATGAAATATCTTTTTCCATCCCTTCACTTTTAGTCTGTGTATGTCTTTGGGTTTGAAGTGAGTCTCTTGTAGGCAGCATATAGATGGGTCTTGTTTTTTTATCCATTCAGTGACTCTATGTCTTTTGATTGGTGCATTCAGTCTATTTACATTTAGGGTGATTATCAATAGGTATGTACTTACTGGCATTGCAGGCTTTAGATTCGTGGTTACCAAAGGTTCAAGGGTAGGTTCTTTACTATCTAAGAGTCTAACTTAAGTCACTTAATATGCTATTACAAACACAATCTAAATTTTTTTTTCTTCTTCCTCCTTTCTTTATATATTAGGTATCATATTCTGTACTCTTTGTTTATCCCTTGATTACTTTGGGGATAGTTAATTTAATTTTGTATTTGCTTAGTAATTAGCTGTTCTACTTTCTTTACTGTGGTTTTATTACCTCTGGTGACAGCTATTAAACCTTAGGAACACTTCTGTCTATAGTAGTCCCTCTGAAATACACTGTAGAGATGGTTTGTGGGAGGTAAATTCTCTCAGCTTTTGCTTATCTGGAAATTGTTTAATTCCTCCTTCAAATTTAAATGATAATCTTGCCGGATAAAGGCCCTTCTGCTTCATTGCATTAAATACATCATGCCACTCCCTTCTGGCCTGTAAGGTTTCTTTTGAGAAGTCTGATGATAGCCTGATGGGTTTTCCTTTGTATGTCATCTTATTTCTCTCTCTGGCTGCTTTTAATAGTCTGTCCTTATCCTTGATCTTTGTCATTTTAATTGCTATATGTCTTGTTGTTGTCTTCCTTGGGTCCCTTGTGTTGGGAGATCTGTGCATCTCCATGGCCTGAGAGACTATCTCCTTCCCCAGATTGGGGAATTTTTCAGCAATTACCTCCTCAAAGACACTTTCTATCCCTTTTTGTCTCTCTTCTTCTTCTGGTACCCCTATAATGCAAATATTGTTCCGTTTGGATTGGTTACACAGTTCTCTCAATATTCTTTCATTCTTAGAGATCCTTTTTTCTCTCTGTGCCTCAGCTTCTTTGTATTCCTCTTCTGTAGTTTCTGTTTCATTTATCGTCTTCTCCGCCCTATCCAATCTGCTTTTAATACCCTCCAATGTGCTCTTCAATGATTGGATCTCTGACTGGAATTCGTTCCTGAGTTCTTGAATATCTTTCTGTACCTCCATGAGCATGTTAATGATTTTTATTTTGAACTCCCTTTCATTTAGAGTCATGAGGTCGATGTCATTTAAATCTTTCTCAGGAGTTGTATTAATAATTTTACTCTACACCAGGTTCCTTTGGCATTTCATATTTGTATATGGCAGCCTCTAGTGCCCAGAAACTCTACTCCCTGGAGCTGCTCAGCCCCTGAAGCAATGTTGGGGGTCTCAGGGGAGTGGTATTGGTGCCTGAGGGGATGAAAGAGCTTTTTTCTGCTTCCCGATTGCTATGCCTGTCTCCACTGTCTGAACCAGTAGGCCGAGCACACAGGTATAAGCCTCTTTGCTTTGCGTTTGTAGTTGCTGTAGACAGATCATCCCTCTGGCTGGCCTAACACCAGGGTAGGGTTTGCTGGTTTGTGAGCCAGGTGGGCTGGCTGGGAGAAAGGCGCAGTAGGCTGCATATCATGGAGGGAGTCCTTGGAGCTTGTAGCCATCAGGGAGCTGGAACACCTGAAGATCATCTAAGGAAGACGATTTCTTTTTCCTCCTTAAATATGAGAGTCTGTATGGCAAAGCTCCCAACCCACTGGGCAGAGTGCACCCGGACAATTTTGTCTACCTGTCCTTTCTCCTGAGCAGTAAGCTGTGTGAAATCCTTGCCCCTTTAGCAGCGCTCTTGCTAAGGGCTTCCTTGTTAGGAAGTCTCTCAGACTGTCTGCCTTTGTTTTGTCCCAGAGAAGCCGGACATGGATTCCTGGTTTCCATAAGCAGCTGGAATCTCAGTCTCTCCAGGAATTCTGCCTGTCTTAGCTTTCCAACTCTGTAATCAGGAGAGTATCATGCAAGCGCCATGAAATGTAGGTTTGTGCTCCCAGAGCAGATCTCTGGAGTTAGGTATTCAGCAGTCCCAGGCCTCTGCTCCCTCCTTGCTCCGTTTCTCTTCCTCCCGCTGGTGAGCTGGGGTGGGGGAAGGGCTTGGTTCCCACCAGGCCACAGCTTTGGTACAGTACCCTGTTCTGTGAGGTCTGCTCTTTTCTCCAGGTGTATGCAGTCTGGCGCAACCGTCATTCCTGTTGCTCTTTCAGGATTAGTTGTATTAATTATATTTTCGTATTATATGTGGTTTTAGGAGGAGGTCTCTCTCTAAGCTCTCACGCCACCATCTTTAATCCCTCCCTCTCTTTGATTTCTGCAAGTGCTTTTCTAAAATCAGCTAGGCTGTTTTCCTGTATTACCTGGTATCCTGAATAATGCACCATGATTGGCGACTTTCACGTTTCTCACCCTCAACTTGGAAATAATCTAATGTTGCATCAGTGTGTCAGTCTGTGCAAAGCTACCCTGATTTGCTGCTTGGTCAATATTGAGATGAACCAGGTTAACCTACTCTCCTCTAGTAACTGAGCGTTTTTAGTAAATTGACCTCTGAATTTTCTGACAGTGTTATTAGAAAGAGACTTTCTCTCTCTCCTGCTAGGAAATGCACAGTCCTTTTCTTTTGAGGTGGAGTCAGAGTCATGAAGATTACAGGGACATGTACACATGGTTATTATCGAGTTCTTGGACATACTCGCCTGTGCAACACCAAAGAAATCCCAATTCTAAACACAACTGGAGACTCTGTGGGAGTACCAAGTGTGTGGCAGACCGGGTATCCCGCAGCATTAATGGGCTGTGTCTGAAGAGAACTTTGAGCCTTTTTCATCTTCACCCTGAAGGGTGTTTTTTTTTTCCTAATGAAAATGTGTTAGAAGGGAAAGGGGCTGGGATAATAATTTCCTTTCTTTCCCTCCTGTTGACTTCAGCAGGCAAGTTCTCCTTTAATAAAAAGCATGATGGGCAGGGATGAGAGTGTTCAGCTTGAAGTTTGAGGCAGAACCTATCCTGTCTGAGAAAGCCAGGTGTCCACGAGAAGAGGCTGCAAACGGATTCCCTCCCCACCCAAGCGGGCAGTGCTGCTCTGCTGTGTCCCTGGTCCCAGCCCAGGCCCTTGAAGCTAAGGATTCTCAGAGAAGCAGGGTGGGTCACTGCAGCTGCTGCTTCAAACAAAAGCAAACAGATTAAATTAATTTAGGCTTCAAAATCAGTCCCATTCTCTAATTCATAAAATACTTCAAACAGGGGGAGAAATGTCATCTCTCAGATGATTGAGGCTAATCCACTTTAACTCTTTTTCCTCTTGCATCTGAATGCAAATTATCAAGACATACCTCTCCAGTCAAAATAAACTCCTCATTCCAAATGCTTCAGTCAGCTTTTAATAAGTCTTCTCTCCTCTCTACATACAACAAACTCAGTTTCTAAGGCCTGCTGGAGCTGTGTGCAAAAAGGAGGGACAATGTAGTCATTACAGTCTGTTAAGTTGCCAGCACTCGGCAATTAGAAGGTATGGTCTTTGGAAACATGGCAAAACAGCAGTTAGTTCCATTGTATTCTCATTGACAAGATGGTTGTGTTAGCTCTCCAGGTACCATGCCCGAGAAACAAAACAATTCTTGGCTCCTAAGGAACTCTAGGAAAATCAGTTGTTGACAGAAAGGCCTTGTGGAAAGAACCGTTTATACTACAAATAAATTTGCACATCCTTGTGGTTGCGATAAATACACTTCCACACCCATTGTGTTGGACTAGATGCAGAAACCATTTAAAGGGACATCAAAGTCCTGTCTGTGCAAATGTCTCTTGTCCTACTTAGGATGTCAAAACGGGTACTACTGAGTAATGATTGCCTCCCTTCTCACAACTGCCTCCCCTTGGGACACAGAAATTGAGATTTTTTTTCCTGCAACATGCTCTGTTGTCAACAGCACAGAAAATTCCTGGAGGACCATGGAGGCTTGTGCATGCCTGGCCCAACATCTCACTGCTTGGCAATCACTTAAAAATGATGACCCAAATCTTTGCCGTTTGCCAAGTGTGAGTACTTTGTGGCAGAGAGGAATGCAGCCCTTTGATTCCCACATTCCTCCTGGTTTCTCTGTGTGGGTGGAAAAACCGCCAAGAATGTGATTCAAACTCTCTCATGTTTTAAGGAGACAAATGAAACAATGTATCTGTCTGAATCTGTCAATATACAATTTTACATTTGCTGCCGGTGGGCTTTTTCACAAGATAGATACCTTCATAGTTTTTCTTATGACTGCGCCAGGTAATGTAAAGCTCTGATTTCCTTTCAGGTAAATGGGGGGACCCCTTTTCAAAGAGTAGGCACAAGGGATGTTGTTCTTAATTATCAAGACAGAACTTACTGTAAAATTAGAAGTACAAATGCAGTTGGTTAAGTCTTGAAAAAATTTTCAGAAAAACGTCCCTAAAGTTACTTTCTCAGTAAATTTCCCAGGGCCCTACTGCTTATTCTAACCTGAGCCATAAATTTCTTCCTAAATGCAGTCTTCTGCATTGACATTAGGCCAAGTGAGAAATAAGAGGATCATCGCCCAACTTGAATAATATGCTCTACTTAAATGGCCAACCTGCATTTTTGGGGTTTTACTAGCTAAGACCATACAATGCTTTATTAATTAAAACTTGATCCAGGAGAACATGTAAATCTTGTACAAAACAAATACACACCCTTAAACTGGTTGGTTTTGATGAAAGACTTCCTAGAAATATCCTATGTGGAGAGAAAAATAAAACCATGTTCAGCTAGAGAGAACCAAACACCAAACACCCTGGAAATCAGATGTTTTTCTCCCACTCCTTATTAAGTCAGCGTCAAGAACATTATTAAGTTATAGCCTGACTGGATTTTCACTTTTTTGGAAGAGAAACAAGTCTGGGCATTAAACTCGTAACAGCAATTATCATCTGCATGTGGGCTTAATTATGAAAAAAAAGTTTTTATTTTTCATAATTGTCATCATGATGATCCAATTTCCATGTCAAGCCTGGCGCTGAGCAGGAAGGGTCACGAGCCAGTCTGGCTCCCCAGATCTCTTGCCCTCCTGTGGCATGTCCTTCTTCTCTTCAACTCAGTATTTCTTCTTTTAGCTTCTGGTAGGACCTGCTGAGAAGTGATTATTGGGAGGGACTTTGTAAAGCTCTTTAGGAGAACAAGTTTAATGCAGTCTAGGAAAGCGAAATCCTCAAGATCCAGGGCTATAATGTGGTATGGAGAAGTGTGCTGATTCCTTTTTTATTTTTATTTTTAATTTAAATTTTTATTTATCTTGGTATCATTAATATAGAATCACATAGGCAACATAGTAGTTACTAGATTCCTCCCATTATCAAGTCCCCACTACATACCCCATTACAGCCACTGTCCATCAGCCTAATAAGATGCTATAGAGTCACTACTTGTCTTCTCGGTGCTGTACTGCCTTCCCCATGCCCCCCCTACATTATATGTGCTGATCATAATGCCCCTTATTCCCCCTCTCCTTCCCTCCCCCCACCCACACTCCCTTTCTCTTTAGCAACTGATAGTACATTCTTGGGTTCTGTGAGTCTGCTGCTGTTTTGTTCCTTCAGTTTTTGCTCTGTTGTTATGCTCCACAGATGATGGAAATAATTTGGTACTTGTCTTTCTCTGCCTAGCTTATTTCACTGAGCATAATACCCTCTAACTCCATCCATGTTGTTGCAAATGATAGGATTTGTTTTCTTCTTATGGCTGAATAATATACCATTGTGTATATGTACCATTTCTTTATCCTTTCATCTACAGATGGACACTTAGGTTGCTCCCATATCTTGGCTATTGTAAATAGTGCTGCGATAAACATAGGGGTGCATCTGTCTTTTTGAAACTGGGATCCTACATTCTTAGAGTAAATTCCTAGGAGTGGGATTCCTGGGTCAAATGGAATTTCTATTTTTAGTTTTTTGAGGAAACTCCATACTGCTTTCCACAATGGTTGAACTAGTCTACGTTCTGACCAGCAGTGTAGGAGGGTTCCTCTTTCTCCGCATCCTCGCTAGCATTTGTTGTTCCTAAGTCTTTTCTATGTTAGCCATCCTAACTGGTGTGGAGCATCTTTTCATGTGCCTGTTGGCCATCTGAATTTCCTCATTGGAGAAGTGTCTGTTCATATCCTTCGCCCATTTTTTAATAGGGTTGTTTGCTTTTTGGGTGTTGAGGCTTGTGAGTTCCTTATAAATTTGGATCTTAACCTCTTGTTGGATATGTCATTTACAAATATACTTTCCCATACTGTTGGATGCCTTTTTGTTCTACTGATGGTGTTCTTTGCTTTAATGAAGCTTTTTAGCATGATGTAGTCCCATTTGCTCATTTTTGATTTTGTTTCCCTTGCCCGAGGAGATGCATTGAGGAAAAAGTTGCTCATGTTTATATTCAAGAGATTTTTGCCTGTATTTTTTTCTAAGAGTTTTATGGTTTCATGACTTACATTCAGGTCTTTGATCCATTTTGAGTTTACTTTTGTATATGGGGTTAGACAATAATCCAGTTTCATTCTCTTGCATGTGGCTGTCCAGTTTTGCCACCACCAGCTGTTGAAGAGGCTGCCATTTCCCTGTTGTATATCCATGGCTCCTTTATCATATATTAACTGACCATATATGCTTGGGTTTATGTCTGGGCTCTTTAGTCTGTTCCATTGGTCTATGGGTCTGTTCTTGTGCCAGTACCAAAGTGTCTTGATTACTGTGGCTTTGCAGTAGAGCTTGAAGTCAGGGAGCATAATCCACCCCCCTCCCTACCCGATTTATTCTTCCTTCTCAGGATTGCTTTGGCTACTTGGGGTCTTTTGTGGTTCCATACGAATTTTAGAACTGTTTGCTCTAGTTCATTGAAGAATGCTGTTGGTATTTTGATAGGGATTGCATTGAATCTGTAGATTGCTTTAGGTAGGATGGCCATTTTGACAATATTAATTCTTTCTATTAATGAGCACATATGTGATTCAATTTATTTGCATCTTCTTTAATTTCTCTCATGCGTGTCTTGTAGTTTTCAGAGCACAGGTCTTTCATTTCCTTGGTTAGGTTTATTCCTGGTATTTTATTCTTTTTGATGCAATTGTGAATGGAATTGTTTTCCTGATTTCTCTAGCTGCTAGTTCATCATTAGTGTATAGGAATGCAACAGATTTCCACGTGTTAATTTTGTATCTTGCAACTTTGCTGAATTCACATATTAGATCTATTAGTTTGGAGTGGATTCTTTAGGGTTTTTTTATGTATAATGTCATGTGATCTGCAAACAGGGACAGTTTAACTTCTTCCTTGACAGTGTGAATGCCTTTTATTTCTTTGTGTTGTCTGATTGCCGTGGGTAGGAACTCCAGTACTATGTTGAATAAAAGTGGGGAGAGTGGGCATTCTTGTCTTGTTCCTGACCTCAAAGGAAAAGCTTTCATCTTCTCGCTGTTAAGTATAATGTTGGCTGTGGGTTTGTCATATATGGTCTTTATTATATTGAGGTACTTGCCCTCTGTACCCATTTTGTTGAGAGTTTTTATCATGAATGGATGTTGAATTTTGTCAAATGCTTTTTCAGCATCTATGGAGATGATCATGTGGTTTTTGTCCTTCTTTTTGTTGATGTGGTGGATGATGTTGATGGATTTTCGAATGTTGTACCATCCTTGCACCCCTATGATGAATCCCACTTGATCATGGTGTATGATCCTCTTGATGTATTTTTGAATTCGGTTTGCTAATATTTTGTTGAGTATTTTTGCATCTATGTTTATCAGGGATATTGGTGTGTAACTTTCTTTTTTTGTGGTGTCTTTGCCTGGTTTTGGTATTGGAGTGATGCTGGCCACATAGAATGAGTTTAGGAGTATTCCTTTCTCTTCTACTTTTTGGAAAACTTTAAGGAGAATGGATATTAGGTCTTCACTAAATATTTGATAAAATTCAGCGGTGAAGCCATTTGGTCCAGGGATTTATTCTTAGGTAGTTTTTTGATTATCAATTCAATTTCCTTGTGTTGGTTGTTCTATTCAGATTTTCTGTTTCTTCCTGGGTCAGCCTTGGAAGATCCTATTTTTCTAGAAAGTTGTCCATTTCTTCTAGGTTATCCAGTTAGTTAGCATATCATTTTTCATAGTATTCTCTCATAATTATTTGTATTTCTGTGGTGTCCGTAGTGATTTTTCCTTTCTTATTTCTGATTCTGTTTATGTGTGTAGACTCTCTTTTTTCTTGATAAGTCTGCCTATCTATTTTGTTTATTTTCTTGAAGAACCAGCTCCTGCTTTCATTGATTCTTTCTATTGTTTTATTCTTCTCGATTTTATTTAATTCTGCTCTGATCTTTATTATGTCCCTCCTTCTACTGACTTTGGGTCTCATTTATTCTTCTTTTTCTAGATTCATAAATTGTGAATTTAGACTGTTCATATGGGATTCTTCTTCTTTCCTGAGGTAGGCCTGTATTGCAATATACTTCCGTCTTAGCACAGCCTTAGCTGTGCCCATTTTGCGGTGTTGAATTATTGTTGTCATTTGTCTCCATATATTGCTTAATCTCTGTTTTTATTTGGTCATTCATCCATTGATTAGTTAGGAGCATGTTATTAAGCTTCCATGTGTTTGTGGGCCTTGTCATTTTCTTTGTGTAATTTATTTCTAGTTTCATACCTTTGTGATCTGAGAAGCTGGTTGGTACAATGTCAATCTTTTTTAATTTACTGAGGCTCTTTTTGTAGCCTAGTATATGATCTATTCTTGAAAATGTTCCATGGGCACTTGAGAAGAACGTGCATCCTGTTGCTTTTGGATGAAGTGTTCTGTAGATGTCCATTAGGTCCATCTGTTCTAATGTGTTGTTCAGTGCCTCTGTCTCTTTACTTATTTTCTGTCTGGTTGATCTGTTCTTTGGAGTCAGTGGTGTGTTAAGGTCTCCCAAAATGAATGCATTACATTCTATTACACCCTTTAATTCTGTTAGTATTTGTTTCACATATGTAGGTGATCCTGTGTTGGGTGCATAGATATTTATAATGGTTATATCCTCTTGTTGGACTGACCCTTTCATCATTATGTAATGTCCTTCTTTGTCTCTTGTGACTTTCTTTGTTTTGAAGTCTATTTTGTCTGATACAAGTACGGGAACTTCTGCTTTTTTCTGACTATTAGTTGCATGAAATATCTTTTTCCATCCCTTCACTTTTAGTCTGTATATGTCTTTAGGTTTGAAGTGAGTCTATTGCAGGCAGCATATAGATGGGTCTTGTTTTTTTATCCATTCAGTGACTCTGTATCTTTCAATTGGTGCATTCAGACCGTTTACATTTAGGGTGATTATCGATAGGTTTGTATTTATTGCCATTGCAGGCTTTAGATTCATGGTTACCAAAGGCTGAAGGGTAGTTCCCTTACTATCTAACAGTCTGATTTAACTCAGTTAGTATGCTATTATAAACAACCTAAAGATTTTTTTTCCTCATTTTTCTTCCTCCTCCGTTCTTTATCTATTAGGTATCATATTCTGTATTCTTTGTCTATTATTTGACTGACTTTGGGGGTAGTTGATTTGATTTTGCAATATGCTTAGTAATTAATTATTCTACTTTGCTGTGGTTTTATTTCCCCTGTTGACAGCTGTTTAGCCTTACGAATGCTTCCATCTAGAGCAGTTCCTCCAGAATAACTGTAGAGGTGGTTTGTGGGTGGTAAATTCTCTCAGCTTTTGCTTATATGAAAATTGTTTAATCCCTCCTTCGAATTTAAATGATAACCTTGTCGGGTAGAGTATTCTTTGTTCGAGGCCATCTGTTCATTGCATTAAATATATCATGCCACTCCCTTCTGGCCTGTAAGGTTTCTGTTGAGAAATCTGATGATAGCCTGATGGGTTTTCCTTTGCATATGATCTTTTTTCTCTGTCTACCTGCTTTTAAAAGTCTGTCCTTATCCTTGATCTTTGGCATTTTAATTATTATGTGTCTTGGTGTTGCTTTCCCTGGGTCCCTTGTGTTGGGAGATCTGTGCCCATCCATGGCCTGAGAGGCTATCTCCTTGAACTGATTGGGGAAGTTTTCAGCAATTACCTCCGCAATGATGCTTTCTATCCCTTTTTCTCTTCTTCTGGTACCCCTATAATGCCAACATTATTCCGTTTGGATTGGTCACACAGTTTTCTCAATATTCTTTTATTCTTAGAGATCATTTTTTCCCTCTGTGCCTCAGATTCTTTGTATTCCTTTTCTCTAATTTCTATTCCATCTACATCTAATCCGTTTTTAAATCCCTCCATTGTATGTTGCATTTCTGATATGGAATTTCTTAATGATTGAATATCCATCCTAAGTTCGTCCCTCAGTTCTTGAATATTTTTCTGCCCCTCCATAAGCATGTTTATGATTTTTATTTTGAACTTTTTCTAGAAGATTGGTGAGTTCAGTTTCATTTGGGCCTTTTTCTGGTGTTTGTGATTTTTGGTCTGAACCAGGTTCCTGTGACATTTCATATTTCTGTGTGGTGCCCTCTAGTGCCCAGAAGCTCTAGTCTCTGGGACTGCTCACCCCCTGGAGTGAGGTTGGGGGTCGCAGTGGAGCAGTGCTGGTGCCTGTGGGGAGGAAAGAGCTGTTTCCTGCTTCCCAGCTACAGTGCCTGTCTCCACTGTCAAAGCCCGTGAGCCAAGCACACAGGTTTAAGCCTCTGAGCTTTGTGTCTATAGCTGGGGTAGGTGGGGCCTCCCTCTGGCTGGTTTGACGCCAGGCAGTGACTGCTGGTTTGTGAGATGGTGCCGGCAGGCCAGGAGGAAGGCGCAGCAGGCTGCATACCACAGTAGGGGGCTTGGAGCTGAGTAGCCAGCCAAGGGGATGGAGGGCCTGAAGCTCCTCAAAGTTCCCAACCTACTGGGCAGAGCACTCCCAGACAACCTTGTCCACTTATCCCTTGTCTCGTGCAGCAATCTCCCTGCAAACCCCATCCCTTCAGCAGCCCTCTTGCTGCTAGGAAGCCTCTCAGACCACCCACATTTCCTTTGTCCCAGAGCAGACAGATATGGATCCCTGTCCTCCACAAATGGCTGGAAACTCAGTCTCTCCAAGTATCCCGCCTGTCTTAGCTTTCCAACCCCACTAATCTCCAGAGCACCATGCAGTGTAGGTTTGTGCTTGCAAAGCAGATCTCCAGGGTTGGGTCTTCAGCAGTCCTAGGCTTCCACCCCCAATCCACTCCATTTCTCTTCCTCCCACTGGTAAGCTAGGGTGGGGGAAGGGCTTGGGTTCTGCCAGATCAAGGCTTTTGTACGTTACCCTGTTTCATGAGGTCTGCTCTGTTCTCCAGGTATATGCAGTCTGGTGCAGCCTTCTTTCCTGTTGCTCTTTTAGAATTAGTTGTGTTAACTATATTTTCATATTATATGTGATTTTGGGAGGAGTTCTCTGTCTCACCTCTCCCACCGCCATGTTGAATCCCAGTTACTCCCTACTCTGTGTTGTTTCCTTTTCTCTGAGTGTAACTCCATGCACTGGGGTATAAAAACTACACAAACACCAGGGAACTTGCCCCGGTTTCCCGTGGATAGTCTTGTACATGTGTGTGTGTATGTGTATGTGTGTGTATGTTGTTGTTAACTACACTGAATTGGGTGGCCCCCTTAGCCTCTCTTTATGTTAGATTGTTTATAGCCTGCTTTCTTCCAAAATGGATTTGAGGCAGCTTACAAAACACACAAGCAGTTAAGAATCAAAAGCACAAGGTTGGGAGGTAAGTTGAGAGCAAACTCTTTTTTAAAGGGTCAGATAGTACCTACTTTTGGTTTCTCTGGCTACAAAGTTTCTGTTGCAAATATCAATTCTACTGTGGTTTTTTAAAAGCAGCCACAGAAAACAGTCAAATGGGCTAGCATGCTCACTGGAACAGTGAACAGGCAGCAGGTTGGATTTGCCCATGGGCTGTAGTTTTCCAACCCCTGATCTAGACTCAGAATATTAAAATTAAGCTAACGAAAACATATTACAATGAACTGTGTAGCTGAAGGGACAGTGTGATTGCAGAGAGGTCTAAATTTAGTCATGAGTTTCCTGAGGGTTAAAGCAAAGAGGAAAACAAGGCTCACATTTAAAAATCAGGCTTTTCATGGGATTAACACACCCCAGTTGCCTTGGAGAAGTTCTGGCAGAGTGGCTTTGATGATCTCCTTAAGGTCCTGAGAAAGGGGCATTACGTGGTATAAGGGAGAAAGTCTACAGCATCGTATTTTCAACAGCCAGTTTCATAGAGCTGCTGTTAAGCATTCTTCTCTATGAGTCAAGGGCATGATTCCAAAGTACAGCACAGAAAATCAAATTGGAGGACGTAAAGCACTTCTGTCGGATTGCTGGTGGTCTGGGCTTGAGTCAACGGGAAATGGATAGCATTTAGCTGAAGGAATGAGGAGCATGCCTGTCTTCCAGACAATCCTTCTTGAATACTGAGTTCTTCTCCCACCCAGCTTCAGACAGGTGTCAAGATTCTCCTGTAGCTACAAGGCCCTCATTCGACAAGGGGCCATTACATTCCTGCTCATTTGTCCAGATTCAGGATCTACTGGGCTTAGCTCTAGTTTCCTGCTCTATCGTAAAACATAAAAACAAGTCATGTGACAATTAGTTTCATGTCTTGGTATAACTTCCCCCCCTTGATGACTGGTGTCATACTGATTACCGCGTATCTAGTGACTCCTAGGTACCAAGCACTTGGCTAAGCCCTCTATTCATTATCTCATTTCATTCTCACGACTCTCTGGGGAAACATGCTACTATTAGGATCCCTTGTTTTCAGATGAGAAAATTGATGCTCAGAGAGATTAGTTGCTTGTCCAACTATACTACTCCCTCATGTAGTATAAAGACGTGAACACAGGCTTTCCCGGACTCTTAACCCTTTACTCCCCTCAACCACTCTCTCTCTCCATGGAGTTCTTGTGACTTCCTGGACTCTCGGCCTTGACATGCCCTTGCTGACTTCCTGGTCGTTTCCACGATTTCCTGGATTCCAGGGCTTGCTTACCTGTTGCTGGTTGTAGCTCTTCAGCTTCAAAACCCCCTAGGTCTTGGTGTCTCATCACAGAATCCTCCTCAGGTTTTCATCTTAATCACTCAGATCTTGTCCCTTTACCTGATTTCTGCTCCCAGGATTCCTTTGGTCTCCCCACTTCCCTTTCTTGGCCATATTTGTCATTTCTGCTACCTCTGCTCCATTGTGAACAAAGATGGATTTTTTAGTTCTCATACAATCTTTGTAGCTGTGCTCTCTAGGTGATTTTCTAAAGGCCAGCAACAGTAAAGGCATATTCAACCTCAAGGTGACACCTGCAAGGTAACATATGGAATAATAGACTCTCTTTCTTACTATGGCAATTGTCTTCTGATATAATACCAATGGAGACTTCCTAATAATATTGGTAGCATTTCATTGGCCTGGCCATGCCTCCCAAATGGAAAATGTTAGTAATTTTCTATGACTAGCTCTTGGCTACAAAGAATGTTAGTAAATAAACCGTAAAAAAATATAAGGATTCCTGAAATGGCAACTATTTTCTGTTCCCAGTGATGAAAAACCAAATATGCTTTTCATATTGCAGATATGTATAACTCATTGGACTATTTCAAGAATGCAGTGAGGTGGAATTAGTGGCCAAAGGACAATAGAAAATAAAATCCATTCATTCATTCAGTCATAGACAGGCTGAGGGAAAGCCAAGTTCATAATGAGGGAGACAATCTGAGGGCCAAATATAAAAAGAGAGGGAAACCAGAAATGGAAGAATGAGCAATGATGTAAAAATCCGTGAGTGTAGATGGAATGTGGCCTGAGGAATGGGGTCAAGGCGAGAAGTTCAAGATTAAGACCCTGGGCAGTGGAAGCACTAAACTCTTAAGTGACATGGGGGCCAGCTTGGCTGCCAAGAGCACAGAAACCAAGTGTGGTGACTCAGTGACCCTGGAATGGGATGATTCACAAGGCACAAGAGTTACTCTTTGCTGTGTTGATTGAAGCCCTACAGGATCTGAAATTGTATTAAAATAATAACTTCAGATACTTCCTGGAAGTGGAATAGCTTATCTGGAAACATTTCAGTGGAGCCTTATAATTGTACCAATTATCTACTGGTTAGTGGGACATTTTTGTAAGGATGAATCTATTCTTCAAAAGGCAGAAAATTAAAATATTCCTTCTCACTTTGCAAACTAAAACTAAATAAGGTCCTACTGATCTAATTAGGAGGGTGCTCCTTACTGCAAAATGCTCAATCCATTCACAAAAGTGGGATAAAACATGTCATAACCTAGTGTAGGATTTATTTATTTTATGCAAAACTCAGTAGGATTTCCAAGCCCTTAGTGTTGGTGGACCAGTTGGTGAGATGTTGGCTTGGGTGTGATGGGTGTTCAGTCTCTTTATTTGCCCAGTTTTGAGGAGGCTGTGTTAGAGAGAGGAAACCTCCCTGGGCCCTTGAGGGGAAAACTTGAGAGCAGAATCAAGTTTGGGAAGTCTCTGAGGTCTGGAGTGAAATACAATAAAATTTGCATTTATATAGCTCTCCTTATGCTCTTGGTTTTTATGTGCTATCCATATTAAATAAAAACACAATTAAGAGTTAGTTCTAAAATACCAGGTCAAACATATCAAACAAAATCAGGAATGGCAATTAGTGAGAGAATACCAGAACAAACAGATGGCTATTGAGCTTGGATTTAAGGAGAGAAATAGGATGTGCCAGTTGCATATCAATAGAGGAGTCCTTCTGGAGCAAGGGTGTCAGGGGCTGGAGTTAGGCTACCGGAAAGGCCACATCAGACAGTCATCAGGCCGTGTAGAGGAATTATTAGAAGTAGTGAAAATTCAGTGCAGCTAAAAAATCATTGGGCATGTACCCTGTGCCAAGTTCTATCCCCTACACTGAGGACCCAAAGATAACCAGACTTGAATTCTGTCTCCAAGTCACCTACAGTCAGTTTAGAGGAAGAACGCATGTGTGAAATCCCTTGGGGGACCTTCACGATTTACGGCAACATAAGATTTTATTCCAGCAATAAAAATAAGCCAGTGCTGTTCCACCTAAACGCTGAAAAGAAACTCAGCTCAGGTCCCTTATCTATGTTTTATTGCTCTGAACCCCAAGAAGCTCTCGACACTGAAAAGATTTTCTTAAGATGGAGCTGAAACTTTATGATCTTGATGTCTCCCTCTTGGTGGGCATATTCATATGATTCACTGCCTTCTGGGGTCTTATCCCAGACTCTGCTGGGTGTGTGACATTTAGTCTCATATAGTAAGTGCACGTGTTCCTTTTCTGGGACCCAGAGAGACGGATTCTGAAATACTTCAGATGCCAAAGTTTTTGGATACAATGTATCACCACCTGTTGAACCATGTTTCTTTCTAGCCTCCCTTCCTTCACTAGCATTCCCTGTGAATTGATATCTGGCTTTGTTTCCCTGGGCTCCAGCAGGAATTGCTCTCACCACTGCCTCTTTGGGCCATATTCCCCAGCTTATTCCTTGTCTTCTGGATGTGGAGGCAAAGGGATGACATCCCCTTTTGTATGGCTCTTTCCTTGACTTGGTCACATGATGCCCTTATATTTATGCTTCCCTGCAGCCTCTTGAGCAAACCCCTGTTTTGTTGCACCTTTTCTTAGGCCTCATGCATTGCGGGTTCTAAGTAACCGGAAAGAAGGAACTCCCCAAGGCCTGGCTCTCTTATCTTCCTTCTCACCACTCTTCCAGGGAGGGCTCGTCCAGAGCTGGGCACAGGCTCCTGACTACGTGTTCTGGTCTGGCCTGTCACCAGAATTCCTTTTCCATTGTTGCAGATATCCACTGATCTCTTCACCTGAATGTCTTGCTAGCACCTCATTTTCAACGTGTCCCCTCAAAAGTCATTCACACCTTTGCGTATGAGTGAACTGGTAGAAACTGGTCCTATGGGGATCAATGAGCAGCTGTTGGACAGAAAACTGGAGACTTTCTTCATTTATTTATTTTTTGTTATTTCTGGTGTATCTTTTGATTGTTGTATCTCTGTGTGTATTAAAAATAAAATAATTTCTTTTTCAAAAAGAGAAGGGTTATATGACATTCTGGAAAGGCAAAACTGTGAAGACAGTAAAATCAGTAGTTAGCAGGGGGCTGGAGACAGGGAGGGATGAGCGGGTGGGGCACAGGGGACTTTTAGGGCCGTGAAATGATACTGTCTGATAGTGTAAATGGGAGATCCATGTCATTATATATTTGTCGGAGCCCACGGAATGTACAACACCAATAGTGAACCCTAATATCAGCTCTGAACTTTGAATGCTAATGGCATTTCAATGTAGGGTCACTGACTGTAACAACCGTCCCACTCTGGTGAAGGATGTTGGGGGTGGGAAGGGAGGGTGGATGTGTGTGTGGGGATGGGGGTATACAGGAACTTTCTGTACTTCCTGCTCAATTTTGCTGTGAACATAAAACTACTCTAAAAAATAAAGGTCATTAATTGAAACAAGGAAAAAGAAAAGGGCTTGTACTGAACTTGAGTGCTCAGGGTCTTGTGTGGGAGGCTTATTACATCTGTACCAATTATAGTCAGTGTGGATGTAATGATCGTTCATAGGAGGGAGGAAGAGACGGTCCACTCTCCCCCTGTCCCTTCTCTGCGCACCCACCCAGGCTGGATTCGCGGGCACCCTGTGGGCTCTGCTTGGTTCTGCAGGCCTAGAGAATCCCAGGCTTCCTAGCCTTTCCTTTGGAAGAACATTCGTCTTGACCTTCTGGGTGACTCTGGCCGCCTCGGCGGGTCAGGCTCCCTGACTAGCTCACCCCTGGAACGCTCTAACAGTCTCCTGAATTAGACATTGCTCCTGGGAGTTTCTGCCTCTTTTTCTGGCATCCAATACAATATGCCTGATTAAAATACATTTCCCTGCTCTACTCACATGATGTCTTTCCTCAAAAAACCCACGATGCTTCTTACATTAAGCCTGGGCCTTTTCTGGACCCTGGGAGATCCCAATTCACCACCCCTACTTCCCACCAACTGCCTCCCTCACTTGCTCCGCCCCTGTGTGTCTCATGCATCTCTCCAGGCTGGAAACCCTAGAATCTTCCTCCCCAGCCATTGCTCCCCGCCCCAAATCCAACTCCTGAGTGGACTTAGATTGAACGTGTTCTTCTAGTGCCTAGGGCTATGCTGTAAACTGAACTTTGAACTCTGGTCTTTTTGGTTTGGTGTCTATGGGAGTGTGTAGGTGATGAGTTTTATACATGGAAAATGCGAACTGCACCCCCTGAAGAGGCAATGTGACCACCGCCTGTGTCTTCCGGAGTTCAGGCTGCTTGCAGTTGGCTGGCAGGCGCTGTGGGCGTTTGTGTGGGCCTGGAACAAGCCCCAGAAGGGATTCTGGTGACCACAGCTTGCAGTTTTGGCTTTGGTTTCAGGAAGCCTCAAGCAGAAGGCTGTTTCCACACCAGCTCCTTCTAGGGCCTTTAGGGGACTTTGTGGCTTTTCCAGAGAGGCACAGGCTTTTCAGAGGTTGGGTGATATGGTATAAAACGAACTTCTCTGAGTTTTGGTCCATATATGTAGGATGTGGGTTTTATACTTGCCTTCCCAGATTTTCATAACTCCTACAAAGCTCAAGAGAGACAAGAATATGAATGCCTCATATGACCAGGGGTCAAAAAATGATGGCCCCTGGGTCAATCAGGCCTGCTGCTGACTTTTTTTTCTGCTGCTGACTTTTGTATAGCCCACAAAGAATGGTTTTTACATTTTTAAACTGTTGAAAAAAAATTTTTTTTGCGACATATGAACATTAGATGAGATTCACATTTCAGTGTCCATAAATAAAGTTTTATTGGAACACAGCCATGCCAGTTCCTTTACTCAGCCTCTGTGGCTGCTGTGCACGCCC
Source organism: Phataginus tricuspis (assembly GCA_029783875.1). NCBI lineage: Eukaryota > Metazoa > Chordata > Mammalia > Pholidota > Manidae > Phataginus > Phataginus tricuspis. The sequence continues at coordinate 13,590,078 of JAQQAC010009376.1, read as the reverse complement.
CTGGATGACTTAAGAAGGTGCAGTAGACACTGGATGGCCTGTACAGGGGAATATTAGCTGTCTGGCTTTGACGGACAAATTTTGCTGACTTCTGATAGGAGCACTCAACACAAGACACGCCGAAGACATTCTTACCAGTGCCCTGGGCTTTCTGAACGGAGCTGGGGCTTTGAGCGTGCGGATCGCAGGACTCCAGCTCGAGGGAGGTGCCCTTCACGTCAACTACAATGGGAATAGCGCCCCCTGGAGGAGGCCCCACCTGAAGCTGCCCAGCACTGATGGGAATCACGGCACCACTAAAACTCCCCGGCTGTGGGACTTGGGGAAGATCACCTAACTGCTCTGGGCCTCAGATCCTCAAATCGTAAAAGGGTGAGGGGTGGAGGCGTGGTTGTACTTTCAGTGGTTCTCAAACCTCCTGCCTTCCTCCCTGGCTCCGTCGATGCCTTCTTAGCAGAATCGTTTACTCCAGCGAATTCTTACATAGATAGATCCCTAACACAGAAAGCATCTAAAAGCAGAGCATCTCAGCTAGAAGAGGGGTCCCCGCCTGAGTCCCTCAGTTGAGGGACAGCACAGAAGAAGTTCACAAACTCCCCAGAACCCTGCCAGTTAAGCATTCTGTGGTCCAGGTCCTCTCACCCAGAGCTGCCCAGAATTCACAGCTGGATTAGACCAGTTCTTTTCAGAGAGCTTGTTGTCCCTCCCTCCCATTCCCCAGACCTTCCACCCCCTCGGAGGCTGCGCATTCTGGCCTGATAGACCAGAATATTCTGTGGTGCTGGCTCTTTCCCTCAGGGAATCAGTCATCATCCAGATGCCCTTAATCATAATAACAGCTAAAATTTACTGAGCACTTACCACCTGCCAGACGCTGGGCTAAGCCCTCAGTGATGTGCCTTTTGTCATTTAATAGAGACAGCAACCCATGGAAGCAGGTACTATAATTGCTCCCATTTTACAAGCAGGAAAAGAGTCCTGGAGAGCGTCTTGCACAGGGACATGCTGATATCGGGTGCAGAGGTGGGTGCAAACCCCAGCGGTCTGGTGTTGAAGCCCGTCCCCTCAGAAGGAGTGTGCCTGCCTGTTTCTGCAGGGTTACTTTTTAATCAACAGGTGTGAGGATTTATTTACAACTCACTGCTGTGGGCTTTGGGCACACACTTAACCTTCCTGAGCTTCATTTCCTCATCGGTTAAATGTGAATAATAATAATAATAATATAATAATAATGTTAGTGTCTGGCATTACTCAGTGCCCAAGTTGTGCCTAGAGAGATACAGAATGCCAGTATATTCATTAAAAGCTTAAAATGGCTTAAAACAACCCACATTTACCATCTCATAGTTTCGTAGATTCATTGGTTTCATAGGTCACCCAATGTCACAGAGCTGTCAAATGGAAGATCTGGCCCCAGAACCCGGTATTTGACCTCTAAATTCTGTACACTTTCCTCTGCACAGTTACTCTCTCCATGTAGATACTTTCATCTTGTGAAATTATTCAGTCCTTAGCAAGTCCTCATTGAGAACTTACTAAGATAGTAGGAAGCATAAGGTATATAAAAGAGTTCAAAGACTTGCCCTCAAGGAGCTCATGACCTTTTGGGTTGAGCTAAGATCCATACATCAAACTATTCAAAAAGGCATGGAAAACAGGCTCAGACTATCTGGTCGTAGGCTTGTATAACAGTTTGTAAGTGCTGTACTAACTTGGAGCTGTGCCACTTAATTGAAGATGCTTCATAGAGGGAATTTGAATAGCTTACGATAATTCCTGACAATTAGCATCATTGAGAAATTAATATTTACAAGAGGGATGACAAAAACTTGTAAGGAAGTTGCAGTACCGCTTATGTCCACCAGATGATGCCACCATTCAGTGGAATTCTAGGGAGTTTTGCTTTGGGGATACACGGACAGTTGTGGCAAGTTTGAGATAATGGCTAGAAAGGTATTTTAACCTGTTTCAGGCCCGAGTAATTTTCCTATTGTAATTTTACATGGGGACCATGACCATGAGCACTAGAGAGTCCGAAAACAAGCAAAGAACCACTCAAATTTTTCATAAGTAAGTTCTGTACATTGCCTCAGCTGGGTCTCACCGCTTCCAGAATTTGCTGAGTCAAGTGACCATGAGGTTAGCGAGAAGACAAGCATTCCTGGAGACCAAAGCTAGGCGGGAGGGCCACCACGGAGGTGAACTTTTTACTTTATTAAGCATTTGCTCCACTCCATATGCAAATATATTCCCTACAGCAGATCTGGATAAACAGAAGCAGCCCAGAGGCAAAGCTAGTAGGACAGCCTGATGCAATTGCACTCAGCATCCATGAGCTGTGGCCTCCATCCTAATGCGCTGATATTTTGTAATATCTGATAATGAAAAAGAATAGAGCCTTTGAAGTCAAAATGTCCTGGTGTTGGCTGAATATTTTTAACCAAGAACATTTATTATTTTGTTTGACATATTGTCTTGCTGTGGAATATTAAGCACCCAGTTTTGAAGGGGTGCCGGAGATGAAAGCCACGACATCTGTTGAGCTCACTGAGAGTATTTCCCAAGAAGCCCAAAGCTCTTGCAGATTTTCTCTGGGAGGTCCCATCTCCGTGAACCCAGCGCCCTCTCTGGAGGTGGCTGTGACAAGCCTGTTCATTTACATTCTCATGTGGTGGGAGGGGGGCGGGATTGTTGGGGTCCAGCGACCTGAGCCAGCTCCTGGGGCTTTGTGTCTGTCACTGTTCCACCCCTGCAGCCCCACCCATAGGACTCAGAGGGCCACTGGGAGCCCGAGGCTAAGTTGCTCCTGGGAACGCCCTCCTGGAAAGCCGCTGGGGGAAGACACAGCATCCTACAGGGGTCATGTCAGGGAACACAGGTCAGGTCAAACCTCCCCTCACATCTTGTAAGAACTCACAGGACTAATGCTTTGAGGGAGTCTGAGGGAGAGCTGTGGACAGTGCTTGCAGGAGGGGTCAGCTTGCTCCCTGCAGACTTTTGCTCCCACAGGTGAAAGGAAAAGAGGGGACTCGACCTCTACAGTCCAAGCAGGTTTGTTGCTAAACCTGAGAGGGACCCCTCTGTTCTGGCCAGCAGAACAAAGAAGGCATCTCGTACAGGCCAAGAGGCTTTTTATGGCCAGGTTTTTTGGCGGGCTCTTATAGGGGAGGGGTCGGGGGAAAGGTGGGCTTGTTCTTGCTGACATGTCCTCTGGAGGATGCTTGTAGCCTAAGTAAGATGACCTAGGTCTCTCTGAGATGGTGGGTGGGCTTATTCAGAAGGCGGTCCTCCTGTCCGGATTCTATCAGTGGGGGCGCCAGGGACAGGTCGCCTCTGGGACTGACATCCAGCAAATGTCTCTTTTCCAGCCCCTCCCCCGGTGGCCACATGCTGCCTTGGCGAGTGGCCCGTCACTGTCCCAGAACCGTCCTGGGGGCTGCTGAGAGATGCCCTTTGCTCTTCCAGCCACCCGCACCTCTGCTCCCAGGCTGTGTCTCTGAGGGCCCCCCTCAGCTGAGACACAGGGTAAAGTAGATGTGCCTCCAACCCCAGAGTGTAAACTTCTTATGTAATACAAGTGACAGTTTCTTCAACAGTGTTATCTAGAAAATGAGAAGATCTCAAAGAGTTAAGTATCAAGATTAAATGGGTGAATACACATAAAAGCACTTAAAATGATGCCTGGAACAGAGGATGTGTTCAGTCGCTGTTGCTGTTATTATGAGAGCACCAGGTACAGAACTAAATCTGCATCCATTAAAGGCGCAAAGCAGATAACACATTTGTGCCTCTTAAGAAACCCCTGAGGCATGGTGGGAACAGTTTTCAGATGGCCTTTCCTGTCCCTCATGTGGGACGGGGCCTGTCCTCCCATGTTAGATACTGCGTTTGTGTAATCTCCTGTCTGGGTGCTTGTCTCTGAACGTGCTATTTAGAATGTCTACACAGTGCATTTAAAGAGCGTCTTGTAATCACGGTGTCCTGGAAATCACTACACTTGCCAGCAATTATCACAGAATCACAGGCTGGAAGGAATGACAGATGTCATTAGGTCCAGCCTCCAGCCCCCAGCTCAGGCACAAGATTGGCCTTATCTCACCAATAAAGGTTTTCTGGAGAAATTTCTTTAACAAAATATGACCTTGAATCTGACCACCTCCTGAGAACACCCAGCCCTATACTTAACTGCTCACAGCTCTGCACTAGTTAAAGCCCTTGTTTAGTTTCCTAGCCTTTATGAATTTTGCTTCCCTACGTTTTACCCCAGGTTTCCAGCTCTGGCACTATGGGCCTCTCAAGGTCAACACTCTTCAGAGCCCCCCATGAGCCACAGGCCTGGAGCCAGCTGTGCCCTGGAGTCAGCCTGGGCCCCTTGCTGGAGAGAGAGCACTGTTATTTCTAAATCCTGGGGCCTGAGGGCAGATTCTTGCGTTCACTTCAGGAGGCCAAGGTACTTGTTCAATCAGGTTAACCATCCTCCCCAGCAGGTTAGATGATAGCAGATTCCTAACCACATCCATCCTCCTCCTCTGACATTTTCCCCAGGCCAAGGGCCTTCATTCTTGGGGTTCATTTAAACTGTTTCCATAGTGACAGCTACTTGTTGAGTTTTGAATCTCCCATTGAGGTCTTTGCAGTTTGCCAGCTAAGCCACCGATCACCAGGCGTTCATGCCAGGTCCATAAGACAAAGTCTGTATTTTGTCCTTGCCTTTTCTGTCTGCTTCCAGTTGGGGGCAGCCTCACAAAGAGAGGGCCTTTTGGCTCTCAAAACTCTTCGGCCTCTGCTCATTATCCCAGGTGCTACTTGGGGGCTGAACCCATGTGCAGTGCGTTCTGTGGCTGGGAGCAGGCCATACGGGGCTTCTTTTTGTTGGCGGGTGGGTGTGCACTGGAGCTGAGAGCCCCGCTCAGTGTGTTAAAGTAGACGTAGGGAGCTAAGATGAACACAGTTTTATCACGTGGCTCAGTGTCCATTACTGGAGGTTGGAATCAAAATAATTTTGCTTTCTTTTTAGAGAATCTTGTGACTCTATGTCAGTGACATTAAGCAGAGAGGCCTGGAGCCTTGTGAGCTGCCCGTGCCCTGATGTTTCCTGTGTGTACAGACAAGCCGCTGGCCATGGTCCCAGAGTGCATTTAGTATGATAGGTGTGAGCCAGCACCCAAGAGAGCTTTGGTGATTCAAACAAATGCCTATTTCCATAAGTAGAACCATAAGCGAAAGAATGCCTAGAAGGGGGTCCCCAGATCAAAGCTCTTGTGGCTGTCAGCTGTCCCTTCTGGGTGCCTTACGTGGAGTGAGTGCTCCCTGCTCTCTGGTTAATGGCTGCACTGCTCCCACTCCTGGGACTTCAAAGCACCAGGGCGCTTGTCTCTCCTGCAGTTTGCGGTAAGGTTCCTTCTGCAAGATTTTGCTGTTTGTTGCTGTTGAGCTTTCGGAGAGATCTCTAAAGAAAAATTCTCTGATCCGAATGATATGCTGCTTTGCTGTGGCTGGACCTGCACAGAGTACACAGCAGGGCAAAGTTCTTCCATTTTAGTAGCCACTGGGTACACGCGTGGGCTGACCGGGCTGCAGAAGGGAAACCCTGGCCTCAGGAGGACGCCTGGAAGCCCTGCCTGCCTGGCTTTTCGCTGAACTTGAAAAGCAAAACAGGAACACAGTGGTCTAGAACCTAAGGCTTCTTGGCTGTAAACATACCAAATACTTGAACAAATGAACACAGAAATCAAGGGCAGTTTGTAAAGCAGCATTACAGTACAGATCTATGTTACAGGCAGGCAAAAGAAACGGAAATTATCTAAATTCAAAGGAAACATTTCAGACAAAGTAGATTTCAAAACAAAGTAATGAGAGACAAAGAAGGATGTTACATAATGATAAAGGGGTCAGTCAAACAAGAGGATATAACCATTGTAAATATCTACGCGTCCAACACAGGAGCACCTACATATGTGAAACAAATACTAACAGAATTAAAAGGGGAAACAGAATGCAATGCATTCATTCTAGGAGACTTAAACACACCACTCACTCCAAAGGACAGATCAACGAGACAGAAAATAGTAAGGAGACAGAGACACTGAACAACAAGTTAGAACAGATGGACCTAACAGACATCTACAGAACACTCCACCTAAAAGCAGCAGGATACACATTCTTCTTAAGTATACATGGAACATTTTTCAGAATAGATCACATAATATGCCACAAAAAGGGCAACAATAAATTAAAAAGATTGAAAATATATCAAGCACCTTCTCAGATCACAATGATATGAAGCTAGAAATAAATTGTACAAAGAGAATAAAAAAGCCTACAAACACATGGAGGCTAAACAACATGCTTCTAAATAATCAGTGGATCAATGAACAAATTAAAACAGAAATCCAGAAATACATGGAAACAAATGAAAACAACTCAACAGCCCCAAATCTGTGGGATGCTGCAAATGCAGTTCTAAGAGGAAAGTACATAGCAATACAGGCTTACCTCAAGAAACAAGAACAATCCCAGGTAAACAGTCTAAACTCACAATTAATGAAACCAGAAAAAGAAGAACAAATGAAGCCCAAAGTTAGTAGAAGGAGGAGCATAATAAAGATCAGAGCAGAAATAAATAAAATAGAGAAGAATGAAACAATACAAAAAGAATTAGTGAAACCAGGAGCTGGTTCTTTGAGAAAATAAACAAAATACTCAGACTTATCAAGAAAAAAAGAGAGTACACACATAAACAAAATCAGAAATGAAAAAGGAATAATCACAACAGGTAATACAAAAATAAAATTATTAGAGAATACTATGAAAAATTATATGCCAATAAATTGGACAACCTAGAAGAAATGGACAACTTCCTAGAAAAATACAACCTTCCAAGATTGACTCAGGAAGAAACAAAATCTGAACAGACCAATTACCATCAATGAAATTGAATTGGTAATCAAAAAACTCCCAAAAACCAAAAATCCAGGACCAAATGGCTTCACAGCTGAATTCTACCAAACATTTAAAGAAGAGCTAATACCCATTCTTCTTAAAGTATTCCAAAAAGTAGAGAGGAGGTGTAACTCCGGGGGGGAAAATCCTGGGGTAAAATACCTTTGAAACCGAAATCAGTAAAAAGGAGAAATAAAGTGGGAGAAACCCATTTATTTCTTACAAGCAGTTGTCCACTCCTGCTCTCCTCTGTCTCTTGCGACCCAGTTGCAGAAGAAGAGGCCCCACCCAACCTCTCTGGTCCAGATAAGCCCATCACTTGCCCTTGTAATTACCTACTGATATAGAGATGGACTACTTCTCTCCACCCCTTGGAAACACCTATTGATATGGAGATGCACTAAGCCAGGCAAGAGACTCTGGAAATATTGCAATTTTACCCACAGGAGGGAATACTTCCAAGCTCATTCTATGAGGCCAGCATCACTATAATACAAAAACCAGACAAAGACACCACAAAAAAGAAAATTACAGACCAATATCCCTGATGAACATAGATGCAAAAACACTCAACAAAATATTAGCAAATCGAACTCAAAAATACATCAAAAAGATCATCCATCATGATCAAATGGGATTCATCCCAGGGATGCAAGAATGGTAGAACATTCGTAAATCGATCAATATCATACACCATTAACAAAAAGAAGGATAAAATCCACGTGATAGTCTCAATAGATGCTGAAAAAGCATTTGACAAAATTCAACATCCATTCATGATAAAAACTCTCAATGTAATGGGTTTATGGGGTATGTATCTCAACATTATAAAGGCCATATATGACAGACCCATAACCAACATCATACTTAAAATAGCAAAAAACTGAAAGCTTTTCCTCTAAGATCAGGAACAAGACAAGGATGTCCACTCTCACCACTTTCATTCAACATAGTACTGGAGGTCTAGCCACGGCAGTCAGACAACACAAAGAGATAAAAGGCATCCAAATTGGTAAGGAAGAAGTTAAATTGTCAGTTTTTGCAGATGACATGATATTATACATAGAAAACCCTAAAGACTCCAGCAAAAAACTATTAGAACTAATAACTGGATTCAGCAAAGTTACAGGATACAAAATTAATACACAGAAATCTGTCACATTCCTACACACTAACAAGTAATATACTAGCAGAAAGAGAAATCAGGAAAACAACTCCATTTACAATTGCATCAAAAAGAAAAAAATACCTAGCAATAAACCTAACTAAGGAGGTGAAAGACTTATACTCTGCAAACTATAAGATATTCACTAGAGAAATTGAAGAAGACACTAATATATGGAAATCTATCCTGTGTTTATGGATAAGAAGAATTAATATTTTCAAAATGGCCATTCTGCCCAAAGCAATTTACAGATTCAATGCAATCCCTATCAAAATACCAACAGCATTTTTCGATGAACTAGAAAAAATAGTTCTAAAATTCATATGGAACCACAAAAGACCCCGAATAGCCAAAGCAATCCTGAGAAAGAAGAACAAAGCTGGGGGGATTTGCTCCCTGACTTCAAGTTCTACTGCAAAGCTAGAGTAATCAAAACAGTTTGGTATTGGCACAAGAACAGACCCACAGGTCAATGGAACAGAATAGAGGGCCCTGATATAAACCCATGGATATATGGTCAATTACTATATGGTAAAGGAGCCATGAATATACAATGGGGAAAAGACAACCTCTTTAAGAACTGGTGTTGGCAGAGCTGGACAGCTACATGTAAGAGACTGAGACTGTATTATTGTCTAACTCCATACATAAAGGTAAACTCGAAATGGATCAAAGACCTGAATGTAAGTCATGAAACCATAAAACTCTCAAACTTATGTTCAAGAGATTTTTGCTTATGTTTTCTTCTAAGAGCATGGGAGAGGGATGGATGCTGGCGAAGAAATGACCATGTGTCCTCTCCTGGTCATGATCTTTTAGGTAAAGAAAGGCTGGAGCAGAGGGTAGAGTTGCAACCTGAAACTAAAAAGCTTCTCTACAGCAAAGGACACCCTCAGTAGAACAAAAAGACAACCTACAGTATGGGAGAATATAATTGTAAATGACTAATGTGATAAGAGGTTAACACCCAAAATATATAAAGAATTCATATGCCTCAACACTCAAAAAACAAGTAACCTGATTAAAAAATGGGTGGAGGACCTGAACAGACATTTCTCCAAAGAAGAAATACAAATGTCCAACAGGCACACGAAAAGATCACTAATCCCCAGGGAAATGCAAATTTAAACCACAATGAAGTATCACCTCATACCAGTTAGGATGGCCACTATTCAAAAGACAAGAAATAACAAATGTTGGTGAAGATGCAGAGCAAGGGGAACCCTCCTGCACTGTTGGTGGGAATGTAAATCGGTACAACCACTGTGGGAAGCTGTATGGAGGTTCTGCAAAAAACTAAAAATAGAAATACATTTGATCCAGTAATTCCACTTCCAGGATTTTACCCGGAGAAAAGAAAATCCCTGATTCGAGAAGATATATGCACCCCTATGTTTATCACTGAATTATTTCCAGTAGTCAAGATATGGGAGAAACCTAAGTGTCCATTAGTAGATGAATGGATAAAGATGTGGTACATATTCACAATGGAATATTATTCATCCATAAAGAGAAAAGAAATCCTGCCATTTGCAACAACATGGATGGAGCTAGAGGGTATTATGCTCAGTGAAACAGGCCATGCGGAGAAAGACAAACACCATATGATTTCACTTGTGGAATATAAAAACAAAGCAAAAGGGAATAAACAAAACATCAGTAGACTTATAGACACTGAGAAGTGACTAGTGGTTACTGAGGGGCAGGGTTGGGGTGGGTGGGGAGTGAAGGGGATAAAGGGGCACAATTATTTTCAATCACAACATAAGTTGGCCACAGGGATGGAAGTACAGCATGGAGAATATCATCGGTGATTCTGTAACATCTTCCTATATTGACAGAAAGCAACCGCACTAGAGGGAGTTAGAATGTGATAAGGTGGGTAACCGCTGAACTACTGTGTTGTACATTTGAAACCAATAGAATATTGTATATAAGTGATACTTTAATAAAAAGATTATTTTAAAAAAAGGAAACATTTCTGATTGCAAACTAGGAAATGGAAATGTAGTGATAGAATCAAGAAGCCATCAGACTGTGTCTGGGTCCAGCAGGCCCTGTCGGCTGGTTTGGCACAGGACAGGCCTTGGGTTCTCTCCAGACCCTCTGGGCCTTTGGGAAAGTGGTTCTTAAACAGACTGGGTTGGGTGATCCACCCACCCCTCCTGGCTGCAGTTGTCCTCCAGTGGCCAGTGGTTGCAGAATTCCGGACTGGATTTTCAGATGGAATACATAGTTCTAGGGCTTCCTGCACATCTCCTTCATGAAGGGATCCTTCTGTTTCAACATAACCCAGTTCAAAGTGGTTCAGACAATCAGGAAATATCGATTTCCCTAATAGGAAGCCCAGACGTAAGACAGGGCTGGGCTGGTTGGGTCCAGTGGTTCAGTGATATTGCCAGGAATGGGGTTTCTTTCAATCCCTTCCTGCTTTGCCTCCAGGAGTATCACATGTATTCCAGGACTGGCTTCCGTCCGCATCGCGAGGTGGTTGCCGGCTGCCTTCAGGACAATGTGCTCGTTCGTTGATCGTCAGGGAGAGTGAGAGCCTGTTTCTGCTTTCAGACATCATCTTCCCAGTCCACTGTAGGTCACCCCCACTCCCCAGGTGTACGCTTGCAATTGCTGTGGCCCTGGAAACGCCAGGGCTGGTTGGCTGGGGCCTGGATGACTACCCATCCCAGTGGCCATCACTGTAGAAGGGGGGTGGAATGCCCCTGACTGGTTTTGGCCTCTTAGGGCCTTCCCTGGCGCTGGGGTTGGGCGTCACACCCCAAACAGCGGGAAGATGGTGTTCCCTACAGGGAAAATCTGGGTGCTGTTAGAGAAAGGCAAGCGTGAGAGGGGGATGGATGCTGGCGAGGCAGGGACCGTGTGTCCGCTCCAGGTCCTGATCTTTCAGGTGGAGAAAGGCTGGAGCAGAGGGTAGAGCTGCGTCCTGAGCTAGGAGCCCGCTTGGCAGATGGCGCTCCGTCCGCGCGCTCTCTTCCTCGCCGTCCCCGGAGAGGCACCAGCGCAGCTTGGTGAATACGGTCCCAGTACAGTCGACACTACCCGCCTCTCAGCTGTACCACTTGGGCAAGTTACTGTACATCTCTGGCCTTCAGTCTCCTTATCTGTAAAATGGGGATATGATGGTACCACTCATAGGATCCTTGGGAGGTTTAGAGGAGTTTAAACATGTAAAGCCCTTAGAATAGCACCTGACCCAAAGTAGGTTCTCAGTAAGTGTCAGCTGTTATTATTCCGTTAAAAATTATGTTTCTAGTCATCTCCAGCAGTAGACAAAGGCAGCCGTTTGACTCGGCACACTCCGCTCTCAGCCCGGTGCCCGCCGCACGGAAGGCTCCACGCGTCGAGGCTGAATGAATGAATGACAGCGAGCCCGCGCCTTAGGATATCCTGACATTGAGCTGGTGAGCTTGGGCTCTGAGGCTGGCTCTGTCGAAGTGCTCTCCGGCGCAGAGGGTAACCCGTGGTGTTTCTGGTCCGGCTGGCCCGTGAGAAGGCGGTTTGGCCCCTGGACCTCCTACCCACTCTGATTTCCCACCGGTCCCTTTGACAAGGTCCTCCCTCCTGCTCACTGTCCTCGGGTTACACCGTTTCTCTGCTCACAACGTCCTCTGGCTTCTTGCCGTCCCAGTTCCACCGTCTTGTAAGACCCAGATCAGGCCCAGCTACCACTACTCAAGTCGATTTTTGGGGGCCCCTCAGTGGGTACCTAGGGAGTAGCAGAGGCTGACAACTACCCCAGGGGCCCTCAGGCAGAGGGCTCAAGTGACATCAGCTTTCCGCCGACCCACTACCTCACCCTGTGTGGCTAATGAGGTACTTCACCACAGCCTCTGCCTGCTGGGGACAGGTGGGCGTCACGTGTCCAGGTCATGTTTCAGGCCCCCAGGACGTAAGACACAAGACCAAGGGGTGGGCCATCAAGGGTATGGCTTGAGGAGTCCAGGCTCCTCGTGGGTTCAGCTGTGAGATTTGGGGGGGGTTCCTAAATCTTCCTCCTCACATAGTTCAGCTACTTCTGCCCCTGTGGCTGGTAAGACCTTGTGGTGGTGTCCCAGCTAGCTTCCGGTTAATTGCCTCAAACACATGCCCATTCTGCAAATAAGGAATTCTGCTCTTTTTGAAATTTTCTCTACAAAAAGGTCCGACTGAATTAGAAATCCACCTGTATTATCATACATTTAAGTGTTGCATTTATCAGTAAAGAATATGAACCCCTAACAGTCTTTAAGTTCAACTGCTATACTTTTTTGATAGTTGTAAAAATAGTTTTAAGTTCTTCAGCACATATTTCTGCAAAGTTCCTCACTGGTGGTGATTTTCAAGAATTTGAAGGTCTCATCCTTTTAAAGTTGGCATTTTTGCCATCGCTGGCATAACTTGGTATATAAAGGTTATATTCCTGCAAGTAAGCTCAATTTTATCATTTAAAAATTTCAAAAATATATATTTGGAACTCATTCAACTTCATAGTTAATACATTCCCTAATAATTTGCATATTTCTTCTTATAACTATATAAGGTTAAAAAGTGATGATTTTTTTCCACTAAGGGCTAAGTAAACGACCGCTGTCAGTGTCTTCTAGTTTATCTCAGCATGCCCAGCCAATTTTTCTTTAAAAAGGTTGGGCAGTGGTGTCCAGGTTATCTTCCCCTTGTCCACTCTGTCTCTAAAGCTGCTTCTATTTGTGCCTCATGCCCTCCCTGCTCCTGGACACCCCACAGCCATCAGTCTCTGGTCTCTGTCTTGTTTTGTTAGGTGGGACACACTATTTGTATGTGTTTTAATGCAGCCTTAGTGTACCTTTTTTATTGTTTTGTACATTAATATCTTTTCTTCCCATTGAGGTTGTATATTCTTTAAGTATAGTGTCTATGGACTTGACTACTCTTGGATAATTCAGTTCCTTAAAAGTTCTCAGGTAGAATTATAAGATCCAGAACTAAATCCCCTAAAATGAAGGAGTAGAATTCATTTTTTATCTCCTTGTAAGGAGGCTAATATAAAATCTCTATCATCTATCTATCTGTCTACGTACCTGTCTATCTATCTGTCTTATCATCATCTATCTACCATCCACCAACATAGTTTGACTTTTCACATCTGCTTTTAGTGCTTGGGTGAATTTCCACCTATCCTGCCAGAGGCATTTACTTGCCTTGGGGAGGACTAGGATTATTACACAGAAATGCAAAAAGAAAGAACAGATCAATGTTCAGTGTTTGATATCCAAAAGAGGATGTCTGAGGCCACAGCAAGACCAATGAAAACCAGACGTTAAATAGAGGATGTGTTTTCTATGTTTCTTAAGCTCCTTTTAATGCATCAAAAGCTGGGAAACTTGAACTGCAGGCTTTTCTATAAGCCACGGCTATGATGTCTGTGGGAAATAGAGGAAGCTGGTACCTTTCAGTCCCGAGGTCGTAGAATGAAGAGGGAGAGGCAGCCAGCACCAGATCTCTGAGTCTGACTTCTCTGCTTGGATCACTGTCATGGGGCGTGGGGCTAGTTACAGATGGGGATAGAGGGAAAGCTGAAAGCTGAGAAGCCTTAGTATATCCTGTTCCCTATTTTGAATTTTCTTGGAAAAGAAGAAGAAATAAGATTACAGACACAGCTTCCAAATGGGCACGAATTTGGGAGGGAGGCACCCCACCAACTACAGTTCAGTCTACTACCTGGGCAGAGGGAAAGAGAAGCTGCACATTCACCCACAAGAGACGGCGTAACAAAATGGACTATTTCACCCTGGTGAGGTGCCGCGCGAGGAGCTGGTACATTCAAATAGCCGTCCTTCTGCTGGCCGCTACCTGGAGGGATGGGGGCTCACCGGGAAGTTACACGGTTATAGCAAATGAATAAGTTACATTTTCTATTTGTGTCTGAGTAGTGGTAAGGTTAAAGTTGCCATGTCACTATATATTTGGCTAGCTACTATCCCAAAAGGAAATAAAAGAAACGTGCTACCAAATCACCACAATAAGGTAGAAGATCACAAACAAAAAGAGGGCAGAGTGTGGAAGCATAGGACGGGAGGAGAGAGAGGAAAATGGTTATATTAGAAAACTAAGCTTAAGGGGAACAGTTACAGTTCATCAAAAGGTACTTCTTAGTCCTGAGTTTCTGGCAACCAAGAAAAGAAGGGGAAGACGAAAGATTACAAGGACCTTATTATTTAGTACAAGGAAGCATACCATAATGCCAAAAGATTTTTTTTTAACGTTTAAAAAAATACTGGCTACAAGAGGACTCTGTCATACAGGGTATTTATGGAAGGAACAGACACTATCATGAAAAGTGTTTTCTCTAAAAGGAATTCTATAGACAATCCAAGGACGTTTTTCTTGTGGCATTTCTTGTATCTGATGTTAACATGTCTAATCTTAAACTAAGGTATGTTATCAGTTTGAGATTCTGAAGGCTTTTGGGTGACAAGCTAGAATGATTCAGTCCAAGTATATAACTTTCTGGGAAAAACTTAGGAAATCTAGACATTGCATTTGTCCAGTATAGTAGCCACTAGACACACAAGGCTATTTAAATTTAAATTTGAATTAAAATGAAAGAAAATTAAGTCCCAATTCCCATATTATACTAGTTATATTTTAAGCACTCGATGGCCACATGCGGCTACTGAGCACTGTAGTGGACCGTGCAGAGAAATTCCCATCATTATAGAAAGCGCTGTTGGACAGACCCTAGAGGTATGAATGCCTGCACCTTTCGGGTGAGAACGGTTTTGCAAACAATTCAGTATTGAGATTTTTCTGAAAGGTATGTTAAGTTACAAAGTTTTAGATAGACTCCGGAAATATTTTAAAGGGTTTTTAAAAATAAATTCAGTATTTGAATAATATTTTAAATATGATACTAAGTAAAAGTTAAATAAAATGCTTCAATAAGATTTTCCCTTTTCCTAATACTATATGCAAAAATTAACTACAAAATGGACCAAAGACCTAAATGTAAGACCTAAAAGTGTAAAATTCTGAGGTAAAAACACAAAGCAAAATTTTCATGACCTTGGATTTGTCAGCGATACCTTGGATATGACACCCAGAGTACAGACAACATAAAGAAGAATAGGCGAATTGGGATTTCTCAAAATTGAAGGCTTTTGCGTATCAAAGGACACAGTAAAAAGCCAACCCACAGAATGAGAGAATATTTGCAAGTCACTTATATGATAAGGGAATACTATCCAGAATACATAAAGATGGAGGTGGATGGTGGTGACAGTTTCACAGCGTGAATGTGCTTAACGCCACTGACCTGCACACTTAAAATTTAAAATGGTACATTTTATGTTATGTGCATTTTACCACAATAAAAAGAATCTTCAAAAAAAAAAAAAAAAGAAAAAAGAGATTCATGGAGAAGAAACCATCTCTCTTCTGCACAAGCTTAGGCAGTCTTCTGGCGACTAGGAACTGTCCTAGCCTGCAGACAAGCCAACTGGTTGAGGAGGATGAGGTGGAAAAATGGAAAAAGCCCATGTCTCTGGTGGTGCTAGTGAGTCCCAAAACCAACCTGGAACTACCCTACCGCCACAGTCCTGTGGAGTAAACTCTCACAGGCCATTCTCTTTCCAGGCCTCCAGCAAATGACTTCTTAGGAACGTGATGATGAAGTGTCAGCCTCTGAGCGTCTGGCAAGAGTATACACTAGGAGCATTTTTCTAGCACAAAGGCAGAAATGTCAGCCACGCTCGTGTGAGTGCTGTGTTAACTGCTTCGTGAAACGTCAACCACTTGTGGGGCTTGATGCAGGAGAGATGTTTCCACATGCTGGATGAAGCGGAGTGGTGTCCAGGGTGCTGCCCGAGGATGCAGTGGGGAGCTGAACACACTTGGTGCACAGGTGACCTGGTGGCCTGGCCAGGCCTCTTGCTCTTTCTTCTTTGCTGGCGTCAGAATTTTCTAGCTTTGCTCTGTCAAGGGGGGAGCTCATTCCGTGTTTGAGTGATACTAACATAAAACGGGGACATAAGCTTGAACGGGTGCCCAGGAATAAACACGTGAAAGGGTAGAGAAACATGTTTCAAACTGGGAAGAAATCATCCCTTCACAAATCTGTGAAGTTGATAAAAATAAAGCAACAGAAGAGGCAGGAAATATGAGAGTGAAAACCCACAAAATGGGGCCCAATAGAAAACGCTCCACATGCCAAAAGTTTTAGACAGTTTGGGAGATGTTCTGATACTGTTTTTCTTACCCTGTTCTATTTCTGAAAATGAATGCCTTCCCCTTTTCTCGGGGCATATCATAGAAGACAATCCAGGAGTAGAACTTTCTTATATATATATTTTTCTAATTTTAAGATTTTTCTTATCATAAACTAGCTTAAACTAAGAGATGATATTTTAAATTCTGAGCTTGTAACTTCATTTATTATAAATTAAAACACACATGCACATGAAATCCAATAATAACTTGTATTGATATTAAATGTTGCTTTTATACTTAATACGTCAAACATAATGACATTTTTTAAGCAAAACAAGTGACTGATATTCTTCAGACTGTATTTATATGCAATGAATCTGTATGCTCTTAAACTAATAGAATTCCAACATGTAAGGACATTGAAAAGCTATAAATATGGTCAAATCCAACTTAAGAGTTTGTAACTTAGCTGGTTTGAACTAGGAAAATGTTCCTGATAGGAGGAGTGATATCAGGCATAGAGGGGTGGGTAGGCCAGTCTATAAAATACTATTTAGCTTGTATTTTGTGGTCCAACAGGAGTACATATATTAACTACCACTTACAACACTTTTTCACAGTGAAGTCTGTCCTGAGTTTTGACCAGGCTGGATGAGATCATGGTTATTCCAGCAGTTCAAGGGTGAGGAGTCAAGGCCCTAGTGGTTCTGGCAGGGGGGGATGGAGTGTGAGAGGGGTTCCAAAGAGTAGAGCTCCAGAGCTTTTAGGGGAGTAGCCCTACAGAGACTCTGGGCCCTGAGGTCTTACAAACAGGTCGTTCCCATGAGTCTGCAAAGCCAGGAGGCTGAAGTGGAGGTGGATTGGGGGGTGCGGAGGTGGCTGAGTCTGGGCTGCAGGGCCTGGGAGGGGGTGCAGGGTGTCCGTTTCCCTTGGTACCAGGGGCAACTGGCTAGATCCTTGAGGAAGTAATTTGATCTCTTCAAATGACCGTTTCTGGGAATTTGTTTTTTCCTAATGAAGAGTCAAATACTCAGCATCTGAACATTAAGCCAAAGCTAATTGCTATGTGCTTGTTGAAAAAACGTACAATGTGCTGCGCCATCTCAGTGGGGCAAATTAGAACAGAACTGGGGCTGTCCTGCCGACCTTCGGGCAGCAGAGATAAGTAACCCCAGCAACTCAAAATAGGAGAATAGGCGTATCAGAATGGCTAAAGCTGTGTAACTTTATCCATGAAGTGACACATATATTTACCTGAAAAACTATTACTGGTCCAGTTTTAATCTCTCACAGAAACAATAGTTTCAGGCATGTAGTTCTGATAAAATTCTACTGAATCTACAAGGGCTTTGAAAGGGAATTTAGAGTCAAACATGCTGTCGCCCTGGGTTTCCTGTGTTGTCAAGGTAACCAGAGCCTTCCTTTTCTTGGTAACTCGAACCTGCCAAACCAACATCAGAGGCACCTCGCACTTGAGCTTGTCAGCCACCTGCCACTGAGTTACACAGTTTTTTGTGGGCTGAGTATGCTAAAGGGAAAGCCCAGTTTCTCTTCTCTGCCCTCCAACCTTCTTTATTTCAGAGGAAAAAACACTCCATACTCACGTGCATGAAGTTGCCAAGCTGGATTATGTCCTTAAGCTCTTGGAAATAGTACAGCCATTTAAGACAGGCCAGGCAGTGGGGCAAGTGTCAATCCATACCATTACCCTTTGCCCTGTAATGACTTTACAGAAAATGTGGGAATATTCATCTGGCTTTCTCCCACCTTATGTTGAGGTTGACACAAGGCAAGCGTATGCCATGTGATATTAGACCTGAAAGTGGAGACTCTTATTTTTGTTTTATGTCCCAGGAAAATTCAGACTGAAACAAAGAATATCCATTGACTGAACACATCTGTCCACAGCCCTCAGTATTCCAGGCCTCTGCTAGCTGCTGCCTGGGATACAGGGCTGTCTTGCCTGAGGGTTTTAGCTCTGGGCAAGTTCACTACAGATTTGGTGAGACTGAGAAATGACAACAGAACATTCTTGGGGTAAAAGGGTTCATACCTGGCTTTATTCTCACTGTGGTAGGTTGCGCACTAGAATCATGCCTGCATCCAGCAGCCTGCAGGCCCGTAATCCACCTCCGTCTCTGCCTCTGCCCAGAGCACCGGGCGGAGCTCTTTACATAGTGACTCAGTCAATAATAGCTTATTGCCTACGGGTGTGGAAGCAGTACCCTAGCAGTAGGCCAATTACATCATCAAAGTAGTTTAGGGTCAAGTGAGGGCTCTGGCCATGGGACTTCCATTTTCCCCACAAGGGCTAAAGACAATTTAGTCCTTGGGCTCAGGATTTACAGATGACTGGAGGGTCTGAGACAATAAAACCCCAACAATAAATAAAGGTAGAATATAATTAGGGTCATCAGAGTGATAGGAAATCACGAAGAAACTGATTCCAAGCTCTGAGGAAAACTAGACATTAATTCAATGGGAGTATCCAAGAAGGCTTCCTGGAAGATGTGGTATTTGAAGTGGCCTTGACAGAATTTCTACAGTGGCTTTTTTCAAAGAAGGCATTGAAAAAGCAAGGTAGAGTAGGACCCACAAAACAGGCAAGTTCAAGGGTGTAAGCGGTCGAGGTGCTCAGGCTGAGACCCCGCTCTGTCTGGGTCTCCATGCAGCTCCAGTGCATTCTGCTGCGTGACCTTGGGCAAGTCACTCACCTCCCTGGGCCCCAGGCCTCATCTACAAAGGGGTAGGACAACAATAGTACCTCACTGGATAGTTATGAGGATTAATTCAAGATGGTGACTCCTGGCACTGTTCCTGATTTGCAGTAAGGGCGTGAAAGTGGCAGCTGTTGTTGTCATCGGACTTCAGTACGACCTGCAGAGCTTAGGAGACCAGAGAGTCTGGGGTTCGTTTTGTGGCCTGAAATACATCAGACTTAAGTTTGTATTTAATTTGATAGGCAGTGGGGGAGTCTTCAAAGTTGTTTTTTTTTTAATTAAAGTAGGTCAGTAACAGCACCACAGCAACAAAATACCAAGAAGCAGCCACATGGTAAGAGTCAGTTGTTAGATGTTTGGCGTAGTGTTTTTTGGTTATATTTCATGCCGTAGCCCCAAAGTGCTACCACGCTCACTTGTCCCTTTGGTGATTGAGCCCGGGACGCGCTGTGAATCAATGTGATACAGAACACCTGTGGACAGAATTACTGGATGCTAATCTGGCACAGGCGAAGAGCGAATCGATTTGGAGAGGAGTGACTTCTGTTTTCTCACATAAATAAACCCTGTGGGGGTTATGAATGTCAACGCCGGTGGCCTTGAACCCTTCTCTACTATAAAGGGCTACAAGACTGTGCAATATATCATTAAAGAAAAAAGTCATTTCTTTTTCATTTTGTAATATGTTCTGGGAGATTTGACGGATGACCTATATTTCAGGAAGCATGAATGATCTTCACATCTCAGATGAGGTAGGTGAGTCATAAATCAATATGTGATGTAATAAAACACTTTTTCTGCCTTGACACAGACTTGATCCCTAATTATAGGTGAGAACAAGGTAAATATTTTTTTAACAGCTAGCAATCTGTAAGGATTTTATTGGCCCAAAATGTTTTTGTTTGGCTTTCTCAGTTCGTAGATGCCAGTTAATCTATTGCCTCAAATTTTCACTTTTTGGAGAACACTTGCTGAGTTCTCGAAACATTCCTGCTTCTGGCTGTATTTTTGCCACCTCTGGCTGTATTTTTGCCACCTCTCCAGGGCCCTTCTTTGGTCTCTGTAGGTCCTCTGGTGCTGGTCATAGGTCACAGCTAAGCCCGTGTTAGCTAGCTTGTTCCAGAGGAAGCCAGCTGACTGTTCCAGTCGCTTCCTTCTGGATAAATCAACGACTTCCAAGTGTTCTGAAACTTTAAGGGACTGTGTTGCTGAGGGGCAGGTCCTGAGGGGTCTCCTGTGGGTTCAGTTGGCGTCTCTGGATTCATGAAAGCTGATGTGGTCTCTGGGAAGCTGGACCTATGATGCACGCCCCTGAGGTTATCTCGGAGATGGACGACAAGGTGGGTCGAGGAGAGAGAAGGCGATTATGAGCACATCAATACTTAATGATGTAGGGGAGGAAAAAATATTTTTCCTTCTACTCTTCTAGATTCTTAGCTGGGGCTCTATAACAAAAGGCAGATTAACAAGAGGAAAGCACACAAATTTATTTAATGCAAGTTTTATGTGACACAGGAACCTTCATATGGAAATGAAGAAGTGGTTAAACCTGCATGTTTTTACAGTAGGTTTGATAAAGAGTGGAAGCTTGTGGAAAATACGATAGGACAAAGGATATGAGCTAAATGTAGCAAACTGGGGGAACCTAGCAAGGCCTGTATATTCAGATTCTTCTCAGCATCCCTCCATCCAGGATGCTCCTTCCTTCTCGTAGAGGGAGGACACCTCTCACATGAGGCTCTTACGACCTGCTTCAGAGAAGGTCAGAGGGTCCCACTGAGCAATATGCATTAAATACGAACTCCCGGTCCTCTATCCTCCTCTAGCCCGGGGCATCCACCATTCTCCTTTCTGTCTCTGTGAACTTGACTGCTCTAGGTACATCAGTGGAATCTTACAGTATTTGTCCTCTTGTGACGGGATTATTGCATTCTTGTGACGGGATTATCGCACTTAGTGTAATGTCCTTAAGGTTCATACATGTTGTATTAGGTGCCAGAACCGCCTTCCTTTTCAAGGCTCATATTATTCCATCATCTGTATGTGTCACATTTGTCCATCTGCTCATGAATGCTTGGGTTGCTTCCTTTTAGCTATTGTGAAAAAAGCTGCTACAAACGTGTGTACAAATGCCTTCGGAAGACGTTGCTTTCAGTTGTTTTGGGCACATACTGAGAAGCGGGATCGCTGGAAGTAGGTGACTTAAAGTTTGCCCTTTGCCTGTTGCTTCTGTATCTGGAAGCTCCAAGTCATTATGAGCTCCCTGAGGCCACCACTTCGGAATCATTCATCATCCCCACTGCCTGCACCATGTCCCCACTTTGCTGTCTGTCACATCTGGGTTTCTCCTCAGGGAAGCCACTTTCTTGAATAATTCTTTCAGTTCCTCTGCAGAACACCAACTCTGTTTTTATCCCACATCAACGTCCAGCCGCTGTGCCAAATGTTCCTCTCTCCTCGGTGGACCGAACTCTCCACGTGCTCTTCCTGGGGGCTCAGAGACCCCACGCTGTCCCGGGTCCTCCCACCGCGCTGACTGGCTCGTCTGACTTCAGGGGCTCTTTCTCTCCTTCTTTGCCTTTTAAGGTTGAGTCCTGACTCTTCGGACTCTGCTCAGTCTACATCTCTCTGGAAGGTCTTTCCTAGTGACTCCCAAATGCTGGTGACTCTACAGTTTATCTCCAACTCAGACTTCTTCCTTGAGCTCCAGATTATATATCCCACTGCCTGTTGACCATCTCTTGGATATCAAATAAGCCTCTCAAACTTAATAAAATTATTGACTTTCTCACCTAAACCTCCTTTCCCCCCAGTTTCATCTTTCTCAGCGAATGGCACCCACTTCACACCTTTGCTCAGGCCTAGAATGTAGGCATTGCCCTTCATTCCTGTTTTTCCTTCATTTTCTGTGTTCAGTTGCTCTTTCTTCAAAATATACTCCCCGTATGACCACTTTTTACTTCCTCTACTGCTGCCATTCCAGCCTGAGCTGTAAGTGTGCCCCCCTTAACTACTGCAACTTCCTAATAGGTTTCCTGCTTCCATGCTTGAGCCCTTTTGTATCCATACTCAGATAGAAATTTAAGTGATTGTTTAAAACTGTAGGTCAAGAGTAGGTCTTCACTCTCCTGATCAAAACCCTCTAAAGGCTTCCTCGAACACCGAACATCAAACCCACGTTTGATGTATGGGTTGGAGACCTACATGGTCTGGTTGATGCTTTGCTCTCTTAACCTCATTTCCTGCCATTCTTTCCCCTCCCCAGTCCTGCTAGCCACACTGGCTGGTTTTCTGCTCCTTGATCTCATCAAGGTAGTTTTGCCTCAGGTCTTTATATATTCGCTTGTCCCCTCCACTAGAATGTGAGTTCCATGAAGAGAGCTATTTGTCTTTCTTTCTCATCACTGCATCCATAGTGCCTGCCATACAGTGAGTTCTTAACAAAGACAAATGAATGAATAAATGAACCTATGTCTATGCCATTGGTGGTGCATTATTGTGAACCAGCTGATTTTCCTTTGTTCAATGGATCCTGCTTCATTTGGACAGAACGCATAACATAAAGTAGAATTTTAATAGTTTTCATTTTAATTGAGCAATTAACAAGAAATCAACTTGCATGGAGTTTGCTTTAGTTTCTTTTTTTTTATTAAGGTATCATTGATACACACTCTTATGAAGGTTTCACACACAAAAAATGTGTTTATTACATTCACCCTTCTTATCGAGTCCCCCCCATACCCCATTGCAGTCACTGTCCATCAGTGTAGTAAGATGCCACAGAGTCCCTACTTGTCTTCTCTGTGCTACACTGACTTCCCCGTGACCCCACACACACCTCGTGCATCAATCATGATGCTTCAGTTTCTTAATACTAGTGACCGTTGGTTTCCAGTTTGCAGATGATCATATGCTTAAAATTGAAGCGGAGTATATCACTAATTATCAGGGAAATGCAAATAAAAACCACAATGAGATATCACCTCACACCAGTAAGGATGGCCAGCATCAAAAAGACCAAGAACAACAAATGCTGGTGAGGATGCGGAGAAAGGGGAACCCTCCTACGCTGCTGGTGGGAATGTAAGCTAGTTCAGCCATTGTGGAAAGCAATATGGAGGTTTCTCA
The DNA here is from genome assembly GCA_029783875.1 of Phataginus tricuspis. NCBI lineage: Eukaryota > Metazoa > Chordata > Mammalia > Pholidota > Manidae > Phataginus > Phataginus tricuspis. Next base: position 13,566,945 of record JAQQAC010009376.1, on the reverse strand, counting down.
AAAAACTAAAAATAGAAATACCATTTGATCCATGAATTCTACTCCTAGGAATTTACCCAAAGAATACAACTTCTCAGATTCAAAAAGGCAAATGCACCCCTATGTTTACTGCAGCACTATTTACAATAGCCAAGATATGGAAGCAACCAAAGTGTCCATCAGTAGATAAATGGATAAAGAAGATGTGGTACATATACACAATGGAATACTATTCAGTCATAAGAAAGAAACAAATCCTACCTTTTGCAACAACATGGATGGAGCTAGAGGATATTATGCTCAGTGAAATAAGCCAGGCAGGGAAAGACAAGTACCAAATGATTTCCCTCATTTGTGGAGTGTAACAACGAAGCAAAACGGAAGGAACAAAATAGCAGCAGACTCACAGACTCCAAGAAGGGACTAGTGGTTACCAAAGGGGAGGGGTGTGAGGGCCGGTGGGGAAGGAGGGAGAGGGGATTGAGGGGTATTATGATTGGCACACATGGTGCATGGGGGGATCATGGGGAAGACAATGTAGCACAGAGAAGGCAAACAGTGAGTCTGTGGCATCTTACTACGCTGATGGACAGTGACTGCAATGGGGTATGGGGGGTACTCGGTAATGTGGGTAAATGTAGTAACCACATTGTTTTTCATGTGAAACCTTCATAGATTGTATATCAATACCTTAATAAAAATATTCAAGTGGAGTAGACTGTATATCAACGATACTTCAATAAAAAAAAATTCAAGTGGAGTTGAAGTGACACCTCTCCACATAAAAGGGAACAAAAACAGTGAGATCGTTGACACTTTCAGTTTTGAAACCTCTCCTCACAGTAATTTAAATTTGCATAAACCATGTCAAAAACTCAGAAGCACAACATAGGAAAGAAGTAAACATTTTCTTTCATTTTTTTAACTGAGCAGTTACTGTAGCCCAGGTAATGTGCTTTAACATACATACTCAACTCATTTTTATGACCATGTTCTATTACCCCTTCCAGAGGCAAGGAAATTGAGAATTAGAGTGTGGCGTGCTTGCTGTACGTCATAGTAAAAGACAGAAGTGGGATTCAATCCCTGGCCTGACTCATTCCCAAGCCCATGTTCTTTGTATCTCCTCACACTGCCTCCCAAGGGGAAAACTAGAGTGAGATCTCAGAGGAATTTTTGAATTATTTTTATGGGCTATCAAAATTTCAATCTAAAAATGAAATAGAATGTTTGCATCTAAAAATGCCACAGCAGGGATCTCTAACCCGAGAGATGGAATTAGCTGATGAACCATGAACGGGAGAGAGAAGAGTTGATTCATTGTGAAAAACATTGTCTGCCAAAGGCATTTGCAGAGAAACCATCCCAGGCAGACACTGTGCTGTGCAGAGTGGGTTCAATGGAAAAGGGAGGCTTCTGCTCTGAACAATTTCAGGTAATGTCAGGCCACCACACAAGGTTCACTAGTACTGCTTAGGCTTGCCCCCCACCAGGCTCTGTGCTGGCATGGATTACCCCCATCTTACATACAAAGGTATGTGGCATGCTCAGGTTTACTAGCTGGTGTGTTATCTGGTTGTAAATGAAAGCCAGGTCCATCTGCTCCAGTCTATGCCCGTATCCACCTGGATTTATCCACTCCTACCTCCTTGAGAGACACAGAATAGAAATGAAACAACTGGGAATAAAACCATTTAAAAATCACACCACTCATTTTTCAGTAATACGAGAGCTGAGAGAGTTCCTGTAGATGGTGAAATCAGGTGGGTTAACTCGCTAGCAGACAGTTGTCAGAAGGAACATCTTTTTCTTAAAGACTGTAATTCAGAGAAATTCATTCTGGCTTATTATTACTTTTTTACATTATTCCAAATTGGTAAAATGTTATAATTATCTTATAATATGAAACATCTAGAAGTCAGGATAGATTGATTATATTGTGGTAACAAACAGTCCCAAATCCTAGTGGTCTAAAAGCAGTACAAGTAGGAAGTTCAGAGAGCTAGAATATTCTGTGGGCAAAGTGAGCTACCTGAGGCCTGGAGTTAAAGGTTTCAAGAGGTGAAATTACTATGTATCTTGAATATAAAAATATATAGTATGATTATATTTGAGAAATTATACTTATGGAAAATAAGAGAAGATCCAGGTTAAATGTGTGATAACTATTTAATCGGAAAAATTATTTTTCATTGATCGTTTAAAAGTGATTTTTAAAAATCATTTGCTTTTCATTCAATTCTAATTTAAAAAATGTACCAGCTCTCTATTTGTAGAGAGTAACCTATGTGATCAGCAAAATGGCCTGATTGTCTTTGGCCAATTCAAAGAAACAGCCATTAAAAACTTTCAATTTCTAGCTCTAACTTAAGTAAGCAGAGTAAATGCTTTTGAATGATCCTTAGTGATACTCCAGTAAGTACAATGTTTCTTGGCAAAGTAAAATGTACTTTGGAAAAACGTATAGCTTTTCTCTGACCTGGGGGAGATGGTTTACAGCCAGAGAGGATGGAAAGTCAAATGCCTCCAGGAGAAATGTTTCTCTATGCCTGGAGAACACTTCCAAAGAGCACAGGAGAATCAACATTTTTGATACAAAATTAATGTTCATCTCCTTTAAATTAGAAATGTGCCATATGGCTTTTTTTTTTTTTAAGGAGAAGATAAATAAATAAGTAATGAACAAATGCTTAAACTCCTAAAAGTTTGGGAGTTCTTGCAGTAGATAAACAATAGCCCTAAATTATGGAATTAGCTGAGTGGAGACAGGGAGGAGGTCCTGGAAAGGTCCCCAGGCAAGGGAGAATGCAAGGAAATGAAACTGTCCCCAAAGTGGGATTTAGGAGCACAGGTCAGAACACTTCCAATTGGAAGATAAAGCAAAACACTTAAATATAGCTACCTTCTGAACAGCAAAAAGTTATTACTGATTTGAGATTTCAGCTATTTTGTAGGAAAGTGTATTAAGAATTAAATTGGCTGAAATCTGATCTGTGAGATTCTGGGGTGGGGGATGTACATTGAAATAATACAGTAGGTATTTGTGAGGGTTAGAAATTTTAGGTTTAGTAGATTCCATAGGAGAAAAGGACACTTAAAGAGTAAAAATAAAACCAACAAAACAAAGCAAAATCTGTAGCTGGAAAGAATTATTCTCCAGGATTAAAAATGGTGGGAGTGAAACTTAAACCTGGTTTTAAATCATTAAACTTTTCAAAAGCCCCTCTCAATGTTGGAAAATCCACAACTTGCCATTATATAAACTTCTAAATAAGATGATAGTCTAAAGCCTGATGCAGCGAGCATGACAGGTTTGCCTCCCAAATGGGGCTCCCCATACAACTCTCAGGGTTAGCACGGGAAAAAGGCTTCCTACCTCATCCCACCAGAGCCCCATCCTTCACCAGCAAAGGGCATGCAGCTGCCATGAGTTTGTAGGTCTTCATGTTTACGTGAAAATGTGGACAGCACAAACAAAGATCAGGCATCAGGCACAGAACCGGGAAATTCATAGTGGGTTGAAACAGAAATAATCAATTCTCTGATAAAACTTGCTGCGAAATTTTTTAAGAAATAAATAGCAATTGCACCTCTGTTCTCCCTGTAAAATAGGCAGGACCTGGAAGAAAGTACTGGAAGGTTAGAAATGAGGGATGATTGAGGCAGACCTCATTGAATGATGGTTTGGCAGGCTGTGGCTGCAGGGGGCCGAGTCCCAGGAGTGTAGACACGCACATTTCTATCAGCTATTTTTTTTTTATTAACGTATCACTGATATACAATCTCATGAAGGTTTCGCATAATCAACATTGTGGTTTCAACATTCACCCATATTATCAAGTCCTCATCCCCTGTATTGCAGTCACTATCTATCATCAGCTATTTTTTTTTAATGCCAAACTGAGGGTATTTGAGGGAAAAATAAAATGAGAACAGTCTTGGAGT
>JAQQAC010009376.1:13477601-13563011 GCA_029783875.1 Phataginus tricuspis | reverse complement strand
AGGCAAATATCAATGTGCAGCCTGACCACACACTTGCAGTTTTTTTTGCTGAAGTATAGTTGCACTGGTTTCAAGTACACAACACAGTCCCGCAGCTGCCCGTACTGTCAGTCCTCACCCCCGCTAGTGCGGTTACTGTGTCAGCACAGGAAGAAGTTACAGGATCACTGGCTGTATTCTCCAGGCTCTACTACATCTCTGTGACCAACTTAGGATTGAGAATTTTTGTGCCCCTTTATCCCCCTCCCCCCTCCCACCCACTCACCCCAATCCCTCCCCCATGGTAACCACCCAGTCACTTCTCAATGTCTATATGAGTCTGCTGCTATATTGTTCATTTTGTTTTCTTTTTATATTCCACAAATAAGTGAAATCATTTGGTGTTTGTCTTTCTCCATCTGGTTGTTTCTCCACTTAGTATAGTACCCTCTAGGTTCATCCATGTTGTTGCAAATGGCAGGATTTCTTTCTTTTTTATGGCAGAATAATATTCCACCACACACTTCCAATTTTCAATTGTAATTTTAATCTCTACTTCACAAGTGAGCATTTATTGACTTGCATAACAGGCAGGGTCACCAAACAGCCAGATGGCATCTTTGTGTGGTGGCAAAATAAATGGGAAAGATAGCTTTACAATAATAGCTGCTATTTGCTGAACGTTTCATTTGTGGCAGAATTGTCACAAATATCACAAATCCTCAGCACTCCTCTAGAAAGGTATTAGTAAGCCCATTGTACAGATGAGGAAACTGGGGTTCTGAGAAGCTGAGTATCTTACCTGGGGCCCTGTAGCCAGTACCTAGCAGAGTCTAGATTTGAACCCACAGTTGTGTGATCCGTCAAGCCTGCATGTTTTCAACAGCGGGATTCTGTGGTCAGAGCACTCCTCCACAACGGCCACTACACCGCGGAGCCAGAAGCGATTTACCAGGAAGCAGGTGAGACTTCATCTAGCCCCTCGGTGCACTCGCCTTCCCAGGGGCATTCTGTTTGGACTGCAGTCATTTTAGTAAAATTGGCAAAAGTAAGATATTTCAAATACAGTCTGTTAGGGCCATTGTGTCTTTCTCTTCTGACTTCTTCTCAAGCTTCCCCTTACATGGGGCAGCATTGGAGCAGACACAGGCATTTTGGGGATCTGGTTAAAGAAGCTGAGCTGGGGATACGTTTAGGTGGGCTTCCCTGGAACATACTCATGTGTTTCAGACAAACTGTTGCTGGCTGTCTGCTGTGCGAATGGGTTTCAGGAATTCCCTCCTGCCCAGGGTGGCATCTTGTCTGGTATTGAGGAATGAAGGTATAGGGCCAGAGATGAGTGTGACAGGAACCTGTCCTCTGGTACTGGCACTTCAAGGAGGGAGGGAGTGGAGGAGAAGCCAGTAGAGCCAGAAGCTAGTCTGCAGAAAAATATTATAGTGGTGGGCCAGTCAGTTCATAAACAGATTAAATCATTTTTCTAGATTTTGTGCTGTTGTATTTGTCAGCCTTTAAAGATTTGTAAGCTATGAATTATTTTCTCATTCTAAATAACTATTTTTGTGCTACATTTTGCATTCATCTTTTCTTTTCTTTTTTTTTTTTTGACATTGGGTAGGCACTGTTTTGGTTACCATGCAAAGGATGAATATATACATATACTTTTTTAATTAAGGTATCATTGATATACAATCTTATGAAGGTTTCACATGAGCATTTGAATTCTTTTTCTTAAAGAAATCCCCTCTCCAAATTGTACAAGTTTCAGGCCCCATATCAATGAAGTCCTGTCACTTACATTTGGGGGAAATTCTTTTCCAGAGGCAGCTGCTCCAGACAGTCTCCTGAAGCAAATTCCACAAAATGTCTATATAAGGACAAGTCAATGCCAATATACATCCTTAATTTGTGAAGGGCTAACCAAATCTCAGGTGAGGTAAGAACAGGGACACTGAGACTCTGTTTAATTGTTTAGATCTGATCTTCCTCAGTTATGGGGACTAGGACCTGGCTGAGTGGCAAGTGACAGCTCTGTGTGGGGTTAGAGGTACCAGGGCAGGGTGGAGAGGGGCCTGGGAGTGGCCGTGGGTGTGGGGCTCACACTTTGGTGCCACTCACAGGCAGGTGAGGGGGCAGCGTCTCAGGACCTGGCCAGGGGGGGCGGCAGGGTCCCCCTATATGTCCACCCCCTCCTGCTTTGTTTTTAAAGAACACAGGATGTTCTCTTCAAAGAATCTACTGCTACGGGTCAACCTGAAAATGTCAACATTGGTCAGTTCTGGGAGAATGAATTTGAATGAATTTGAATGAATGAAGTGATTTTCATTCCCCTCTCCCTCTTTTACACAGATAGTTTCTGATTTTTCGGTAAGTAGAATGTATTAGCAATAAGAAAAATGAAGCATGGAAAGACCCCTTCCCCCGCTGCACCCACAACCCTGAGCATGTGTGTGTATGTGTGTGCGCACACGTGCACACACGTTGATCTTGCTGGGAGGTCATTCTCTTTCCTGCTCTTCCTTCTTCCCTCCCTCCCTCCTTCCCTTTTTTCCTTAGAATAATGCATTAGGCTTACTAGCATCTTAATAACTCTTTGGGAACTTCCAAGAATGCTTTATTTTATGCCTTTTAAAACTGTGCACAAGATACAAATTTTTAATTTAAAGAAAACATAAGATAGGAAGCAATTTTCTTTGACTTTTACGTTTAGGGTGTGAATGTGAGATATATGCAAAGGGGAAATTCATGAGCAAATTGCCAATTAGTTGTTGAGAACTGAAGAACATTAAAGCAGAAATTAGGATCTAATTATCTGTCTATATTATTGTCATTCAAAACACGAAACTGCTGAGTTTTATAATTGTGCGGAAAATCTATTCTGTCTGTGACAATTCCCTTACCAGGTTGATATTTTTATGAAAGTCCAGGAGAGGTGGCTGGCAGGCTTTTAAGGACATCTTAGCCTGTTGCCAGCCCAGGACCCGCCTTCCTCTGGGCACAGAACATCCATGACAAACAGGCATATAATGTGTAGATACTTCACTAGTTCTTGTAAGGACAGAAATATTTAGAGTAAAAATAGCATAATTCATTTCAAATATAAACTCCATTTATAGTACAGTTAACCACAGCTCTAGAACTGTTTCTTTATTTAGGGTTTTCTTTATTTACTTTCTGCTCTCCTGCCCCAGGCCCTCTTCTGCCCTGGCTCTGTGCCTCAGGACATTCTCATTGTAAGGTCCTTAGAGCCCTTGCTAAATAGCTCATTAATACTCCCTGGCTCCTGTGTAGTGTCTCCTCTGGTTCTCTAGGTTGGCCCTAACAATACGCAGTAGGCACTCAGAGGTGGTGTTTCAAGTATGCATTTCATAGATACTGTCCTTGAGGTAGAGCAGGAGGCTGTTCCCTGTCTCCCCACCCTCCTATTCCTCCAGCCAGCCCCACCTCTCTATCTACGTCTAGTCCCCCACAAAGCCTACTTTCTCTGGGTGCACTATGTATTGGGACCCTGCATTCTGCATCCCTATTTCTTAAAGGGGCCATATCAGTTTGCAACAAAACCAAATACTAGTTAAAGGAAATAAATCATTAAGTGAAACTTGACTGTGAAGCCTATTTTTTCTGCATCTTTTGTGTATTAGCATGTAAAAGTTATTATTCCATAATAAACCTCACTTTCAATCTGACGCCAGGTGATGGTCATTACGAAGAGCTCGGATTATTGTGATAAGTTCTAACAGAGTGCCTGGCACGTAGGTGGCACCCCAGTGGTAATTCATTCTCTTCCTTTTGTTAAGGTGGTCTGGTTACATTTGTAGCTCGGTGACAGTGTGTAGCTCTGCTCCATAAAGAATCACTAAGAACTTAATGAGCTGTATTTCCTCCAGTGCCATGGGCTGTGTCAACACACTGCTAAACATTGTGACAATTTTTGACTGAGTTGAGTTAACTGACTGAATGTTTTGAAGTATTGACACAGCAGCTAAAAGAGTGAGAAATGTAGTCAAGCCAGCTATTTGGTATGATGATTAACAGCAACTATTTCAAAAGTAAGACTAGAATAGACACGTGAGAAGCCAGTGGTTAAGTAGCCACAGGGCCATTGGAAAGCCCCTGCAGAAGGTCCCAGCTTAGGAGGCAGGCGGGGCTGGAAATGTGAAGATGTCCCTGCATCACCCACCAAGCAAGGCAAAGGTGAGGCACATTGCAGTTCATGCCTCTTACCAAAGTGTCCCTAATCAGTGCCAAAGGAACAGAAGCAGAAGATGGAACATTTCACGTGTTCTCGAGAAATGATTAGTGGTGGTTTATTCACTCTATCCTTTCAGCCATTGGGTGCCTGAAAATGTGCTGGGGATTCAAAATCTTTGCAAGGGAAGTTGGGGCAAGATGGTGCTACTTGGAAAATATTTGTTCTTCAGCTTGATTTTCTTAAGGATTAAAAAAATTTTGTTTCACAGTTATGTGTAAATCTATAAGTTGTTACATATGCATATTATATACAACATATAATAAATGTATTCAGTATTACCTCTCTGATAGAGTATACATATAATATATACAGTATTATATATATGGTTCACATGCAGTATTACCTCTCAGGTGTACAGTGAGATAATAGTGTATGTGTACAGTATATATATATATATACTTATGTATTCTGTTTTTGTAATTATAACAATATATGTATAATACATAATAATAATAATGTATGTATAAAAAACAATATATGGGGGTAGAGGGAGAGAGAATTGAGTAATTTTAACTCTCAATGTGTTTACTAGCATGGATAACCTTACATAGGAGTAATTGTACTTGATGGTAACTTGGCATTTTTGAAGGGTTTCTGACCTAAGCATTAGTAAGAAACTCTACGATCAGGGAATGAATGAAGCCACAACTGCAGGTCAGTTTCCATCCACACAATAAACGTTAGTTTGCAGATCCCTCGGTAGCAAAAACATCTCCCTTGACACAACAGAATTTTACCTGCACAGAAGGACTCAGACAGGCCTTGGGAGTGGCTGTAACTGGGTTTGGCATCTGCGTGAGGGGACGCCACAGCCAGCTGGACTGAGTCAGTAAAATACCTATTTTGACCGTTTTTTCATTCCAGGGCCTTCCCTTCTGACACGGCATTGATAAGAATGATCAAATCACTTGTGCAGTCATAGGCCTCAGACATAGTCTGTCACCTGCTTTCCCTGTGGCCTGTATTCCTACCCGATCTGGGACACATAGGTCTTGTCAAGAAAACCTCGCAGAGGATGTGGATCATGGTTTCGTTTTGTTTTGGCCACAATATTTTACAGTGTTTTCAAAGAACCTAGAGGGCACACTTGAAACCGTTAAGTGTGACCCAGCTAAGATGAACTCCTGCTGGCTAGGATGGCTATGAATGTCTCAAGCTACAGGATTTTACAGACTTACAGGAGCTCATACATAGCTCATACATTTAAATGCATTATTGACTTGGAAGATAATGACAGTCACATGTTGAGAATAGAATATGACATCTTAACGTATGTTCTTCCTCTCTGTAAGTCTCCCGAGTCCAATTATTGAAGCTTAAAAATGCAGTACTTCAGTGCATGACTACAGAACCAGTGGGAATAATTAATACTAAAAGTTTTAATCTATTTACAGGCCTTACAAAACACATAGAGTAACAGGGAAAAAACATGCTTGACAAAGACATTTCATGGCATGATTTTTCACTTTGAACTTTTGTTTTTAAAAGTATATGTATTCCTACTTTAAAATGCTTGCTGTGTTATAGCACCTAATGTTAATTTCACATCTGTGTCTTGGTATAATGAGATAAGTGTGGTCACATCCATTAGAATGTATTATGCTGAAGGATCTGGTTTTATTAGTTAGGATGTTTTTCCTACAGGTAAAAGAAAGTCCAATGCAAATGATCTTAAACAACAAAGACGTTTGTTGGCTCATGTTAACTACAGGGATCTGCTGGGTTGGTGGGTCTGGTTTTGCTTGGGGAAATCCTCTTTTTGGTGTTGATTTAATTCTCAGGCTGCTTCCCTCATCGTGACAAAAAGGCACAGCAGTGTTCCTGCCTCCATATCTATAATCATGGAGTGCAAGGAAAAAGAGAGGTACCAGTTGGGAATGCATGTTTTGAAAAAAAGGAAAGAAGAAAAAAAGGGGAAGGGGGAACAAAAGGAGAGAGAGAAAGAAACAAAGAATGAGCTACATAGCAAATAGCTACAGAGATGGCCATTTGTCATGCATCTTAAGAAGTCGAGGCTGGGCCAGCCCATCAGGTTGACATAGCAGTGCGACAATCCCTTCTGGATCCAAGTTCTTTCCGTCTTTCTGTTCCCCCATCCTCAACCTGTAGGCCTCTGTCCTTGTGTTTACTACCTCATGGTCTCAACATGGCTGCTGGCCCTCTAAGATTCACATGGACTGTTCAGAAAAAATTCAAGTCTGCTCATTTTTATCTGGAGAAAGACAAGTCTTTCCTGAAAGCCACACCCAACAGACCTCCCCTGATGTGCTCCTGACAAGTGTTGGCTCATACCTAATGTCCATTCTCCCCTCTTCCCTATCATCAGAACCATGACTTCCTTCAGAGAGGCTGTTAGAAAATACACATCTCCCTAGGCTAGATTTTCCAGATTTAGCAAAAACAAACAAAAACTGGATACCCAGCATGAGACATACATCCTTATACACAAGACAATTGATCTGAAATTCAAGTTTAGCTGAACATCCTGTATTTTATCTGGCAACCCTACCTTGAAGGCAGTGTGGCCATGAAAGACAGTCTGTTCAATAAGGTGTCCAAAAAAGCTTTTTAAAAAAGGAACGAACTTGTCAAACACGTTCCTTTTGTTCTTTGCACTTTGCCCTCCCTGCTTCCTCCTACCTGGACTTTGGATAGAACACAGAGAGGCGTCTTGCAACCAGGAGAACATGTCATTTTAAGGATTGCAGAGAAATGAGGAGAAGCCTGGTTCCTTGAGCAGCTCTGACTTGCCTACCCCCTGATTCTTTGTTATGTAAGAGCAAAGAAAGCCCCATTTGGTTAAAAATGTAGTTCCACTTTGGTTACTTGCTGCCAAATGCAATCCTGATACATTTACCCTTTGCTGGAGGAATGAATAGAGGCTGGCTTGTGGCCCACCAGACAAATTTGTTTTCTTCCTTCCTAGACTACCCTTCCCACAGCCCTGCAGATGGCTGGGTGTATTACTGAGTCCTGGCCAGTGGAAAGAGAGTGGAGGTCATGGATGTGGCTTCCAGGCCTGACCCCACGCTCCTGCCCTTTTCATACCTGCAGCAGGAACAAGGCACCCTAGGGGACACTGGAGACGCTGGTTAAAAGCAACCTGGCTTTGTGATGGCATGTAGGGCAGACCCCTCCTATCTTGTGCTGACCATCGTTGTACTGTAATGTGAGCAAAGAAACTTTTCTTGAGTTAATCCACTGAGATGTCGGGCTCCTTGGGCTCTGCCAAGTCAACATTATTAGGCATAAAAGAAACTGCTTCAGGCCTACGATTCCCAGCAAGAATCCTGAGATTCACTCTCATTGGATCACACATCTTTTGTCCCCTTAATTGGTGGAATAGAATGTGCTGATCGGCTTACAGAAACTATGGTGCATCCTGGAGCTGGGGCTGGGGCCAACTTTTCCTGAGGTGCACAATCAGTCAGGGTGCCAGCAGGAAACAGTAATTGGAAGCAAGTTAAATCAAGCAACTGTTTAGAAAGATGGGAGGGGGTATAGGGAACCCACAAAAGAGTGCACTACCCTTTGGCTCACAATAACAGAGCCTTAGCACATAGGCCTGAGGGTGGGCTGGTGGATGGTTTCCAGAGTCTAGAGACAGATGTACCCACAGGCACAGATAGGCTGGGGGGCAGGCTGCTCATTCAGTCCTATGACTTTAGCCTGAGGGAAGCAGCCAGCCTGCAGGGAGAGAGCCAGAGGGAACAGTTACCCTCCCTGTACCCTTCTCCAGCTTTCTGATCTCCTTCAGGGGCTCCCGTTGGCCAGACCCAACTGGGAGTGCAAGGTCATGGACACCCATGCTGTACTTCATGTAGGTCAGGCTCCCAGCACAAAGCAGGGTGGAGGAGGGGGGAACAGCATATTTGGAGGGGACATCCTGTGGAGACTGTGTGTACAAGGAGTCCATGCCCAGACCAAATCTGGGTTTGTTAAGGACAGCAGAAAGGGGGTAAGAAATAGTGGGGAACAGTTCATAGTTTCTACCTTGCTGGTTATATCTCAGGTCCTGGGGGCTACATACATGACTATAACTTAATTTTGAGATAGAAATCTTTGGCCATATGACAAATACATAGAAGGAATGACTTCTGAATTTTCACTAACACATGATAAAATCCAAGTTCTGTAAGAGGTTGAATAACTTATTTATCAAAGCATTAGAGTTGCTAGGACAACAGAATTAAATTTAGTAGGGTTCAATTTTAATTCATCTGCCAGACCTCCTTGTTTAATTCTGACTCCTTAGGTTTTGAAAGTGTTCCTGCTAAGAGCAATTATGATATCAGTAATATCCATGGCTTAATTAATATTTTTATATGATCCAATGTTTGTTTTATTGGCCAGGACTTTTTCATCTCTTTTAATTGTTTTATTCCAGGACACCCTGTTGCAACCAATGCTGGAGACAATCTTAGGTTGGTACTTTTAGTATTGAATGAATTCCCACATTGATTCACACTTGATGGCTAATTGTTCGTGCATAATCTTAACGTTAATATTGTGCCTGCTGTTGTTCATCAAAGCATCCTAGTAATGCATTGTTAAATTATATGTTAAATTGTTTTAAAGAGTCTCATATATCTCCTACAGAAGTTTTCCTTTACTGCATGCTTATGAAATTTTTAGTGACAATATTTTTCACACAGTAAGTTAGTTGAGAGTGGGTATTATTATTTAAAAAGTCAGTAAGTAGTTAATGCTTATTATAGAACAGTCATAAATATATCTAAATAGAAGGTGAAAATAAAAATACTCTTATTTCTACCACCCAAATGTTAGTTTAATATATTGGTGTATAGCTTTTCAGAATTTTCTTGAAGATTTTTATATTTTTATTCTTATGCAAATGGATCCCTCTGAATATACTGTTCCTTAACTTGTTTTTTTACTTACATAATGAACATCTTTTCAGATTAAAAATTGTACTTCCTCAATGTCACTCATAATAGCTGTGAAGTCCATTGCAGATGTAATCTATTTAAAACACCCTTGATGTTGTTTTTTGGTTTGTTTCTAATTTTTTGCTATTATATACAGTGCCTTAAAAATTATTATGTATTCATCTTTGAGCTCTTATCCAATTATTTCCTTTGGACAATTAGCTAGATATAGAACTGCTGGGCCACATAGTAACAAAATGTTAAGGCTTTTGATACATATTTTGGGCAGGTAATGTAATTTTATTTTGCAAAAAAATATCCCTTCAGAGTCATCCACTAATTTGCCTCCTTTCAGTCATGAATTAGGTAGTTTTGTTTCTGTAATTTTGGATTGTAAGATGCAAATGACACTGATGAATTCTTGTTTTCATGTCTTGGTTTAACCTGGAGTGTGCAGTGAACAACCAAACAGAACTGACTGATTTAAGCAGAAAACTAATTTATGAAAAGGTAGCTCTGAATCCTTGGAAAGCCAGGATTCTCTGTTGCAGGCTAAGAAATCAGGAAAAGTGATGAAGATGATGGAGCTGGTCTGGTGAAAAGTGGTGAAAAATCCACTTCCGCTGCCACAAAACGCTGAATGTCACAGTTCAGCAGCTGCCAGGGCAGCCGACCCTGTCAGTGCCCCACCGTAGCCCCGTGGGACTCATGGCTCTCCTGGCAGTGCTCTGCACACCTTACGTGGGGCAGGCTGGATGGCATGGGGTGTTAATGACCTCAGGACTAATGAGAATGGAAGGCATACAGCCTGCTCAGGCTGCCATAACCAAATATCATAGAGTGGGTGGCTTAACAGAAATTGATTTTCTTACAGTTCTGGAGGCTGGGATGTCCAAGGTCAAGGTTCAGGCTGATTCAGTTTCTGTTCTTGGCTTGAAAGAGTAGCCTTCTTGCTATGTCCTCACATGGCCTTTCCTCTGAGTGTGAGTGGAAATGGTCAGGAAAGGGTGTTTCTGGGGTCTCTTCTTATAACGACACTAGTCCTACCCGATAAGGACCCCTTCTCATGACCTCATGTAACCTTAATTACTTCCTTACTCCAAATATAGCCGCACTGGGGGATGGGGCTTCAATATACAAATTTGGGAGGGAGACACAAGCATTCAGTCCGTAACCGAGGATAACCATTCCGGATTTCTCATTGCTTAGGGCGCCAACTCTGAAGCTCGTTCCGTACCGTCTTCCCAGAGGACTGAGTCTCTCAGTTCTCAGGGGTACCCTGTCCACTGAGTTCCCCTGAACCTCTCAGTTCTCAGGGGTACCCTGTCCACTGAGTTCCCCTGTTTGGCTTTCTTCTGTTCTCCAGCTTCCTGACCAGGGCTTTCTGATATCATGGTCCGAATAAACTCCGTGTCTTCAAGCCCTTATCTCAGGGTACGCTTCTGGGGCATCTGACTAGACAGACAGTTTGGGCCAGTGGGCTCATTCCTGCAGGAAGGCCACTGACAGTGGGTGAGGAGCATGCAGCACCTGCTCCTTGTGGCCCAGGTCACTCCTGGGAGGGGTCACAGTGTCACCTGCCACACACCGGCTGCCAGGGAGCCCGGGAAAGCAAATGTCTGGCACTCAGCGGCTTTCAGGCCGTCAAACTCAGGAAGGAGGTTCCGACACCGGGCAGTCAGGGAAATAATAGATGTTCTTTAGGAGGGGTCATCTCTATATTTTTGCTGGGTTACTCTGTTTTCCTGATACAGAAACAGGTTGCATTAGACCTGTTGTAAAAGCAATTGTTAGCATGGAAAATAAAAATCTTACACTTTCTCCTTTTTTCTTCTTTAACCTTCAGCCCACCCTTCTGTTTTTCAATTACAAAGGGAGTAATAAGGCATTTGCTGCAGTTCTATGAAAATAGAAAATTATCTACTGACCACTCTTAGGCTAAAAGAGAAATGAAGTGAGAAATTCTCCTACCCAGATAAACACCCCTGGGGTTTCAGTCCACAAGTTGGAGAAGTTTTTTTAGAAAAGCAATTTCTCAGTCCTTTTTACACTAACTTATACAGATGATTGTCGATCGCCCAGGGAAAACACTTAGCTCGGGATTTCTGAAGCTCTGATGTGGGAGCTCTCGGCCAGCTGGGCCTGGCTCATGACTGCACAGAGACCATCTTGGGAGAGAGAGATGGTTTATTGGAGGTGAGGGAACAGCACCGTGGCATTCTTTTTCCTCATCGAGAATTTTTGTTGCAAGAGAACAAGCAGCATATTAATCTTGCAGATTTTTTAAAGTACCTACAGTAACGAGCTGATTCAGGAATCTCCACGAGCATAGGGATTTTTTTCCCAAGAACCTTATTCCCAATCTTGCAGTGCTAATTTTGAAAATGAATATGCAAATATGCTGCCAAAAAATGCATTGCCAAACCTACTGGCTCGACTGTGCCATGTCTTCTCTGTAGGGAGTTTTCTGTGGTCTGAGCAGAAATTCTTAGGAAGCTAGATAAATTGCTGTAGGTATAGTCTCACCAGCGATAACCACAACTTATTAAAGAAAACACTGTCAGTACTTTAATATGTCCTTTACAGACTGAAAGAGTTCAATGAATTCTATTCTGTCAAAGTGTATGCCCATTGTTTTGTCACATGTGTATCAGTGAGTTGAGAAGAGATCAGAGATAATGCAACAGAAACTCCCAGGCTATCCTTTTAACCTCACAAAAATAATAATGATAAAAATAGCTTACATTTATATGATACTTTTATAAACATAATAAAATTAACTACCATTTATAAAGTGCTGGTCACATCTGTTCTTAGAGAGGTGTGTCAGACGACTAAAAAGACCACAGTTGACCCTTGCACAATGCCATGGTTAGAGGTGCTGTCGAAGATCTGCATAGACCTTTTGACTCCCCTAAACTTAACTACTCACAGCCTGCTCCCAGGGATGAGGTCATGAGGGTGGAGCCCGCAAACATGGGATTAGTGCCCTTGTAAAAGACACCCAGAGGGAGTCGACTTCACCCCCTTACACCATGTGAGGAAGAAACCTGTCTATGAACCGGGGGACAGGCTCTCCCCGAATAACGAGTTTGCCAACACCTTGACCTTGGACTTCACAGCCTCCAGAACTGTGAGAAATAATCATTGTTTAAGGCACTCGGTCTGTGGTATTTTTGTTGTAGGCGGGCCAAACAAACTTACACCCCAGGAGCCTAGGAAAAAGGAGAGATTCTACCACTCCTATTCCCCATCCCAGTAAGACCTAAAGTATGGGAAAGGTTAAAAAATGGGGTTTAAGTCAGTTTTATGAAGATCTCAGAGAACAAGGGGCCCCCAGCAGGCCGAAGGACTTGGGGACATCCGGGCAGCAGACAGCTGTGTCCAGAGAAGGGAGAAGCTGGTGTTCAGAGGAGGTTGGCGAAGGACATGATAACTCTGACTTCAGACTCTACGGGGGAACAAGGTTCTTCTCCTTGTTCTCCAAACCCTGCTTACGCAGCCCCTTTCCGTCTGAGTCGTGATATAAAATGTGGGTCAGTAATGAGCTGCTGCTTTCAAACTTAGGAATGATCTCATCTTTGTACTTCATTCCCTAAGAAGAAAAGCTTTTAGACATATTGTAGAACAGCAGTTCTCAATGCTGGCTGCCCATCCAAATTACCTGTAGAGCTTTTAAATATACACATGCTAGCTTTAGATTCAGAATTTCTGGCAGCTGGGCCTTGGGCATCTGTATGTTTAAACAACCTCACAGGGATTGTGATGCTCAGCCAGGGCTAGGTGCCATGGCTGTGGAAAACCGTTTGATAAAATTCCCCAGAAAAGAAATAACCATTTTTCACATGTTGAAGATCAAAATTAAATATGTCATTATTTTTAGAGGAATCTATGCCAATGTATCCTCACCATGCTTTTAGTTTGTAAGTATGAGATCCATCACAACTGCTAACTGGAAATGTGAGAAAATGAAATAACATTCTAGAAAATTGGACTTCATGGAAAATGCTGCTGTGCATTTCCTTAGCAGCAAAGCCTGAGTATGTATTAAAGAAAAGAGGATTATAAAGAAAACTTAGAACAAAATCCTCATCTTTTTATGCTTAATTATGTCACTCATAGAATGGGTTTCAGTTATAAGATTGGCTCAAAGTGACACCAATGAGTGGTTTAAAGAAACTAATCTTCAAATTAGTTGTTAAAAAAGAGGCCTGGTATATAAGAGAGAAGCCAAGCAGTGTCCTTGAAGCCAGTGGAGTAGAGAGATTGGAAATATAGAGCTATTGCCACGATCAATAGTGTTAACAGAAAGTCAGTGAAACAAATGAACAAAATATTATATGGAGGATTTTGTATATGTGTATCTTCAGCTGATTGCTTTAATTTTGGTTGTGTGTAGCTATAGCCCTTGTGAAATAGTTTTAAAAGATTTTTGCAGAATCCTTGTGATTATCTAATATGACCAATATTTCTATTTCATGACGGCAATTTTGGTTAATAATTTACTTGGAGCTAATAGAATAATTAC
The DNA here is from genome assembly GCA_029783875.1 of Phataginus tricuspis. Lineage (NCBI taxonomy): Eukaryota > Metazoa > Chordata > Mammalia > Pholidota > Manidae > Phataginus > Phataginus tricuspis. The sequence continues at coordinate 13,549,363 of JAQQAC010009376.1, read as the reverse complement.
ATGTGTATTTTAAACTCTAGGGATAGTGGGAGGGAGGTATGTGGTTACATGATACAAAAACAGCGAAGATGAGTTTGCTTTTCAACTCTGGGAACTGTAGTTACACAATTACATGGCTGCCATCCAATACTTGGTAAGCCACTGAAAGCACCCGTCTCATGTATATGGCGGCCCAGCAGGTTCAGGGACGGAATATATTCAGAAGGAATAAAGTCCTTTCAGGTGACAGAATGTCGATTTAATTACTAGAATGTGCAGTGTATTTGGATATGTTGTGGTTTTTGTGCTGAACATCACCCTGACAACTTGGAGATTTATGTTTTTAGAAAACCTCCTAAGTAGGGTTAATTTTATGGCTGTCACTCAAATTAAGCCGAGTGTATTTCATCATTTATTATCATCTGCTTTTTCTTCTTTGTGGTTTAATCTTGCTGAGTGATGTGTCTCCAAACTCTTCCTTTCGTAAGGATGGTGGTACCTACCTGACACTTCTAGCGTGACTGTTGGGAGTGATTTGACAATAATCCTGATAGGAGAAAGAGCCAGGCGTAGGAAATTTCTAATGATATCAGTTAATAATTTATGAAATTCCAGAAAGTTGCTTTGAAATGGGAGTCAATGTAGATTATTCCCTTTCCCTCCTTGCTATGTCCCATCTATCAGGTCTCGCCGTTGACCACCTCTTGAATCTGTCCCCACTGTGTTGCCTCACACAGACTTATGTCATTAGCTTTCTGATTTCCCTGAACTGAATCTTACAGATCTGATCATGTGGCTTTATCACAGTTAAGATTCTTTTGGTAGCAAGTGATTGAAAACTTGAGCCAAGTTAGCTCATGTCAAAAAGGGATTTATTGGGTTATATAGCTGAATTATGCAGGGGTAGATCTCCAGAAGAATTGATGTGATCTGAAAGGCTGGGGACAGGACTTCTATTGCTCTCCTCTCTTGGCTTCTCTGCTAGGGCTGCTGCTGCCCCACACAATGGCTTTGTGACTTAGAAAAAGGTCCTGTTCCCTTAAGCAAACATTTAAGTTAGAACATTTGATTTCTCTATTAAGAACAATGATTACAAAATCATTCTGTAAAGTTATGCATATCAAGTTATTGAACACAAAATAAAAATTAGTAATTGGTTGCAAATTAGTAATGAGAAAATTGACGTCTGTATGATTTGATAGTTTGTGGTAAAATAGTTAACACGTCTTGCTTTTGGTATCAGTGCTAACTTGCTCCGATAACTCGTTTTCTATTAAAAAAATCATGGCTAGATTTGACAGCATTTCTTGTAACGGTGTAGAATTTAAATACAAGTACATTTCAGTTTTGAGAAGCTACATTCTTCAATGGAGAGATATAATAGCTTATCATTTTATCTTTGAATCTGTAACATTTGAAAGTCATATGCATCTAAAAAGCGGTTACATTTTAACAGAAGTTAGTTTTTGTACTGAAGAAATATCTGCAACAAATGAACTGTGTTACAGTGTAAGTGACAGCTGGTGGGCAGTTCCTTAGGGATTTTATAAAGGTTTAAGGGCATTATGCAGGGAAAATGTATGATACTGTGTTTGAGTAAGTCCTCAGACAATATTGGTTATAATTATTACCAATTATAACTCAGACTTAGGTCATGTAATCTACATCTTTTTCTCCTTTTGTCTTTCTGGTTCTCAGGGGTTGCTCTAGAATTTCTATAGAGAAGAGCTTTGGACAAGCAGTCTGGTTGGAAAGAGCTTTGTAGGACTTACTTAAAAGTGTTTGCATAGCAAGCTCATACTTTCTTCAAACTTGGATTGTAGGTTAGGATGACCAGGGGAAGGCTGAAGGAGATCGTGGTGGGGATGGGTACTGAGGCTTTCCCCGTGCCTTTCTGGATGTGCCCCTGCTGGTCTGTGGTCATCTCAGCGTTTTGGCTCTGGCTCTCTGAATTCACTGCAGTCATCAAAAACCAGCTTCTGTCCACTTCCAGCTCCTGGCTGCATGTGCTCAGATCTCTGACTTCTTTGAGTCCTTTGGCTGCTGCAGCTTCTAGGCCTCCAGGTGCTGACCCACCTTGTACCTCCAGATTTAGCCTGTCTCCTCTTTCCCAGTTCATCCTTCCATTCGTACCTTGGTGACTGGCTCGCTGCCTCCTGAGAGCATGGGTGCCTCCTCTGCACATTTGGACACGTTCTTCCCTCTGTCTGGAATGCCCTCTCTTCTCTTGACTGCTACTAAACATCTCATCCTTAAATGCTCAACTCACCCCTGGACTAAGGTGCACACACTAGGGGGCTCTCATAGCATGTCATTGGTATATTTTATGTCTCATTGTTTTTAGAATGTGAGCACCTTGAGGTCAGGAATTTTGTCCTATAACTTTGTATTCCTGGTGCTCATCACGTTTAAAAAGATATGTGGTTCTTGAATTGGAAGAACCAATGAAGTACCTAGAAACTGCACTGCCTGAAGAATCCACCTATTCAGAAGTAGATTTCTTGAGAACATGGGAATGATGAGTTACCCATAAGACACTTTCTACTGCATAAGTCATTAAAGAAACAAAAACCTTGGGACCCTTTGAGAAGAGCAATCAATAACTCTTCTCCCCATAATGCTCCAGCTAAGCCCATGAAAGAGAAATTCTAAAGACTTGGCTTTACAGACCTTTAACTGTTCTTCTTTCAGTGCCTCCCACAGCCCCCAGATCTCCTGTGCAATTTCCAGTTTTACGAGTTGGGGAAGATTTCTATCATCAGTGTTTTGTGGGAAAGTGTGTTGGGTCTACAAAGGGAGGAGCTGGGAAAATGATCTTGAAGTTGATGGGATTTATTTTTTGATAAGGATGACTCACTGTATAGAATGCCTTTGGCTAAAAACAATAATATTTTTAGAATGTACCTATTGTAAAAGGCTTTGGGCGTATGATCAACTAATTATGTAATGGGATTACAAAAGCCAGTAGCAGATGCTGGGTTCATACTTTTCTTGCTTCACAGGCCTCTCTGACAAATGCCAAGATAACAACAATGAAGACTCTGATTAGTAAGCTCAGGCAATAGGATACGATGTACTACAGATAAGAGCTTTCACTGATGGGAAAGATCTTGGGTCTGACTTCCTAAATATAAGTTAGGAAATATAGTAAGTATAAGCCATTCCAATATTGAACAGTAGGTAAGAATTCAAACTCCAAAATCAGACAACCCAGGTTTAAGTCCAGGTTCTTACACAGGTTACTTACTCATTTTCCTTATTTAAAGAACAGGTTTACTTGTAATACTATGAGTATTCTTGTGAGGAGTAAATTAGCCACTGAAGTGCGGAGATCAGTACCTGACATTGTGTAGTCATCCTAGAAGTGTTAGCTGATGTTATGCCAGATTTAGGAATGCTTAGGGTGGGGCTCCAGGTGGGAATTGGAAATTTGTATTCCCTACACAATTTATAAACCTCATCTATTTCTTCTCCAAGTTTAACATATATTATAATAGTAATATATAAAATGCAATAGTTGCAATGTTTATGAAATTAAAAAGAGAATGGAACAGAAGCAATATTTGAAGCAATAATCACTGAAAATTTCTCCCAATTAATGTTAGACACCAAACCACAGATCCAGGAAACTTAAGAGGCACCAACTAGGATAAATACCAAATGATCACACCTAGATATATAATATTCAAACTGCAGAAAATCAAGAATGAAGAGAAACCTTGAAAAAATAAACTGACGGAAAAACTCCTTACTGAAGAGTAAAGAGAATTACATTGGACTTCTCTCCAGAAACCATGCCGGGAAGGAGAGAGTGAAGTGAAATATTTAAACTGTTAAAAGGACAACCCACCAATCAAAGATTCTGTACCTAGTTAAACAATCCTTCCAAAGTGAAGGAGAAATAAAGACTTTCTCAGACAATCAGAGATTAAGGGAATTGTTGCCAGTGGACCTGCCTTGCAAAAAATGTAAAGAGTTCTTTAGAGAGGAAGAAAATGATACATATATTAGAAACTCAGATGTTCATTAAAAAAAAGAATAGTGTTAGAGATGAAAAAAAGGTCAGATAAAATATTTAGTTTTCTTATTCTTAATTCATATAACAGATAACAATAATAATAGGCACAATGTATTCAATAAAGATAGTTTATGGGTAAGTAAAATGAATGACAGCTATGTTGCAAGGAACCTGGAGGAAGAATTAGTAATACTCTCTTTTAAGTTTGCACGACCTGGGAGGTGGTATAATATTATTTGAAAGAGGGTTTGGATTAATTGTAGATGCATGATGTAAACTCAGTGCAACCACTAAAAAAAGTTCAGAAAGAAGTGTAGCTGATATGCTAAGAGAGGAGAGAAGAATGGAATCATATAAAATGCTCAAAAGAGAAAGCAGGAAAAAGTGGAAGGCAAAAAACAAACAAAAAAGGAACTAAGAGCAAAAGCAATAAATAGGGAACAGTTACAAATATGGAAGACAGGAGTCCAACCATATCAGAAGCCTTGGTTGAATTTGTATTACAAACCACTCCCTAGTGGGATGATTAAGAGCAAGGGCTACAGTCAGACTGCTTGGTGTCCTGGGACTTTCTCCTGTTTCTTAAACTCTCTATATCTTTAATCATCATTTAAACTGGATACCAAACTATTAATGCTGTTGTAGGGTTTAAATGAGATAATATATAAAAAACTTCTACTACAGTGCCTGGTACATAATAATCACTCAATAAATGCTACCTACCAATATTTTCTGACAAAATTAAATGTTTATTAAACATCAAATATTTATTGAAAATGTTCATTAAATATCTACTCTGTGGTAGGTAGAGTAGAGTGGTGTGCTGGTATAATTTGAATTGTGTTTATGTTATTAAATAAAAGTACACAGTATGTACATGTAGAAAAATTAGAAAATACATCAAGGACATATGTACGTGAAAGAGAGATGCAGGGAAGGACGACGTCCCACCGCTCAGCATGAACCATTGTCAACACCTTGATGACAGATCTTTTAATATATATCTATATGTGTATAGATATGTATCAATTTTTAAAAAGGGAATCATTATGCATGTTCCATTTAATCTGCTTTTACATTTTTACATTTGAAGTATCTCTAACATCTTTCTAGGCATAAAGACATATTTTTAAGTTCTAAAAGTTCTCATGGATTTTACCTGAAGTTTTGAAATTTGAAAGTCACCTTTTGCTTTGCTGTTTTATTAAAGGATAGGAATTGAGAGAGATGCAAACGGGAATTAACAGAACAACAGTCCTCCCATCGGAAATCAAAGCCATGGTGGACCAAATCTCTGATGCCGTCAGTGAGCTGCTTTGGGAATCCAAGCAGCAGCAAGAATATAATAGAATCTTCCATTTTCAGCTGAAATGTTGAGAAGTATAAGAAAGACAAAATGGAAGGTCTAAAAAGGACAGACATGAGAATTTTCCAAATAGCAAAATCGATTGCTTATACTACTGGAATTCTATGAAGGCCATGTGTGTGCCACAAAGTAGGAAGAAAATGGAGCAGAGAGAGAAGTTGAAATTCTATGTTATTAGCTGCGAGCTTTGAAGAGCACCACCCTCCTCCACTCCCGGGCCACCAGGAGTGCCAGGAGAGGGTGGGACCTGTATTTCTTTCCAATCAGCGTTTGCCCAGCAGGCCGAGGTGGTCTCTGTGAACCGGCGCCTTCTCCACGCCCTTGGGCTCTTGTGAGAAGCTGGAACAAAGTCTGTGGGGTGAAAAACTTGGGTGGTACCTGGCATATTCTTTAAAATGTGCATGAACCAAAACAAAAGCCCACAGCCTAAAATCTGTCCTGAAAACTGGCCATTACTTCCTCTTGGTTCCACCTTTCTTATGGAGGAAATGAGGGACCATTTGGACAGCTGTTTAACCAGGTGGAGCCCGGGTCTCTGGAGAAGGTGGGGTCTCTGGAGAAGGTGGGGTGGGGATGATGTTAGCAAGGGTGAGAAGAAAACACCCTTATGCTTTATAGGAGAGTTTTCTTGTTAAAATAATAATTGCTGTAGAAAACTTGGAAGATACAGATGGAAAAATATAAGGCCACTGTGATCCCATTTACTTACATAAAATTAACAAAAATGAGATCATAGTGAACATATTTTTATAACCTGTTTTTCAGAAACATCTTTTCATGTCGTTAAATGCTCTTTAACATTATGTTTTACCTTTCACTTTACTTTTTAGGGTCACTCTGTTACAACGTCACATCTCTGTTTTGTTTTATTTGAACTTTAATACCCATTTTTTATACACAGATTTCTTTTTTATATCATAAAGGCTCTCTTCTCCATTCCTCTCCATTTCATTTATGTTAGTCACGATGAGCACTTGCTCTGGCACCTACTGCTAATGGGCACAATTTGTACCTTGCCTGTTTGTAAAATGGCAGAGCAGACGTCACGCTTCCTTCTTTGGTGAGTCATTGCAAAGGAGGGGAAAGCCACCTTCTCACCCGTCAGGGAGATCTCAGCCGCTTTGCTGAGCAACAAGCCAGGGCATTAGCATGAGTTGCCTCTGATGTAGTTTTGCCACATTTTTTTTGCTGCAGTATTTGAAACAGGAAAACATCTGACAAGCTTGAACCCATAGCCCACTGAAAAATGATAACTGGCTAAGGAAAAATGAAAAAAATGTTGGTCACTTGAATGACTAGCTCAGTTTTCATCAGGATGGGTCTTCCCTCCTTCACTCATAGGAAACCTGTCCAGCAATTATTTTCTCGTTATGGGCGGCTTTCACCTGGAACTCATTACAAGGAACCCAAGCAGATGAATCAACTGAATTAATTTGTTGATGTGAAGCAAAATATATTCCACTTCTGTCAACTATATAAATGGTATTGACTTTGATGCCACTCTGTTGATTTTTCCAGGCACTCAATTTTTATGAACAGCATTTATGGGCCTGGCTGTCCTCATTGCTCCAGGAGGCCTTCCAAGTTCCGAGGGCTCCTTCCTTCTGTTGTCCTGTGGGCCCTTTGGGGTGTGCTCAGAGGTCCACTCACCAGCCCCCTTCCACCCATCACAGTGTCCTTTCTGGTGCTGTTGTTCAAACTGCCTTTAGCACTTGGGGGCTATCCTCACTTCTTCCCTCCCTCTCTGCACTCACACCTTTCCTTCCTTCCCTTCTTCATTTCATTTCTTCCTTCCCCGTCTTTGGCCCTCTTCTTCCCTTCCTCCGATGGTGACTCATTCAGCTGTACCACCATCATCTCCTATTCCAGACCACGCAGCCCCAGGTTCTGATGGCTGAGCTGGACATGATGGGTCACCTCAGTGTAATCGCTCCTACCTGGAGCACTTCAGAGCAAGCAAACACTGACCCTTGCCCAGTTCTTTGACCTGACCTGTTCATGCTACCTGCTTTTCTGCCTTAGGCTGAACGGTATTCTGCTGTCCAGTGGCTGCCCGTAACTATTAAGCATGTGAAATATGCTAGTACTCCTGAGGGGTGCTGGAAGTGTAAAACATTCACTGAATTTTCAGATCTTAGTATGAAAAAAAAAGGAATATAAACTATTGCAGTAATCAAAAAATATTGATCACATGTTGAAATAATATTTTGGTTCAATTAGGTCAAATAAAATATATTATTAGAATATCTTCCACTTGTTTCTTCCTACTTTAAAAAATGTAGCTATTAGGAAATTTGAAATTGCACATATGGCTCACATTTGCTGCTCTCACTCTATTTCTGTTGGACAGCACATGTACAGATCTTTTTTTTTTTCCTAATTTTTTTACAATTTATTTTGGTATCGTTAACCTACAATTACATGTGCAATATTATGGTGGTTAAACTACCCCCTTCATCAGGTCCACCCCACCAACCCCATTACAGCCACTGTCCATCAGTGTAGTGAGATGCTATAGAATCACTACTTGTCTTCTCTGAGTTGTACAGCCCTCCCCGTGCCCCCCACCTTACGTCTGCTAATCGTAATGCCTCTTTTACCCTCTTATCCCTCCCTTCCCACCCATCTTCCCCAGTCCCTTTCCCTTTGGTAACTATTAGTCCGTTCTTGGGTTCTGTGAGTCTGCTGCTGTTACATGTACAGATCTTTGAATGGTTGCTCAGAACTTGCCAGTTTCCAATTGCTAAGAGCTCAGAGCTTTCACTTGAAACCATTATGACTGCTTTGTTCTTTACTTTTGCTTCCTAGGTGGGAATAGTATATCTTAAAGACAAGAACATATCGACTTTTGCTGACTTATTTTAAATTTAATTTAAAAGGAAAAAAAGAAAACCAACCTGGCAGCCACATCTTATTTGTGGTCAGATTTTGATCTAGAATGATATCCAGCTTTAAAAGATGAGCCTAGCGTTTTTCTCATCTTTGTTCTTGCGATTCCCTTAGTATTCTTGGCACGTCAGCAGTCAGATGCCTCCCTGACAGCAGCCTCTGCTGAAGGGCAGGTCACGGTGCCTGTGAACTTGTCTAGGCCCCCTCCTCGTTTCTTCTAGAGCTGCTTAGATTCCAGGACAATCAAGAATTGGAGCAGTGATCCAGAGATGTGAAAAAATTGATCAGCCTGTTTTCCTGAACTGGAAAATGGGAAAAAACAAAGCTGTTACTTGTGGGAGGTGGAGATGAAAAGATGCTGCGAGGAGCACCAGGGGCCACGGCAACCAAATTTATAAGAAAGGAGTGGTGAGTGAGCAGGACCTGCAAACAGGGAAACCCATCCATGGTGGATCACGTAAGATCGACAGAGGAGGGGGTGATGAGCACGCTGGTGGTGACAGAAGCAGACATGTGGAGACCAGCTGAATGATCTTAAATGACAGGTGTCTTAGTAACAGAAACAGGTGTCTGCTGTAATGGTGTCTTCTTGCGGTGCCCTTGCATGGTGGAAGGGGCGAGGGAGCCCTCAGGGGGCTCAGCTCCAATAGGATCGAAACAAGGGGTTGCTTCTCCTCCTGCCTTTATTTTCCTTCTTTACAAGTCCTGAAAGGTTTTGGGTTAAACTTACAATCATGAGTTGACATCTACAAATATATATATACTGTTTTTTATTAAGGTATCATTGATATACAATCTTATGAAGCTTTCACATGAACATTGTGGTTACTACATTCATTCATATTATCAAGTCCTCACCACCCCCGGCCATTGCAGTCACTGTCCATCAGTGTAGTGAGATGCTATAGAGTCACCACTTGTCTTCTCTGTGCTGTACTGCCTTCCCTGTGCCCGCCTACATTATGTGTGCTAAGCACAATGCCCTTAAATCCCCTTCTCCCTCCCTCTCTACCCACCCTCCCCACCCCCTTCCCTTTGGTAACCACTAGTCCCTTCTTGGAGTCTGTGAGTCTGCTGCTGTTTTGCTCCTTCCATTTTGCTTTGTTGTTATACTCCACAGATGAGTGAAATCATTTGGTACTTGGCTTTCTCCGCCTGGCTTATTTCACTGAGCATAATACCCTCTAGCTCCATCCATGTTGTTGCAAATGGTAGGATTTGTTTTCTTTTTATGGCTGAATAATATTCCATTGTGTGTGTACCACATCTTCTTTATCCATTCACCTACCAATGGACACTTAGGTTGCTTCTGTATCTTGGCTATTGTAAATAGTGCTGCAATAAACATAGGGGTGCATATCTCTTTTTGAATCTGAGAAGTTGTATTCTTTGGGTAAATTCCTAGGAGTGGGATTTCTGTGTCAAATGGTATTTCTATTTTTAGTTTTTTGAGGAACTTCCATATTGCTTTCCACAATGGTTGAACTAATTTACATTCCCACCAGCAGTGTAGGAGGGTTCCCCTTTCTCCACATTCTCACCAGCATTTGTTGTTCCTACTCTTTTCTACGTTGGCCATCCTAACTGGTGTGAGATGATATCTCATTGTGGTTTTAATTTTCATTTCCCTGATGATTAGGGATGTGGAGCATCTTTTCATGTGTCTGTTGGCCATCTGAATTTCTTCTTTGGAGAAGTGTCTGTTCGGATCCTCTGCCCATTTTTTAATTACAAATATTTTTAGTAAATCAGGTTTGGTGGGGCTTTTTTGATGAGATTTGTCATCTATTAAGAAGCATTTCATTATTATTTGAAGTTTGTTGCTATGCTTTAAAGGGATGTAAATACGTTTTCAGCATGTGTTTGAAAGCAAAATAATCCCTAAAATAGGGTAATCCCTCTATACCCTTCACATCAGGGTGCCTTTTTTCTTGGGGGTGGAGCACCAGCTAGTTCCTCCTCCTGGTAGGAAGTGTAGCGGCCACTTCCTCCAGTGGCTTTTCCGGACTTCCCAGCTGAATTAGAAGTTCCTCCTTTGTTCTTCCATGGTGTTTGGGGCATTTTTTACATTTTAGGGCATTTATTACATGTATTGCAATTCACTCCTTACTTACCTGTCCTGCTAGATTTTATTATAAGCAGAGATCATGCTTTATTCCCCATATCCCCTTATGCCTAACATCCTGATGGCCAATAATTTTATGTTGAATGGATGAATGCAAGTAATTGTTTCTCTAACAGCTTCTGAATCTTGAATTTTCCTTAATGTTTGTATTTTACATTTCTCATTGACTTGCAGGGTTACTATAATGGTAAATGAGATAATTTCTCTAAAAATATAAGATCTTTGGAGAAATGCTTCATTATGCTAAAGCATATATGCAGCTATCAAATGGAAGTGTGAGGTAACAATTGTCTTTGATTTTCTTTTAGTTTCACCTGCTAAAATCGTTGGCTGGGAAACCTGGCCTCCATGGTGAATTAGAGACAACTGGCAAGAATGTACACAATTTCACATAATGTCTGACAAATAGAAGGCACCTAATAAAACTGTGTAATGAGAGAATGCATAATTAATTAATTAATAATAAAAGCTATGCTTTATTGACCACTATGCTTCTAACAGCATGCCTTTCAGAAAAGTAAAAACAAAAGCACGTACTGAATCTTGTATGTAAATCCATTAGCTCCTGTTGTTGATGGAATAGAAAGCATTTGTCTTCAATTCTCACCATTGGTGTATCAGTCAGCTTTTGATGCAGAAATGACCAACCTCCCAAATTTCAGTGGGTTCAGCGCTAATTATTTCTTACTCCCATTGTGTGAGGATTGTGGGCTTGCTGTGGCTTTCCTGGGCATGGCTGGGCTTACTGAATTTAGTTGGGCTCTATTGGCTAGACAGGTCTTCTCATTCTTGGGCAAAAGTCAATGAAGCAGCCACTCCCTGGGATATAATCTTCTCATGGCTGGGCACCAGAGCTCAAGGGATAGGGGAACAGAGGCAAATTATTCAAGTGTTTTAAATCTCTGTTCCAATATGACATATGTCTTGTCCACTCAAATTTTACTGGCCAAAGGAAGACACATGGTCAAGCATAAAGTCACTGCACAAATACACTCTGTCTATAGTAAGTGTTGCCAGAGTGGAAGGGAACCAAAATTTTGAACAATAATACAATCCACCTCAACATGTGTTTGAGATAATGTTTGTCAAAGCCACTATTTGGCCTTATGTAATATTAGCTACTCTTCAAAGCTTTTAATTTGGAGTTCAATTTATATAGCTTAAAAAACAAAGGTAATTATAAAGTCTTCAATAGGTCCTATGTAAATAGGACCCAGAGGTAAAAGTAAACAGATTTGGGAATTTTAGCTAAAGAAAAAAATGGCATAAATTAAAAAATTTTATAAAATTAAAAATTTTAAACGTCTTCATGAGGGTCATGATGGTCAATATTCTTTATATCTGTGGATGTCCAAGCCAGCAGAAAAGGATCCAATTAAAGGAGAGATATTGGGGTATAGTTACCATAAGGAATGATTTCTTGATCAGTCAAGCAAAAAAGCCATGAAAGGGGCAAAGGTCTCCCTTGTGGAGAATTAAATCATTCATCTACTTGGGAGTGGAAGGGCTGGACCAGATGACAGGTTTCTGCTGGTTCTCTGTTTATAGTTCTTTGAATTTTGAAATAAAGAAGCCCCTTTAAGACAGATGGTATTAAAATTCTTCTTACATTGGTAAAATGGCACCAAGAAACTAAGAAGCTGGCTTAATGCAGAAAATGTAAATCATAAGAGAAACAGATATAAGAGGAAAATATAACTGAGGATTTATTATTTTTGAAAGAATAAAACATCATAATTCCACTTTTAATAAATTCATTTGTTTTATTCTTATGTTCTTTCAACAAATATTTAGTCCCTACTATGTGTCAGACAACTGTGATAGGTGCTGGTTGGCTAAGAAATTATACAGTTCATAGTTAAATGATCTGAATAATCAGCTATAAATGTCACATATCACTTCACTGTTCCTCAGAACTTTTTGCTTACCACTTAGTGAAGGGAATAGGATTTTAAAGCCATGTTTAAAGATTTAAGCTAAATTATGAGCTACAATTATGAAATCTAAATGCTAACAAAAATCACTGCCTTTCAGGTGATCATATAAATTTTTTTTTCTCAGGCATTCATTTTTCTCTTAAAAAAAATCCAGCCTAGGTCCTTTCTACCCCCTCAGTTTGACTGAGGTATAATTGACCAAGTTGCATTTAGAGTGCACAGGGTGATGATTTGCTGTATGCATACATTGTGCAAGGCTTCCCCCCATTGAGTTAACACAGTCATCACCTCACATATGTACCTTTCTCTTGATGAAAACATTTAAAAGTTCTACTCTCCTGGCAAATTTCAATTATAAAATGCAGTGTTGGCAACTATAGTCAACATGTTGTACATTAGATTCTCAGACCTTCTTCATCTAATAGCTGGCAGTTTGTACCCTTTTGCCAACCTCTCCCTATTCCCCAGCCCTTCAGTCCCTGGCAACCATTTTCTTTTTTTACTGTTTCTATGAGTTTGACTTTTATTTTTTTTAAGGTTCCGCATATAAGTATGTAGTATTTGTCTTTCTCTAGCTTATTTCACTTAGCATAAAATCCTTCAGACTCATCCACGGTTTCTGGTATTTCTAAATAGCTCTGAGGTGTTTTGAAATGACAGCCGATCCTCTCTGACAGCAGATTATCGGTTTATTTGCTTTTGAGCGGACTTGTGAGCAGGGCAACGAGTGGTTCAAAGGCTGTTGCATCGGTGAATCCCTCTTAAGAAGTGATTTCTTTTGAAGTCAAACAGCCCAGAACCATTATGAATGATATTTCATTAGTGCAACCTGCCTAAGAAGCTCAGAAATCAATATTTTCTTTTTTCAGGAAAGACTGTAGCTATGATTAAAAAAATGACAGAAATACTTGTCACAGTAGTTGCTGTGTGGCATTACTATGTCTTAATCTGTAGGCTAACAATGGTATGTGTTTGCTTATTTATTATAACCAGCCTATGGTAATTCTGGCTGACACGCAGTGCATACCTCGAGCCAGGCAAAGCCTTTAAGAAGTGCTGACTCATTTAATCCTCACCGTTCGAGGGTGGGAGTTGTTTTGTAGCATTATGTTATCCCCATTTTGTAGATTGAAGACTTGAGGTGCAGAGAGGCTATTTACACAGTCACATGACTAGTAAATGGTAGGGTTGGGCTTTGAACTCAGTCGGTGTTGTTCCATTTAGCGGCCTTTTATAAAGTGAGATCTTATTAAAACGAAAACCCGATTCCTGTTCTGTTTGGTTCCATCTCATCCTTAGCTTTCAGCTTGATTTTCTGGCCCTTCCTTCTATCATGAGTTTGTCTTTGCTTCCCTTAATGCAGGCGAAGAACTTTTCGTAGATCCTGTGGTGTTTAATTACCAAAATACAGTGTACACACACACACACAGCAAAATGAACGGTGACAGTCGACTCATCTAGAAAGGCTTGATTCAGGCCTAAAATGACCAGCAGTTCTGCAAGAACAGATATAAAAAGTACAGGGGTTGGGAGCCCGGCAGAGACCCTTCCCCATCTGGGGTCCAGGGACATCCCACCTGGCTCGCAGGGGACGCCTCTCCTGGGAAGGGGCTGGGTGGGAGCGGCCGCCGCGCACCCGGCGCCGCGGGGACGTGGGTCTCGGGGGTCCGTTTCTCCTGGACCGGGCCTGAGCTCTGCGCAGGGCGGCGGGCGCCGCGGCCCCCGGGCCCAGGCTGGAGGAGGGCGCCCTCTGGGGCCGGGGAACTCCAGCCTGGGAGCCGGCGCCCGGGCCGGGGCGGAAGAGCGCAGGGGACTGCAGGCAGGCGCCCGCCCGGCCCTCAGCCCCGCGCCCCACCGCCCACCCGGCCGCCCCGGCGCGGCTGCGGCACCGGGCTCGCTCCCGGCCTCACAGGCGCAGCGCGCGGCCGCCTGCCCAGCGCTCCGGGTGTCCGCCCGCCCCTTCCCCCGCTCGGCCCTCCCTCCGGGGCCCGACGTGCTCGTCCCCTGCCACTCCGGTCGGGGCGCGCCGGTGGGTTTGGCCTGCGCGGCGGCGGCGAGGCGGGGGAGCTGGGGAGCGCGAGGGGCGGGAGCGAGTGTGTGTGAGTCACCGGTACCTGGAGGGCGAGCGCCGCAGAGCGAGCGGAGCCGAGCCCGAGCCGGGAGCGCGGCCGCCCCCGGCGCCAGGCCCCGCCGCCTCCCCGCGCCCCGGCTCGCCCCTGGCCCGGCGCTGAGCCCCGAGCCCGTGCGCGGCCGCCCGTCGCCCTCCCGCCTGCCCGGAGGCGGTGCGGGGCTCGCCGGGGGATGTCACAGCGGCTCCTTGGAGCCCCCAGCCGCCGCCGCCCAGCCGCCGCCCCCAGGAGCCGCGACCATGAACCCCCAGTGCGCCCGCTGCGGAAAAGTCGTGTATCCCACGGAGAAAGTCAACTGCCTGGATAAGGTGAGCGAGGCGCCGCCGGGCTGCACCTGCTCCGGGAAGTTTGGCTTCGGGGCTGGAAAGAGAGGAGCAGGTCTGTGCGTTCGCGTCCGTCTTGGCACAGGGTGAGGGGACGCGAAGGAAGACGCCCGCAGAGTGTCGGAGAGCAGGCTGGGCGAGGGTGACGCTGGAAGCAGGAGAGGCTTTTGCCGGGGTGCAGGCGGCCGGGGCTGGCCGGCTTGGGCAAAGCCGCTGCGGGGAGAGCCCGGCTGGGCCCGGGAGTGCGCGGGAACCGCACCCCCTGCCCCCGCACCCCGCCCGGGACCCGCAGCATCCCCACGGCGCCCCCGCGCCAGCGCCGCCGGTGACGGGGTGAGGCGGAGAGCAAATAGTAATTAATGTGTCACAGGGCGGCCGCTGCCGCAGTGCTAAGAATAATCCCGCCCGGGAGCCCGCGCTCAGTACGGTGAGCGAGGTCCGCGGGGGCTAAGCCACCGGTGGGGGTTCCGAAGGAAACGGCGGCCCGCTCCCTGCCCTTCCCTGTGGGGACGGGTTGAACAGCCTGGGTGAGAGACGCTGGCAGTGTCCTGAGTGAGTGACAACTGAAACCAGCCAGAGGCGGTCCCTGTGCCATTTGCGTGTGGTGATACAGATGCCTCCTAAGAGCACACCGTCATCCGGACAGAGCCCACCTTCCCTGCAGTTTAGCAGACGCTGCCGGGGACAGGGGGCGAAGGACACTTCCGTGGTTCGCCACCTGCCCCCGCGGGCGGCCTGACTTCCAGTGGGCACAGTTATCGGACCTTAGAAACACGGTGGTTAGGCACCTTGAACTGGTTCCTTTTTCTTTTGAAGCTCCTTCACAAGCACCATTTCTCCATTAACTAACCTCAGAATTCCAGTCTGGCTGCCCACAGTGGTGCAGTATGGACGGAGCCTTGGCAGTTCTCCCAATGAGTCTGTACATTGTGGTCGGGGATTCATTTAAAACTCAGTTTAATAGCTGCCTGCTTTATTTACATAAATGAAAGTAACATATTTTCATAAAGGAAAATCAACATCCACTGTTACCTACAATCATTTTGTTGTAGTATTTTCAAATACCGTATGGGACTCTGATGCACTAAAAATGTCTTCTTTTGTACCTATTCTGCAAAGAACTGGCATTGTACTAACATTTTCAATATTTATATGTTTCAGTACTGGCATAAAGGATGTTTCCATTGTGAAGTCTGCAAGATGGCTCTCAACATGAACAATTACAAAGGTTATGAAAAGAAGCCCTATTGTAATGCGTAAGTGTTGTCAACATGGCATGCTAGGTGTGGCATGGCATCAGAGTGTAAAAGTGAGCGGATCACCCTGTCCTGAAGAATTAACTCACTGTGTCACCCAGGTGTGACAGTGGCCAATTACTTGTTTTTCCACATACTCTGGGGCCATGGACTTTGTGGAAGGTCATTGCGTTTATGCTTTTCTAATGAGTGGGGTAATTTGTGTGTGTCTTCAACCAGAAGGTTAGTTGTTGAGGTTCACAGTGTTGCAGAGTTAGGGGCGTGTGTCCGAAACTGCAGAATCTCCACAAGCAGGAAGTGCAGTCTCTGAAGTGCAGGTCAGATAGATTTCCATTCTAAACACTTGACGTTGCCCATCAAGGCAACTGAACCTGGTAGCTAGGGAAAGGAGTCTCCCTGGCTTGTTTTGAAGTGAAACCACGCCAGAGATCCTGGAGCTTAAATAGGGATCCAAAGAATTCAGACAGCAGTACTTCTGGCTGGTTAGTAAGTAGGTCTGTTCGTGGGAATTAAAAAAGGTAAGCTTTCTTTGGCAGGCCCCACTGTAGGCACGCTTTTAGCCCATAAAACAGCAATTAGCTAGCATTTATACAGTGCTTACAATGTACCAGACCCTGTTCTAAGCACTTGACGCATACTGACTCATTTAATTTTTACAGACTCTGTGACTTGGCAGGGATACTACTATTAACCCCATTTGACAGATAAAGAAATTGAGGCATTGAGAGGATAAGCCTCAGAAAGGGACTCAAATCACTCCTGAGGTCTGCAAATGGGGTAAACATTGACCAGTGCTTCCAAATGGTTCCCTCTCTGCCCTGGGAACATGCATTTCTCCAGTCCTTGAACCTCCTCCCAACCCAGACTGTTTTTAACTGTGGGCTCTTGGTCCCAGTTTTTGAGTCCCCCTGTGGGGGCTTATCCAGCCTGGAGGTGGCCGAGGATCCCAAGCCTTTTGGCTGGAATATTGCCAGAAATTCATGCTCCCTAGAGCTTTTGAAGCAGGTCTCCTGGAGGAGAAGGGCCCTTGGTTAATTTGTGCTTCACTCACGGGAGTGGATTTTCATAGCACATTTTTAGTAAACAAATATAATGTGTTCATACTTTTCTGGTGAAGAAAATTAAAAAAAAAATCTCTTTGTGTTTCCTTGGATCCTAGCTTAGTGCTTACAGGTAGACCAGAAACGTTTCAAGGAATCAGAAAATGAGGGCGTGGAATCAAATTCAGGACTTTTTTGATAGGCAGAGTCTACAGACACTCCCTAAACTCATTGGTGTTTTTAACCCTCTTATACCATACCTTTTATTGGGATAAAATGAAGCAAAAATGAGACTTCAGTGCCATGGTCTCCTGCTTCTCTTAAAGAGAGGTGTAAGTGATTGGTTAAAGATCAAAAGCAGGCAGCAGTAACTAGAAGGGCAACCTCCCTCCCCCGCCAACCACAAGCCATATAAATAGGATAATTGTTCTTTGGTTAAAGGAAAGTGAACTATTCTTCCTGTAACTATTCCATCCTGATTCCATCAGGCTTTATGGGCCACATCAGGATTCTTTAAAGCTCACAGCCTGAAGTTTAACCTGGTGATAACAATACCTTTGGGTGGCTATGGTAGGCCTAGAGGAATTGGGAAGGGAAGAGGAAAGACAGGAGAGAAAGAAAAGCAGAGGTGCGCACTGTATCACTGAGCACTACAACAGAGAAATCTTACACTTGAAGTATAAAAAGAGACCTGAGTAGTGTTTTAACATTTTTAAGCTTATGATTAAAACACAATAAAGCTTAATTAAAAAAAGGAGAGAACAATATAATACAATATAATGTAATGCAATAGTTACATGAATGTACATAATTGTGTGTATATATGCACACACACATATACTCATATGTATGTATATACACATATAGATAGATCAAGAATTGAATTAAGGAGACAAGGAAATGATAAAAATAAAAAGACAGAAAAAAGGTATAACCAAAGTAAAGTCTGGTTACATCGGGCCTTTGAAAATTCGGCACTTACTGCTTAATTTCAGTTTAGTTCAATGAAAGAATATCAGATTTTGCAGCAAGCCATGGATGGTTGGTTTGCATTCTGACTTTGTAGTGAATCAGTGCCCAGAACCATTGAGATTTGGACCCCCAAACCTCTATTTGTAGATAGGAAACATCATGCCGGGTTATTTCATAGGTCTGAATCTTATTTTTAATTCCTTAGGTATGTCTAAATTGAATGCAGACAGATTTTCTCCCTAAAATTTCTTATATAATTCTAGTACTTTGTTATTAGGTTTAAGTCAAATTTTGGGGTAGCATCTCAGATGGTTTGTTTAATATTGAACCTAGTAGTCTACTTTATTGAGCAGAGACAGGGGAAGACAGGAATCCATCTTTAGTGAGTGAATGAGTAGAATGGATGGTTTACATTTTTAAATTTAGCTTTAAGTTCATGTCACAGCTCGATCTGCTTTCTCCAGAAAATGGAGCCTGGAAAAGTTTCAGGTTCTGTCTACTGTGAAGGTTCCAGGGTGGAAGGTCTCTGTTCTCAACCCTTAGTTTTCCAACGGCACAGGTTGCTGGTCAGCATGGATTACCCTCTGGGAATCCTGACATCTCTGCTCTAATTCAGATGGTGTGTGTCAATCAGCTGTTCCCTGTGGTCTTGGCCAGAAGGGCTGCCATAATTTCTCTGGGTCAATGGTAGAAAATTGATTCTCTGAAGCACACTGTGACTGGAAAATGAAACATTCTATGTTCATGTGAAGCTATGTTTTATCAGTACCTTGTTTGGCTCAGGGTCAACACACACCCATGCTTAAATGAAAATGACTTTTCTTCCCCACTACCACTGTTTATTGTGAAAATTTTCATATACGCAAAATGTTTGTAATAATAGCACAGTGAACATCTGCATATCCTCCTCTGAGAATGAACTTTTATTAACATTTTCCCTTATTTCCTTCATATTTTGATCTAGTTACAGATACAAATATATTTATTGTTGGACCCTTTGTCAGTCTCAGGCATCAAGTTGGTTTCAACATCAAGATATTTCATCTCTAAAAACTGCATTATGCGTGTACTAAGAATAAGGATATTTTCTTAAAGAATCCATTACAGAGCCATAATCATACTCAAGAAAATAAAAAATTTCATAATAACATTTAAATACTGTTTATGATCACATTTCCCCATTGTCCTAAGAATGCCTTTTTATAGCTGTTTTTTTTTAAACCAGGATCCAATCAAGGTTCATACTTTATATTTAGCTGTTGTAAAAATGACTTTTCTTGATTATTTGGGAGATTCAGTATTAGTTATTTAATTTCTGCTGTCATTTCTGTTGATTTATATAACCTGTCAAATTTTCAGGAAGAGAACTTAAGTAGCATTTCTTGTGAAAAAATAATAGACATAATTACATTAAGAATCTTTAAGTATTGAGAATATGCTTAAAAATTTGTAAGCATAACCATAGACATTTAGGATTATTTTAAGAAAACATAAAGCCTTTTTGTTTTAATCAATCCTGGAGGTCACTTTTTTAATGGAATGAAGTAATGAGTATTTTTTGTTTGGTGCAAATATGTTGCTTATTTATATTCTGATGTATGTATAGAGAAGAAACAAATTTTCCACTTGATTTCACCCAAGGAAGAACATGTATAAAAATATAATTTACAGAATATTTACATTTTAATCTTTTGATAGAATGATCAAAGTATATTACATACTAGATGGGGTTTCATACACATTTCACTCCAGATGCAGCATTGCACCCTGTTAAAATATTTAAAAACAAACTGAGCTACTTGAGTACGTGCTATGTTTTCATAAGCCTTTGTGTTTCATAAGCAGGCAAAGGATTCTTTGGCACATTCAGGATCATAGAACTTGCAAAGAAAAGGAGGAGACAATATTTTTATTGCCTAAGACATATTGAGAAGATAACACTAGATGATTAGACAAAAAACACAGCTCATATTTGTATGTGAATTTATATACCAAGTTATACTACAAACATTTTGCTACCCAACAAGCGACATAATATAAACCCAAGGCCATTTGTCAAATAAATTATTTAACTTATCACGTGTAAAAGTCAAAATTACATTTACTATGTGTTTGTTAAAAATACATCAGTTCTTTAGATTTTTTGAGACATACTATCAGTCAGAAACAGCAATGTCAGTGACTGGCCAGTTAATGTGCTTGCACCAAAGATCAAGTTATTTTGGGTCAGAGGAGGGGCCAGTTAATGATGCAATAGTTTAGTAGGACCTTGCCAATAATTCCCCCAAATCATTTTTGCAGAAATGCTTAGGGGGCTGAAAAATGTGTCCTGATCTGCCCATACTTACTATACCTTGATTTGTGTCAAATGTATCTTTAATTATGGGGCTGAAAGAACACAAATATATTGGTGCTGAATAGGTTTAGCTATCCTTTGAAGTAAGAGTACCTTTCACCAAATAGTTTCACTGGACAACATTTTGGAAGACATTAAAAATAAAACAGTAGGAGTGGTGTGTTGTGTTTCCTTGCACTCCACCTGTGTCAGTGTCCGGTCTTGTGCACGTTTACTGACTGACGGCAGCCTGGGAGGTGCGCAGACAGGTGCTGCTCACCGTGAGCTGCCCAGAGCGGCCCGCGCTGTGCAGCCCACCTGCGCCTAGCGGGGGTAGGCCACCCGTGCCCAAGCTCTCATTGACTAAGCGGGGCTCAGAGGACATGCAAGGAGATTAAATCTAAACCTGAGAGTTTTTCCAGAGTGTATTTCCCTGATCTCTGCTTAAGCATCCCAAACCTGGTTCTATAACACTCTGAGGACTTGAGTTATCTCAAGAGGACTTAGGAAATTCTTGCTATGAAGTTAGCCTTTATTACTTAAGAACTTTTCTTGAAAGGCACTGTGATGTAATTGGAGATTTGAAGCAAGCTGGAACTGGATTTGAATCCTGGCTCCATCATGACGTACTGAGCAGGTCTCTTGGTCACTAACCTTCAGTTTCATCTCTAAAACGGGAGTGGCGGCCCTTGGGCTCCGGGCCGCGGAGGAGTAAGGCGCAGGGCAGGGGCAGGCTCCGTGAGGTTCCGGTGCACAGCAGACCTCAGCGATCAGAATGCTCTTATTTCCTCAGGGGTGAAGGAGGAAAAAAGAGAGTAGAAGGGAGAAGAGAAAGTGTATCAGAGAAATGAGTAAAAGGTTCCTAAAAGATGTCTTTCACTACTCACAGGGGTTTGTGTCCAGAGCTTAAAAAGAGAGGGAGAAGAGAGAAAATATCAGAGTGCATTTGAGTGAAAAGAGTATTGTTTTGGCAAACATGTTTTTTTTATCCAGTTGTATGTGTAAAGTGTGTACTGGATCATGATGTAAGAAATACTTTGACTGGAAGTGATGGTCCTAAAAGAAAAGCCGGTTTAGTTCCAGATTCCTAATGCCCCTCATATCAGAGAGGATGGACTGTTGCCAATAAATGCAATGCCGTGCGAAGCCAGCCAGCCATTGCTTCCAAACTCTGCCAACAGACCCTTCAGGACTCAGCTCACCGCCAGAGCCACCGCCAGCCTAGGAAGGGACATGTGCTGTCCTGCCTGTTCCCTTCTAGCTAGGGGTGGTGCTAAGGGCATCTGTCCTTCTCACCCGCCCTGCTGCCCGAACTTGGCACTTAGCGTCAGATAAAGGTGAGTGGCGTGTCAGTGAGAGGGGAGGTCAGACTGCAGCAGAGTGTAGTCTCTGCCTTGTCCCCCAGGCCAGGAAACCACCCAGCCTCGTTTCTTCTGGGGGGCGGACTCAGAGGTCGGATGGTGTGGAGAAGCTGCTTGAGAGTGGGCTTTGAGGAGCGTGAGTGGTGGTCCGGCGGCCAGGTTTCACACAGTCCGAATGCCAAGGGCAGCAGTCTTCCCACTGCTGGGACGGGCTCGCCTTTGCCCATCCATAATGAGCACGGTGGAGTTTATCTCACAGCGTATAGGTTTGGTTTCAAAACATCTTTCCAAAAGATTCCTTGCTGGCACTCATTTTTGTTTCTTCTGGGTTTAATTATAATCTGTAAAATGGGATAATAATTTCTAGCAAACAGGAACTTTTCAGAAATTAAATCGGGGAAGTATTCGTAAGCCAGATGC
Organism: Phataginus tricuspis; assembly: GCA_029783875.1. Classification (NCBI taxonomy): domain Eukaryota; kingdom Metazoa; phylum Chordata; class Mammalia; order Pholidota; family Manidae; genus Phataginus; species Phataginus tricuspis. The sequence continues at coordinate 13,527,213 of JAQQAC010009376.1, read as the reverse complement.
CACTCATTAGGTACCCAAATATGAGTCCCCTCCATTATTTATAGTAAATTGAAAGTTGTCTCATATTCCCCCTGAAAGAGAGGAGAAAATGTCACATTGTTAAAAGTACCAATTCATTTGGGAGGATGTTGTGGTAGGTAGGAGTTCTAGTTAGCATTGATTTTACTATGCCTTGCCTGCCTTTTTAGTTCCATATTACATAGAAAAAATTAGACCTCTTGCTCCTTGACATAGACTTCATATGGGAGGATGACAGGGTTTTTCATTTTGTTTTGTTAAAACTGGATGATTAAAAGTGAGGGAAGGAGACACTTTATTTAAACCAATGAAAAGATTCCAGTGTGTATGCAAAATGATCTGATTCCAGTTACCTTATTGAACCATGATATCTAATGAATTTTAGCATCCTTTGGAATTACTGTAGAAGAACATATTTACAAATCACATATTCAGGTCTGTCACATTAGAAAATGTTTCTGGAAGGTGCCTTCAATGTGTATTTTCCGTCTCTTTATGATGATGTATTTATTATGGAACGATGTCAGATTAGAAAAGATCTGGAGATGAAGCACAGCAAATATCTTCTAAATCACAGTGAAATGCAAGGTTAATGCGAGATATAGATGTGTGAGCTTAAAGGGATATTGATTATGTGTCAAGGGCCTGTGTAAGCATGCATTTTGGGATGTCTGCTTTAAACGTTTTCAGATGAGCGCTTTACAAAGGATGAGCAGTTCCTGGGAACGTCAGGAATGAGAGAGAAGCAGACATACCCACACACAACACCCCCGTCCTCCAGAGCTTCAGGCTCCCACAGAGCTCTGTCTCCAGAGGCATGGGAAGTACATTTCTTTTCCTTTCTGTTTCTGTTCTCCTATCGGTAGGGTTACTGGGAAGAACTAGGCTTTTAGCAGTGTGAGAAGTGGAATCTAGAGTAATATTGATGAGCTGAGTTCCTAGAACATTCCAAAGACTTAGCAACAGGATTATTATTGATTCTAAAGTTCTGCTAATGAATAAAACAGTTCTGCAGCCTCCTCTCTCATTGAACCTGGATATGGGGCATAGGCATAACCAGAAAACAGGAAGTTGTGTTGTGAGAAGGAGCAGGTTTGAATGGCAAGGATTGCTTATTCCAGTGCCGGGAACTCTGTATTAATTTTGTCTTTAGTCAGCCATGCAGGTTTCTTAGTGGAATCCTTGAGGGGGTTGCTTTGTGTTCAGCATCTTTTACTTTTCCATACTTTGTGTTGACTCATTCCCATTGAATCTGAGGAGCTAGAAGAAAACGAGTTTGATGTGTGTATTTTTGAATAGCATGAGATCGGTAAGTAGACTGGTGGTCTGTTCTTCTGCAGCTCAGCAGTCTAAACAGCTATTTAGACAAAAATCCTTGATTAGCTCCCCTGATGCTCATTATCCATCAAAGGCAGGTGCAAGTCAACCACAGAGAGTATAGAGAACTGGGATGGCAGTGGCAGAGGAGGGCCAGCGATCTGGGATGTGGAGTTAGATGGTTGCCTGCCAGTATTGAATTCGGTCTTTAAATGTGACTTCATTATCCATTAATTGATCAAGTGTGTGAACGCCATCAAATTCAGGCAACATCAAGAACAGCACAGTAAATGCGCGCAGCAGTACAGAAAGACATGTGGGATAAACACACATATTTCTGATGGTCTGTTTGGGTGTCCGTACCATTCCTCTCCGGGCTCCTCTGGCCCCCATGCAAACCCAGGCTCCGGATCACAAGCTTCTCGGCCATTCCACACTTCCCTTCCCCTCCTCCCATCCCTACATTAATTCTCTCTGTCCTTGCCCTTGGGCTCTCTTATATTTGGCCAGTGATCTGCCCTTTGTCCCCAGCTGGTCTCCCTGTTCTGGTCTTTCTCTTTGAATGCTTTTTCTGCCTCCACAGTTATCATTTGAAATGGTTCCGGTCATATTACCCCTTGTACACATACCTCTAATGGTTCTGCATTGCCTACAGAAAAAAAAAAATTGAATTTTGACAGACTCTGAGGGCCTTTCACAGTCTACTGATCTCTGCCCACTTGCGTTTCCCTCCTTCTCTCCAGCCGCTCTGGACTGCTAGCTCTGATGCCTTCACATTTCCTAACCTGGGTCTCAGTATCCTCACCTGCAAAATGCACATAATAATAGACTCTGCCTTGTAGAATTAAGTAATATCAAAATCATAAGTTTAGTGCGGTTTCTGGCACATAGGCAGGAGTAAATAAAAGTTAGATGTAATTTTTGTTGTTATGAAACTTGACACAGCAATTTGACCCTTTACTCATGCTGTTGCTATGCCTTCCAGCCTCCCCCTTTTTTAAAGTTACTTTCCTCTTAAAGGCACACAGTTGTGATGACCTTTGTGAAGCCACTGAAGCTCTCAGTCATTAGGACTCTCTCTTTGTGTGCTTATTGTAGTTTCTGTATCTCAGTTATATCTCTTATCAAAAGCCTGCCTTGTACTACAGTTGTCCTATAGTGTATAATTGTGTGTACTGTAGTTGTAGTGGAATTGTACTTCCTGCTGAGAGTGGACCATGGAGGTTCTAAGTCTGGGGCTGGAGGTGGTGGGGGTGGAGGAGGTCACGTTAGCTGCAAAAGCTTTGCTTCTTAAAGGGATTATTTCTGGCCAGCGTTTAGGGAATTGAGAATGAGCGTTGCAATGCTGCAATGCAATTCTGACACGAGCCACCCAGAACTAGCATCAGCTCCCCAATATAATGGTATAGTACCCAACAAGACAGTCCTTCCTTCAGGTGCCAGCCACAAGCTCAGGCGTCCTCCAGCCAAACGCACTTCCTACCAAGTGGCTACACATTCAGGGGTTCCCTCAACCCCCTCAGATGTGATAATTAGCTGGAACTGCTGATAGAACTCAGGAAAGTGCTAGACTTAAGATTATTGTGAAAATTATCCTTCTTCCTGTGGAATCAGAGTGTGTCTCCTTTCTGGCATATATGTTCATTCACCAACCAGGAATCTCCACAGACACTGGTGTCCAGAGTTTTTATGGAGGTTTCATTAGGCAGGCACGATGACTCATTGGCCATGTGATTAGTTGATCTCCAGTCCCCCTCTTCTCCCTGGCAGAGGTCCACTGAGGGCCCCAACCCTCTAAGCACATGATTTCTGGAGTGGCCAGCCCATCCTGAGCCATCTTGTTAGCCTAACTCAGGTATGGGCTGAGGGGCTCATTAACAAAGGTATTTCCAATTACTTTGGGAAATTCCAACTATTGAGAGTGTGTCCCAGGCACCAGGGACAAATGCTAGTCAAATTCTTTATTTGCAACAGGTGAGGCCCCTCATCCGATGTTAGGTTTGAACTGTCGATACAGTGTTGCTCTTTCACATTATGAACCTTCCTATCCTATTATGACAAGAATGATCGTCTAAAACCCACCATATCTATTTAGGCCATCGATAGAAGTAGAGTAAGACACGTGAACCGTTTGCTGCCCAGACACACGAGGTAGGTGGGAGGAACTGTTTGTGGCAGGACCCCTGATATAACTCAGGATTTGGTTTCCATAATAAGCAAGTCTTTTCTACTCACAAATTGCATTCTTGAGGGCAGGAATGGTCTCATTGCTTTTGTGTCTCCTTGGTAGAGCACATTGCCCTCTAGTTTTGCTGGGGATGCAGCAAGCTGTCAGAATACACCTCAGCCTCACACATCCCTAGCTTAGAGAGCAGCTCAATGCAAAGCAATAGACTTTTCTTTCCATGAGGATCCGTGTGGTGATCGGAGCTGGAGTCAGCCATGCTTGCCCTGATAATACACAGAAACAATAGCTACCACTCTGGTTTAGGTGAAATATTGAAATTTACAGCTAGATTATTGGTCACTGACATGGCGTTAAGCCAAGGATGGCAAGAATGATGTTGTCTACAAAGGTAGCTTGTAAAAATCACTTTGTTACAACTAGGTTTTTCAAAGCCTTAGGAGTGAATCCTGTGTGATAGACATCAGCCTGTGGGCCCATGTACTTGTGTACCTGTACATTTTTTTTTACTGGAAATGAGTATGATTTCTTCATTTCTTGAAACAAACTGTAGTCATGGATTAATGTATTAAATCCCTGATAAATGAAAAGTCTTTACAGTCCCTATGGAAGAATTTAATTTTCTTTGGTGACTTTCTTCAGTGTTCTGCCTTTTCTCCCAGATTTCCAGAACTTCAAGAACAACTCAGTGAGATCTGTGCTTTTTCCCCCCACGCCCTCCCCCTTGCCAGCTCTCTCTCTCTGTTTAAAGTCTCTTCTGTTGCCACTGACGTAGTTTTCTTTTTCTTAACATTAAATGAAATTCTATTTAAAAAATTCTAGATGCTTAAGGCACATAATAATTAAGGGTTATTCCTGTCAGAATAGAAGCACCATATTAGAACAGTTCTCCTCAGAGGCTGCTAAAGAGGGAAAATCCTGTGTAGAGGGTTTGCCTCTGTGGTCTTTTTTTTTTTTAATGGTAGTTATGTAATGTCAGGTTTAATTGGCCAGGAGTCAAGAAACTAGTTTATTTGTGTGTCTCTTGTGTCATATCTACCTGAGGGGGCTGTGTGGTCCCTGAAAACACCTATAATTTGTACACCAGGCTGCTGTCCAGAAGGTGTCCTGAGTAATGGCAGTTTGACAGATGTTGACAGAAAAGATATATATATTTTAAATACAGTGATGGGTATGTAACAGACACTGGACGAACACGTGCAGATTGACTTTAAAAGTACATTTATTCTGAATGGGATACGACAATCCTTTATCTGAGAGCAAACTTCCTAACTTGGCATCTTTTTCTGGCATTTATGGTGGGTCAGAAGAGACCGCTGCTCAGGATTTAAAAATTAATTCCCTAGCAGGGGGAAACAGGTGGTCACGTAAAAGTGCCTGAATGGAGGAAGGATCAGGTAATCCTCAGAAGAGATCAGCGGGGGAAGGTTTACGCTCTCATATGTCGGTGCCAGTACGGTGGGAACAGGCTGATAACTGAATTCTAGCAGCAGAGGTGTTGTCATGCTAAAAAACAAACCTGTCTAATAGGTGGACCCAGGTATAGAAAGAAAGGAACTTGAAGGTAATAAATAATGGAGAACATTTGTGTGAGAATGAGCGGAAGGAGCAGCGGCGAGGAGAAAAGGCAGCCGTGCGGCCCACGCACATGGGAACCCTGACTGAAGCTTTCTCAGCGTATTTACACGTGGGCTCAGAGGCAGGATGCAGGGCTGGAGGGCGCCTTTAACGAGACAGCTGCTGCTGCAAGTTGAATAGAGGGTGTCAATTGATTTTATTTTTGCTTTCGTTTACAGTTTCACTGTTTTCAAGCTGCTTCAGACTTAAGGTGGAAAATAAGGAAGATTTGGTGGGTGGGATAGTGGTTGTGAGGACCTTGGGACAAGTGGTCTCTGGCATCTTGAAGTGCGTCAGAGGGAAGGGAGGCGTGACTGGTCCCGCCCCATCCCAGACTGTAGGGAAGCCGGTAGTCAGCAGCGTGAACAGCGTGTGACCTGTGACGGGCCATGTGTGTTCAGGGAACCCGAGGTGGTACGAAACAGTATGATGCAGGAGGCAGTAGAGCATGGATCCCCCAGTATACCGGGTGCCTGGAACGGCCCTGGGCCCGCAGTCGGCCTTTCATAAAGATTTACTAAATGAACGAAAGAAGGAATAGAAAGAAAGGTGGCTCAGGAGATAGGAGACTGAAAAATAAAGTTCAGACTGAAATATGTTAATTATTTCAGTGATCCAGGAGAGGGGGAAGGCCTCTTAAAACCACACCAAACCAAACCCCCCAAAAGCAACATAATGCATTCCTTGGGAGCTTTCCAAGCTCTGATTAGTATAACACAGTCTAAAAGATGGAAAACTGAGGTTTCCAAAGTGAACATACAGAAAAGAAGGACAGAATCAGGCGAGCTAATGGCTTGTGAAAGCCCCTAAGGAAAAAACAAGTTTTAAAAGCACTTCTATTCCAAGAAAAAGATGAACCATGGTTTGGACAAGGTGCTGTGATAATAAAAGATGACAAAGAAAAAAGTAGAGTTATTCAATTACCAGTTAGTTTTCATCCTTTCAACCGAGAGGATATTTAAAATGAGAAAAGACGTGCAAACATCATTAAGAAATGAATGGTTAGGAGAGCCGGGAATCAGAGGACATCAAGCCATTCTTCATGGAAATAAAAGAACTTGGAATCCAGGGCCAGATGAATGGCGTCTTCAGGGCCTGAGAACCCTGGTGGCCCTGGGATCGCACCTGTGGAGCCATGGCCCTTACTAACCAGCGACAGTGGTGCTTGGAGAGCTAAGAGAATGGCCTCTCGTGCTCAGCTGGCTTAGGTGCTTCACCTTGCTGTGCCTCAGTTTCCTCATCTGTACAGTGGTGGTGTAGTGTCAGTTATCCCATCTGCAAAATGAGGAGGCTGTATCTCAACTGATGACTATAATGGTACTTAACACCTCTTCTGGTTACTGTAAGGAATCAAGATAATCTAAGTCGATGGGCAGCTCAAAGTTGATACCATGTTAAGTGTTATGCTCATTATTGCCTATTCTCTTTGAGAAACTGTCTGCAAAAGAGATCTTTGAGAGTTCTGGAGGCGGGAAAATATTTCAAGTTTTAGAAAGGGGAAGAAGAGACAGATTGTAGAAATCACAGCCTAATAAATTTGACATTAATTCCTGGCAAGGTTTGCCTATGGGTAAGCACAGAGATGGTTTGTGAGGATCAAAATTAAAACTCTTCAGAGCTTCTGTATTAGTTTGCTAGACCTGCTGTACAAAGTACTACAAACTGGGTGGCTTAAATCAGAGAAATGTATCATTTCACAGTTCTGGAGGCTGGAAGTCCCAAGTTAAGGTGTCCACAGAATTGGTTCCTTCTGAGTCTGTGAGAAAGGCGTCTGTTCCAGGCTGCTCTCCATGGCTTGCAGTTGACCACCTTCTCTCCATGTCTGTCTGTCCAAATTTCCCCTTTATCTAAGGACAGAAGTCATATGATTAGGGCCCACCCTGAAATCCTCATTTCAAACGGATTCCTTCTGTAAAAACTCTTCATCCACATAGGGTCACATTCTGAGGTACTGGGGGTTAGGAATTCACCATATCTTTTTTGGGGGGACACAATTCAATCTGTAACAGGTTCACTTGTAACAAAAGTCAAGCAAAGTTAGTCTTATTTTTCTGATGATATAGAAGAAGGGAAATATATACACACTGAAATCTGAATTTTGAAAAAGGTATTCAGTGCCATTAATTTTCATAAATGAGATTTATGGTGAGTGAATTCCCCCCATCCCAGGCACTTAGTTTACGATGCATTTGAATGACATGTTAGCAGCATATATTGATGTGTATTATCATTTCTCCATTGGACACATGCATTCTCAAAACCTCACTATTACTTTCAAGGTGTAATAACCTTCTCTTCCATCCAGGACCTTTACTTTGTGACCCATGCGTTGTAAGCTTGTGAAACAATTATGAAATTATTCTCTGATGGATTGTTCCCACTCATAGGAGAATGGTATTAAAATATTTATAGGGAAATGAATTTCAGTTTGAAATGGAAAAGGCCAGAAGGAATGTAGTTTAAAATTTCATAGAAACTGACAGTCTTATGACTTTATTTTAAAAAAGAGGGGAAGCATCTCATGATGGTGACCTAGGTTCTAGTTCAACTGAGAGATTCTGGTGTGGATATTTATAATCTAGTCATACTATTCCTCTAATTTAGGATTTATCTTTCAATTTCAGAATGTAGTTATTAATTTTTTTTGTGTGTGTTGCATTTATTTATTTATTTTATTTTGGTATCATTAATATACAATTACATGAGCAACATTGTGGTTACTAGATTCCCCCCATTATCAAGTCCCCCCCACATACCCCATTACAGGCACTGTCCCTCAGTGTAGTAAGATGCTATAGAATCACTACCTGCCTTCTCTGTGCTATACTGCCTTCCCCATGCCCCTACCCCCACATTATGTGTGCTAATTGTAATGACCCTTTTTCCCCCTTGTCCCTCTCTTCCCACCCATCCTCCCCAGTCCCTTTCCCTTTGGTAACTGTTAGTCCATTCTTGGGTTCTGTGAGTCTGCTGCTATGTTGTTGCTTCAGTTTTTTCTTTGTTCTTATACTCCACATATGAGTGAAATCATTTGGTACTTGGCTTTCTCCACCTGGCTTATTTCACTGAGCATAATACCCTCTAGCTCCATCCATGTTGTTGCAAATGGTAGGATTTGTTTTCTTCTTATGGCTGAATAATATTCCATTGTGTATATGTAGCACATCTTCTTTATCCATTCATCTACTGATGGACACTTAGGTTGCTTCCATTTCTTGGCTATTGTAAATAGTGCTGCGATAAACATTGGGGTGCATATGTCTTTTTCAAACTGGGCTCCTGCATTCTTAGGGTAAATTCCTAGGAGTGAAATTCCTGGGTTAAATGGTATTTCTGTTTTGAGTTTTTTGAGTAACCTCCATGCTGCTTTCTACAATGGTTGAACTAATTTGCATTCCCACCAGCAGTGTAGGAGGGTTCCCCTTTCTCTACATCCTTGCCAACATTTGTTGTTGTTTGTGTTTTGGCTGTTGGCCATCCTAACTGGTGTGAGGTGATAGCTCATTGTGGTTTTAATTTTCATTTCTATGATGATTAGAGATGTGGAGCCTCTTTTCATGTGTCTGTTGGCCATTTGAATTTCTTCTTTGGAGAAGTGTCTGTTCAGATCCTCTGCCCATTTCTTAATTGGATTATTTGCTTTTTGTTTGTTGCGGTGTGTGAGCTCTTTATATATTTTGGATGTCAACCCCTTATCGGATATGTCATTTATGAATATATTCTCCCATACTGTAGGATGTCTTTTTGTTCTACTGATGGTGTCCTTTGCTGTACCGGAGCCTTTTAGTTTGACATAGTCCCACTTGTTCATGTTTGCTTTTGTTTCCCTTGCCTGGGGAGATATATTCATGAAGAAGTCGCTCATGTTTATGTCCAAGAGATTTTTGCCTATGTTTTTTTCTAAGAGTTTTATGGTTTCATGACTTACATTCAGGTCTTTGATCCATTTTGAGTTTACTTTTGTGTATGAGATTACACAGTAGTCCAGTTTCATTCTCTTGCATGTAGCTGTCCAGGTTTGCCAACACCAGCTGCTGAAGAGGCTGTCATTTCCCCATTGTATGTCCATGTCTATGTAGTTATTAATTTTATCATGCAACTTTCTCAGATGGCTCTCCTCTCTTAAAACTTCCTTTATTATTTTGTTAAGTAATAAAGAATTTTGTCTGTGTTTCAAGTGTTAGTTGAGTAGACTTTCTCTAGTAACACTGGCATTTAGATGTAGAAGGGCTAGGCTCCTAAAAGTGATGTGTACCTGTGTGGATCCTGTGATCAGGCTCATGGTGATGGTCTGCCTTTGGTTTCGGGAGACATATTCCCGGGTGGACTTCATGAGCAGATAGGCATCTTCTCCACCCGCTGAGTTCATGTGGATTTTGAAAAACAGCATTCTCCTCCACCTTCATTCCCCCCACCCTCTGACTTTGAAAACAAACCCTAAACACACTCCTCCTTTTCCTCCTCATAATCAGATCTTAACTTTCAATGCCTTCCACGTATTGTTGAAGTTTCTATCTTGAATTAATTTTTTAGGACCTCTTTATGTTGTTTATACACGGCTGGTTTTTGGTCAGTGCTTTCAACCCCATTGACAAGATTTATAATTGTAGCTTGCCCAGTGGAAAAGTTCTTTGGGCCTTTAGAAACAGGGCAAAGCTACTTCTCCCCAGTTACAATGGCATAAATCATATAATCCTACATTATAATCCAAATAAATGAACACCTCTAGATTTTTCTTTTTTCCTTATAGTTTCTACTGGCTCTCTCTGTTTTTACCGCTTGAGTGGCCAGAAATTCAGCCTTGTGGTATGGTGGGAATTTTCAACTTTTCTAAAATCCTTTGTTCCCAAATAGGAGTTCCGGGCCCTGCTTGAGACTCTAGAGCAGTTAGACCCATCTGTTTTTGTTTTCTTTTTTTTTTTTTTAGTTGAAGTATAGTTGATAGACAATATGATATTGGAACAACACCGTTGTTCACCAGTTACCCACATTATTAAACCCTCACCCCACTAGTGCAGTAACTATCTGTCGACACAGGAAGATGTTACAGAATCACCCAACTAGTTTTTGAGAGACAGCGAAGACAGGTGGCCGGGCCTCCTCCGCCTCTGTCCTCGTCGGCAGTTGCTGCAGAGGGATTGGTTGTGAGAAGAACAGAGAAAATGAGTGTGAAAGAGCAGGGCAGAGCTTTCTATACATAGGGGTAGGAAGCCCCAGCTGACAGCTTTTCCCAGGGACCTGTTGCCCAGTCTGTTTTCTTCTTTCTAGAACTGCAGTGCTGTACCTGTTCTGCTATCCTGGTCTTCTCAAATGTCACCCTGTTTGAACCTTAACAAATTGGTAATCACCTGGCTTTTAAGTGTGAATTTTAAAGCTGAAGTGGTGCATCTGTAGAGGCACAGTACTTAAGATTCAAAAGCGCTTGTGTGTATTTTTCCAGTTGGAATGCATTTTCAAATTATTTTAGGTTTTCTGTGAGATTTAGAATTTGATGGAGAATTTGAGAGGGAAATTCTTTTTTTTCTGTCAGTTAGCTTAAAACATCAATCAAAAAAATTTTCTGCTGGTGAACACATTAAAGAGACTCATAGCCACGCAGATTTATTTTACAACATTGTTGTTGAGGAAAATGCACACACGTCGTCTCTTTAACATTTTGAATAACGTTGAGAGTTGTCCTTTCTTTTTTTTCATACTCTATTTCATATTGTGAGTTTCTAAATGTACAGGTGTTGGGGAGACCCATGAGGGCAGAGGACAGAGAGGAAAATTTAATGTTAGAGCCCATTCCTGCTGTGGCACACTTTTATTTCCTGAATACAATTTAGGCCTAGATTGCTTTCGAGGGAATTTGGAAAACTCCTGTAGAATGATCGAGTCCTGTGGATTTCCTGACAGAACTCGTTCCTTTCCTTGCCTTCCTCATTCCATCCTCTCCGTCCTGCCCTTCCATGATAATCAGAGCTGACGGCGTGGCCCTAACAAACTGTATACCTCCAGTTGGTGGCCATTAATTCTCCTGGCCGGGCTGAAGAAACATTCCCCTCACCTCTTTTAAGTACTGCTTTGGTGTGAATGAGTTTTGACAACGGAACCTTGTTCAACAGTTAGATGCTGGCGTGGTTCCACTTCCTATTAATTTTCTTGTACAATTAAGGCACCTAGGAAAACATTTGAAGAACATTTTCATTTTATGGACTCATGATAAATGCCATAAGTTGGTTTGCTGGACGGTTTGCTTTGGCTGTGATTTTCGTGCAGAGGGTGTCTACCAGCAGTGATTACCATAAAGGTTCATTAGGAGCACACGGTGATTCTTGTCTTGTGAACCTTTGAAATATGAAATTGATTTACATAGATAATTGTTCTGAAGTTTTCATATCTCATTTTTATATCTCCTGAACATCTCTACCAGTTTTGTTTCTTGCCAGTGCAGGTATTTGGAAAAGTGTGTGTCCCCCAGCACCTGTGACCTGGGGTTTTCTCCCACAGGCTGTAATTGTGCAGGTCTCTGGGTGGAGCCAGCCTGGGAGGACTCTTAGTCCATCATTTCAATTTTAATTCGTTGTAGAATATTAGTAGGAAGGCAGTTATTTTACCTCAGAGTGACTTTTTTGGGGGAAGTAGCAAATTAAATTTTATGGTTGCAGCTGTTCTGAGTGGAATTTGTCGGAAAGTTGATGAGAAGTGGATGCTCACAATACTCTGATGCAAATCCTCAGTTTAAAAAAGATGCACATTGCCAATACACTGGGGTATTGAAATGTAGAAAAATACTTCTGTAAATATATCTTTTAAAACCTAGGCCCTGTTGTTTCACATTTCAGCCTGTCTTTCAAAAACAACGATTGCTCTGATTTTGCAAAAGGCATCTTTGTTTGGTTTAGAAGTCAATAATGACTTGCTACAAAAGAAATATAATGTAGCAGGGAGTCTCCCTCATGGTGAGCACACTAGGTAAAGAATCTGAGAAGCCACAGGACCTTTGCACATGTTGTTCCCCCTTCCTGGAGTGCCCCCTTCCTCCCCACCCCCACAACTTTGCCTCATGGGTGCCTTTTCTCCTTTAGCTCTCAAATCTCAACAGCCTTTCCTGACTGGACTAGTTCTTTCTGTGGTAAACTCTTATAGCCTCATATAGTTTTTATTAGCACTTATTTTATATTACTTTGTGTGGGTAAGATTGTAGTATTTCCAGAATATCTCGCCTGGCTTAAGTGCATTTGCATATCCTCAAGGGTGGAGAGAAGTTCATCTCCAAATTAATGGGTAATTACCTGGGCAACCGAGGGCTTATCTGAACTTAAGAAGTTAGGGGGAGGTTCTTGCTTGTTTGCTTCTGCCAGAGCAGGAGAGAGAGATGGCCCTGGACTGCAGTTTGTAAGCAATAAATGGGTTTTAAACTTTATTTCTCCCTTTGAGTGATTTCAGTTTTTAGAGGTATTTTGCCCTGGGATTTCCTTTCCCCAGACTTACATCTGGCATTAGTGGGCAGGACTCCTCTGAACCCTTAATCTGTCATAATGAGTGCGACCTTTGGGAGGGCTACTCCTACAGATGATGGGGAAATGCCTGGAAGCCCCCCGTGGATGGCGGGGAGGCCCCAGTGGATGCAGCGGCAGAGGGTGCCGCTTCACCTGTTTTTATCCTTCCAGCTGTGGGGTTTCCAAGTTGGGAACTCATAGTGGGGAATTAGTCTAGGGTAAAGTACCTCTTAAATGGGTGGGGCCTTCCCCATAACTGGGGAAGGGGGGAAACACCAGAAACTGCAGAATTAGACCTCCGTGAGTTGGAAGACTGCTTAGAGATCTTAGGGGGCTGTGTAGCGGCTGGCATTGTAGGGTCTCCTTTCATCGAGATAGTGGTAAATGTTATCCAGGAGAAACAGAGGATTATCAAGAGGGTTAGCAAGGAGAGAGAGGGACTTAGGCGGGAGAGAGACACACTTCAGCATCGCTTGGAGTACTGGGCGATAATCTATGGGATGCTGTTAAAGAAGAGAAACAGTTACTGAAAAGGCAGGTCACGCTCCTAGAAGATTCCTTACCAGTGGCGAGGGGGGAGGCAGCAGGAAAAGCTGCATTGCAGGAGGCCGTGGGGTGGGGGGAGGAAAGAGTAGTGCCTCCAGCCCCAGAGATGGAGGAGCCCGGGGGAGATGAGGAGGAGGCGGGGCCGTGGGCGGGTCTGCTACCCAGGCCACCGCCGGAGGTACCATCCTCTCCTGTTTTAAAGGCCCGCGCAGCTGTAATTAAGAAAATAAAAATGAAACAACCGCGGGCTCCTCAGGGGGAGGAGCAGCCCCTCCCCAGGTTGTGGAGCCCTCCATGCTCCGCCCCTATGCCCAGGATGAGCTGGGGGTGAGTATCAGGTATAGGCAGAAGCCGTCTGCCTAGGATTCTCTGCCTACATGGCTTTTACGTCTCTGGGATATGGGGGTGGAAAACATTGTTATGTCAGGTACTGAGATGAGTAGAATGGCTTCCCTGAGGACTCACCCTTCCCTCTGGCAGTGACTGCAAAATTCCCGTCATGCCTCAGGGAATCAGACACTCCTGGAATGGGTGACAGCTGCCATCAGGGTAGTTTGACCTAATCAGGGTGATGCACCATATTTTCCTAGTAGTTGGAAAACATAGGCAGAGCTCCAACAGGTACTGTGGGAATTGGATATGAAAAACATCACCTATAATATAGACCCCCAGGGCCGTGTAGGAATGAGAAACCTGGTGCTGCATACAGCTCCCCCATCTCTCTTTGGGTCCCTAGTGACCACTCTTGCACCCCCACCGAGGGCAACCCATAAGTGAGGCTACTCGTACTTTAGAAGATCTGCAGGAGGTTCAAACACTAAGGGCATGGAGGGAAGTATGGGCCACGACTGAAAGGAGAAGTGCAAAAGGCCCTGTGAAGGTCTCGAGGACCCAGATGTGGGTTGATGTGATAAAGGCTGGGGTAGGGAAAGAAAAACTCGATGGGCGGCCCAATAGAATATTGTGAGAACTGTGGCACCAAATAAAGTCAGAGCAGCAGTTCCAGCCGCTGAGGTCCAGGACACGGAAACCAGAGTCAAGGCCTCATGCCCAGCCTGTGTCCCTGCAAAACTTCATGGGAGACAGTACTCAGGATTGGCCTGAGCCCTCACCCCCCAGGAGGATGAGTGGGCATCGCGGTTTGACTGGGGCGGGGGGTCAAAGTCCCCACCTTGGGGGACATGGTGGGGACCAGAGGCCACATGTAGAATTAGCAATTCATTGGTCCCCTTTGAATGTACAATGTGTCCTGGTGCTGGTGGACACAGGAGCTGAGTGTTCTTTGATTCATGGCAACCCTGAGCGTTTTCCTGGGACCCCTGCTGTGATAGATGGCTATGGGGTAAGGCAATTAGAGTGAAGAAAGCCCAAATCTCAAATAGTATGTTTACCCCCAAAGGAGTATACTATGTACATTTCTCCCATCTCTGAATATATTTTGGGGGTAGATATCCGGCAGGGCCTGTGGTTACAGACCACTGCAGGTGAGTTCTGACTGAGGGTATGTGTGGTAAAAGCAGTTCTGAGGGGACATGCTAAGCACCCACTTGTAGCTCTGCATGTACCTCAGCGAGTGTACAGCCCATCCTTTTTCCTGTAGATGTTGCAATAGCCTAGGAACTGCCCCTTCTAAATCTGAAAGAGAATCAGATGTGAGCATAATGTCATCAATGTCATAGACAGGTCCAGTACAAATATGAAGCAGTATAAATTGCCTGGGAGGTACAAGGAAATTGTAGAAACTCTACAGGAGTTGGAGACCTGGATGGGCATCATAAAGCCCACTCATAGTTGTTTTAATTCCCCAGTGTGGTCAAGTGAGAAAGCCAGACAGCTTCTGGTGTATGACTGTAGACTACAGGGAATTGGATGAAGTCACATCCCCTTTGCATGCTGCTGTGCCCTCTATCGCAGACATTCTGGACACCCTCAGCCATGAGCTGGGAATGTATCATTATGTAGTAGACCTTGCTAATGCTTTCTTCTCTATTGACATAGCACAGGAAAGTCAGGAACAGTTTGCCTTCACATGGGAAGGCCGGCAGTGGACATTCACTGTCCTTCCACAGGGATACCTCTACAGTCCCACCATCTGTCAAGGACTTGTAGCCCAGGACTTGGCCACATGGAAGAAATTGCAAACAGTGTGGTTGTATCACTACATTGATGATATTATGCTCACATCTGATTCTCTTTCAGATTTAGAAGGGGCAGTTCCTAGACTGTTGCAACATCCACAGGAAAAAGGATGGGCTGTGAACAGCACCAAGGTTCAGGGACCTGGTTTGTCTGTGAAATTTTTGGGGGTTGTCTGGTCAGGTAAAACTAAGGTTGTTCCTGAAACAGTTATAGACAAGGTCAAGGCTTTCCCCACCCCTTCCACTGTGGCAGTATTACAAGAGTTTTTGGGTCTTTTGGGCTGCTGGAGGGTATTTTTCCCACACATGGCACAAATTCTAAAGCTCTTATACCAGTTGGTACAAAAGGCCATCAGGTGGGGCTGTAATGAGACATGTGCAGCTGCTTTTACTGCTGCCAAGCAGGCAGTCAAAGCTGTGCAGGCCTTGAATGTAATGGACTCATCAAGGCCCTGTGAACTAGATGTTCGTGTAACCGAAGATGGTTATGGATGGGGTCTTTGGCAGTGGCTTGAATGGACACGCCAACCTATTGGATTCTGGTCACAACTATGGAAAGGAGCAGAGGTCTAGTACATCCTGATAGAGAAGCAACTGGTTGCTGTGTACCCGCCTTGCTGGCTAAGGAGCCTATCACAGGAACAGCTCCAACCAAGGTAATAACCACCTATTCCATCGTGGGGTGGGTGCAAGACTGGACCCAAAGGCCATGGAGTGGCATGGCACAGATGCTTTCATTAGCCAAATGGGGTGCATATTTACAGCAGCATAGTGCCCTCTCTACTAGCCCCTTAAGTGGAAAACTCCAGTGCTTATTGGGGCCAGTGACCTATACCAGTGGAAAGCAGGAAGACCTTGCTTTCGAGCCATTGGTAGCTGAGATTCCTTATCAGGAGGGAAAAGCCCCTATACCTGAAGATGCTTGGTACACAGTTGGCTTCAGTCATGGGCAGCCCTCGAAGTGGAGGGCTGTGGCTTTCCATCCTAAGACTGAGACAATATGGATGGAGGATGGCGAGGGGAAGAGCAGCCAATGGGCTGAGTTGCAGACAGTATGGCTTGTGATCACTCAGGAGCCTTCCCCCATAGTTGTCTGCACTGACAGCTGGGCCAGCTATTGGGGGGTCTTGACCCTGTGGCTACTGACATGGTGCCATGCCAACTGGATGGTTGGTCACTGGCCCCTTTGGTGTGCAAGAGTTGTGGCAAGTCCTATGGGCCTCTGGTCAGACTAAGACAGTTACTGTATATCATGTGACTGGCCGTTTGCCTTTGGCATCCCCAGGGAATGATGAAGCAGACACACTGGCCCTGGTGCGCTGGCTAGAAGGAAAGCCTGCCTCTGATGTGGCCCAATGGCTACACTAGCGTTTGTTGCATGTGAGGCAAAAGACAATGTGGGCTGCAGCCCATTGGTGAGACTTGCCATTGACCTTTGAAGAAGTCAGCAGAGCCTGGAAGGAGTGCCTTGTGTGCTCTAAGAGAGACTTACACCTAGTCCCACAGCAACAAGGGACAATAGTAAGTGGGCCAATACCCCTTGTCAGGTGGCAAATAGACTATATTGGGCCTCTGCCCATATCAGAAGGATATCAGTATGCCATGACCCGTGTGGACACGCCTTCTTGACTATTGGTTGCTATTCCTGCATGACAGGCAGATCAGCAAACTACCAAGAGGGGCCTGGAGCGTCTCTTTGCAGCCTATGGCCAGTCG
The DNA here is from genome assembly GCA_029783875.1 of Phataginus tricuspis. Classification (NCBI taxonomy): domain Eukaryota; kingdom Metazoa; phylum Chordata; class Mammalia; order Pholidota; family Manidae; genus Phataginus; species Phataginus tricuspis. The sequence goes on along the minus strand of JAQQAC010009376.1, from coordinate 13,510,192 downwards.
CAGGTGATTGAGAGAGATCAAGGCACCCACGTTACTGGACATGTGTTACAAGAATGGGTGCAGCAATTAGGAATAAAGTGGAAATTTCATGTACCATATAATCCTACCAGGGCAGCCATGACAGAGAGATACAACGGTTTATTGAAATCTGGCCTGAAGTCGGACACCAATAGTCTACGGGGCTGGTCAGTTCACCTTTGGACAGTGCTATGGTATTTAAATGAGAAGCCACGTAAAGGAGCTTTGAGCCCTGTGGTTATGCTCACACACATTGCTGCCTCTCCTATACAACTGTGTGTGCAAACCAAGGAAGAGTTATTGAAGCCAGGATATGGCCAGCAGAGCAACATCCTGCTGCCAGCCCCACTGCATTAAACCCTGGAGACACTGTTGAATGGACGTGGTCCTGGACATTTGAACACATGGACCAGTGATGACTGGCCCTTCTGGCACCTTGGGGGAAAGGCCTGGAAGCTGACCTCATGTGTATTCCTGGAATAACAGCAGAGTGGCCCCCAAAGATCACAGTAGTGTATCCAGGAGGTAAGAGCATCTTGTGGGGAAGTTTTGTTTTATCTTTATGGTCAGTGCATGTACCTCCCATAGCCTTATATACTGACCCATCTGTAACTCCCATAGGGTGGGGGGTGAAAGTCTGCTATACTAGACCAGGACGAGATCCCATTCCTGCCAATGTTTTATCACAGCACCACTCTCTTACATATATCCTACCTGATGGACAAGATTTGCCTATGCTGGTGTCATTAAAACATGTATCTTATCACCCTTAAGGTTGTTTTCTCCTACCGCCCTTGTGGCCTGAATGCACCCCCCTGGCTGCAGCTTCCATGTGATTACTACTCTGTATTCCCTGCCTGTTCAGCTGCTAACTGCCGGTGGAATGGGCCAGCTATGGACTTAATCTGCATGGGACTTTGAACCTAGCTGCATCCTCTGGCTTGAGGATTGTCATGATTTTATTGCTGTTGCTATTATGTCAATAGTCTGGTCACAATGCTCCAGTTTTCTTGCCCAGGGACCATTACGGAAGAAGGGGAATGAGTAGATTGTAAGGCAAGATTTTTGGAGGGGTGGCCTATGGGTAAAATTGTAACATTTCCAGAATATCTTGCCTGGCTTTAGTGCATTTGCATATCCTCAGGGGTGGAGAGAATTCATCTCCATATCAATGGGTAATTACCTGGGCTACTAAGGGCTTATCTGAACCTGAGAGTTTAAGGGGAGGGGCTGGCTGGCTTCTGCTGGAGCAGGAGAGAGAGTTGGCCCCAGACTGTAGTTTGTAAGCAATAAACAGGTTTTAAACTTTATTTCTCTCTTTGACTGATTTTGGTTTTTAGAGGTATTTTGCAGTGGGATTTCCTTTCCCCAGACTTAAACTCTGACTCATTCCTTATTCTGTGAGCTCTGTGAGATAAGGGAGGGTTTCCTTATTATTATTTTTGTTGTTGTTATTATTGTGTCATGAGTGCCTATAAACAGTGCCTGGCACATTGATGAATATTTGTAACTGTTAAATATTTGTTCAGTGAAGGAATCCATGAATGAATTGAGTTTGGGTGGTTCTAGGAAGGCCGGTACAAGATCTAGGTCTCAAATTCAAATGCTGATGGGGCCAGTCAGCTGAAGTCAATGAGTCAGAGAGATTTTGGGAACACCCTGATCTGTGCTAGGCAACCAGACAGCAGGTCCTGGCAGGATGCTCTTGTCCTTCCTTCAGTGGAGGCTAATTCTTCTCACTACGGGGGTATAGGCTGGGACTGTGGTGAATTTGAAGGACTCTCCGGGCAGGTAGATTAGGGTGGAGCAACTTTAAGTAGCAGAGAAAACTGGGAGGAAACTGCTGGAAGGCATGGAGACCCAAGATGATCTTTGAGCAGAGGGGAGAGATGATCAGATGAGGATGTGTTTAGCAAGAAAATTTTGGCAGCATGGTATGTCCTAAAGCAGACCAGGGGACTAGTGGGTGCTGAGGCTGACCTGATGGTCCACACCAGAGCGTAATGAAACAGGGCGGGAGGTGTTCCTGACCTGCAGGAGAGACAACGTAGGAACCCGAAGAGAGGGGGAGGAGAACAGGGACAAAAGACGCGAGGGATGGAGACAAGACAGTTCCCTGATCAAGTCTCGTTTATTTGCGGAAACACACAGCTTATATAGCATAGCTCAAGTGGGAAGGGGTTGTGGCTAATCCTGATTGGCAGTTTAGCATGCAAATGAAGCCTTATACCAAAGTCCTATGGAAGAGCAGTCTATGAGCATGCGCTCAAAGAGCAGTCCAGGCAGCAGGCAACAAGATGGTGTCCAAGCACAAAATGGAGTCCATGCGGGCGCATGTGCACTTGAGCATGAAGAATAAGAAGTGCGTCAGCAGCAAATCAGCAGCAAAATGGAGTCCCTGCGAAAGCTCTGTGTGGGCGGCGACAGTTGCTGCTGCTCAGCCTGATTGTCCGGCTCCCGACAGGGAGGAGAGGTGGGGTGGTGGCGCCAAGTGTTTTCATATCTGGCAGTACTTTTGAAATACAAACACAAACATGTGTCAGAAAAACAGATTTCTGGAAATTGACAACTCTTTAATCAAAAAGTCTTTCTGGAATCCACAGAAATGGTGACTGGGAAAGGAAATCATGAGGTAAAGCAGATTGTTGTGGGGGGGGGGGGGCGGGAGGGGGAAGTGAGATGGGAAAGCCCGTGAATGGAGACTCCTCTTTTGAGGAGTTTTTCAAAAAAGGGAGGCAAGAGACTAGAGCAGAGGCAGCGGCGGAGGAAAGTACCAGAAATGTCCAGGGGGATCCTTTCTTTTGCAATAGCCCGTGCCAAGAAGGGCAGGTGAGGACTCCCAGCTCCTGAGGCGGAGATGGCCCGCGCCATGGTCTTGGCAGGAGGCAGGAGGAGGCCCGCGCACAGCGAGGAGAACGTGCGGGCTTTTGTCTTGGGGAAGCGGTGTGCAGGATCTCTTTGTAAACTGTATTTCCATTTCCACCATCATCACAGATTGTATTAACAGGTGCTAAAGAAATACTTCTGGGAAGTTCCCTTGCTTTTTCCTTCTGACTTAAAAGCGCAGCGGAAGCTGCCTCTGTTTTCTGAAATGGTCACAAGAAGCAGGATTCCAAACCATTCCATGGGGGACATTCCAGACCTGTGGCCAGAAGCTGCTGCCTTTCCGTGTGGGATGCGCTTTGGCTAATAGTCGGAGGCCCGTCTCCCAGAGCTCGCCCACCCTTCTGTCAGAGAACTGCATCTGAGATGGTTCTGCAAAGAATAGATGGGCAATAAAGTAGCCTCAACTACGATGAAGCTGCTGTAGACATTCAGTAATCCCTTTGGAATCTGATAACACCTTAAGTTTGAAAGTACTTTGTCCGTTAAAAATTGTCTTCGATTTTTACCAGGCTATAGGCACTTTTTTTTCCATCAGTGAATTTCACTCTAAGGTCTTTTCTGAGTATCTCATACTAAGTCAACAAATCTATTTCAAATGCTTTTGTTACTAAGCAACGGTTGCCAAGAGCGTCTGTAATTAAGATGAAAGTTTCAAGGTAACAATGCCCAACACAGCAGTTTTCCCACCGTTTTCTCATAATGCCAGAGTGGAGTGAATGAAAGTGAGGGAAGGCTCCATTTCAGTGAGAGCCCAGCACCTGAAATTTCTGAGTATGTTGGCTGCCCTGTGGCCTCTCCGGGACAAAGGGTCTGTGTGCTGCACATGGCCTTGTCGTTTTGTCCTCTGTGCCTGACCCGCGTCTCCCTGAGGAGAGCGGCTGAGAGCAGGTGAGTGCCCGGTGGAGGCCGTCCGTCCGTGGCCGGGGGCCGGCCGACTCCTGCGGTCTGGCAGGTGCGCTGGTGGCGGGGGCGACGCAGCCGCCCCGCGTGAACTCAGCTTCCTCTGCAGCCCTGACTGACCTAGATTAAGCCGCGATGCGGGCATGTTCTGTACTTTAACAACGCGCAGAGTCTTTTTCTTTGCGGGATTTGTAAGGGAAGGCTCAGATGAATTTTTTCCTATTCATTGTGCCTGGCTCATAGCAGGCACTTCACAAATGCTCTTCTTTCCCTTCCCACTCCTTCTGTTCCAGGGGCAAGGGGAGGCGAGTGGGGTTTCCATGACAACCTGTTGTTGAATGACCTCCTTTCAGACCTGTTGTTAGATGGCCCTGGACCTGAGTAGAGGTTCATAGAGCCAAGCCTCACCTAACTGAAGACTTTGCTGGTAAAAGAGGAACCAATCCACCTCAGTCAACCAGTAACCACAGAGTGACCCTCCAGCTGCCTGCAAACTTGGTGCTGCCTGTGGGGTTTGCTTGCAGGTTGGCCCCCCTGAAGGCAGAGCAGGGCTCAGACACCAAGAATGCTGACCCGTACCTTAGGTTTATGATCTTGGGCAAGTCATAATGCCCTTGAACTTTAATTTCCTTGTCCTTCCTCTGGGGACTATCATATCTACTTAGCTCACATAGGGTTGCCATAAGAATTAGATGAGAATATGAAAAAGTGCTATGAGAGGTGCATATGTATTCATTCACTCAACAAGCATTTATTGAGTAGCTCTATGTGCCAGGCATGGCTCCAGTTTCATAATATATTTCATGTCAGAACAAGTAAATAGAGCTACTTTATTATTTTTAATGGCAGTTTAATATTCCACAGTATAGGTATTTCATAATTTATTTAACCATCCTCTAATTTATGGACGTTTAAGTTAACAGTGCCGTATTGAACATCGTTGTACTAGGAGTTAGACCTTTACCTACTGGGAGATATAGATTAATATGAATGGATGTTTTATTCATTTAAAACGTATTTGATTTTACATACTTTTCCATTGAGATGACAGGTCCAAGGTTTACCGCTATTATACAGAGGAAGTAAGAGGCACGTGAAGTTACATAGCTAGTTACAGGTCACGTGGCCAATGGATGGAGGGACTGGCTCCTCCTGGCTCAGTCTGCTCTCATTTGACCAGAGGGTCACTTGGGAGGCTCGGCAGGCCAGGGAGGGTGGGTTACCTTAGAGGGGCATTTGGATGGCTAGAAGTAGCATGAAGGAGGCATTGGGTCATAGAAAGGAAATGGGGCTGAACAGAGGCTTCTCTGTGGGCCAACGCCCCTTTCAGGCCCACTTGCAGGAGTTACCTTATCTGGGAAAAAGTGAAGGTAACCGAGGGATTGTAGGCTGTTGGCTGTCTTGGTCCCTTAGGGGGTGGACACAAAGGCAAAGCAGACCAAGAGTGGCGCCTGGTGGTGTGGGGGGCCACCTTGCCTCCGTCCCAGGGCACGAGCACCGCTTCAGTATCTCTGCATTGGAGAGACTAGAGAATGTGGCTCTTCTCACCCATCACAGGAGGAGCGGAACACAGATCCTCTCATTTGGGTTTTCTGTAGCACCTCATTTGAATAATCATAACTTTTTTCTGATTGAATAATTACTATTTCCTCTTCTGTGTAAAAGAGTAAACTGGGTGGAAAGTTTTCCTGAAATGCCCTTATTTTAGGCTTGTGATGTGTGTTTAGTGGGGTATATCCTAGGACAGAAATTCTAGTTTTTTTAAGGCTGAAAGCAACCTTAGGGACCATCTGGTTCAATTCACTTATTGAACAGATGGGGAATCCAAGATCTCTGGAAGTGGGGTGGTTTGATTAAAAGATTATCCAACTATTTCAGATTAAGGACCAGGACTGGGGACTCTTCAATTCTATTAAGACTTTTGGTATTTAATATCTTTCTGACATTTGTCTAATTTTTTTCTCCTTTTCCTTCCAGATTTCTTACCTTGAAAATGAAGGTGGTTGTATTTACTTCATTGAAGTGTTGTGCTAAGTAGTTAATAAAGCACTTTTCATACTTGAATGTTAACCTCCATACCTGCATGGTTTTGAAAACCCTTTCTTTCCCTGCTTCCATTATGCATATGACATGTGCTTAGTCAGTACTTGTTGAATGAATGAAAAGTTACGGTAATTGTTATGTATTTTTATGCTTCAGTCACACACACACACACACACACACACACACACACACATTCTTAGTCTCAAATTCACCAATGTATAACCACTTCAAGGTTATATAGTTTGTCTCCTGGTTTCAGATACAGGGATATTTGAAATACTCAGAGTAAAAAAAATTCTCTCATGACTAAAGAGTTTAGACAAGGGAATCCACAACTTCTTTAGATGTTCATTTTGATTTTTAATCATTGTTTCTGTTAGAAAATTTGCTTTAGTCTGTTTCTTCAGGCTTTAGTCAGGTTTCTGTGACTTCTGTTCTTTCCTGCTCTGTCCTGAGTACTCTGTTATGCCCCCTGGCTGGGTAGTTTACTCTCGGGTGAGAGGGAAGACGGGCTTGTCTTGCAGAGTGACTTGCCCTCAGAGTAAGGAAGCTGGAACCTGCTTGGTTACAGAGTACATGAGCCTGGCACAACCCATAGTGAAACCAGATCTGGTTGGTCTCAGAGAAGAGCCAGAACATTTGAAATTAGACATCTGTGTGCTGGGAACACCACCAATAAAGGATGCTCAGGAATGATGGGTTATATTACCAAGGAGCATGTTAAGAGAATGGCTGTTCCTATGAGTTTCTACACTGAATAAGGTCTTTTGTCCCCTTACAAAGAATGATTCACAGTGCTTTAGTCCTGGCCTGGCTGGGGCTGAAATGTGGATGCCAGGGGTGGGACCTGCCTTCTACCTAGAAGCATTGGTATTAGATCAAGAGGGAGATTTTCCAGAAAAAGATTTCTGCTGAAGGGGTGAGGAGAGGGTAATAACCCTGAACATCAGTTCCGCAGGTTTGGTTATTGGTATTAGAACCCCCATCTGAAGGGGTTTAATTGACTTTGGGTACAAAGTAGAGGAAAGCCTAGCATACATTAAATAATCCTTTCTCTAATTTTCAGACTTTTCTTAAGAATTAAGAATGTGAATTTTCTCTCTTGTTCATTTTATTCAGACTTTTTCTACTCTCTTAGATTTACTTTCTCAGCTTTTAATCACCTTTCTGTGCTTATCTCTCAGTGGGTGATTTTTAATGTCAAAGGTACCATTTAAAAAGAACTTACTATTAGTTTTTCTTTATTTAACTTTTATTTTGACATAATACTAGACATACAAGAAAGTTGCATGAATAATACAAAGAATTCCTGTATACCTTTCACCCAGATTCTCCAAATGACAGCATTTTAATACATTTGCTTTATTCTTTTCTCTTTCTTTTTTCCCCCTGAACCCCTGAGATAAGTACAGACAGGATATATCCCTAAATACTTCACTCTGTATTTCCTAAAATTCCTTAAAAAATTCCTAAGAGGAATTCTCTTACATAAATACCATACAATTGGGAAATTAACATTATTAATACCATAGTACTATCTCATCTACAGACTTCATTCAGATTTTACTAACTGAAACAATAATGTCATTTTTAGTGAAAGAAAATCCCATATCATATATTTTATTGAATTGTAATGTCCCTTTGGTTTCTTTAACTTGGAACAGTTCTTTCTTTTCTTTGGTGATAGTGACATTTTTGAGGCACGTAGATCAGTTTTCTTCCTTCCTTCCTCCCACTCTCCTCCCAACACTTTCTTGCTTTCTTTTTCTTTTTCGTAGACTGCTCCTTATTTTACATTTGATATCTCTTCATGGTTAGATCCTCAGGTTATGTATTTTTGGCAGGAATGAAATTAGTATTAGTTTAAATTAATATTAATGTTTAATTAATACTGATTTATTAAAGTAAAAAATGATTTATTTTTATTTGCCTTTATTTTACCTAAAATACCTGTCATTCTATACATAAATCGAGTAAGTGGTAAATAAAAAGAAACTGGTTTTTGGTGTTTGTTTTAAATAATGGTCAATAAATTCAAGTTGGACAGCCTAAATTCCCATTAATCCATTTAGTTTGTATGTATCACATTTTCTTAAACATTTAAATTTGCCTTTGTAAATTAATATATCTAATCTTCCTTTTAATCACTTCAAAGGCCTTCTAACAATCTCAGCAAACACCTTAAGTCCTTAAATAATCCTTAAATTTAAAAATTAAACTTATAGGTACAGTGGATTTCTCATTCTTCTAAACATTCTTAATACTGTTTGAAAACACTCATGTTTTCACCTTTTTACTCCATCGCAAGTCTAAAATCAGTTGCAGTCTGGCACATTCTCAAAGATGTCAGATTTTCAAGCCCTCCATACAGTTAAATACCTAAGGTACAAAGTTATTCTGAACTTAACACAAAACTATCACTACTATGGTTTTTATTTACTTTAGTATCTCTATGTTAAATTCCAAATCCTCCCATGTGCTTGCTATGGCAAACGGTCAGTCCTGGGAGGTAGGCGGAGGTTGCCGTGCTAACTGTTGCCATGCCATATGGTTGTTTATCTGGCAGAAATTTGGGGTTGAGGAGGCCTAGGTCCAGGTTCTTTTGGAATTGCAGATAAGTCCATTTTATAATTGCTATGATCACAGAAGGCTAAGGCCTGTATAGTTGCTATGACAACGGAGAGCAGTCCATACCCTTCAGATGTGATGGGTTTTCAACATTGGCCTCCTAGGTTGATATCCCTATGTCCATCCTTCATCTCATTTGGGTAGGCGTGCATCTGCATCCTCATCCAAGCTGCAACTAGTTTCCTCCACTGCCTGATTACAGTCTGCATTTCTTTAGCTCTTGGCAGCATTATATAGTCATTTTCATTCCATCTGATTGGATTTTGCATTACCTTTCAGATTTTTGGCCACAACTCTAAAGCTTCATGTTAATGAAAATGTCTTTCTCTAATTTCTCCATGTTATTTGAATTATAGCCCTCGGAGTTTGGCTTAGATTCCCAGAAAGGGTTCCACTTGTGCTATGTAACTTGATTATGAAAATTCCTAGGCCAGCCGCTGCCCTTAACATCTGAGAGCTCTGTGTATATATTGTAACTAGAGATGACAAAATGTGTTCTTTGAATTTTGTCACTGAATTGCTTTTCAGCAGATTTGAAGGCATATTCACAGTTGAATATGTAGAATCAAGTAGGAATAGATCCTGTATAAGAATATCATGAAGTCATGAGAGGGCCTACTGTTTATTATGATGAGCTATTTACTTTTGGTAATTTAATTTCATCTTCATTACTTATGGTGTGTGGGATAAAATAGTTTCTGGCTTCCTCTCTTGTACCGGCCTGGTTTGGAGTAAGGGGAAAGAGGAAGAGGCCAGCAGAGAGTCACTGGTGGCCACTGAGGACTTTCACTGTTGAGATGGGAACAGTCCCAGGCAAATGGGATGGCTGGTCCAGCTAGCAGCACAGAAGCCCCCACTGTGCAGGCCCTTCAGTAACTGGGCTTAGTGTGCAGAAGGCCTGCACCTTGGTGTCTCAGGCCAGGTGACTAACCCAGCAGGCATGTTCCATAGGTCAGTCATAGGTGTCCCTTTTCCGTAGTGGAGGAGCCCTTTGTGGTTTAGTTTCTTTGCCTCTTTAGTCTCATTTCCTGCAGCTTGCAGGAGGCTGAATGCAGGTAGCCTCACCTGACCCAAGCAGTAACTTCTCAGTTCTTCATTTTGTCAAATATTATTATGCCAAGAATCATTGCCAGCTTCCCCCACCCAGTCTCCACTGTGGCTAGAACCAGGGTGTGGGTTTACTGAGACTGGAGAAATGAGTTCTTCAAACAGCCCCTTGGGAGGATGAGGGGCAGGGAAATGCCAGGGAAAGGGGTGTAGAGAGGATGAGCTGTCCTGTTGGCAGATGTCCTGTGGCCTCACCTCACCCAGTGGTTTTGCTCTTTTATTAGCTTAGAGAGTCCCTGGTATACTCTTTCTGAACTCAGTTTGCAAGAGGGAAATGTGTTTTCGTGAGTGAGGAATGTCTGGAGGGTGGAGTTCAGGCTGCTTTGCTCTCAGCTCGGGCTCTGCGGTGAGATAGGGCCTACAGACACAGCTCTTTTGAACTACAATGACTCACAAGGGTTGTCCAAGAGGGAAATGAATGAATGTGCTGGGACCTGAGCACGGCCTGTCCTCAGTTGGGGGTAGACTGGACAAATGAGCAGAACAACCTGAATGAACCCATTTTTGATTTTTAAAAAACAAGTAAAATATGGAAGTATATGTACATAAATAATAGAGTCTGAAAATAATTCTCAAGAGGAATTCTGAAAACTGTTTGAAGCCAAAGCATATGGTAGAATCAGAGTAGCACACTTGCCAGGTGAAAGGGAATAACTTTCTTCCTGAATATTATCCTGATGTTTGCTTTGAACATAATCCTGATGTTTGCTAAAATAGTGTCAGACCTCAGTAAATGATTTGATCCCAGAAGGCTTCCCATCTAATTATATTTGCATATGCTAATATTAAAAGTAATTTGCAATTACTAAATACATACTAATTGATGGGATAGTTGTGAGTATAGGAAGGAAATGTTCCAGAAGCTTTTTAATGGATGGGAAATCACCTTTGAATGAAAACTTGTTCTAACCTGGATAATTAGGGATTGACAGTAAAAAAGATAGACCTTGGAAGGGAGACACCCAGCTGTTTATGATACGGGTTTACATATATTGAATGGTGTCTCCTAAAATTTATGAAATGTGTAGGAGAGTCCTGAAAAAATCAAGACTGAAGGAATTAATCCTGACCCCTGACTCTAGCATTGCAAAATATTTCTAACACCATTGCTAAAATGACCTGGAAACAAAAATACTATAAAGAAAGAAAATTTTGCTCTTAAAAAACAGCTTTGCATCTAAGAGAGTAGAGCATTACTTGAGTAAATTCAAGAGTAATAGTTTTTTTGGTGGCATGAAAAATTTGCCATCTGTTTAGGATTGGCGTCAGGTAGACTTGCATGTCTGTGTAAAACAAAGCAGAGTGGCTTGTGCACAGGACAAAGATTACCATCAACATCAAGTGGTCCCCAGCTGGAGGCTCTGGGATGTGAGGACATCACCTGAGAAATCAGAGATGCTGTCATGGAAGCTACATCACCCATCCAGGCTCTACTCTGCCAATATTTTGAGACCTATATTTCTTCAGAAACTGTAGCCCTAGGATTAATATAATTGGATCTTTAATGATAATAATAGCTAACATGTATGTGATGCTCCCACTGGACCATGCACTGTTTGGCATGCTCTGCCTGTATGAACTGATATAATCCTGACAACTCCCTGTTTTTTCTCTCTCCTCATTTACGATGTGGAGGATCTGAGCACAGAGAGGAGCCTAACCCTGCTCAAAGTCACACAGCTTTTAAGTTGTAGAATTGAGACAGAGTGTGGCTCCAGAACTTGTGCTCTTCACCACCACCCTTTGTACTGCCTCCCCAGTAATTTCATTTTGTTAAAAATAGTACTGCTTCCCTTAACTTGAAGCTGTGACCTGTACTGAGGTAAATGATATGAGGGCTGCAGCCTTATAAACAGACTGAAAGATTCACAAAAAGAAAGCTGGCAAAAGAATGAAGTAGAACTTCTACCTCGTTATCATATAAAATTTTTAACTCAAAATGGGTCAAAGACTTAGACATAAGAGCTGAAAGTTATAAAACTCTTAAAAGAAAACAGGCATAAATCTTTGTGATGTTGGATTAGGGGGTGCCTTTGTATATAACACCAAGAGCACAAGAAGCAAAAGAAAAAAATAAATTAGACTTCATCAAAATTTTAAAAATTTTTATGCTTCAAACATTATCAAGAAAATGAAAGGACCACAACAGGTGAGAAAATATTTGCAAATCATGCATCTGATAAAGGCCTAGTGTCTAGAATATTTAAAGAACTTTTACAACTTAATATTAAAAGCCCAATTAAAAATGGGCAAAAGATTTTAGACATTTCTCCAAAGAAGATATACAAAGGGCCAATAAGCATATGAAAAGAGGCTTAGTTATTAGGGAAATGCAAATCAAAACCATGGTGCTGTACCACTTCACACCCACTGGAATATACATAGTCAAAAAGATGGACAATAACAAGTGTTGGTGAGGATATGGAGAGATTAGAGCCCTCATACATTGCTGGTGTGAATGTAAAATGGTGCAGCTACTTTGAAACACTGACAGTTCCTCAAAAAGTTCAATATAGATTTACCATATGATTCAATAATTCTGTTTCTTGGCATATACCTAAGAGAATTGAAAGCATACATCCATACAAAACTTGCACATGCATGTTCATGGTAGCATTATTCATAAGAGCCAAAAAGTGGGAATAATCCATTAAAGCAGTGGAATCCATTAAACAAAAGTGAATCCATCAAAAAGTGGAAATGTCTGTCAGCTGATGAATGGATAAACAAAAGATGGTATATCTATATAATGGAACATTATTCAGCCCTAAAAAGGAATGATACATGATGTAACATGATGAACATAAAACCATCAAGCTAAATGAAAGAAACCAGACACCAAAGGTCAATATTGTATAATCCTTTTATATGAAATGTTCAGGACAGGTAAATCTGGAGAGACAGATTAGTATTTGCCAAAGGTTCTCAGGTCAAGGGAAGAATGGAGTGACTGCCAGTGGGTAACGGGTTTCTTTTTGGAGTGATGAAATGTTCTGGAGTTATATACCGGTGATGGTTTTACTACTTTGAGAATGTACTAAAAACCACTAAACTATATACTTAAAAAGGTGAGTATAAACATACTAAAAAACAAACAAAATTGAGAACTGTATCTGCCCTTCTAGAAAAATAGAAACAAAGTTACTATTGGCCATTCAAAAAACATAACAGCAGGAAATTTCACCAACTTCATCTTGAGGACAGGAAACAAGGGAAACTGGGATCCCACTCACCAAATGAGCCACCTTTTCTTCTTCCCTGTTTCTTATTCCCTCTCTCATACCTAGCAACTGAAAGAAATGACTACTAGTTCAGTGGGGAGAGATGGCACTTCTGTTTCAGTCTTGAGGTCAGCATCACATGTCATGACCCGTCAAACACTCCAGAGGTTCCGCACGTATCGTAAAACAACATTTCAGAATATTGACCCTCTCCACACTGCCTTTATTAATTTTGTGCTGTGCTGTGCTTTTCTCTAGCTGGATTTTTTTTTTTTTGGTTTTGTTACTTCTGCTCATTTATTTATTTTGACAGAGAGAATCCTCATAGCGAGCAAAGCACAGCCCACTGAGACCTAATTGTGGAGGATACATGCTGTCATTGTTTTGCAAATTTTGTTGTTTCTAGTTAATAGGCATGGAGCTCATCTGACATTGGGCTTTTAGTCTACTGTCGATCTTAATCCCAGTGTGTCCTGCTTTCATGCTGTTTATTAAGGATGGGGGGGTCAAGTGGGACTTTGAGGATCAGCTTTTTAAAAAAAATTGAGATGTAATTTACATATAACAGTGTATTTGTTTTAGGTGTGCAATATAATGATTTGATCTATGTATGTATAGTAAAATGATCACCACAGCAAATTTAGTTAACATTCATCACCATACATAGTTTCACATTTTTTTCTTGTGATAACAACTTTTGAGATTTACTCTCTTAGCATCCTCAAATATACAATACAGTATTATTAACTAAAGTCACCATGCTGTATGTTACATGCCCAGAACTTACCTTATAACTGGAAGTTTGTACCTTTTGACCACTTTCACCCATTTTATCTACCTTTTTTATCCCTGTCTCTGGCAACCACCAATCTGTTCTTTGTAGCTGTGAGTTCATTTTTTTTTTTAAGATTCCACTTGCAAGTGAGATAATATAGTATTTGCCTTTGTTTGTCTGACTTATTTTACTTAGCATAATGCCCTCAAGGTCTGTCCATGTTGTTGCAAATGGCATATTTCTTCATTTTTTGTGGCTGAATAATATTCCATTATATCATTTATATATATATATATAAATAATATTCCATTATATCATTTATATATATATATATATATATGTTTTTTTTTCTCTATCCATTTTCTTTATCCATTCATCCACTGATGGATACTTAAATTGTTCCCATGTCTTGGCTATTGTAAATAATGCTGCAATGAAGTGATCATCTTTTATTTTTCTCCCCCCCCGGCCAAGCCAACGTTATGTTTCCATGCTTTGTATATGTTCTCACTTGTGTCACACTGTTTTTTTCTTTTTAAACAATACTGAGCTCAACTGAGATTAGGAAAAGGTGTTGATGGTGGTTTTTTTTTTCCTTGGACCCCATTTTTGCTGCCCTGCTCCTATTCTGAGCATTCTTTTCTGGATACTCGTTCCTTTTATATTTTTACTAATTAATTGCCTTTACTGTAGGATTTTATCCCCCCCCCCCCTCCTTTCAATGAGTCTTAGCTGTCCTGTGTTCATTTCTTAGGCCCTGGTTTAAAGGCTGAATTTAAGTTGATAAAGTAATGCAGTTATATGTGGTTCAATGTGCTATATTTGCCAAATGGGAAGTGTGTGTAGGAATTTGAAGCACACTTGGGATCTCGTGGGATCTTTGGTAAAGGGAACCTCTTCCTTCTCATTTCACACCTTTTAAGTGTGAAATGCACAAAACCACACAATGACCACCATAATATACAAGATTTTATGTAATCTTATGTACATATTTGGTCTTTTGTTTCCAGAGGGAGAAAATATGGCTTATCTGTGGTGTTCAAACATACATTGTCTTTTATTAATAGAGGGAAAAAAGAGCACAAATGGTGGTTGGTGTTGCTCTTGTTTCAAGAACTTATAAAAAAACTTACTATTCGCGCTTCCTCTGAATTTGAATAATGAAAAGAGCATGTGCTGGGTATCATAAGGGCAAGTTCCAGTCCTGATTGAGTCATTAACTTCTTTCTAACAAAAAGTTGTCATCCTAAAATATTTTAGTATGCATCTCTCATAATGAAGTACTTTTATTTTATGTGTAGTTACAACATAAATATGGCCAAAACATAAACATAAATATTGCAAACATTTAAAATAATTCCTTAATGTCCTCTAACACACAGTCTGTTGTCACATTTCATTGCTTATCTCTAACAAGGTTGTTTTTTTAAATAGTTGGTCAAATTAGGAGCCAAACAGGGTACATTCATTGACTTGCCTCTTTTGTCTAGTAAGTATTTTTACATCTGTCATTGTCTCCTTCTACTCCTCTCCTATTTTATTATTCTCTCTATTTATTGGAGAAACAAGGTCATTTACCCTATAGAATGTCCCACATTTTGGATTTGGTGCATCGCTTCCTTGAAGTGTCATTTTAGTTGTGCCTCTATCCTCATCTTTATTATAAACTCATAGTTAGATCAAGAGGCCTGATTATATTCTGGCTCAATTTTTATTTATTTTTATGGCAAGAACAGTTTATAGGTGGTGCTGTGTACTTTCTATTGCATCACATTAAGGGGACATGATATCTGACTGTCCCAGTTTTAGTGATGTCAAGATTGATCAGAAGATTTAGCTGTGTGTCTGGTCCACCCTTTATAAAGTTTCCCATCCACCTTTCACTTAATGGGTTTTGCAACTAGTACATTGTACCTAGGAGTTGCAAAATGGAAATTTTCTATTATTTCTTCATTTATTACTTGGGACTCTTTCATATGCATGAATTTTCCATCATCAATTATTTGGTTATCCTAAAATAGTGTTTGAAAAGGAAAAGCAGGATACATTCTTCAGTCTTGCCTTTTATTTTGAGGGTGAAAGTAGAAGGACATTCTTATCAACTCGTTATAAACCCATGGACTCTAGATTTGATGTGTGTGAATCAGTTGCAATCATTCTTTTTGATATTCACTTTGTCCCATCTTTGGTGGGTGGAGATACTTTCTTATTGGCTTATATTGACACTGGCCTATTATCTGACCCACAAATTTCTAGGCAACAGTTTCCACTTTATGTAATTGGATTAGTTGGTCTTTCAGATTTCCTTTTAAGTTCTAGGTTCCCTTCCAGAGAAAAGAGGCTGTATTATAATATTCTACAGTAAAATCTCTTATGCTAAAAATGTACTATTTTTTTTCTCTTCACAGTTCACACAGTGGGTGAGTTAGTGCATTGGAATATATGGAATGTTTTCATTTCTCTGACTCTGATCTTTTAACCCCCACTTATGTGATATTGGCTCAGGACACTTCCACACTCTAAGCTCAGTATCTAGGTAGAAAACAAAACAAAACAAGTGATAAAAACCTTTATATTCTTAAGGCTATAATGAAGCTTAGCAAGGATGTCCCTGATTTTGAAGATGGATTAGTTTTGAAATATACCAGTATAGTAATTGTTATTCCTAATGTAATATTTTTCTCACCTTTTATGTGAGGCACCAGGCAGGAAGACCTGATAGATATGGTTCATCCCATAGCCCTGGTAAGGCAGAATGGGGAGCTGTGGAGGGCCCGGGGCTCCCCAGTGAGCTGCTCAGGGAAGTCCAGAAGGCTGCAAAGCTGGCCAAGGCTTGCCAGGTGGTTGTAGAGAGTCAGCCCCAGTTCCTACGAGCCGGGAGCTGGAGCCCATCCATTTGGGCAGCGCCTGAACCAGATCCAGGCAACTGGGCCAAGTCCCTGAGGCTGTCCCAGGGACCAGAAGGCATAACCAGAGGGAAGCATGGATTTAAATTCCAGGGCATAAGACAAAAGCTCATATCTAAGAAGAAGGAGCTGACAATGACTTTTTATAAATGCTTGAAGGACACTGCCTCATACTGAACCGTGTATAATAACATTTAAGAGTGGCCTGAGTCTTGTTTCTGTCTGTGCTCTGTGGAGCACATGTGATGCCAAAGGCAGCTCAGTAGGGTGCAGGGAGAGAAGAGCATGCTTTTATGTTTCATTCTGGCTCAAATCCTCCAAACTATTTTTGATGGCCAGGGAACAAAACTTCCATTCCCTCTAAATTCATTTGCATTGAGCCAATCCACCTTTGTTTTTCTATGGTGACAGTTTCCACTACTTCAACCTGTGTGTTCTCCCAGCTTTGAGGTCCTATTTTGCAGGAAAAAGGTGAGGGTGATGTTAGATGATTTCAGGTGAAGCCTCGATCAGCCCAGCTCATTAATTGTCCTCTCTCGACCTTTGCTTTCTTGCCACCCCAATAAGCGTCTTCGGAATTTAAAACAGTTGGTTATAAGACTGTTGAAAACCATGAGACACCCTTTTAATAGGAGTCTTGTGTTGAAGAAAAGAGCTCCTGGCTTCATTTTAATCTGTGGGACCCCTTGGTGATAAGCATATATAGCTTCAATTTAATGCATGTGCACAGTGGCTGTGTATGTGTGTGTGTGTGTGTGTGTGTGTGTGTGTGTATATAAGCTTTTAGAGACCCTGAGATTCCATTAATCATAGAAATTAGAGACACCAAGGTTGTTTTCAGTGACCGTGTCTCTCCCTTAGCAAAGCAGGACGGTTCCTTCCGGCTTGCTTTTGGGGCAAGTTTCCTTTGTGGCCCTGTGCCCGGCCTTCCCGCAGCTCCTCCCTCACACCTGGACTTCATAGACTGATCAGACTATGCTGTCTTTATTTCTTTCGGCCTGTTTATTCCCGATCACTTCTATTAGGCTTTTCCAAGCCCTGTATTCCCTATCCTGTTTGAAACTTTGAATGGTGATATGGTTGGGCGGTGTTTCTGCTTGACTTAGGGGGTGACCCTAATGAGCTGAAAGTGGTTGCTTTTGTTGCCAGAAAGGTCTTGTGACTTCTCAGGACAGAACTTCCACTCTGTGTGAACTCATCACCCCTACCAGGGGAAAGAGCGCTTTTCTGATTATTACAGGTCAGCAAATGAAGTGCAAGCTGGTGGTAGCTTTGGTATCTTTGTATTAACTTCTTTTTATCCCTATATTCGTAACCATAACTCATTGGTCTTTGCTCTAATCTTTGTTAGTGATGTCGTCAAACATAAAAGACAGTGATACAGTAATGATAATAGTTATGTCAATATGCTGCAAGATTTCCCTCATCCCCCTCATCCTCCATCAGAATAGAGCCTTCCCTGGAGAGTTGGGTTATGAGTAGAAGGAATTTACACTGGCCTAGTAAGCAATATTACAATCTAAGAGTGTTTACCAAAAAAAACAAGTATACAAGATATTATTTGAGACTGTAAGTACCCAGAAGTATTTCAGTTATTTTCATATATTGTCTACTTTCTATATGTACAAATTTGCATAAAATGGTGCTGGTGAACACACACACATACACACACTGATCTATATCTATATCTATATATCTATATCTATATCTATATCTATCTGTATCTATATCTATCTATTTTTCTATCTATCTATCTATCTATCTATCTATCTATCTATCTATCTATCTATTTTAATCATTAGAATTCAGAGAAGGGAGACTGTAGAGTAGATGAGTTGGAGATGCCACATGAAATGGAAAGAAGAAGTTGAATAACTTGAGTAGGAGGTGAGGTGCAGAGGAGGAGAACTTTAGGTATGGGAAATGACCATTTCTAAGTCCAGAAAGAAGGATGAAGGGGTAAGAATTTATGGGCGGCTGGGAAGGCCAAGATGACTTGAATTGAGGACTTCTGTGTTTGAAAGAGTGAGCTTTTTACTGATACTTTCAGTGTATGAATGAAATTGGTAGAAAATGTCAAGAATAGGAAGTTTTATTTACAGATATGAAATAAGTAGCAATCATACTCAAATCATATTACTGCTCATTTAAGTAGTTTAGACTATTTGCCAAAGTTGAAAAAACTATAAAATATAAGCAGTTGTCTTAGCAAATACAGTGGAGTACTCTGGGATGATTCAAGGCACAAATTTATCTTTGACCTTGCACAAGATATAAGAGCTATATATAAGAATGAGGATCTTATTTAGCATCTTAACGTACCTTGCATATGGCAGATTTTTAATAGTTTTCATTGAATGAACACATGGATTTATTATAAAGACATCCTTTGGTGTTGGCCTCAAAGAGGCATTATAAATGACACTCCAGAGTACCCAGAAGGTGGGTGTCATTGTCCAGGGAATGTGTTATGCATTGGTAAGTTCCCATTGCTACTAAGTTTTTTGTAAGTATTTTGGGGTGGTTATTAGAATCAGGCAAAATGATTTTGTCAAGTATCTTCTATGACTCCTGTAACACAGAAGATATGGGAGACTTGATTCTTTTTTCTTTTTTCTTGATGTATCATTGACATGCAATTCTAGATTGTTTTCAAGTATATAACACTGTGGTTCAACAGTTACTCATATTATTAAATCCTCACCCCCACTAGTGTAGTTACTATCTGTCAACATAGGAAGATGTTACAGAATCATTGGCTATATTCTCTATGCTGTACTACCATCCCTGTGACCAAACCTACATTATGACTGAGAATTTTTGTGCCCCTTATCCCCCTCACCCTTCCCACGCACCCCAACCACCCCCGTGGTAACCACTAGTCACTTCTCAGTGTCTGTGTGAGACTTGATTCTTGATATTATAGAAATCATGTTATATTGGGAAGATAAGAGTATTCATTGGGGAAAAATGAGAAAGTCAAAAGACAATATACTAGGCAGAAATACTTGAGTTGGTATCTCCACTCTTGATCTTTTCTTCATTTCTCTTTCCCTTAGGAAATTGATCTGGTCATATTTTCAACTGCTGTCTCTACTGATGACCCAAATTGACATGTCCTAGATTTTGTACCTGGACACCTAGCACTTTTTCATCGTCTCAAACTTTATATCTCTAAACCCAACCAGCTTACGTCCCTTTTCCTTTTTCCATCCATTATAGCTTTATTGTTCTAATCACAGGTTCAAAATTACTGGCTATTTCTGTACATCCATATTTCCTTATGTTTATCAGTTGCCATGGCTATTCTATTCTGGACTGTGAGTTGATCAAGAGAACAGAAGAGGCTTTTAACCAAGTGAGCCCAAATATGCAGAGCAAATGTGGTGGGTAGAAGGAAATAAAGTGATGTATTTGGGACTCTGGTGGAAGACATAGCAGCCAAGTTTTGACATAATGGTAGTGAGAAAGCTCTGTGTCAGGGCAGGAGTGGGAGAAATCCTCACATTCCTTGCCCTGAAACATTCCAGTCTGTCTTATGTGTAGCTGTTGATTAGTGGAATGAACTGTCATGTGTTGTGAGCTTTCACTTGAGGTATTTAAACAGAGATGGTATTACTATTTCAGATACTGAAGATAATACCCAGGCATTGGGTATGAGATGTATTAGCTCTCTACCACCCCTTCTAAGATTAAGATTTTATCATTTTATAGTGATTCATAAGATAATTAATAATATCTTTCTACTTTTGTGTAATATACTGGCAAGTGGTGTGCATTGATTTTGGCTTTCTCTTTGGCACCTTGGAAGGCACAAAGTCATGCTAACAAGTGACATCGAAGGGTGGCACCACTGTGGGTGGCAAAATGTTTGTGGATTGCACTGTGGTTTTTGAAAGAAAATGCTCTTTGATGTTGTCGGCATGGAACTCAGTGGTAGGAGCTGAGTCTCCGAAGCGCTGCATTTCGCATTACGATGGCATTAAGGTGGCCCGCAGACAGCCTGACCAAGTTTATAAAGCTAGATAGTTAAAAAGGCCCTGGGCATCTCTCTGTAAGAGAGGTAGAAAGGAATAGGAGGAAATACCCTTACCTTCTTTGAACTGAAGCCATGCAAGACAAGGGATAAAAGGGTGTAATTTTGGAGTGCTTGATCTGTACTGTAAAAAAAGGTTTCAGAGCCAAGCATACTTTAGAAATGATCTCCTGGCTTTTTCAGCCGTGTCCAATTTTCTCGGTCTGATGCTTTCGCAAGTTCTCCCTCTTCTCCAGGGAGGAAGTGAGAGGTTATTGTATGAAGCTTGAAAAGTGTAGCTCCTTTAGATCCTTTGCCAGGATTCTATCATCATCTTGCAACAAAGAACATGGTAAACATCCAGGCTTACACAATGCAAGAATTCCTTTGAACCAGATCGACCATAGAGAAAACATCTTCAGAGCAGCGAGCACAGGGCTGTGTGTATCTCACCCTGGCTCCAGAGCTCACGTGGACATGTGCCCTTCCTCTAGAGCGCAGAGTTCTCCCCAGCCAGCTGCTTCACTCTTGTTCTAATCCTCTCATATAGGTGGTCCTGGGTGTTTTCGTGCTGTCATGAAGTACTCTTAAAAAGTGCCATTTAATAGATGTAGAAGAAATGACAGAAGAGAAAAATCCCTATTTTATGATGACTGTAGTAATTAATAAGAGATTCAGGCAAGAATGATCTAAAATGATGCTAAAATAATTTAGTGGAAGATTTTGGTGAACAGAATATTCCCAAAGTGTCACCTTTTGGACTACTTAATTACAGAGGGGAGAAGGTACCTTTACAATGGAGAATTCCTTAAACATATGATCAAATTTAAGCAATTTAACATCATCAAAAGAGGAACAAATTGATGTTATGTGCCCACTGGCTTGATCCCTGCCTGTGACTTAAGCAGCCTTTCTGCCCCAAATGTTTAACCTGAATCTAATATGAGGAAATATTCAGACAAATCTGAAAATGAAGGCTTGTTTTCTTAAGCAATGCCAGTCATTATAAACCAAAAAAACTGGAGGTGCTGTTTTTGAATGTGACATCTAAATGCAGTGTGCGATCTCAGATTGCATTTTAGATCAGGGAAACAGCTATAAAGGACGTTTATTGGGTCATTTAGGGAAATTTGAAAATGAACTATGTCTTAGATAATACCATTGTGTCAATGTGAAATTTCCTGAGTGCAATAATTTTGTGTGTGTAAGAGAATGTCTTTGTTCTTAGGAGATTCATATTGAAGTATTTATGACTTAATTGTCATGATGCTTGCTACTAACTTTCATATGAATCTTATAAAATATATTATATATGATAGTATGCATAAAATTTATGTAATAATAAATTTATATACTATATCGAATTCAAATATAATATATCATATTAAATATACACATTTGCTTGAATACACACATTCATGCATACATACATTTGTGTGCATGTATAAAGCAAATATGGCAAAATATTAGCAGTTGGCAAAACTGGGGGCCATATTTTTTGTACTGCTTTTGAAAACTCTCTGAGGTTTGAAAATATTCCTAATAAAAAGTGGGGGGAAAAGAATTTTTGTTTTAGGGACAAGTAATGGAGAAAAATGTTGAGCTGTTAAACACATTTTCGTGAGAAAATGGCCTTTTGCTACTGTTGAATAAGGCAAAGTGAGATGATACAGCTTATTGAAAATAAGTATTCACAAACATCTATTGTTAAGTGAGCTTGACTCGGTCTGGAATGAAGCATTTTTAGAGGCGAGAAGAGATCGGTGTTGGACATCTTAATCGTTCTCTTTTGTTGCCACAATATTGATTTTCTTCTGTTGTGAGTTCTTAGCTCATGGGATTGTTCTAGATTTAATGAGATGATGTATGGGAGAGTGGTTTGTAAACTGTAAAACTAATGTCTCTAAATTTCTTTGTGTTTAGGGTGTAACTTGTGCTCGATTATAACACTCAACTGCTGTATTTTATTGGGATACAGACTATGCATTCACAGGAAGACAAACTAGATCAGAGATTTTTATTAAGACCCATTCCATAACATGTAATTTATAAAAATAAAGCTGCCTCCATTTAGATGAGGTTAACACAGTTCTGCCTTATGGCATATCTAGATAATTTCTAAATACATATAGCAATTATTAGTATTTTCAGTAATGAAACAAAACTTCACTTACTTTTTATGCTCACTTAACTAGTTGCACTTATGCAAAAATCTTTCCCCAGAGGGTGGGAAAAAAGCAAACAAGAGCTTTAACATAAGTCAGTACAACATTAAGTAGAGAAGCTCAGAATTGCTCGCTGTGCTATTATCTTGTGATAATTTCAATTTAGGTTTTTAAGTATGCTCTCAGAGTTTTATTGTAACGCTAAATATAAAATTGAGTCAATGTATGTGGAGTACTTGGAATGAATATGAAAAATGAGCATTTTAGCCCTTCAGAGGAAGGCAGGCCAGAACACCTATAAAATGGTGATATTTTGGCCCTGACTGAAAGAAAACTATAGAGAAAGAATGATGATAAGGAGAGAATTAGGGAGATACATAACCTATTAGCTCAAGGGGGTGCTCTTGCTTACTGAACTTGACAAGATTGTTCAGCAAGTACAGGCAGTTGAGGTGTACCTGTGGTGGGCAAGGTTTCACTGGTAATAGCTGTGCGGTTTTGCTAGATTAGCCAGAGGGACACTAGGTTACTGTCTTTGTCACTTGGCATAGAGGAGATTTTGATGATGAATATTTTAAATGACAAGAGACATTGAGTAATTACTACATAGCTGGAGTGGTATTAAGTGCTTTATGTGTATTTTCTCTGTTAAATTTCTTTTTTCTTAAATAATTTATTTTGGTACCATTAATCTACAATTACATGTGCAATATTATGGTTATTAATGTGCCCCCTTCATCAGGTCGCCCCCACCAACCCTATTACAATCACTGTCCATCAGCGTAGTGAGATGCTATAGAATCACTACTTGTCTTCTCTGAGTTGTACAGCCCTCCCCGTGACCCCCAACATTACATCTGCTAATCGTAATGCCCCTTTTTCCCCTTGTCCCTCCCTTCCCACCCATCCTCCCCAGTCCCTTTCCCTTTGGTAACTGTTAGTCCGTTCTTGGGTTCTGTGAGTCTGCTGCTGTTTTGTTCCTTCAGTTTTTTTCTTAGTTCTTATACTCCACATATGAGTGAAATCATTTGATACTTGTCTTTTTCCACTTGGCTTATTTCACTGAGCATAATACCCTCTAGCTCCATCCATATTGTTGCAAATGGTAGGATTTGTTTTCTTCTTATGGCCGAATAATATTCCATTGTGTATATGTAGCACATCTTCTTTATCCATTCATCTACTGATGGACACTTTGGTTGCTTCCATTTCTTGGCTATTGTAAATAGTGCTGCAGTAAACAGGGGTGCATATGTCTTTTTCAAACTGCACTGCTGCATTCTTAGGGTAAATTCCTAGGAGTGGGATTCCTGGGTCAAATGGTATTTCTATTTTGAGTTTTTTGAGTAACCTCCATACTGCTTTCCACAATGGTTGAACTAATTTGCATTCCCACCAGCAGTGTAGGAGGGTTCCCTTTTCTCCACATCCTCGCCAGCATTTGTTGTTTGTGTTTTGGATGTTGGCCATCTTCACTGGTGTGAGGTGATATCTCATTGTGGTTTTAATCTGCTTTTCTCTGATGATTAGTGATGTGGAGCATCTTTTCATATGCCTGTTGGCCATTTGAATTTCTTCTTTGGAGAAGTGCCTAATCATGTCCTCTGCCCATTTCTTAATTGGATTATTTGCTTTTTGTTTGTTGAGGTGCGTGAGCTCTGTATATATTTTGGATGTCAACCCCTTATCGGATACGTCATTTATGAATATATTTTCCCATACTGTAGGATCTCTTTTTGTTCTACTGATGGTGTCCTTTGCTGTACAGAAGCTTTTCAGCTTGATATAGTCCCACTTGTTCATTTTTGCTTTTGTTTCCCTTGCCTGGGGAGATATGTTCATAAAGAAGTCACTCATGTTTATGTCCAAGAAATTTTTGCCTATGTTGTTTTCTAAGAGTTTTATGGTTTCATGACTTACACTCAGGTCTTTGATCCACCTTGAGTTTACCTTTGTGTATGGGGCTAGACAGTAGTCCAGTTTCATTCTCTTACATGTAGCTGTCCAGTTTTTCCAACACCAGCTGCTGAAGAGGCTGTCATCTCCCCATTGTATATCCAAGGCTCCTTTATCAAATATTAATTGACTGTATATGTTTGGTTTAATGTTTGGATTTTCTATTCTGTTCCACTGGTCTGTGGGTCTGTTTTTGTGCCAATACCAAATTGTCTTGATTACTGTGGCTTTGTAGTAGAGCTTGAAGTCAGGGAGCGTAATTCCCCCTGT
Source organism: Phataginus tricuspis (assembly GCA_029783875.1). Classification (NCBI taxonomy): domain Eukaryota; kingdom Metazoa; phylum Chordata; class Mammalia; order Pholidota; family Manidae; genus Phataginus; species Phataginus tricuspis. The sequence goes on along the minus strand of JAQQAC010009376.1, from coordinate 13,485,302 downwards.
GTTAGTCCTCCTTCTCAGGATTGCTTTGGCTATTCGGGGTCTTTTGTGGTTCCATATGAATTTTAGAATTTTTTGTTCGAGTTCATTGAAGAAAGCTGTTGGTAGTTTGATAGGGATTGCGTTGGATCTGTAGATTGCTTTAGGTAGTATCGCCATTTTGACAATATTTATTCTTCCAAGCCAAGAGCATGGGATGAATTTCCATTGTTAGTGCCCTGTTTAATTTCTCTTAGGAGTGTCTTGTAGTTTTCAGAGTACAGGTCTTTCACTTCTTTCATTAGGTTTATTCCTATGTATTTTATTCTTTTTGATGCAATTGTGAATGGAATTGTTTTTCTGATTTCTCTTTCTGTTAGTTCATCGTTAGTGTATAGGAAAGCAACAGATTTCTGTGTGTTAATTTTGTATCCTGCAACTTTGCTGAATTCAGATATTAGTTCTAGTAGTTTTGGAGTGGAGTCTTTACGGTTTTTTATGTACAATATCATGTCATCTGCAAATAGTGACAGTTTGATTTCTCCTTTACCAATCTGGATGCCTTGTATGTCTTTGTTTTGTCTGATTGCCATGGCTAGGACCTCTAGTACTATGTTGAATAACAGTGGAGAGAATGGGCATCCCTGTCTTGTTCCTGATATTAGATGAAAAGCTTTCAGCTTCTCGCTGTCATGTGTGATGTTAGCTGTGGGTTTGTCATATATGGCCTTTATTATGTTGAGGTGCTTGCCCTCTATACCCATTTTGTTGAGAGTTTTAATCATGAATGGATGTTGAATTTCGTCAAATGCTTTTTCAGCATCTATGGAAATGATCATGTGGTTTTTGTTCTTCTTTTTGTTTATGTGGTGGATGATGTTGATGGATTTTCGAATATTGTACCATCCTTGCATCCCTGGGATGAATCCCACTTGATCATGGTGTATGATCCTCTTGATGTATTTTTGAATTCAGTTTGCTAATATTTTGTTGAGTATTTTTGCATCTACGTTCATCAGGGATATTGGTCTGTAATTTTCTTTATTGGTGAGGTCTTTGCCCGGTTTTAGTATTAGAGTGATGCTGGCTTCATAGAAAGAGTTTGGAAAATGGGTGTTATTTCTTCTCTATATGTCTGGTAGAATTCAGAGGTGAATCCATCAGGTCCGGGGTTTTGTTCTTGGGTAGTTTTTTGATTACTGATTCAATTTAGTTGCTGGTGATTGGTCTGTTTAGTTTTTCTGTTTCTTGCTTGGTTAGTCTTGGAAGGTTGTATTTTTCTAAGAAGTTGTCCATTTCTTCTAGGTTTTCCAGCTTGTTAGCATATAGATTCTCATAATATTCTCTTATAGTTCTTTGTATTTCTGTAGGGTCCATCATTACTTTTCCTTTCTCATTTCTGATTCTGTTTATGTGTGTAGATTCTCTTTTTCTCTTAATGAGTCTGGCTAGGGGTTTATCTATTTTGTTTATTTTTTTCAAAGAACCAGCTCTTGGTTTCATTGATTTTTTCTATTGTTTTATTCTTCTCAATTTTATTTATTTCTTCTCTGATCTGTATTATGTCCCTCCTTCTGGTGACTTTGGGCCTCCTTTGTTCTTCTTTTTCCAATTTCAGTAATTGTGTCTTAAGACTATTCATTTGGGAATGTTCTTCCTTCTTTAAATAGGCCTGGATTGCAATATACTTTCCTCTTAGAACTGCCTTTGCTGCATCCCACAGAAGTTGTGGCTTTGTGTTGTTGTTGTCATTAGTCTCTATATATTTTTTGATTTCTGTTTTGATTTGGTCATTAACCCATTGATTAATTAGGAGAATGTTGTTAAGTCTCCATGTATTTATGAGTCTTTTTGATTTCTTTTTAAAATTTATTTCTAGTTTTATACCTTTGTGATCTGAGAAGTTGGTTGGTAGAATTTCAATATTTTTGAATTTATTGAGGTTCTTTTTGTGGCCTAGTATGTGGTCTATTTTGGAGAATGTTTCATGTGCACTTGAGAAGAATGTGTATCCTGTTGCTTTTGGGTGTAGAGTTCTGTAGATATCTGTTAGGTCCATCTATTCTAGTGTGTTGTTCAGTGCCTCTGTGTCTTTACTTATTTTCTGTCCAGTTGATCTGTCCTTTGGAGTGAGTGGTGTGTTGAAGTCTTCTAAAATGAATGCATTGCTTTCTATTTCCTCCTTTAATTCTGTTAGTATTTGTTTCACATATGCTGGCACTCCTGTGTTGGGTGCATATATATTTATAATGGTTATATCTTCTTGTTGGAATGATCCCTTTATCATTATGTAATGTCCTTCTTTATCTCTTGCTACTTTCTTCGTTTTGAAGTCTATTTTGTCTGATACAAGTATTGTAACACCTGCTTTTTTCTCCTTGTTGTTCGCATGAAATATCTTTTTCCATCCCTTCACTTTTAGTCTGTGTATGTCTTTGGGTTTAAAGTGACTCTCTTGAAGGCAGCATATAGATGGGTCTTGTTTTTTTATTCATTCAGTGACTGTATGTCTTTTGACTGGTGCATTCAGTCCATTTACATTCAGGGTGATTATGGATAGGTATGTACTTATTGGCATTGCAGGCTTCAGATTCATGGTTACCAAAGGTTCTAGGTTAACTTCCCTACTATCTAAAAGTCTAACAACTTACTTAATATGCGATTACAAACACAATCTAAAGGTTCTTTTTTTGTTTGTTTGTTTCCTCCTTTTTCTTCCTCCTCCATTCTTTATATATTAGGTATCATATTCTGTACTGTTTGTCTATCCCTTGGTTGACTTTGGGGATAGTTAATATAATTTTGCATTTTCTTAGTAATTAGCTTTTCTATTTTCTTTACTGTGGTTTTATTACCTCTGGTGACAGCTATTAAACTGTAGGAACACTTCCATATATAGCAATCCCTCCAAAATACACTGTAGAGATGGTTTGTGGGAAGCAAATTCTCTCAGCTTTTGCTTATCTGGGAATTGTTTAATCCCTCCTTCAAATTTAAATGATAATCTTGCTGGATAAAGTATTCTTGGTTCAAGGCCCTTCTGCTTCATTGCATTAAATACATCATGCCACTCCCTTCTGGCCTGTAAGGTTTCTGCTGAGAAGTCTGATGGTAGCCTGATGGGTTTTCCTTTGTATGTGATCTATTTCTCTCTCTGGCTGCTTTTAATAGTCTGTCCTTATCCTTGATCTTTGCCATTTTAATTAGTATATGTCTTTCTTGGGTCCCTTGTGTTGGGAGATCTGTGCACCTCCATGGCCTGAGAGACTATCTCCTTCCCCAGATTGGGGAAGTTTTCAGCAATCACCTCCTCAAAGATACTTTCTATCCCGTTTTCTCTCTCTTCTTCTTCTGGTACCCCTAGAATGCGAATATTGTTGTGTTTGGATTGGTCACACAGTTCTCTCAATATTCTTTCATTCTTAGAGATCCTTTTTTCTCTCAGTGCCTCAGCTTCTTTGTATTCCTCTTCTCTAGTTTCTATTTCATTTATTGTCTCCTCCACCGTATCCAATCTGCTTTTAATACCATCCATTGTGTTCTTCAAGGATTGGATCTCCGACCGGAATTCATTCCTGAGTTCTTGAATATCTTTCCGTACCTCCATGATCATGTTAATGATTTTTATTTTGAACTCCCATTCAGGGAGAGTCATAAGGTCCATATCATTTAAATCTTTCTCAGGAGTTGTATTCATAATTTTACTCTGGACCAGGTTCCTTTGGCATTTCATATTTGTGTATGGCATCCTCTAGTGCCCAGAAGCTCTACTCTCTGGAGCTCCTCAGCCCCTGAAGCAATGTCAGGGATTGTAGGGGAGTGGTATTGGTGCCTTAGGGAGGAAAGGGCTGTTTCCTGGTTCCTGGCTGCTAAGCCTGTCTCCACTGCCTGAACCAGTGGGCTGAGCACACAGGTATAAGCCTCTGTGATTTGTGTTTTTAGTTGCTGTAGACAGATCTTCCCTCTGGCTAGCCTAACACCAGGGGAGGGTTTCCCGTTTTGCAAGCCCGGTGGGGCTGGCCAGGAGAAAGGCACACTAGTCTGCCTGTCACAGAAGGGGTTCTTGGGCTGTGTAGGCATCCAGGGAGCTGGCGCACCTGAAGATCGTGAAAACTCCCAATCTGCTGCGCAGAGTGCACCAGGACATTTTATCTACTTGTCCTTTCTCCTGAGCAGTAAGCTCTGTTCAATCCTTGCCCCTGTAGCAGCTCTCTTGCTAAGGGCTTCTTTGTTAGGAAGTCTCTCAGACTGCCCGCCTTTCTTTTGTCCCAGAGCAGCTGGATATGGATCCCTGCTTTCACAAGCAGCTGGAATCTTAGTCTCCCCAGGAATTCTGCCTGTCTTAGCTTTCCAACCCCCTAATTACAAGAGTATCATGCAAGTGCCATGAAATGTAGGTTTGTGCTCCCAGAGCAGATCTCCAGAGTTAGGCATTCAGCAGTCCCAGTTCTCCACTCCCTCTCTGCTCTGTTCCTGTTCCTCCTGCCGGGAGCTGGGGTGGGGGAAGGGCTTGGATCCCACAGGACCACAGCTTCAGTACGTTACCCTTTTCCATGAGGGCTGCTCTTGTCTCCAGGTGTGTGCAGTTTGTTGCCGTCCTCTTTCCCGTTGCTCTTTCAAGAGTAGTTGTAGTAGCTTTATTTTCATATTATATGCGGTTTTAGGAGGAAGCCTCTGTCTCACCTCTCACGCCGCCATCTTTTCTCTCTGTTAAATTTCATGACATCCCTCTGAGATGTGTTAATACTCTTATTTTACAGATAAGCGAGGTCTTATCTGAACCACGTGGTCTGAGTTCAGAGCCCGTTTAAAGCCACACTGCTATAGCCAACTGACTCTCTAAAGCTGATGCTGGAGAGCACAGATTAAGAAGCTGTGGAGGCTTTTTTAGAGATAAGACATGTCTTTAGCGATGATGGAGTAAAAGGGACTGGAATTATTCTCTCAACTTAAACAACTAAATCTGTATATCAACAATTTTCAGACATTAGACAAATAGCACAAAACGTAATCTCTCAGGGAAGGGAAATAAGTGGATTGCTCCAGCTTCCTGCTGCAGTATATATTACTTTTCCAGGGACAGAGCGCAGGGTGTCCCCAGATGGGGAAACTTTAAAAAGATGGACTGTAGCAAGAATTGAAAAGGAAGTGGAGAAACTGGAACTCTCACATACTGCTGGTGGGTATGTAAAATGGCACAAACATCTTATAAAACAGTTTGGTTGTTTCCTAAAAAGCTGGATCTGGTATCCCCAGTGATTCCACTCCAAGATAGTTATCCAAGAGAAATAAAACATATGTGCACATCATATGTGTATAAAGACTTGTACACGAATGTTCATAGCTTGTAGCTTTATTTTTAATAACCTCAAACTGGAAACAAACCAAATGAAAGTCCATCAACACGTGAATGAACAAACTTTGATCTACCCATACAATGTAGTACTACTCAGCTAGTGATATTAAAGGAACACAGTACCTATACACTCAACAACATGGATGAATCTCAGAATAATTATACTGCGTGAGAGGAATCAGGGAGTAACATGCACACATTGTGTGATTCCATTTCAATAAAACTCTAGGAAATACAAACTGATCTATGGCAAGAGAAAGCATATTGGTGGTTCCTGGGGTTTGGGTTAGTGGGGAAGGTGGAAGGATGGAATGCAAAGGGATTTGAGGAACTATTGGTGATGGAAATGTTCATGATCTTGACTGTGGTGATGGTTTCATGACATACATACGTCAAAACCCATGACATGGTACATTTTAAATATGTGCATTATATTGTGACCAATTATGCCTCATTATAGCTGGAAAAAGAATCCTAATGTGCCACTGGCGAGACACTGAAGTAGCATATTAATAGTTGTGGTAGAAGCCTAGATGCCCAGAGCAGAAGAGACCGTAGAGATGATCTTCATCGTCATCAAGAAGTAAAATGATTTGTCCATGATGATCACACACCATTCCTTTGAGCCCAAGCAGAATGCTACATCTCATGGTACCCCCATGGGACTGTTTCAGGAAGACTGGCATGTCCTGTCTCTCTTTGTGTCTTTCAGTCTGTGTCAGGCAGTGTTTTGTACACAGTGGTGCTTAGTAAATATATGCTGGTTAGTTGCAGGCATGATGTTTCCTAAACTGAATTATAGATGAGAACTGCTTCACTTTCTTGGTTTAGTGGAAAGAGGAACTCAGTAAGTGGTAGATCTTATTACAATTTCCACTTACAAAACTTTTTGGAGTTTCCTTTGGGCACAAAGTTGTTTTACTGGCATGCTTGAGCGTTCTTGAGTCTGGGAAAGCCTCTGAGGTGGAACATAAGTCACTGTGGCACACATTATATAGGGTCTGCAAGTTGACAGAGATGCCAACTAGCAGCAGCTCCAATGAGACGGCAGTGAGTTTCTCTGTCACTAAGTCTGAGCTGATGCAGGGGCTCTGTTCTGTGGAGCCATCAGAGACCTGGGCTCGTAGTTGCTTTTCCACCATCCCAGGTGTTGCCCTTGTCCAGATGTTTCCTGGTAGCTCCCACCCTATCCATTTTCCCTCGAACAAGGAGGGGAGGGGGAAGGAGAAAAGCAAGCTGCGCCCGGGAAGTTTCACCCACCGCTTCTGGGCAGACTGTCTTGGCTAGAGCTGTTACTTGGCCGTACAGAGCTGTCGAGGAGCTGTGCATGAGGGCTTGACTTGGAAGAATGGAGAAGTTATATTATGGGGACACGAGCAGTCTTAGCCATGGGGAAGGTTCTGTGTTTCCCAGGAGTTTTTGCCTTACAGGGGACTAGAGTTCAGAAAGTTCATGACATTGTAATGTCACCCAAACCTTCCTTTCTTGCCTCAGTTCAGGAAGAAACTTGGGGGGAAGGCCTGAGGGACGTGACAGGGAAGGCGAGCTCGGGCTTGTGACCCCTCCCTGGCCCACCCACCTCTGTTTCAGGCTGCGAGTGAAGGCCCCCTCTCTTCTCTAAAGTTACATTCTGGCAGTCAAGAGGTCCTCCAAAAACCATAAAATGTTTCCATAGAAGGTGGGTATGTGGGAGTGGAACCCCTGTAAGAAATGTCGCCACAGGGGACACTGATGAAGACTATGTATTACTGTCATTTAAAAACTTGGATGGTGGGTTACGCATTGCTGAGGACTTTATAGTACTGTTTAAAAAAACCAGTTTCTTACAATTTTGTGAGGCATATGGTTTTCATTTTCATGTTTTCAAGGGGAAGAAACTGAGTCATGGCAGGGGATACTGTTCAGCAAGGCAATCTGTGGCCCCCATCAACCCTGGAAACCCATCTATTTCTTTGCCCATTAGGTCTTCGTTCTTTTGGAGAAAATGAGAAAAGATCTGAAGGAAAAGAGAATATTTAAGAACTTTCCTCCCCAAGCCCCGTATTAATAGCATCGACATTTCTCTGCTGATTGTCCCGAGGTCGGCTCCCCGGCGTTCCCTGGGACCTGCACCGGCTGTCCTCAGAGCCAGGCACGGTGCTCTTTATCTTTTACACAGGGCGCAAACGTGTTGCTTAGCAACAGTGATCTGCCAGCTCTCGCGCCTGCTGCAGCCGCCCAACTGACAATAGACGGAGTTTGGAGTTAAATCCTCAGTTTTCAGCGTCTTCACTGTGGTGAAGCGGGTAAAGAAAGAAAAGGCAAATAGGATGAAAGCCTCATGGTCGACAGCACGGTGCAGAAAGCCTGGGCCTACGGTGGAGAGTGGT